>CAKKXW010000001.1:69539927-69716702 GCA_920937365.1 Sphaerophoria rueppellii
TAATTATGTATGTACATGTTTTGAGATGAATCTGAAATTCCTCTATTCTTTTCGATAACTCAAGATTCTCTAGGTTCCTTGTCCGGCAATAGAGGGTTAAGTCTTTGTTGCTTGCTGCAGAGTATCTGAGTTTCTCAGGGTTGTGAGAAGATAGAGAAAGTCAAATGTCTTTAGTTAGTATTTTTCTCCTGACTAAATTGCTTTTGACTTTCTCGACATGTATAAGAGTTTGCAGGGTCATGTGCCTGTTGTCCTGAAGGGATAGTTATAATACCTTTTTGTTAGCTGCTATAGACACACCCTTGTAAATTTCTTGTACATTCGGTTTCTAATTTGATATCGCTATGGTGCTGGCTTGTTATCTGTTGTCCGGATCAGGTGTTCAAAATACTTGACTGCCAGTTGCAACATCTAACCTTGCACTCGCTATAATTCGTGTCAGGTTAGGAACTGAAACTGATGAACCGAAATCCTTTCCAATGCACAAGCGGAACTCATTTGTTTGGGCCTTATTTTTGTTGTCACTGGTCACTCCTAATATTATATGAATTGATTGAAACACAACATTGCAATATTTTTTTTTTTTTTGTTATTTGCTATTATAAACTACTATATATCATTATAATATCATTGAAAGAAAATGGACAAGAGAAGAACGCAATCTCCATTCAAAAACAGAGTTTCAACAGAAACTGAAATGCCATCAACTTCCACCAACGTTAGGAGGAATGTTGTAAGCTATGGCGAACCTGCATCGACTTCACAGCCAGATTAAATAGTACAAATCCTTTTTCGCAATTTCAAAATGGGTTACCTTTACCAGATTTTAATCCACATAAAACTGAAAATGGTAATAATTCTGATAATTTTTGGGATCCTCATCACACATCTACACCTTTAAAGAAATTACATAATATACAAGATATTGACAGACATATACACAATATTATGAGTTCAACTTTCGAACGGGAACATGAAAGGATAGTTCAAAGATTTGAAGACCAGTTGAAGTGTGAAAGGCAAATCCTTAAAGACGAGGTGGCTGAAGTTATTCGGCTTTCATTGAACTTACCTCCACCAGATTTTACTCCGATGACCGCCTCCGCTGCACACGAAACACAATTCAATGAACAAACACACTTAAACCACGCATTCTACCAACACCATAACAATGAAAACTTTGACACCGATCAACACCTACCACATTTCACAATCAACAAATGTATACACAAAGACATAATAATATAACAAAACATGCAATAGACTTTCATAAATGGGGCCTAAAATACAACAATGTGACCATGACGATTGAAGACTTTCTGTTCCGTCTAGGACATCTACAGGAATCATATGGTGTGGAATGGGAAGAAATCTACAAAAATTTTCACCATTTTATAGATGGGGAGGTTGCAGTTTGGTATTGGGTCCACCTCAAAACTCATCCAAGACAACTGTGGAGTGAATTTAAGATCGCTTTGATGGAACATTTTGGAACACTTGAATCTGACGACGAATTAGGTAGAAAACTCGACGATAGAAAACAGACTTGGAGTGAAACATTCGATAAATTTTACTCGGACATACTTAAACTGAATTCAAAACTTAGAACGCCAAGAAGCTCAGAAAAACTTATTTTTCTACTACGACAGAACGTACGGCCAGACATTGGAAGCAAACTTTTAACGTTTAAGACAAACAGCCTTCCAGAAATGGTATACACATGCCGTAGTATCGAAAAATATAATCAACAACATGCGAGACAAAGACAAGACAATCAACACCACATTCATAGAAGAGTCAGTGAATTTGAATTTGAAAACGTTCGCGAAGCTTACGAGTCACCTATAGCTGCCGTAGAGTTTTCAAATTCAAATGCAGAAAAAAGAGCAGTAGAGTGTTGGAACTGCAGGGCTCATGGACATACATTTAGAGAATGTCCCAGTTCCAAACGCTCTATGTTCTGCTATAAATGCGGACGACCTGATGTGACTTCTCCCAATTGTTGCTGCTCGGGAAACTTGCAACGGAGCAATACGAATCCCGGAGAGAATTGCTCTCAACAAAAGAGACCGGGAAACCCATTCAGGAGACCAGAGACGAGCCAACAAAGGAATTTACTGACAAACAACAACTAGACGAACCCGTACGGATTTTAAGAAAAGACCCAATTGAACATGCCATAACACTTACACTGTCGCAACACAAAACAGATACACCTACATCTACACTAAGTCAAAAGAAAACACTACATGAACGGTTGGTGAATTATGAGAAGGTACGTGCTCGTATTTTTAATGCCCAACATAAGCCACAATCTTCTGTCAGTGACAAAGTAGTTAGACTACGGAAACGATTTGCTGAAAAGAGGCAGCTTCACAGAATCATATCTGCAACCACGCTGCTAGACACTGATGATCCGAGACCATATGCAAACATCAAAATCTGCAACCAGAATATCCTTGGTCTTCTGGACTCAGGAGCTTCGATAAGTTGTCTGGGTTTTGGTGCTTTGGAATTTCTTCGTGAAAACGAAATTCAATTTACAAAGCTTAATCTCGGTGTCAAGACAGCGAGTGGTCAAAGTCAAGCCATCGTTGGTTCGGTAAACGTGGATGTGGAGTATAAGGGTATGAAAAGGGAGATGCATCTGTTCATAGTTCCAACCTTAGAGCAAAAACTTTATCTGGGAGTGGATTTTTGGAAATTGTTTAATGTTGCTCCTCAAATAATTTCCGAGTTAAGTCCACAGGCTACCCAAACTACACAAACAGATATAAATGCTCATCAATTGAATTTGGAGCAATCAGCAGCTTTGGAAGAAGCAAAAATATTGTTCCCTTCTTATGCGGTACATGGCCTAGGACGCACAAATTTGGAAGAGCATTTTATTGATACCGGTGATGCGGCACCAATTAAACAACGTCATTACCCTGTTTCTCCAGCGGTTCAAAAGCTTCTTTATGAAGAGGTGGATCGCATGTTTCAACTTGGCGTGATTGAAGAAAGCAGTAGTGCTTGGTCTTCTCCTGTTGTTCTGGTGAAAAAGTCAAATGGCAAACACCGACTTTGTCTAGACTTCAGGAAGGTCAATTCCGTCACGAAAAAGTTTGCGGGACCGGTTCCGAATATTGAAGGTTTGCTAAGTCGTCTTACAAATTCTCGTTTCTTTTCGAGCGTGGATTTGAAAGATGCTTTTTGGCAAATACCTCTGGAGAAAAGTTCAAGGGAAAAGACTGCATTTACAATCCCAGGTTTACCGCTACTCCAATTTACCGTCATGCCATTTGGGTTATGCAACGCCTCACAGCGTATGTGTAAGTTAATTGACAAGGTAATACCGCATGAATATCGAGAAAATGTTTTTCCTTATGTCGATGACTTGCTGATTGCGACCTCAACATTTGATGAACACATTCGCATGCTTAAGATAGTTGCGGCTCGATTGAGACAAGCTGGACTTACTATTAATTTAGAGAAGTCCAAGTTCTGTTTCAAAGAGTTGAATTATCTTGGCTATGTTGTGGGTGAAGGATGTCTGAAGACCAACCCGGAAAAAGTTTCTGCGATCAAAGATTTTCCAATTCCTCAAAATGCGCGCCAGGTAAGGCGATTTCTCGGACTTTCAGGATGGTACCGTAGGTTTGTGAATAACTATTCCGGTCTTGCGGCACCAATCACAAACACATTGAAAAAGGGGGTGAAATTTGACTTTGGACAAGACGCCATTGACGCATTTAACAAATTGAAGGACGCACTGACTGTCGCTCCAGTCCTTGAAACCCCAGACTATACGAGACCTTTCATTATCCTGTGTGATGCTTCCAGTACTGGTGTCGGTTGTGTGCTGTGTCAGGAAGATGAGGACGGTGTGGAACGACCTATCTATTACTTTTCCCATAAACTTACAAAATCGCAGAGAAATTTTTCTGTCACAGAGCAGGAGTGTTTGGCTGCGGTTTTGGGAGTTCAAAAGTTTCGGCCTTATGTTGAAGGGCATGCTTTTAAGATCATTACCGACCATGCTAGTTTGAAGTGGTTGATGAACCAAAAGGACCTTCACGGTAGATTAGCGAGATGGAGTTTGAAGCTTCAAAGCTTTGATTTTGAGATAGAACACCGTAAAGGTTCACAACACGTTGTTCCAGACGCGTTATCGCGAGTATACGCTGTTGATAGCCTTTACAATGTGTCTATGTTAGAGAAGTGCCACGATGTCCTTCACATAGATCTTGATGATTTGAATTTCAAGTCAGAGGAATATGGGAAGTTAATCGAGACAATCAGAGACAATCAAGATCAATTACCGGATCTACAAATTTCTGATGGGTTTGTATATAAGAAAGTGAAACATTGTACTGGCAACCCAGTCCAAGATGACATGGTGTGGAAGCTTTGGGTTCCATCGAAGTTGACCGAATCCTTGATTCTTTTGGCACATCAACCTCCAAAAGCTTCGCATGGTGGTATAGCAAAAACCTTATATCGTCTGCGTGATAGATTTTACTGGCCTAATATGGCGGCTGATGTCAAATCTTTTGTTGCAGGTTGTGATATATGTAAGGTTTCAAAAGCTCCTAACACAATTTTAAGACCGAATATGGGAAAGGCGTTTGTAGTAGAGAGGCCGTATCAACACATCTACATTGACTTCTTGGGGCCGTATCCACGATCTAGTAAGGGTAACACGCACATCATTGTTTGCCTGGACCAACTGACGAAATTTGTACATATTCATCCTATTCGACAGGCGACAACTGAAGTTGCGGTGAAATTTTTGGAGGAACAGATTTTTTCGATGTTTGGGGTTCCAGAATCGCTGTTATCTGACAATGGAAAACAGTTTGTCAGCAAGGACTTTACCAAGTATCTGCTTTCGTATGGAGTCACTCATATTAGAACGGCAGTTTATTCACCGCAGGCAAACGCGAGTGAAAGAGTGAATCGCTCGATTCTAAGCGCGATCCGATCCTATTTGGAAAAGGATCAAAGGCATTGGGATAGACATCTATCTTCAATTGCCAGTGCATTGAGGACAACGGTTCACTCAGCTATTGATATGTCTCCATACGAGGCACTTTTTGGACAGTCCAAGATAGAGCACGGTTCTGATTACAAATTATTGAGGAATCTTAAATCCGTTAACAATCCGGAGTTTCAAGTGTTACCGAAATCGTCAAGAATGAATATGATACAAATCAAGTTGAAAGACTTACTAAGACAGGCTCACCAACGCTACGAACAGACATACAACACGAGAAGCAAAGACAGACATTTTCAGGTAGGCGATGTGGTTTACAAACGTAATTTTGTACAAAGTGATGCATTTAAGCGCCTAAATGCAAAGCTTTGTCCAAAGTTCGTTAAAGCCAGGGTAAAAGACGTGAAGGGAAACAAACTGTACGAACTCGAGGACATGACGGGGGTTTCTTTAGGAATTTTTCATGCCAAGGACATACGAGCATAAACCAAAACATATGGCTCCTTTTCCATTTCACTACTCGAACACTGGCGTTCATCGGAGTGAAATGTTTTGTAGGATCGCCACTTTAAAAATCGGCACTATGCTTTTCAAAAATAAATAATAATTAAAAAACAATCGCTCGTCTCTGAGAAACAGGTTGCCCAGGAAAAATAAAAAAAAAAGTAGAGAGAATTTTTCGAGAGATAAAAAGGTCGTGCAAGGCTGAACAAAAAAAAAAAAAAGGATAGCGTGGTGTGCAAAACAGGGTCTGGACTTAACAAAACCCAACTCATTTAAACAAACAAAAAAATAAATAAATAAGAAAACCAAAGAGTTTAAAAAAAAAATAAACAAAATAAAATAAAGGAAAAGTGAACTGTTATTGCATTAAAACCAGAGTGCTAAAGTTCCATTCAAATTTAAAAAAATAAAAGAAAAATATGCTCATACCTATGTGTCTCAATAAAAACAAAAAAAAGGAAACTGAAATAAAAATAATGAAGAAAACTTAAATGCAATAAGACTGTGTCTGCTGTGGTGATACCCTTTGTATAAAGATATCAAATAAACTAAATACATGCAAGTACATGCAAGTGACAGTAATTAATATCGTGCCCTACATCAACCCAACCTGGAGCCTGAATGCTGGTCAAAAACTAGACGAACGAAGTGAACATTAAAAGATTGATTTGTGCGTTGTTCTCTTGTTTTTTTTGTTCTCTACTGTTTTGTATTTTTTTTTTTCCTATCGCACTTTCATTCATTTTTTTATTGTTTTCACTCAATTTGTAATTCATTCTTTTTTTCTTCTCATAGCATACTTATACTTACATACACATCCTAATTGTTTTGTTTCTCATTTCATATTGTTCATTCTTTACTTTATGTGTACATATTTGTAAAAGTTCATTCAAACAAATTCATAAACAGTGTAATTTAGAACCAAAACAAAAAATAGAAGAAAAGTCTTTTCAAGCAGACAAGTGCGCACTCGTCGTTGGATCGATTCAAATACATACTTACAAGGTAATTCATTTTAAGCTAAGAAATTATATAAGAGATATGACATTGTTTTATTTTGTTTGAGTGAGTGAGTTCGGGTTTTCATTACTTATTTTGTTTTAATTTCACATTGTTTCGAGCAAATTTAAATGTAGGCCAAAAGGCAATGAACTTTAGTTCTAAATTCCGATATATTTCAAATAAAATAAGCGTTGCCAGATTATTAATGAATTCATTGATATATTTTTCTTTGATTTAATATGAAATTTTGAATTTTCGACAAATGGAGTGATTGGTGACGGACCGAAATAAGGGATGCCCTGAGTGAGTATCCGCAGGTGAGGATATTGAGTTTAGGGGCTGTCGCATTATTTTCTGAGCAAGCGGCAGCCATGGTGCCTTCTTAGTAATGAGACAGGCAGTGGGAGGGATGCTCAAGGGTGCCGTTAACACCTAAGGTGCCCGTGTATTGGTAAGTTTAGTAGGGGATTTAGTAAGGAATTTCAATTCATTTCGAATCATTCCGCGGTTAAAGTAGTTATTTTTTTTTTATTGTTCTGTCGTTCGTATGTTAGTCCGTTTCCTTTTTTTTCAACTCCTAGTTTATTTCAATTTTATTTTTTCTCGAGTTATTTTTTTTTGCGCATTAGATTTTCTTTTTTAAATAACTTGGCATGGAATATACACGGTAGTCTAGTCAGGCTGGACAAAGAACCCACCCCCACATCCGACGAGCTAAGCAAGCAAGCCAGCATGCCACCCGTCCTAGCCTGACTGGACACCCTTCCTCCCGAGCTTTGCAGGTAGGATCTGTACCTACTGGGTGGAAGGGTTAAAATCCTTTTATACCGTTACAGATTCGAGAACGAGCAAAGAAAAAGAAAGCGATTTTGAAGTGTATTGCTTCAACAAAGTAGTGTTGCGCCTATGATCCTCGTCCCTATGCCCCTGTGAAAATCTTCGGCGAAAGTATGCTTGGTTTGCTTGATAGTGGCGCAAGCATTAGTTGCCTTGGCAAGGATGGCGAGAATAATCTGAGTAATCACAACATCCCTTACACTCGTTTCTCATCCCATGTAAAGACGGCGGATGGAAATTGTCAATCCATAGTCGGAAAACTTAACGTTGATGTCACTTATAAGGACGAAACACGGAGTATAGAGTTTTATATTGTCCCTTCCCTGCAACAGAAATTGTATTTAGGGATCAATTTCTGGAAGTCTTTTGGTATCGCACCACAAATCATTTCCGAAATCTCTCCATACACACTAGGTCACGATGTATCTTCGGAGATGCGAGAGCTATCAGGTGAAGAGCTTAGTTAACTTAAAACAGCTATCAGCATGTTCCCGTCTTATGCCAAACTTGGCTTAGGTCAAACAACGCTGGAGGAACATGAAATCGACACGGGGGATGCGGAGCCGATCAAGCAACGACATTATCCTGTTTCTCCTGCGGTTCAGAAGCTTTTGTATGATGAATTGGATAGGTTACTGGAAATGGGCATAATCGAAGAAAGTAATAGCCCTTGGAGCTCTCCTGTCGTCCTTGTACGGAAACCGGGTAAAAACCGGATGTGCATAGACTTAAGGAAAGTAAACAAACAAACTAAGAAAAGTGCCTATCCTTTGCCTCATATTCAGGCTTTGCTAAGTCGTATTTCAGATACACGTTATATCTCTAGCGTAGATCTGAAAGACGCCTTTTTGCAAATACCGTTGGAGGAAAGCTCACGGGAAAAGACGGCGTTTACGGTTGCGGGTCGTCCGTTATACCAATTCAAGGTAATACCCAGCCAAAGTTTCAGCCATTAAGGATTTTCCTATTCCTCAAAATCAGCGACAGGTACGTAGATTCCTCGGAATGTCTGGGTGGTATCGAAGATTCGTTAGGGACTATAGCACTTTAGCAACACCGATTGCAGAAACGTTGAAAAAGCAGAAAACCTTTGAATTCGGTAGTGACGCGATAGAGTCGTTTAAGAAAATCAAGGAGATTCTACCATCTGAACCTATACTTATTCATCCTAATTATAGCAAGCCCTTTGTGATTTTGTGTGATGCATCGTCAACAGGGATCGGAGGAGTCTTGTGTCAAAAGGACGAAGAAGGCAACGAAAGACCCATTTTCTTTTATTCTCACAAACTCAATAAGGCTCAAGTTAATTACTCAGTCACTGAACGTGAATGTTTAGCTGCGGTTATGAGCATTGAACAGTTTCGTCCCTATGTAGAAGGTTATCACTTTAAAGTAGTAACAGACCATGCTAGTCTAAAGTGGCTAATGAACCAGAAAGACCTCAGCGGAAGATTGGCTCGGTGGAGTCTTAAACTGCAAGGTTATGACTTCGATATTGAGCATCGAAAAGGTTCTCAGCATGTCGTGCCGCACGCCTTATCGAGAGTCTATGCAGCCGAAGAATTGAATCTCGATGACAAATCGGAAATCGGAGTTATATCCTGATGTGCTGCACATAGATCTAACGGATCCCAGTTTTCAATTTGAGGAATACGTTAGGATCATTGACAACATCGCAAAACAAAAAGATCAGCTGCCTGACCTTCAAGTCTCGGAAAATTTCGTTTACAAGAAGGTCAAACACAGCACAGGGAATCCTTTTGAGGATGGCCATGCATGGAAGTTATGGATTCCATCGCAGTTGACCGACCATCTGATTACTCTGGCTCATCGACCACCTAGAGCGGCTCATGGTGGTTTAGGAAAAACGCTACATAGGCTTCGTCAGCAGTTCTTTTGGCCAAATATGGCTTCTCAGGTCAAGTCGTTCATTAATAAGTGTGAGGTTTGTAAAATGTCGAAAGCCACGAACCAAGTACAACGGCTACCGATGGGAAAGCCTTTCGTAGTTGAACGTCCATTTCAACATTTGAACATGGACTTCCTTGGACCGTATCCGCGATCTAAAAACGGGAACAGCTATATCATCATCGCTCTTGACCAACTCACGGAATTCGTCATCATTAAAGCCTTGCGAAAAGCTACAGCAGAAACAGCTGCCAAATTTTTGAATGAAGAAATCCTGTGTTTGTTTGGTATTCCGGAATCTGTTTAACAGATAATGGGAAACAATTCATTAGTTCAAGTTTTGCGAAATTATTAAATTCCTTTGGTATCAGACACATAAGAACTGCTTCATATGCTCCTCAAGCCAACGCCAGTGAGCGGGTTAACCGTTCTATTCTTGCGGCCATTAGGTCTTACATTGGCAAGGATCAGAGAAATTGGGACGTTAACCTTCCAGCTATAGCCTCTGCGCTTAGATCAGCTAACCATTCCGCAATAGGTATGTCGCCTTATGAAGCATTGTTTGGCCAAAGGATGGTAGAACATGGTTCCGATTTTGAACTGCTAAGAAAACTGGGTTGTGTTAACAACTCAGAAGTGAATTTAATACCAAAACCCTCAAAAATGAATATCATTCATTCAGCCATCAAAGATTCTCTCGAAAAGGCTCATTTAAAATACGAACATGCGTATAATACGCGAAGTAAAAATATTTCGTACAAAGTTGGCGATGTAGTATTTAAAAGGAATTTTGTTTTGAGCGATGCCACGAAAAGAATAAATGCTAAACTGTGTCCTAAATTCACGAAGGCCAAGATTGTCGGGATTATTGGGAACAACCTGTATGAGTTGGAAGATGATGTTGGCAAGTCGTTAGGGGTTTTCCACTCTAAAGACATAAAAAGGTAATTCTACGGTAGGTTTATTTTATATTCTAACGCCGCCCGGCTAGCTATAGCCTGAACATGAGACTTTTTCTCGGGCGTGGGTCGACTGTTTTTCTTTTTTTTTATTTTCCTCCTTATTAGCGCTTCTTTTCTTCTCCATTTGATTCGTGCCACTTTCAAATGAATAAGTGTTGTAGGAAACGCCTTGAAATCATTTTCAAGTTGCTGCATTTAAATTTTGTTTGGTTGCATTCAAGTACAACGGCGGCGGCAGCCAATGCAAACTTATATACTGAGATCTTGCAAATTAGTTTCAAATTCAAATATTTTGTTTATAAACCGTTGAGGTTGAAGTGTGGATAGTGGAAGGTAATAATTAGGATGTGTTGGTGTGGCTAAGATTGATCGGAGATGCAATGGATTGACGTGCGTAAAAGAAATGGTGAATATCGCGATGGTGTGGTGAATTGGCTCTCAAATTGCTGAATTAGGAGAGTAAGTACTTGGGAGCTACCAGTATTTTTTAGCTTGTTTTCGAATGAAGCGAAAAAATTATATCCAACAACGCATATCTACTGCAATATTTTTACTCGAAAGATTTTTCTTAGTCGTTTTAAACTGAAAAATTATTCTTTTGTTACACCTATTTTTAAAATCGTTTAATGATTTTTTAGTGTCAAGAGTGTAATTTTCCTGTTTAAAATTGCGGCTAGGACAGAGACTTCCGGAAAGACTTTCCATCCTTCTAGAAGGTTTTCGTTCGAAAAGTTTCGAACAAAGCGAGCGTCACTGACACTTCTGCCATCGCCTATAAATATTAAATAGCCGTCCCAACCGACAATAGAGGCGAGTCAGAGTACGGTTTCGGCATTTGATTTGATTTTTTTTTCGTGGTTTGATTTTGCATAAGTAAAACTTAAAATTATAGTTTAAAACATTTAAAATAAGAAGTCAAAGAAGAAACAAAGTGGTACAAAAGAAAACTTAAAATCTAGTGTTCTCAAGAAAAAAAGAAGAGAAAAAGAATCGAAAGATAGTCCCTGCAACTTAAAAACTACATATATAAAACTTAACACTTAACACGGTGTAAATTCAAAAAAAAAATGAAATATTCAGAAAAAGAAGTCTTAAAACCGTAAAACAAAAACCTGTCGCTAAAGTAAAATATCAAAAAAAAAAAAAAAAAATGTGAAACTAGAAACTGCAAACAAAAAACACTTAAAACATTAAAAAAAATAAAACCCCAAAGTGATCTTCACAATAGTTTTCTGCCCATAAGCCCCAGGAAAATAAAATATTAAAAAAATGTACGCAATCCCATCCACACAAAATAATAAAATCACCGACACCAACATTCAATAAAAAGTGCAATCAAAAGAACAAAAAAAGCAAAAAAAAACAGTAAATCAGAAAGAAACAAAGTAAATTGCCCAGCACTTATAAGTACAGTCGCCGCACCAAATCGAAGATCAGAATTCAGTCACTTGGACCAGCCTAATCCCCCATCATCAATTCCATCATCAACACCAGCATAGTCATGTTCAAAGTTTTTTTTTCAGTTTAATTATAAAAAAAATATATTCCAATTACATTCAATTCAAGCATCAAGTATTTACATATAATATATGATTATTAAGTTTGCCTTATTTTTACCTTTTCTAATAAGGTAATATTGATATCTGCGTCTTTATTCACCACAAGAATTCTGTTTAATTAGTTCTAACGTTTAAAATATAAAGAAAAACCAGCAATAAAACCAATCCTTTTTAGATACCTTTAGTGTGAGTGTGTGCTCTTTATTTAAACATACTCAAGTGGTGGATTTAATTTTTTTTTCCTATAATCAATAAATTAATGTCCACAGGTTTTATAAGTACCTAAAGGTACCTAAGTACGATCAACCTATGATGCGGTGCACCTCCTCACAGGAAAATATCGGGGTAAGTTCTTTCAATGTTTTTTTTTTCGTTTGATTAGAAGAAATAATTATAATTCGCCATATATTAATGCACACAACCCATACACCGTAACATCGTAATCAAATGATTTACGAATTGCACTCAAAGAAGAGTAGAAAATCACTCAGTATAAAGATTCTGTGGTGAATCGAGAGGTGTGTACTTTTTTTTATTTTTCATATTAAATGTATCGATATAAAATAAAAATAAGTAAATTTATTTTATACACTTTTTCGGACTCGCAGTAATAGACAAATCAATAGAAACTAAAAAAAGAGAATATTTTGAAATTAAGCCCTGATGTATGCAATGGTCTAAGAATCGAATAATTTCTCTATGGTGTTGATTTTGAGGTGGGATCTTGACCTACATTAACTTCCTTAGTTGTTCATAATTTTTCCAGTTCATTGAACTGTTTCGTGGTAGAAAATAATTAGTGAAAGAGTCGTTAGAACTTGGAAGTTAAAATTCAAACTTATTTTTAAATTATTTTTTTTTGTTAGGATAAGATTTTGTTGAATAAAATTTGTTTGATGAACAAGAAATCTATAAAGTTTTTTTTTATTTTTTTTAATGCGGATCAAGGAGATGTTTTGGGAGTTATTTTCGGTGATTTTTGGAAATTGATTTCAGAATGAACGTGTTTTAGAAGACGTTATTGGTGGATGTGACAATAGAAACCAGAAGTTGAAAAGACGGCAACAATGAACATTTAAGTTTTGTTTTTGTTGTTTTTCACTGCTTTAGGGGCTGTCATCAAAATTGAGGACATGGCAGCCATGGACGTATCCTTGTGATATGTGGGTGGGTTTATCCTCAGAGAGCCAGTAACATCATGTGCTCTCCACACTGGGAAGACTTTGTTTGAGGGATATATATTTTTTTTTTTTAATCAAGGGATCAAAATCCAGCTTTAAGGACTAATCGGGCTCTGCAATTTTGAACCCGAACGTTTCATTTCGACACAACTCCGGCATGAAAAATCGTAACGACCGTTCACTCTTTTGTTGGCAAGAACCCCCCCCATTCCGACGAGCTAGGACTGGCTTATGCTAGCATGCCACGCCAACGAAAGCTGAACACCCTTCCTTTTTGGCTGCCTGGATCGGCCCACTGTACCTCTAAGCACTGGGTCGTAACGGTGGCAAAGGAAAGGAAGGTTTTTGGACTCACTTGACCACATTTCCTCTATGTGCTCTGGTCCTGGTTTAGCTATATAGCACCTCATCCTTAAGTGAGATCATCAGGATATGTGTGATAGGAGTCCAAAGCCGACGACACCAAGGTTCCGTTATGATATTAGAATTAAGTTTTATTTATATTTTTTTTTAATGCATGTTTACGTTGTAGCTAATTTCATGGCTTTTAAGTGTGCCCGGCTTTGACATGGGAAGCTCCCCACTATCAAACGATCTAGAATAATGCCGACCTTCGCTTGTGTTCGTATTCTTTTTTTTTTGAATCGATTTAAAAATCCGAACATTTTGTTACGAAGGCCGGGCTCTGGCCCAGCATCCTCGTTTGAACGGACAAAAAAAGGGAACCAAATTCTTATTCATGAACTAGAATAGTCTGGTTGTACTACTCACCTGCCTTAGAGGTCAGTTATAGCGATCATTAAAAACTATCATTAAAAGTTGGAATACATGAAAATTTGGTTTATTTTACTTACGTGTGATTATAGCGATCATTAAAAAAATGTGATTACTTTTATGTCATTCAAGCATTTATTTTTATTTTTGACACCAAATATTTTGTTTAATGATGGAAAATGTATCATTAAATTTTTTAATGAAAGATGGAACATTAAAAAAAGGAAACAAAACACTGGAACAAAGTGTTTCATTTTTTGAAATTAAATTTATTTGCTTGTCACTAAAACGAATTTTTATCACTAAAATAAATGAATGCATTTTTCTTCAAAAATATTCCTTTGTTGAACTATTTTTCACCAGAAAAAATTATTTCAATGCATTAGCCATCGATTGGTATGAGATTGATAAATAAAATCAAAGTACACCACATTATCCAAATGAAATTTTTTAATGATAGTTTTTAATGATCGCTACAACTGGCCCCTTATAATAGGGTGAAGGTGGCTACCACTTTAATTCGGCAAAATTGTCTAATAAAAAGAAAATGCACCCCCTAAAATTCAAAGATTTTTGGGTTAAATGTAATTTGTAAAGTCAAAAGTAGCAATCTCTTTTATGAATGTGTGTGTGAAAGCTATCAAATTGAATATTCTTCAATTTCAAATGTTTAATAACTTGAATTTAGCACAATTCGTAAATTTATTGAATATTAACTATTATGATATAATGCCTTTGGCTTCCGAAGAAAGAAAATTTATTAAACTGATATGTTGTTTGAACAGAATTTTGAATTAGAATAGAAATAATATAAATGAAAAGTGATTATTGATATAAAACAGATTGCTAGATTGCTTGATTTTTAATACCCTCTCTCAATCGTAAGTCTTCTTTTAATGTTCACTCTTCATTAAAATAAATTAAGTTTTGTCCTTAGCTCCAAAAACTGCCTTGAATCTAAGGATTTTGCAAAAATGTCAGCTAATTGTTCTATAGTACCAATAGATTTAACTTTTATAATTTCGTTTGCGATATTGTCTTTTATAAAATGATGCTTTATATCAATATGCTTGGCTCGAGTTACTTATACAACTACATCACACAAGACACTTGAGACCGAGGCAACGGCGACCCTTCAATTTTAATAGCATCAGCACCAAGATAAAGTAAACATTGACCGAGGCAACGGCGACCCTTCAATCAAAGACCATATAACAAGCAAAGATGTCGCACGTAGAACAAAAATCTGTGCCTGCTTTTTTCCACCATCCCTTTTTTACAATGGGTCCAAAACATGAGTCTAGGAATTAGAAACATTTCACATGTTGTGGATACACACTGTGCGAAAAAGAGCGTTGCTATTTATACTGAAAAGGTAGAGGGAGAAACAATGTATTTCATGTTTATGAGTAGAAAAAACAACAACAAAACCTATGCCTTTTCAATGGGTCCAAAACATTGTTGCTAGATTTGTAATAATTTTATGAAGCAGAAGAGAGAAAAATGATTTTTTTTGTCATATGCACAAGCAAGTTAGGTTGATCGTTGATGATCGAGTTAAATGAAAGAAGGGTGAGTTGATGTCCTACACATATACATATGTGTATTCCTATTGCCTTAGGGATTTTGTTTTTGTTAGCTGCGTAAAAAAATGCAAACCAATTCTATTTATTTTTTTTTTTCTTGAAAGTTAAAAAAACCTTGAAAAGTGAGTTTTGATTATGTTCGTGAATAATGAGTTGTGGTAGTTTGAATGTATTGGGTATGGGTTTTGCTTTTGTTTTGATTTTACTTCTTGGGGTTGGTTGTGATTTGAAAATCGTATTCAATCACATAATTAATTTTATATGTAGGTCAGGAAAAGATTGACTTATTGATGTGAGGATTTATTTATGCGTAAATTAAGTATTTTTGTATATTTTTGATCGCTTATTAAAGTCTTTTGGTTCTTTTTGGTTCATTACTATTGAAGTCGGTAATGGATCAATTCAATGAGGAAAATAGGTGATAGGTACATTTCATTTCATTTTTGCGGATATGGCAAGTATTGAATTCGTAAAAAAAGGTTGAGTCAAGAGAAGTGGATCTGCCGATTCCGTCAGTCTGTCTGTCTGTAAACGCACCTACAGCCTTAACCACTGGTCCGATTAACTTCAAACTTGAAAATTAGAGGTTTCAGGGAATTCGCGAGCGTCATTTTTTAGATCCTACGATTTTTTTTAAAACTTCCTCGAAATTTTTTTTCAAAATACTGATGTATTTTATGAAAAAAGAAAATATTTCAGTATTGCTGAAAAAAGGTACTTTTCATAAAACGGGTTTTTTTTTAAGACCAGCGTTTTTCTTTTTTGAAACTACGCATATATTTCTCAAATAAAAATTTGTGTTCAAAAAATTTCAAATATTGTTTTTTTTTTTTTTTTAATATTTCAAAATTCTGCATATCAAAAAGAGATCAACATTAAAAATCGAAATTTGCTTATAAAATTTATATTTATATATTCTTGAATACTGCATACCCAAATTAATTTTAAAACATTTTCGAAAAATTGTAGATATATATAAAAAATTATTTCAAAAGAAACCGCTCCAAGGATTTATTAGAAACAAATTTAAAAATCAACAATTTCTTAAGAAATTTTATGACATCGATTTCTTTCAGAATGAATCTATTTTTGAGGTACATATGTCATATTTCAATTTAAATTTTTATTCGTGAATTTTAACTGCATTTTTTTGTTTTTTAATGTTTTTATGAGTTATAATTTACGACCCAGTTGTGCACATATATTTATCTCTCAAATAGAAAACTAATATAATTTTAACACAATGCAGTATGCAAATAGCTGCAAAAAATATAGGAATATAATGTAGCTTTGAACTAAAATTCCAAGTCTTCAAAATGTTCAAATAAGTTGTAGTTCGAGAAAATAATTTTGAATGTTGTAAAAGTGGTGATTTTTTGCCAATCGCTGATCGAGTACTGAGTACTTGCGACATATAAAATAAATGGCAAGTATTGAATTCGTAAAAAAAAAAATTTGAGTTGATGATGAGCAATTACATTACGATGATAGAGAAGTCGAAAAAAAGTGGGTCTGACTATTCCGTCTGTCTGCCTGTCTGGAAGTTTACAGGCATCTACAGCCTTAACTACTGCTCCGATTTACTTCAAATTTGAAAATTAGATGTTTGAGCAAAAACTGATTTTCCGGTTTTTTTTTTATTTTTGTTTTAAGATCAAAATTTATGATACGATTTGTTTGGCTAAAAATCAAAACTTTCAATTTTCTCCAAACCGACTCCTACGATTTTTTTAAACTTCCTCGAATTTTATTATTTTAAACATTCATGCATTTTATGGAAAAAAGAAAATTTTTGTATTGCTCCAAAACGGTACCTCCGATAGAACCGATTTTTGCTATTAGATTTTCTCGAAAACTGAAAGTCCGATCAGCGTAAGTTTTTTTTTTGAAAGTACGTATATATTGTTCAAATAATATTTTGTTTTCAAAAAATTTGAATTTTTTTGGATTTTTAAAAAATATTTTTAATTTTTTTTTCAAAATTCTGTATCTCAAAAACGGATCAATTTTAAGAATCCAAATTGGAGTATAATATGTATATTTACATGGTCTTAAAAACTGCATACCCAAATTAATTTTAAGACATTTTTGAAAAATTTTATATATAAAAAATTAATTAAAAAAAAAAACGGCTCCGACGATTTTCAAAAAAAAAATTCAATAAATCAAGAATAAGGTTTGAATTTGTTTGGAATTTAAATTTTTGGAATGAAATGTTTTTACGAGGTTCATTTTCAAATTTTAATTTTCTTATGAATTCTAATTTTTATATATTGAGTTTTTTTTTGAGTTACGTGTAAGCTGTAAGTAAGAGTGTAATCAGAATTGCTTATAGTATATCTCTTATTTTAACACTACTTTTTGCAATTTAAGTAATCATAAATATTTAGTTTTAGCATGCAGGAGCAAGTTCGTACGACCCAGTCGTGCACATTTTTTTTTTATTTTTGTTTTAAGATCAAAATTTATGATACGATTTGTTTGGCTAAAAATCAAAACTTTCAATTTTCTCCAAACCGACTCCTACGATTTTTTTAAACTTCCTCGAAATTTATTATTTTAAACATTCATGCATTTTATGGAAAAAAGAAAATTTTTGTATTGCTCCAAAACGTTACCTCCGATAGAACCGATTTTGCTATTAGATTTTCTCGAAAAATGAAAGTCCGATCAGCTTAAGTTTTTCTGTTTTTGAAAGAACGTATATATTGTTCAAATAATATTTTGTTTTCAAAAGAATTTGGATTTTTAAAAAATATTTCTATTTTTTTTTTCAAAATTCTGTATCTCAAAAACGGATCAATTTTAAAAATCCAAATTGAAGTATAATATGCATATTTACATGGTCTTGAAAACTGCATACCCAAATTAATTTTGAGACATTTTTGAAAAATTTTATATAAAAATATAAACAATTAATTAAAAAAAAAAAAAACGGCTCCGACGATTTTCAAAAAAAAAAAAATTCAATAAATCGAGAATAAGGTTAGAATTTGTTTGGCATTTAAATTTTTGGAATTAAATGTATTTACGAGGTACATTTTCAAATTTTAGTTTTCAATAAATTCTTATTTCAGAATTGCTTAAAGTATATCTCTTATTTTAACACTACTTTTTGCAATGTTTTGAACATAAAAGTAATCATAAATATTTAGTCTTAGCATGCAGGAGCAAGTTCGTACGACCCAGTCGTGCACATTTTTGTTGTTGTTGTAAGCTTCAGCTTTTTTCTCCTTACAAATATGATAAATGTTAAAAGTGAGCTTAGAAGGGGATTGAATGTAGGTACCTGCATATCCAACCTATTTTTCATACTTTTTTTTTACTTGTAGCTTTTTGATTTGTTTTCTTTTATAGGTTAGCCTTTTTTTTGAATCGGCAAAAAGTGATGTCAAAGTTCAAATTCAGGCTTTACTGTAGGACAATTTTTTCTTAGAATATGATCCCAAAGTATGGCAAACGATTAACCATATCGTATTTATTAATACAGGTGAAGGCTGTAAGGACAGGTTGAGGTAGAGACATCCTATTATCAAAATAGCTGCTCGCTTCCTGCTTCCTTGCATTAAGCATAAAATCACCACATTAAACAAAAATGCCCATTACTGTTTTGTTGGAAAAATTATTTTCTCGGACCACAGGTCATGCATTTTTTACATTTTGAAAATTTTTAGTTTTAATCTAAAAGCTCCATTTAAATCGTCTATTTTCTTGCAACCATTACATAAAGATAGATATTATGTTGGTTTGTATGTATCTGAAAAATAAAAAGTGAAATATATAGAATTTAAAATGTACCTACCTACCCAATCACCTATCTTCCTCATTTAATTGATCCATTACCGACTTCTATGGTAGCGAACCAAAAAAAAAAATAAAATGATCTATTGAGATCAAAAACTTACAAATATACATAGACATACCTACCCACTTAACTAACGTATAAATCAATCCTCACAAATCACTATCACAACAATATGTCAATCTTTTTTTGACCTACATTGAAATTATGTGAATGAATATGATTTTCAAATCACAATTCACAACCAACCCCAAGAAGCAAAAACAAAAACAAAAGCAAAACTACAACAAGTCATTGTACAAGAACATTCATCAATTCAGATCAAAACTCACTTTTCAAGTTTTTTTATCCTTCAAGAAAAAAAATAAACAAAACACGTTCGCAATTTTTCTACGAAGCTTACAAAAACAAAATCACCTAGACGCAATATGAAATATGAATACACATACAGGTGTAGGACATCAACTCACCCTTCTTTCATTTAACTCGATCATCAACGATCAACCTAACTTGCTTGTGCATATGACAAAAAAAATCATTTTTCTCTCTTCTGCTTCATAAAATTATTACAAATCTAGCAACAATGTTTTGGACCCATTGAAAAGGCATAGGTTTTGTTGTTGTTTTTTCTACTCATAAACATGAAATACATTGTTTCTCCCTCTACCTTTTCAGTATAAATAGCAACGCTCTTTTTCGCACAGTGTGTATCCACAACATGTGAAATGTTTCTAATTCCTAGACTCATGTTTTGGACCCATTGTAAAAAAGGGATGGTGGAAAAAAGCAGGCACAGATTTTTGTTCTACGTGCGACATCTTTGCTTGTTATATGGTCTTTGCTTCAATTTTAATAGCATCAGCACCAAGATAAAGTAAACATCGGCCGGTCCAGATCCAATTACATAAACCAAGCCGATAAGATAAACACAAAACGATCTTCAAAGCAACCAACGAATCGCATCAAGAGATAAGCTGGAGTGGCAGCGTCGCAGAGGGCAGATACAATTTGAACATCAAGATATCCAGTCGACTTTCGTGTATTTTTGTCAAATATTGTTTTCTGAATAAAATCATTTTTGTTTTTTAAAAACTCTTCTTTATCATTTAAAAAGTTATTTGGCGCAGTCGGTAGGATACTCAATGAGATATATAAACGAATATTATATTGACATATGAGATCCAGTGATACGAACGCATTTCGCGATTGTTAAACTTTTCAAATAAATTTAAATTAAACGAATATTAATTTTAAATACAGTTTGAAAAAAAAAAAATAATAATATCGTTTGCGAAAAATATAGCATCTCACATTCATATATAAATGTATGTTGCGAAATCTCGTAGAGAGAATATTTAGCAAATGAACAGTGAAGAGAAACAATTAAACAGAGACAGATTATACAGAAAGCTAAATAAAAATCACGACAGTGATACCGGAAGTGAAAGTGAACAAGACGAACAAAAAACTACAACAATGACTGCACCCGTATTAAACGATGTTCAGAAAGAGGAACAACGCTACCTTCTTCGTGAAATGGAGAAAATAAACCCATTCAGAGGATCAAAAGATTGTAATTTGGCACTGTTTATATCAACAGTGGAGTACTTTCTAAACCAAATCGTGCTGCAGGAAAATCAAATAAAGGCTACATTAATAATCCACTCAAAAATTCAAGGAGAAGCAGTAAGGGCAACTAACAGCTTACCACATTTATCGTCATGGAAGGACATTAAGGTAAACTTAATAAGATTATTTTCAATAAAAGAAACTTATATTAAGTTATCTCAAGAAATTGGTTGTATTTTAGAATCTAACACTTTTGAATTGTATAAAAAATTAGACTTCTTATTACAAAAATTGCAAACTAAAACGCAATTAGAACCTAATTTAATTTACACACAGGCAAATAATGAAGTTCTGGTATTTGAAGCATTTAAACATAATTTAAACCCTTCACAAAAAGCTATAGTTATCGCCTATAATTGTAAAAATATGGTTGAAGCTTATGAAACCTTAGAAGCCAATGATATGATTCGTGTAAGAAATCAAAGTGAACCAAACAAGGGCTTTAATATGAAACACCATCTGAATAATTCTCCTAGACAAAATCAGGGACATCAAAATTATAACCAAAATAGATTTAATCAAAATAATAATAATTTAAGACAACAGAATAGAATAACATCTGAGCAGGTTAGACACAACAACAACAGAATATTTGGGAATTTAAACCCTAATCATGGTCATAGTTTGGTTTTAATCAAAATTATCAAAGGCAAAGTTATAATAATAATAATAATTGGCAGGACAAAATAATAATCAGCCAAGTTCAAGTCAAGTTAGGAGATTTAATAATAATCGAGAACAACCAATGGAAGTTAATCGCCTCAGTGAACAACAAACAATTAATGAAGAAGTAAATTTTATAGCAGAGGGGCTTCGACACTTCCCATCGTAATACTTACAGTTCAAAAAGAAAAAATAAAAGTCTTAGTAGACACAGGATCTACTATGACCCTCCTCGATACAAAAAAACTTAAATCCTGTACAAGAATGAAATTAGAAAAAGAAATAAAAGTGAATACCGTCAACTCATACATTTTTATAACAGAACAAATAATAACAAAACTACCTGAAGAATTTTTGGAAAATGCCACAATGGAATGGAAATTAATGAATTTTGAAAACAAAAATTTTGATGCGATCCTAGGATCGAATTTTTTAAATGCCATAGGGGGTATTATTAATATGAAAGATAAATATTTAGAAATAAATCAGAATAGAATTCCTTTTCTTTCTATCCCAGTCAAAGAAAAAGAATATATCAATGCAAATGATCACTGTCCTTTTCAATATGACGAAATTCATGTGTTAGAAGATAACTCAATGGAAATGAGCAAACTTTTACACAAAGATTTGAATGAAGAAGAAAAGAATATACTAAGAGAATTTTTAAATAAAAATAAGGATTTATTCTACAAGGATGGAGAATTGTTAAGTTCCACAACTCAAACAGTTCATTCCATAAGGACAAAGACAGATAATCCTATTTTCACAAAAATTTATCGATATCCAAAAGTCCATGAGCAAGAGATAGCTAAACAAATTAAAGAAATGCTCAGTAATGGGATAATACAAAAAAGTAGAAGCCCTTATAACTCACCTGTTTGGATAGTTCCAAAAAAATTAGACAACTCGGGAACTATGAAGTGGCGTATGGTAATTGATTACCGTAAGTTAAATGAGGAAACTATCGAGTATAAGTACCCATTACCAAACATTGACGATGTCTTGGATAAATTAGGGAGATCGCAATATTTTACGACACTAGATCTGGCAAAAGGATTTCACCAGATTAGAGTCAACGAAAAAGACATTGAAAAAACTGCATTCAGTGTTCCACAAGGACATTTTGAATTTCTTAGAATGCCCTTTGGCTTAAAAAATGCTCCTTCTAGTTTTCAATGTATGATAAACGAGATACTGGGAGATCTCATTAATAAAATCTGTGTCGTATACATGGATGACATATTGATTTTTTCAACTTCTCTGATAGAGCACATAACAAACCTGAATAAAATATTTCAAAAGCTAAGAGAATTCAACTTAAAAATTCAAATAGACAAATGCGACTTTCTTGTGAAAGAAACGAAGTTTCTTGGACACACGATTACAGACAAGGGAGTTTTACCCAATCAAGATAAAATCATAGCAATACAAAAGATTAACGTACCGACAACCGTTAAAGAAATAAAATCATTCCTTGGTCTTACTGGTTACTATAGGAAATTTATAAAAGACTATGCTAAGGTAGCCCAACCAATGACAAGATATTTAAAGAAAGGAACCAAAATCGATTCTAAGAATATCGAGTACGTAAAATCATTTGAAACATTAAAAAAATTAATTGTTTCACCTCCAGTCCTGGCTTATCCAGATTTCAATAAAACTTTCGAGCTGACAACAGATGCATCTAATTATGCTATAGGAGCGGTCTTAGCTCAAGATAAACATCCTGTTACATTCATAAGTAGAACTCTAAACGACCACGAGAGAAACTACTCTACTACAGAGAAAGAACTATTAGCAATAGTTTGGTCAATCAAGTATTTAAGACCTTACCTCTACGGAAGAAAATTTCAGTTAAAATCCGATCACCAACCTTTAAAATGGTTGAAAACAAAGAGTATAGGTAAAGACATATCGGGAAGGTTACAGCGATGGATTCTATCACTTGGTGAATATAACTTCGATATAGAGTACCTTAAAGGATGTCAAAATACAGTGGCAGATTACCTCAGTAGGGAAATAAAAGATACTGGAGAAATTAATCACTTGGATGATTCTAGCCTAGAAGAAACTCTCCACTCAAAAGATGAAGAACAGTTAGATCACTTTCCTATAATAGAAAAGCCAGTTAACAAGTTTAAGCAACAGATAGTGGTTAACAATGATTATAATGAAAGAAAGATAAGAATGCAAGTTTTAGTAGGCAACAGAAAGTTAATCGAATTGTCCTCTACAATAATCAATTCTGAAACATTTGAAAAACAAATTAAGGAAGTTTTAGAAATTAAACAAACAGGAATATATTGTGACGACTATCACATTTTCAACCAATTACAACAGAAACTAATCAAATTATTTGATAAAACTATAATTAAATTTTATAAATGTAGTTACCTAGCACAAGAATTAGAAGATGAAAATAAAGTCATAGAAAAAATAAAATCTTATCACGAACTAGAAACAGCTCATGCTGGTATTGAAGAGAATTACTTGGGAATACAACCATATATATATTATCCTTATTTAAGAAAATTAGTAATTGACTTTGTTAATAGTTGCAACATCTGCAAGCAAAACAAGTATGATAGGCACCCGATCAAGCCAAAATTCAAATTGACTGAGACTCCAACAGACATCAATCAAATAGTTCACATCGATATATTTTACATAAAAAATTTGAAATTCCTTTCCACTATTGACAAATTCAGTAAAAAATTGACAATGACATATATAAAAGATAGTAATGGCGAAACCATTAAAGAAACAATAATGCAATTTATTTCTCAACATAACAAGCCTTTGAAAATTGTAATGGATAATGAGTTCAATCAACTGAGTATAAAAAAAATGTTACAAGATCTAAACATAGAAATACATTATACTACCCCAAACTCACATACAGGGAATAGCCCAATTGAACGTGTACATAGCACAATCTTAGAAAAATATAGATGTTTATCTAATGGGAAAGAACTAGGAATAATCGATAGAATTGATACAATATACAAAGCAGTTTTCTACTATAACAACTCCATACAAGTATTGAGTAAAGAGAAACCTTTTAATATACAAACAGGTCATGTAGACAAAGAAAGATTATATAATACGTACCAAACTAATAAAGAAAAAAGAATAGAGAAAACCAATAAGACTAGAGAAGACTACGTAGAAACTCGCAACAAAGCCTTTATAGTAAATCATCACAGGAAATATGATAAAACTACTCCGCGATTCTTTTACAAACAAACAGATCATACACATCCAATCAATATACAACGTCATAGAAAGACAAAAATCAAAAACAAATATGACATTATTATGAAAAATAAACCTGGAAGACCTAAGAGTACTAGGTCTAACACAAAAATAGCATCAAAGAAAGATTCAGTTACACAAAAGATTCCATCGGGAATAGACCCGCTTCCGATCGCAAGTTGTTCGCATAAATAAAAGTTATAATGAAAAGCTTAATATACATTCTTTTAATTAAGCTAGTATTTAGTGACATAACAATTGAAAACATATATAACCAAGAAGGTTATACTAAAATAAAATTAAAGAAAGTTAAACTAGTTAGAGATTATAAACATGTAGTTCATAAAATCAATATCACTCAAATCGAAGAAGTTTTGAATAACATTGACAATGACATTTACAAATTAAAAAATATTAAATTTCCCGCAGAAGTATATCGAGAAATTCGTATTATTAAATCCGAAATCAGTAGCTTATTACTGCATAGAAACAGGAGAAGTTTAATTAACCTTGGTGGTAACGTGCTTAAGTTTTTGTTTGGAACATTAGATGAAAACGACCGAAAAAATATCGAAGAACAATTGAATATAAATAAATATAACAACCATGAATTAATTGTAACATTTAACAAGCAAATTGACATTAATAATAAACTGAAGAAGCAAATAGATACTATACAATCAGAATTTAACAGTATGTACAAAAGTAAAGATTTCCTAAATCTCAAAGTAGGAAATACATCAATAACACAAAGAATAATAACTTTAGAAGTTCTTGAAAAAATTAATAAAATTAAAAGCATTATTGAAAAAATTCAAAACAATGTCTTATCAAGTAAACTTAATACAATGGTAAATTCAATGCTCAGTATTCACGAAATAATCACATATAATGTAACGTTTGATAAACTAAAGAATATAAAAATAACTACAGGGTTACACGATCAAGAAATTATATTTATAATAAGTATACCAGAAGAAATGTTAGAATTTAACCAATATTTTGTAACTAGTTTACCTAACAATAATAAAGAAGAATTAAAAATAAATGATCAATATATCATTGAAAATGAAAATGTAGAATACATATCGAAAGAAGAAAATTCAAATAAATTGGAAATATACATAAACTGTATAACAACAAGAAATTGTACTAAAATTATCAATAAAAGAGAAAATATTGTATTAGAAATAGCAAGAGGAAAATTGTTAGTAAAAAACAGTTGTATAGAAATAAGTACCAATTGTAATGAAAAGAAAAAAATTAAAATCATAAATAATGTATTAATTCAGTTTGAGAAATGTAAGATAACTATAAATAATAGAACTTTTGAAAATTCCAATGAAATAGAAGAACAATCTTTATATTTAGAGAACCCAAAATTGTATGAAAATATATCTAATCTCTTAATTGAAAAAGAAATTAAACTAGAAGATATAAATAATATTGACATAATTCACGAAAAAATATCAAAATTAAATACACATAAAGAGACTTCATATTACATACACATTGTAACTATTTTTATATTATGCACTGTAATTATATTTCTGTGTAGAGAAAGAATAAATTGTTTCAGGAGAAACAACAATCTTAAGGAGGGGGGAGTTACGTATACAACTACATCACACAAGACACTTGAGACCGAGGCAACGGCGACCCTTCAATTTTAATAGCATCAGCACCAAGATAAAGTAAACATTGACCGAGGCAACGGCGACCCTTCAATTTTAATAGCATCAGCACCAAGATAAAGTAAACATCGGCCGGTCCAGATCCAATTACATAAACCAAGCCGATAAGATAAACACAAAACGATCTTCAAAGCAACCAACGAATCGCATCAAGAGATAAGCTGGAGTGGCAGCGTCGCAGAGGGCAGATACAATTTGAACATCAAGATATCCAGTCGACTTTCGTGTATTTTTGTCAAATATTGTTTTCTGAATAAAATCATTTTTGTTTTTTAAAAACTCTTCTTTATCATTTAAAAAGTTATTTCTCGCTTTGTTTCTAAATTGTGAGCCATGCCAATGCACCCTCGGTTATCTTCAAATATACAAACTGGCTCGTTCTTCATTTCCCGTAAATCTTGCATTATACCTCTAAGCCATATTGCTTCAGCTACAGCTGAACTTAAAGTTATATATTCGGCTTCACTAGACGAAGTGGCTAATGTAGTATGTTTCTTACTACACCAGGAAACATTATTACATACCATCAAGTGAAACAAATATCCACTAACTGACTTTCTGTCAACTATATCAGAAGCCCAATCAGCATCGGCATAGCCAATCAATTTTTGATCACTTTTGGATTCAAAGTTAAGTTTTAAGCTTTTTGTTCCTTTTAAGTAGCGCATAATTCTTTTTAAATGTTGCCAGTGTATTTCACATGGATTTTGTCGTTATCTACTAGAGATTAAAATGAGTATGTTTGAACAGTTCGAACACATCCAACTTTTTCTTGTGTGCTTGTTCATACTCGTTCGTTTGCAACCCTTATTTATGAATAAATTGATTCATAAGTAAGTAAAACCAAACAAGCAGAGGGAAACTCGTAAATATTTCTCGTTTTCGATCATTTCAAGTCAAATTGATTCACAAGCTATTTGTTTGCTTGTACTTACTCGAGCATGTTCGAGTTTTCGGGTAAAATTGATTGGATATTTCAATGTTTTTGTTCTCTATGTGGAAAAAAATGAAAGATGCAGGCTTTGTATGAGTTATAATTTAATGAATAAAAATATTTATAAATGAGTTATAGGTAGCCGTTTTTGCAGTCATAAATAAAATAATCCGCACTGGAAACATTAATTTTCACATTAATTAAACAAAGGATCTATTAATGAATGCAAATGCAAACATTAAATGTAGGTTAGGTATGTTATGTTACTATACCTGAATAGAAAATAGTGATTGAAGAAGATTATGTCGTGGGAATACCTGCTTCCGGTTGGTAGAGAATGCAGTTTTGCAAGGATATTTTAAATATTGTTAATCTTTTTAATATATATCTGACCTTCTAACTATAACCAAACTACCTACTACTTTCTGGATAATATATAGGTAATCCTTTTCTAGGGTAGGTTGTTGGCTTTTTGTAATTAGAGCAATAAAACAAAAATTGAGGTTTAAATGAAAATTTTAAGGTTAAGTTATGAATGAAATGAATGCATTTGTTGTAGAAGGGGCAGCGGACATTCTACAATGGTGGTTTGAACACAAAAATACGTTTAAGAGGTTGTATGAAGCACATAAGATCATGAATTGTATACCAGCAACATCTGCACCATCTGAACGAGCGTTTTCTCAATCCGGGAATATAATCACTGAAAAGCGAACGAGGCTTAACCCGGAAAAATTGAACGATTTAATGGTTATAAACTCCTATTTACTCAGTGAAGTTTAATTTTTCCAATAATAATTATCTTAGATTTTTTAATTGTTTATTTATTATTTGATCTTATTTTTAATGTTTGCTTTATAATTTTTTTTTTTATTTTATTATTATTATTTTTTGTTTTGGACTTTTTAATTTTATTTATTTTTTTTTATTTAAATAAACTTTGAATATTACCTATGTTACGAACATTTCTTTTTAATCAAAATATGTAGATCTCCTTATTTCCATTCGTGTCCTTTATGTTCGAAAAATTTTAAATTGATACAAAAATTCGAGAATGAACAAAACAATGATAAGAACAACCCTCCTATCCTGACCATAGATACCTTACCTACATTTCCACTCAGCACACAAATCTCAAAACCAAACAATATTTCTCGATTTACTTACAAGCGCCATGGATAATGGAGTGGTGATTGTAAGCGATTCTACTTTCAATCAGTAAACTCGTTTGAACTCGTTTGAAATAAGGGATGACTTGTAAATTAAACTCATGAATAAAAAAACTCGAAATTACTTGTTTGAACGTTGACTCAGTTTGATCAAACTCGTTTTTTTTGAGTAAATACCCTAAACTTACAAACAATACTTGACTCATTTTAATCTCTATCTACCCATAAAACTGACAGCGTAACAAATGTCCGGTCTTGAACAAAGCATCAATTAATAATACTGCCAAGAAGCTCACGATAAGGTTTGTCAATTTTTTTTTTCAGTGTTATTTCTTTCGAGTTGCAATCCCTTTTCCATTGGGCTCTTGACAGAATTACACTCTGACATACCAAATTTCTTGAGAATTTTATCTATACTTGCTTCTTGCCATATTTGTAAATAATTTTCAGAAAAATCCATCTTCATCTCCAAAAAGAATTTCAGTGGTCCACAGTCAGACATTTCAAATTGAGACGAAAGTTAATTTTTCAACTTTGTAACGGACGATAACTTGTTTCCAACAATTAAAAGGTCATCAACGTATATGACCAAAAACAAAACATCGTTTTCTTTCAAATTGAATTTTGTGTACAGACAATAATCATGGTTGGATCGATTAAATTAAACATTCGTTAAGTTTATATTTCCAACAACGAGGTGACTGCTTCAAACCATAAAGTGATTTTTGAAGCTTACATACCTTGTCCTCTCTTGCTTGTAAGCCCTCAGGTACACTTATGTAAAGCGCTTCTTCCAAATCGCCGCCGTGAAGAAACGCAGTCTTAACGTCCAGTTTATGAAAGTAGTATTTCCGGTAAACACCTACAGCCAATAAAACTCGTATCGTGGTTAGTTTTGCTACGGGTGCATATGTCTCTTTGTAGTCCATTCCATATTTTTGCAGAAACCCTTTCGCAACCAACCGGGCTTTATATTTTGTTTGGTTTCCATTTTCGTCTTCTTTGATTGAAAGTTTCGCATTTGACGGTTTATCCACAACTGTCCAAACCTTATTCTTCTTCATTGGTTCAAGTTCTGCATCAATAGCTTTCTGCCAGAGGTTCGAATCAGTCCGATTTAGTGCGTCATTATAATTTTCAGGTAGATCTGTTGAAGAATTACCACCAGCAGAATTTGCTTTTGGACCTAAGATATAATCGTGAAACTTACTTGGTAGCCAGCGCTCCCTTGCACTGCGCCTCACATCAGTCTCCGTTTGGGGATAGTTTTCTTATTGTAAAGGGAGCGCATTACTTGTTTCATAAAATTGATTTTCTTCTTCTTCCTCTTGTCCTGTATTAGCTGACTCATTGTCCTGTATAATTTCATCGTTACTAACTGCAGCAACATCGTTATTAGCTACAGCAATATCTTCATTTTCACCCTCTTGCTCGTAGCTACACTGTATTTTTAATACATTTTTGTTTTCATTGTTATCTTGTTCCATCAGATTTTTAAATGGATAATTTGATACTTCGAATTTTACGTCACGGCAGATCTTAACTTTTCTTGATTGTGTATCCCAGAGCCGGTATCCATTGGGAGCATATCCGACCAAAATTGACCTCTTGGAATGCAGGTATAGGCTTTGAAACCAAATACCTTCAACTTGGTTAAATTGGGTTTAAATCCATACCATAATTCGGCTGGTGTTGTCATTTCATCTAAGCAACTGGTTGCACATCGAATTAATTGTATACACAGCAGACAGTGCAGCTTCATTCCAAATGTTCTTCGGAGCCCCTGATTCGATTAACATAACTCATATGGTTTCATTAAGAGTTCTGTTAAATCGCTCAGCTACACCTTTTTGCTATGGAGAGTACGCAACTGTAGGCTCGATTTGGATGCCTCTCTGTTTGTACCAACTAATTTGTTCATTTGACATGTATTCTCATCCCTGATCTATGGTTATTCTTGATATTGAATGTCTAAACATTGATGTTGTTAAAGCTTAATATTCCTTCAGTTTTTGAAAAACTTCAGACTTCTTTTTTATCAGAAAAATCATGGCAAAGTGGCTGAAATCATTTATGAATGATACAAAGTATCTTGAACCATCCCATGCCACAGGACTAAGAGGAAAACAAACATCTGAATGGATTCTTTCCAGTATTCGTTTGGCTCTGTTTCGTGTTCCGTTAAATGCTTCGAGTACTTGTTTGCCTTCCATGCACACGTCACAATAATCAATCGTTGAATTTTTGAATTTACTTGGGATTAAATTACTCCTATAGCAAGAATATTCATCCTTCTTTGACCTATGTGTCCAAGCCGACGGTGCCATAGAATGCTGTCATCTTTTTGACAAATATTGATTATTAGCTCTTTAATGGTGGCTTCCATTTCATATGATAATCCACGTAACATTGCGGTTGCAATGATTTCCTTATTTCTCATTATCAAAGCTTTATCAACATCAAATATAATCTTAGCCCCTGCACTAGTGAGCTTCCTTACGGACAGTAAATTTTCTCTTAACTCTGGTGTAAGCAAAACATTTTGTATGGTTAATTCGGTCCCAGTATTGCTAAGCCCATTGATTTGACCAGCTTCTTTTGCCAACAATGATTGATCCTCTTTTGCAACGTTAATTCTAATTGGTGTATTTATTTCATTTATTTTTGAAAAGCACCATTTTTCATTAGCAAGATGGTCGCTTGCTCCAGAATCCAATGTAAAAATGATCTTGTTTGTAGATCTGTTATTCGTTCTGCATTCTCTGTCTGCCATAAAGACAAATGCATTGTCTGCGACGCTCTGACTCTCTTTTGAATAACAGTTTTTAGCCTGATGACCGAATTTATTGCACTTAAAGCATTTCCCATTAAACTTCTTCTTTTTAACAAACTTCTTTTTCCCTGAAAATGCGCTTAGCTCTTGTACATCATCAACTTGACGCTCATTAAGTTTGATTTCTTCGGCTCTAAGCCTATCTTTCACCAATGAAAGTGTAAGCTTTGATTCTTCCAAATTTTGAAGAGCTGTGATCAACGGATCAAATTTGTCGGATAACGTCAAGAAGCCCCTGTCATCTTCAGTTGGCGAATTAAATTCTCAAAAATTATTAAGTGAGAGGTCACAGTGTCTCCACTTTGCATTTTCAATTTTGTAAGTTGCTTTCCTAACAACAACTGACTTACGATTGACTTGCCTGCGAAAGCTGACTCCAGATTGAGCCACATCTTCTTTGCAAATTCTTCATCTCTAACGTAGTTTAAATAGTCCGATTGGATAAAATTAACTAAATAGTTTTAAGCTATTATCCCTCTATACAAATTAAGCGTTTGCTTCTTTTCGCTTGGGGGATCGCTCGTCATAACGTTCGATAAGCGCTTCGACTCCATAAAAATTTTCACACGGAATTGCCATTCGTTATAACCAGAACCGTTAAATTGTGGTATTCCTGGCATATTATCTTTTAAGTCCCCAAAACCAATTATTATATAATGCCTTTGGCTTCCGAAGAAAGAAAATTTATTAAACTGATTTGTTGTTTGAATAGAGTTTTGAATTAGAATAGAAATAATATAAATGAAAAGTGATTACTGATAAGAAACGTATTGCTAGATTGCTTGATTTTCAATATTAAGAAATATCAAACTTTTAATAATTTCGAAAAGTTGTGTTCGGTGATGGCTGTACGCGATGTGTTGGGAAGTTGGATGTTGGAGAATGTTACGTGTTGTAAGAATTGTTTAAATTAAAAATGTCATAGAACAGCTCTCTCCTTGTAGTTTTCGTTTGTTTGTAAGGTTTTGATAAATGTAATCCACGTCTTAAATGGTAATTTGTTTGTTCTCTTCTTTTTCTTTTCTGCTGAACATGAACGGGTTGAGAACTCCCAGGTTTAGGTAAGGTAGGGAAGGGACCTAAGATCTCATGTTCGAGTTCGGTTTTCGGAGATTGGGAGGGATTGACTTACGACAGATGATGTCAGATTGAGTGTCAAAAGAAAAGAATAGGTTGTGATTGAAGTGTTCAGTGTGGGTGCTTTTATAAACAAAATTTAAATACCAACAATTAAAGAGAGGAAAAAACACAAGAGTGCAAATAAATAGAAAAAAAGTTTTTCCACAAAAAAAAAACAAAAAAAAAATTAAAATGGAAAGCTTAAAGAAAAAAAAGTTAGTAGGAAAATAAAGAACACCTTAAACGCAGACAACCCAAAAGACAAGACCAAGTTATTGATATAACCTTCAGTGGTGAGTGGTAGAAGTTGTGTTCATTTGTAGTTTTTTTTTTCAATTAGAGTTTTTTAGGCAGAATCTTTTTTAACGACAGCAGGCGGTCCCAATTCTTGGCCCGCCCCGGTAACCATAATTTGGATTGAGGTTAAAACCTATTTTTGAGGTTATTTGTCTACCAGCTCTTCGGTGAAGTTCTAATCAGCGGAAGGATGTGTGAATCTGACGTAGACTGCACCTTGATGTAGACGTTTTCAATACAATCTGAGCAGACATTTAATATTTATTAAATTTTGGTTTTTAAAATTAAATGAAAACAACAGATGTCTTATGCGTGAAACAGATTAAACCAGCAACAGCACCAGCGCCGTCAACAGCAAACAGCACGCTGGCCAGCAAATATTTTCCAAACACATTACCACCAGCGACGTCTAAGAATAATAACCAATCAATGACAGTCATTTCATTTTTTTTTTTTTATTTCTTGTTGTTTGGCGCCTCTGATTTTCGTACATGGAAAGTTGTCAGCAATGGACCAGCAACAGCAAATTTAGGACTTTGACAAACGACGCTGTTGACGTTGCTGGTGCTGGTTTAATCTGTATCGAAAGATTAAAATACATGGGCTCTAAAACAATGGCCGCCGCTGTTGCTGTTGCTGGTTCAATCTGTTTCTCGCTTTACAAATTGCGTGTCAATAGCCTTTATGAATGTAAAACAGCGAAAGTAATACATCCTCACCCGACATCTAATGTTTTATTATCTATTGATCAATGTCCACCATGAAAACGGCTGCCGTGAGAAATATAAGCTCTTAAGAGTATGAGGAATAAAATATATCAATGGCAGGTCTGGGTAAAAGAGTCTCTGTTTGCAAAACCTTAAGTCTGGTCAAATACATATAGGTAGCCGCCCACTGGCTCTTAGGCTATACAGTTTAATGAAAATTGAAATTCAAAAGCCAATATATGTGCCTTTATTGAAAAGAAAACACAAAAAAGATAAATAAGAGTTTGATATGTTTGATGTGTGATACGTGATACTGATACCCTATGAACAAACCAAGTGACACTAATCGTGCTTTATTTAAATCAAGCCAACCTAGAGGCTGAGTAGGAATGGGTGCACTATGGGACGACCGTTACACAGTTGAAAATTTGAAAATTTTAAATTTAAAAAAAAGTGGCGGGAACGTGTCTTGCATAAATAAATGGTTTTATCAGCAAGTCATAAAACCCAATGTACGATGTTGTTTATGGTTGTTTGTAAAGGATTGATGTAAGCGAAAAGCGGAAAGGGTCAAGTTACAGGTAAAGGAATGTTTGATTGTTTGTAAAAAAAAGGGGCACATAATGATGACGATTGAAAGTGGTTTCTAGTAAATCTGTTAGCCTGTCAACACATACATATATTCAATAAATTGTTGACACACGGAAATAAGTCTGAGGTAACATCAGAGTTAAACGAAATAAATAGACAAAAAGCATTACGTATTTTTATCTCTGGCCTAGACGGCAATTTGGCAAATATTCTATTTTCGGTAAATCCACCTGATTTACCTTCAGCTCTAGCTAAAGCTCAAGAATTACAAAGCAATCAAGAAAGATCAATTTTTGCTTCACAGTTTCAAAAATTCTCAAATGAGAAACAAGGAACTAATAATTTACGTTTTCCTAAAAAGGAACAAAAAAATCGAGGTGGTAACAACCAGCTAAAAAATCCTCAACAAGATGAAAAAATGGAGACAGATAGCTCCCTAAATAGATATCGTGAAAAAACAAGTCATACTAACCAAACTTCAAAGGACACCCCCAATAATCCATCCACAAACCCTCAACGTCCAATCTTCAAAAGAACGTTGCAAGATTCTCAGCAATCGTATCGTCCATCTGTAAAAGCTGAACGAATCAACAACTTGAATGAGGATGACAATATTTTAGAAGATGCATCGGATTGCCCTGCATCAGACGAAAACTAAACGACAAAAATATACAAAATTTGATCGACACAGGGGCAAATTTCAACTATTGTCGACCTGATCTTTTCAAAAATCCCCTTAAGCTAGCAATCTACAAACGGTAGTATAATAATAAAAACTAAAAACTAAAAATAAAAAAATCCGATTCTACGTTCTAAATAACCTAGAATTCGATGCTTTAATAGGAACTAACCTCTAAAAACTGGCAAAAGCTATGACAATAAAGAAGAAAAACTCTTAATGAATAATGATGAGTTGGAAATTAATACCATAATTTCTACCGAAAATTTGGAAAAATTAAGAGATATCACTATGTCGACAATACAAAGTACACATGCTGATGTTGATACTTCAATACCATTTAGAACTGACATTAAAGCTCAGATCAGAACGAGCAATAGTAAGGCAATATGGTCTAAGCAATATCGCTACCCATTCTCTGTAAATGATTTCGTAAATAATGAAATCAACCGTATGTTAAAAGAAGGAATCATAAGGCCTTCTAAGAGCCCATATAACAGCCCTATATGGGTAGTGCCCAAGAAATGCGTGAATGAGGACGGATCGGTAAAACATCGATTAGTTATCGATTATAAAAAACTGAATGAAAACACAATAGCAGACAAATATCCCATCCCTGAAACAAATGTGAAAGTATCAAATTTAGGAACAGCTAAATACTTTTCCACACTTGATTTAGAATCGGGATTTCACCAAATCCTAATGAAAGAAGAAGATATTGAAAAAACCGCCTTCTCTGTCAGTAATGGTAAATACGAATACGTAAGAATGCCATTTGGCCTAAAAAATGGTCCCAGCATCTTTCAAAGAGTTATGGACAACATTTTAAGGCAATGTGTAGGTAAAATTTGTCATATATACATAGGCGGCATTATAATTTACTCCGAAACACTGGAACAACACGTCCAAGACATAGAAACGATCATGTACGAACTAGAAAAAGCCCACATGAAAATTTCAGTTGTAAAATCTCGATTATTTGAAAAAGAAGTTGAATTTCTAGGCTATGCAATAGCCTGTGGACTTATGACCCTGTGCCTCCAAATACAACTAAACCAGTTGAACACCAAAAAGCTGTACTTTTCTGTTCCATACTGTTCCAAAGTGTGCAGAACAGTGTGGCTGAACATACCTCTTGTTAACATCTGAATTGTCCTACACGGAAGTGGGGCAACCATTAGGTATAAGAAGAAAACAAATATTTGATTCTTTCGTTTTAAGTTCACTGTATTTGGAATAGTGCAATATAAAAACATAAGTTGGTTCTTAGTAACGTAGTGTTGGTTATACATAAACGTTTATATATTTAATTTTTAACTTGTATATAATGTACTTAAAAATAAATCAATTTGCGCATTATTTAATGCTTGGTAGTTTTTGTCAACTGCTGTATAAACGCGTCGACTTTTTCGGAGAGTATTCTGTTTCCAGTGTTTGCCGCTGACAACATAATTGATTGCAATGTATTCATATCACGTTGTTCAAATGCAGCACCCGCTGTGTCTTCGTGCAAACTTAAATGACAAATAGTCATACAAACTACACGAAATAAAAATCAATGTTAACTTGCCCAGCTCGAATGTACCATTTGGCTTTTTTATCGTCTCTGCAACGTGAAATATACTTTCTTGCTTCATGAACGTTGCCCATGTTAAGACAAACCTCAACAAATGGTTCAAGCATCAAGCTCATAGCCAATGCGACTTTTCATTGATTTGGAGAATTTTTCTAGTTCCTCAAATCTTCCCTTTTCCGAAAGGGTTTGAATCCTCATCCACCAGAATCTGTAAAAGTAGTTTTGATTAAAAATTTCATCATCAAATATGAGAACGAAGAATGCATGCCTTCTTTCTGGAACTTTTTAGTCGTTTTTTATCTTTTCGGCTTCTTTTAACTCGCCTAATTGAAGCAATTTGAATATCGTGTCATGAATAGTTTCACTGCATAAGTCAACATGCGAATGATTACTGCGTAGTCTGTGTCAATTGAAAAAGGATTACAAAATACGTCATAAATACAATTATTATCGTGCAATTACTTTTGATTTAATGCTTTTTGCAAGTTGAGTATTTTTCCAGTTTCTGTGCATAGGTCGGCCTCAACAATTCGTATTTTGTTTACTAAACGATAAATATTGGGAATAAAAAAAACTTTGATAACGTCAAATATTGTTGACATTAGATGTCAAAAAATTCACCACAGCAAATACGATACTAAAGGCGCAATTGTATGTTCCTTAAGGTTTACGCATAATATTTCGACTTTTTGTTGTGTTCTTTTTAAGATTTATGATATTTTTCATACAAATAATGGTAAATAATAATGGAATTATATGCTACAATTGCAAAGAAACATATCATATCAACAATAGGTTTGAATGTGTTTTCCAATTGAGTTTCTCTCATATTTTGATCAGTTTTTAGTTGTAAATATTTATTTTTAAGCACATTTTTAGTTTTCACTAGACCTTTTAACATGTTTTCATCAATTTTTATGATTTATGAAAAAATTAAGCAAACCGTCTCAAACAGTGGTGTTGTCAGAATGTTTGGATTTTAAATACAATTTGTATTTATAGCAATGTGTATTTAAAGCAATGCAATTTTATTGAAACTATTTTTGTAGCGACCTTTTATAATACTGCTCTCCTTATCTATAACCAGGAATCCAAAATTATCAGTCCAGCAGTGAGAACACAATTCTTTAAATTGATTAAATGTCATACCTGAATTAATATGATCTTTGTAAACATGCTTCAAATTCAACTCATCTTGTTTGAAAAGAATGATAAAGTTAGCATTGTCTCTGATGAAATGTTTTTGTATATGAGTATAGGACTGATGGCGTTTTCAATTGGCAATCTTTAAGTTAAAAAAAACAATCTGAACGCGTTCAATTGGGCAAAAGTGACAGTTCTGATTCTGAAAAGAAGAGAATTCCCTTCTGATTTTAAAACCAGAATGCTTCTTTTTAGATTCCAGATTGCCAATTAAAAACGCCAATAAGTAAAAACTGTCAACCCCGTTATGTCGTCCCATACAAAAATAGTCTCTTATGTTGTTTTGTTTCTGACATGCAACATCATCAAATATGAAAACCGAATTACTTTTAGCTTCTGATGGGGTCATTATTTCACAATTGTTTGAAAATTCATTGTATTCCATTCCTTTGATTTTTAGATATTAGGCGTGTTTTCGTGACAACCCAGTATAGTAAAGTAAAATTTTAACAAAGAAAACAACAATACAAATTTACTTGTTTCTACTTTAGCTTCTCATCGAGAGTAAAACTTATGTCCTTTTCCAAAATTACTTTTGGGAGTGTACTCCCTGTCAACGAATTTTGGAATTCATTTTGGGAAAGGGAGTGTTTTGACGTTTAGTTTCATGTATTGTTGATCACTCCTTCACTCCAAGAAAAAGTAGGGAGTGACGATTTCACTCCCTGAGAGAGTGATGAGTAAGCACTCCTTTTCTATTTTGGAAAAGGCCATTACTTGAAATGTTGATACATTTTTTTCAAACTCAGAGGGAGCTGAAGTTAATTTTTGAAATAATTTAGTATTGCAAATGTCAAAATTTGTCAGTTTGTTTTCTGAAAGCAATTGAATTTAAATAAATACTGACAGTAAAATCGAGTTTGAATCTGGATCGATTTCTCGACATTTTGTATACTTTACTTTACTTGATAGTCACAAAAACACAACTATTGATATTTTGGTTGATGTAAAGATTTTGAATAAATGTAAATATTTTCAAACTTCAATCCATTAGGGTCAAGAAGAATGCTAAGCATAACGTTTGTTTTCCCACAGTTTGATGGTCCTACGATAATTCCTCGAATACTGTTTGGAATCAAAGATCCATGTTTCTTTTTAGTTTTTACACTGCAAACAAAATTTTTTACTTTTATGATTTCTAACTGCTTAACGAACCGCATAATGATGACTAACAACTTTTGAAATGAAACATCTAGTTTTTATATATTTCTAATCATATATGTTTCAACCCTCGACTAAGAAGGTATATTAATTATAATATGATTGAGCACAACACTAAAAAGCAGGAACATAAAAAAGAAAATCATTTAAAGGAGAAGGGCTTTTAAATAAAGCTATTGACAAACTACCTTTCGAACTACATATTCCTTATTATAATTATTGTGGTCCAGGAACGAAATTGTAAGAACGATTACGTAGATAAAGTAATTAACCAATTGGATGGGGCTTGTCGACTACATGATATTGCATATTCTAAAAGCAGTTCTCTCTCAGATCGACACGTTGCCGACAAAGCTCTAACAGAACAGGCTTGGAAAAGATTCAAAGCAAACGACTCTTCAGTCTCTGAAAAGTTGAGTAGACTTTTAGTCACCAACATGATGAAAGCAAAGACAAAATTTGGTATGGGGAATAAAAAGACTAGATCTGTCAATATAAAAACTATCTGTACCGAGGCGTCAGTCACATCCGTACATTTCCATACTTCAGAATGTGGAAGTGCCCGGCAATGCAGCGATACACTGAATTGTTATGAGTGTACCTAGGTTACTGATAGATAAAACTACTGTTGTATTTTAAATTTGAGTTAACTGATTTAATTAATTGAAATGTTTGTCGTTCAATATTTTTTTATATTATATTGGTTCGTTATAATAAAAGCATCAAGATTATATATTGAGGTTTGAAATAAAAGAAAAATATTCCAAACAAGAAAAACTTAAGGATTTATTCAAATGGAAATATTTAACAGAAGCAAGAATGTAAATGGGTAAATAGGTAATATTTCAGTTCCATTTCATCTCTACCAGCTGAGCCTTCGACATGGTCCTTCGAGCCGGATCTAACTGGTTGATCAATGGATTGAAAAAATGATTACCCATTTATCCCAAAAATTATTTTCAGGATGATAACAATAAAAGCTTGTGAAATATATGAAATTTTACTATTTTTTATGTACATATTTGGATATTGAGATTTGAATATGTAAATGGTTTGTATATTGAGATTTTTTTTGTTCTATAGAATCTTAAGCGACAGCTAAGCGAACGTGAAGCTCTTATTGTGTCTAGGAGGAGTTGTATTGGAACTTCGCGAGGATGATTGCTAAGGCAGTTAAAGCTCCAAAAACAGGTTCGTAAAAACAGCATATAGATTTTTTTGAATTACCAATATGCGTAACTTTAATTTGATAATGAAATTTTATGTATCACAATTGCGTGATAACAAAAATTTTAATTAGTACCTTATGATTACGGATCACAGATGCGTGATCGTAATCAATGCTAAGATGAATAATGATGGGCCACAAATACGTGGTCGTATATAAAAGCGATTATGGTTCACAATAAGCGTGGCCGTAATCAATGTTAACAAATAATTAAAATCGATTATGGGTCACAATAACCGTGGCCGTAATCAATGTTAACAGATAATTATGGGCCACAAATGCGTGGTCGTAATTAAAATCGATTATAGGTCACAATAAGCGTGGCCGTAATCAAAGTTAACAAATAATTAAAAACGATTATGGGTCACAAAAAGCGTGATCGTAGTCAAATCGATTATGGGTCACAATAAGCGTGGCCGTAATCAATGTTAACAGATAATTATGGGCCACAAATGCGTAGTCGTAATTAAAATTGATTAGGGTCACAAAAAGCGTGGCCGTAATCAATGTTAAGAAATAAATATGGATCACAAAAACGTGATCATAATGACTAATGTAATCAAATATATAGAATATATGAGCTTGCATTGGTATGAGCTGATAATTGGAGCAGATTAAAATTAAAATTAAAATTTTAGTATTTCATAGGAAAGAAGAAACAAAGAGATGATACGAGGCAGAATGTGCCGAAAGATACAACTAAGAATCAGACATATACTGGACCGTGGGCTCCATCTCATGGAACTAACAGAAGAGAAAATAGTAAACGACAAAGAATAGAAGTATCTCAAGATGAAATAGAATTGTGTAGCTGGTGCGAAGTAAAATTATCAGCATTGCGTCGTGTATTAGATTTTACTCAGGAAGAACAATTCATTGACGTCGATAAATATGCTATACAGACGAAACTGGAGATGCTTGATGACATCTGGAAAGAATATGACACCGCTTGTCACCAACTTTTCACAATTGGACACAGACCGAATTATGAGTATCTCGAGCAAGGTGAGAGTATTTATTTCAATGCAAAAACAACACTGAGAGCACGGTTAGCTGTGTTAATACCAAATTCCCAAAATAAGTCCGACAATGGTTGACAAGTTGACAGTTGGTTGACAACGCTGTGCTGTGTTTGAGTCGTGAATTAATAAGCTCGTCTTTTAAATCGTTTTTATTTATGTTTTGACCATTTGAAAAATCTTAATTGTGTTAAAATTTAAAGTTGTAATCCCCATAGTCGTTTTGATTCATTTATTTTGTGTTCATATTGACATTTAATGTGATTATTGCTTCTTATTTTGGCTACGTGTATAGAGTGCACTCTCTAAAACTTGCTACTCTTGGCGATTCTTCTCTTTCTCTTTTTTCGTTTTTCCCTGGTGAGTGATAATTTTGTATATGTTCTGCCTGAAGCATCTGTGACGCTGCATTAATCGAGTTCCAACATTTCTCATCTATTAATTTCATACTGGATAATTTCTACCTGGACGTATCGAGTTTTACATTGACGACATTGCAACATTTTGCCTAAAGCTGTGACAAGTTTTTTTTGTTCAATCAGCTGGATTACAATAATAACAACAATTCATAAACTACCTGTCATCATATTTAACATCTGTGATTTGTTTCTGTCATCCATCAACACCATTCTGCTATCTGTCATCGACTACATTACCGACATATGGGTTTGTGCATGTGATAACCTGAATACAAATTTTTCACAAGTACACTAAGAATCAAAATTACTTATTTAAATTTTTAAACAAATATTCCAACATCACTTAAATTAAAAGAAAAAATCAAAATAATCTAAAAAGGAAAAGCAAAATTAAAACATTATGTCTACGTGCTCAAGCTGCGATAAAGTTGCCGATTACTTGATTGACTCCATAATTTGCCATGGAAATTGTAGAAAATTGTTTCATATGGCCTGTATTGACGCACCATATAGTACAATTAAACTCTTCAAAGAGAGAAAATCGTTCTACTTTTTCTGCGACGATTGTGACCCGTTCGCATACACAAACATTGCTCGTGATGTACTGCAAAATAAATTGAATCTTGACAAATTACATTCACATGTCCTAAGACTATCTGAAAAGGTGGACAATTTAACTTCCATGCATACTTATGACGCAGTTAATAACGAAGTAGAAATATCGAATATTCCAAATGATTCCGCTTGTTTGAAACGCAAGAATGACGACGTCGATTCCGATGATAATCCCTTGACAAAAAAACTTGCTACAAACTCTACTCAACCATCTTTATCCTCATCTTTATCGACTCAGCCAACTGTATCCATACAGCAGCCAACATCTGAAGAAACAGTGTTGATACAGCCTTCAACAACCTCTCAACCACCTATGGCAACACTGACTGAATCTCCTCTAACAGACGCTCTTACATCATCGCTATCATCATGCCCTCCTCTTCCTTTCACTACGCCATCTACCGGAACTCTGATATCGTTACAAGCGCCACTAATTCCTGCGATTAATACAAATGGACAGGGAGTTCGAAATATATCTCCTATATCTAGTGGTTTAAAAGTAGTCGAAGGTCACCGCACCTTATTCATATCAAAACTCGACCCTTCAACTAATGCTCTTGACATTAAAAATTATGTTCAGAAAAAGTTTGGTTTTTCGACAACCATGAAAGTAGAGAAATTGATCCATCGAAACTATTCGAAATATGCATCTTTCAAACTAAGAATGCCCGACTCTATCTTTGGACTTCTCAACACCGTTTCTATGTGGCCTAGTGGTATAATAGTCCACGAATTTGAAAATAAGCAAATCAGGACAAGAATATCATCTTCTAACCATTTTCGCAATATCCAGACAATGCCACATCATCAAAGAAGCAGCTTCAAAAAATTCTAATCTATTACCAAAATGTAAACGGGCTACGGACAAAGATCAATAAGGTCTCCAAAAATTTAACTTATCTACCACACGACATAATCATATTGACTGAAACTTGGCTTAATAATACATTCTTGGATACGGAACTCTTTGATTCGAATTATCAAGTGTACAGACGTGATAGACACTGCTTAAATGATATCAGCACTGTTGGAGGTGGACTTTTGCTTGCCGTAAAAAATTGCTTGATATGCACTCTGGTTGACGACTTTCTCCTATCTGATGTAGAAATGATTTGCATAAAAGTTAAAACTGAGACGGGACTGCTATACATTATCGCCACATATATACCTCCAAGCTCTCCTAACAACGTTTATGAAAACTTAATTAATTGCATAGACAAAATAAACGATCAAATTGAGCCACAAGACGAGTTACTAGTCTTAGGAGATTTCAATCTTCCAAACTTGATCTGGACTAAACAGACGGAGGAGACCTATCTATCTCCTATTAACATGTCCTCTACCAACGAATTCTTGACAATTGACGGTCTCTCCTCATGTGGACTAAGCCAATTTAATGGGATTGCCAACAACTTCAACAAAATATTGGACCTTATTTTCTTCTCGGACACACTCAATGCTGATATTGCTGTAAGTCCAGCCAATACCCTACTTGTCGAAGAAGACCGACATCACCCAGCATTAGACCTATCTTTTAATTTAAATGTATGTAATGTTCCTAATTGCTCCAAGGAAAATCTTGAATTTAACTTTAAGAAATGCAGACTTAACGAACTTTTCAATCTCTTATGTAATGTTAACTGGAATCATTTGTTTGAGAACTGTGACATTAATGCTATGTGCTCTAAATTCTACTGTGTTCTCTTTAACTTTTTTTATGAGACCACACCACTGAGAAAACCGCGCAATGTTTCTAAATCTCCTCCATGGTTTGACACTTGCCTAACAAACTTAAAAAATAAAAGAAACAAGGCCTGGATTAATTATAATAAAACAAAAGCTGATAATGACTTGGTACTATACAATGAGCTAAGAAATATGTTTATTGACTATTCAGATATTCTTTATAATGACTTTATTTTAAATACTGAAACCGACATAAAAAACAACCCAAAAAACTTTTGGAACTATGTTAATAGAAAGAAAAATACTGACGGATATCCAAACTGCATGTCCTTCAACAACGGACTTAGCCATGACTCTAAAAAAATTTCAAATATGTTTGCAAATTTTTTCAAAGATGCTTTTGAAGTAGCGAACTCCGGTCAAACGCCTGAGCTATTGGCCTTCTCACATAATTTCCCTCATTTGAACTCAATTAGTCTTTGGATCTCTGAAGACGAAATCGTTCGCAAAGCTTCAGAACTTGACGTTTGTTATAGTCCTGGTCCAGATGGTGTACCTTCTTATATTTTGAAAAAATGCGCATCCTATTTATCTTATCCTCTTCATATTCTTTTTAATGAATCGCTCAAGTCTTCAATTTTCCCTGAAATTTGGAAAAGTTCGTACATAACACCAATACATAAAAAGGGTAGTAAAAATGAAATAAAAAATTATCGTCCCATTGCAAAACTATCCGTCATCCCTAAGTTATTTGAGTCCATTATTTGTAAAGTCATATCGTTTAATTGTAAATCTATAATTTGTGACAGTCAACATGGTTTTGTTCAAAATAAGTCAACAGTTACTAACCTCTTTGATTTCAGTTCTTTTTGTTTAGATTCGTTTGAAAAGCGGAAACAAGTTGACTGTGTCTTCACAGACTTCAGTAAGGCCTTTGATAAATTGTGCCATAAAACATTAATTTTCAAACTAAAATCCCAAGGCTTTAACGATAAATTTGTTAGTTGGATTTCGTCGTACTTATATAATAGATCATACAGCGTAATTTTTAGGAATGTGCGGTCATCATATTTTTATACCAACTCTGGCGTACCACAAGGTAACCACTTAGGACCTTTACTGCTTATTTTGTACGTTAACGACTTACCCTCTATTATAAAAAACTCATCTGTTTTAATTTACGCTGATAACTTAAGATTTTCAAACGTATTGACTCACTTGACGACTGTCTACTCCTACAAGACGATCTAAATAGTTTTCGCGATTGGTGTTCTACAAATAAGCTTTTACTTAACATAGACAAATGTAAATCAATGTGTTTTACACGCAAACAAAATGTTTTGACTTTCAATTATCAATTACACTCTTCTTATTTGACTAAACTCTCTACTTTCTCTGACCTAGGTATTATTCTTGACTCTAAATTAACTTTTACAAATCATTATGACTATATTATTAAAAAAGCAAATAAGACACTCGGATTTATAAAATGGTTTTCACATGACTTTCGCGACCCTTATATCCTTAAACTCCTTTATATATCATTTGTAAGACCAATATTGGAATATGGCTGCATAATATGGGCTCCCTTTTATTCAGTCCATACAAACAGAATAGAAGGAGTACAAAGAAGGTTCATGCGCTTCTGCCGCCGTTTCTTCCCATGGTCCAATAGGCTAGAACTTCCACCGTACAATCATAGGCTCACGCTCATAAATCTTCCATCGCTTTCTAAACACAGAGAGTACATTCAACTGTGCTTTATTATAAAATTAATCAATGGGTCAATCATATCTCCATCAATTTTGGAAGAATTAAACTTTATTTATAGCCGTACAAGTATTAGAAGACAAGTTCCATTACGTCCTATATCAAGCAGATCGAACTATGGCAAAAACAGTCCCCTCAACCAACTGATTTCAGTTTACAACAAGTATTACTTTTTAGTATATTCCGTAAGCGATAATTTTAAAAGTATAACATTTAAAGCAAATTTTTTCAATACTTCAGTTTAGATTTTATATTCACATTTGCAAATCGCTTAAAGCATTGTAAATCTATAAATTTAAGAATAAGTGTAATATTAGTCTTAAGTTCTAACGTTAGTTTGTTTAACGGATTCAATAAATCAAATCAAATCAAATCAATGTTTTGCAAATTCAATGGTCTGACATGCAAGGTATAAATAAACTCCCAATATTTTCTGGAGATTTTGCCAAATGGGCATCATTCCGTGATGTATTTCTTGAGGAAGTACACAATAACAACAAGCTAACATACGCTCAGAGGTTACGAACACTCTTATCATCTTTAGATGGCTGCCCGTACATTTCCATACTTCAGAATGTGGAAGTGCCCGGCAATGGAGCGACACACTGAATTGTTATGAGTGTACCTAGGTTACTGATAGATAAAACTACTGTTGTATTTTAAATTTGAGTTGACTGATTTAATTAATTGAAATGTTTGTCGTTCAATATTTTTTTTATATTATATTGGTTCGTTATATAAAAGCATCAAGATTATATATTGAGGTTTGAAATAAAAGAAAAATATTCCAAACAAGAAAAACTTAAGGATTTATTCAAATGGAAATATTTAACAGAAGCAAAAAGGTAAATGGGTAAATAGGTAAAATGTCAGTTCCATTTCATCTCTACCAGCTGAGCCTTCGACACTATCAAAACTAAACCCAAAAATACTTGCAAAAGAAGTATTTTTAAAAAGGTTATAAGAGAGGCAAGAAATGGTATTAAAAACAATGTGAATTGTTGTGGTACAACCTGTTTAGCAAATATTGCTGTTAAGGCTGCAAAAAATGTCTTAAAAATAAGAAAAAACAGGACATTACCACACCGAGAATAGTCCCACTTCCAAAGAGTGGTGGTTTTATCCCACTTCTAGCTCCTATTCTCGCTAGTCTATCAGCTGTGAGTTCTTTGACAGGTGGAACTACTGCCGTAGTAAAAGCCATCAATGATGTACGAACTGCTAAAAGACAATTTGAAGAAAACAAATGCCATAATCAGGCCATGGAATCGGTTGCTATTCAGGGAAATGGAATATTCTTACGTCCATATAAAAATGGTCTTGGTCTTTTTCTTAAATCTCCAAATGCAAAAAACTAATTAGCCGGCTACCTAACCATCCCTTAAGCAATTTGGAAATTGATCACTTTGGAAAGAAGCACTTAAAGAATTTTAGAGGAGGTTTCATACGAGACTCATTACCAAGGATATCATTCGGTAAGGAATGTGGTGTTTTAAATTTTGATGATGAATCTGGGATTGGTACTCATTGGGTAGCATATTGTCGTGGCTGCCTTAGCCCTATCCTCACGCTATTCAAAGTTGGTTCATCATATCTCCTAAGTTTCTCAGAACTCCTCATCATGAATGACCTGAAAAATAGCGTCGAACGAAAATTTGAAAAAGACTGACTAGAGATTTAGCGTTTAACATTTAAAGAAGTGTCAATGTTTATGAAGACTGACTAGTGTAGTAAGCACCTTACTACCGATAGTTTTTCAGATGCTTGACTCGGTTGCCACTCGGCAGTATTAATTTCTCTCCACAAAAGTCGAACATCTTGAAAACTTCCCAAGCCCAATTAGCATAAGGCGAAAATAATTTTGTTTGACACAAAGCGATTACAATTGTCATTCAGGTACGATAACCCTCTTCACTGAACGTCAAATTATGATAAAAAACAGAAAAAAAAGATATGGGCATGTCGTTACTGAATTCATGTTTCGTACGAAATTTACTAAAACATTAATCATACGTGCAATAACGAGTAATTATTACTCTCAACCTGTGATAGGGTCAAGGCCTTTTACACCTTGAGCCAATACCAAAACACCGGTGATGTTTTTTTTCCTTTTCTTACTAGATTAGATAGTTATTCCCTTATCTGTGATATATATCTCCAAGTTCATTCAACTTTTTGGTTTTATGTTACATTATAACGATTTACAAAAGGTTGCCTAGTTCCACGGTATCCTAAAGCAATTGACAATAAAGCTCCAGACAACAGGTACCACCACCCGTGCACAGCGTATGGCCAACAGAACTGTGTAACAAGGCACGCTGTAGCATGCATCGTGAAATAAAAAGGCACTTAAATCTTTCGTAGTTCGGGAATAACGAACTTTTAATCCCAACAAATCTATTTGGATTTCTTTTGGTTACAATTTGAGTCCACACACAAAAACAATATCGCGAAAATAGCCGCTCTATGAAAAAACCAAAATCGCAAAAAAATAAAAACATTATTTCACCAATTAGCGTTACTGAGTTCAATAATCTTTAAATAAGGGAAAATAACTCCAGAATTGTCATTCGGTTTCTTGTCGAGATCACTAGAATCGATTAAAAACTTTCAATACTCGGACATAATTGGTCTATACAACCGGTCGGTCTCTTGCGTCGGTATGGGTTCAGCAAACTTATAAACTTCGACCAGGGGTTTTCTGTACCAGTGGTTTACGAATGCAGCCTAGCCTAGCCGCAGAACGAACTGTAGGTGTTGAGATAACGCAACACGATGACACTATGAGACGAGTTCAAACCAAAATTAAATGCAATTAAAGCCCAAATTTTGTTTTTAATTTTCTTTTTATAAGCTACAAACTACAACCTAAGAAACAACTTACGCCGTTCGAACAAGTGGTTCTCTTTCAGTGATAAATCCGTAGTTGTTTCGATTATGAGCACGACCCGTACTATGGGGGAATCATCTGCGATTTTCTTTTGGATGTGACGGGCCGCACACCGAACAAAAAGCTGCCAAATCCTAGTGAGGTCGTTGCGTGTATTGTTTGCGCACTCGTGTCCGACAGAGGAATTGTTGATACAATAGAATTCTTGACATTTGAAACCCAAAAACGAGTCAATCTGAAATGAGGAAGTGATTAGGTTGGCATTTTTTTTTTTGTCAGAACGGGGGTTACTAACCTTCTGATTAAATCCAAGGTGGGTGAATTCGACGAATCTTGGACGTCAATTTGTTGCGGAGCCAGGGGTCGACAACTCTCCAACGGCTGGCCAGCAGCAGTGGACGTATCGATGGCTCTGATGGTGGTGATCCAGAGGGTATGGATGAGCCAAGGTTGGTCGTCGTCGTCGTGGCCATTACCGTCGTAGTCGGTGTCTAAGGAGACACCAAGCAAGGGCTTGGCAGACCGACGTTCAAGCTGTAATCTGAGGAGAACAGGATGATTATATAATTTTACGGCAGGATGCCGGGAATAAATAAGGATTAAACTTACCTTTGTTGATTTGTGTGAAGGCACGCTGCCCAGCTGAAGGATTTGTCTTTCCTTTCTGAAGGGATGTGGGGGCTAATCCACGGCAAATTCGACATTCTACATATAAAAAAAGATAAAGACAATTACTAACAAATTAATAGACAAAAATTTCCTAATAATAATATTCACGCAAATAATACCTACACAAATAATTCTTACTCCAATTTGTTTGTGGTTGGTATCGTGTGGGTCGGCTTACCATTCATTAATGGCGGCCCGAAATAGGAAGTAGAGTAAAAAAAAAATTAATGAATGGAAAAGGGCATGCTGTGCAGACTGGAAGAATGACGGTTGGCTGGAAGGGACAAGTGTTAGGAAAATGGTGACAAGGAAAAAGATAAGGGCACGGGCGCAATGTGTCGTCTAACTCGCATTTATTAAGGTTAAGTAAAGTGTATGATTAATTTTGTTTTGATGTATGATAACTTTGATGATGATCTTGGAAATTATGTTTTATTTTGGTCAGGCTGAGGAAGAAAATGAAATTCGGAAAGAAAACGATTGTTTTGTCTTTTGGGGTAAATTATTTATTTATTGAAGGATTTCAGTTGTTACATGGCTGTGTTTTGTGTAAAGATGTGTCACAAAGGTAAAGAATCTTAAATCTAACAAGCTACAATATGCATTGCGAACAATAAAACGACAAACAAACGAAACAAAATAAATAATGGGACCACTAAACCAGGGTTAATAGCATTTCCACAATAGTCAATTGTCGGTAGGCTACAACAACAAAACGTTCCTTGTTTATGTGTAGGCTTAAAGATAGAACGCACTAAGAGCGGCTAATAATGAAAACAGCCAGGCGACAATGTAAGCGGCTGGGACAGCGGCTAGGAAACGAGCTGCATTGGCATGACCTACAGGCGACCGAAGGTCATTAAAAGTGAGTTGAGGCGGACAGTCGAATTCTAAGCAGGCGAACCTTGCTCTGGTTTCGTCGGTGAGCATTTTTGGTTCAGCCGTCGCCCAAGTCGCGTCTTGTAGGAGAAAAAGTAGTGTTCACTTAGAGACTTAGTAAGCGGTGCTAATACTAAAGGTAGCTGAAAGTGAAGTTTGTTACCTCCACATATAGCAATTTAGCTGTAGGAGCAGAAAAGTTATCAAAAATAAACTGGAAGCATTTCACGAAAAGGGTGAGTGCGGATTATTCTTTTTAAGAAAAGCCTGTTTTACAGATTGACCAATCTGCTTCGCTAGGGCGAGGATTCCTCGCGAAAGCAGCCAGACCGGCAAGAATTTGCGGAATAAAGTCAGTTCCGAAGAAAAGGAAATTCTACGTCAAGCCCGTGACTCTCCGGGTCAACAAGTAATATAGTTATAAGCGATATATAGGGCACATGATTTTTATGATATCCTGCCTTTAGGTTCCGGCGAAAGCAAAGTAAACGTCGCCCCTTTCTGTTTAATTCTCTTTTCTTTGTTAATATAATAAATAAAACGAGTGTGAAAAATCTATCTGTCGACCATCTATCGAACTGAAAAGCAAGCCGCTAGCAGCGCGACCGCTCTAGGGACGCCTAGCGTATTTGGGATTGTTAGTCGCAGCAAGCCGCGACCAAGCCCGGCGAAAATATCAAGAATATCGTTTACAACAAGTCGAAGACATTTGCGAAATCGCCGCTGTTTTGCGTCATAAACTATTTAAGGTTTTCATAATCGATTTTTGTTTATTGCCATAAGCGAAACTTTCATTTTTGTTTGGATAATTTTCAAGTTTTTGCTTTAAATTCTGACTTATGATAAGCGTTTTAACGTAATTTTTGGTTGGTTTTTGTGCATCTCATCAAATTGTCTCAAAGTTTCGCCAAAGAGAAGTGGAACGCCTTTGAACCGGCAATTTGTAAGATTCTGCCGGAAGAATCTTCTACAATTCTCGACCGGGGGAAGCAAGATTTTGCCCCTTACTCCAAGCACATGTATATAGAGCTCTATCTATAGGTAGCGGGAAGGGTAACGTTTTGAACGAAGCGATTTGGGTGTTTAGCCGTCGATCTTTCTTAAGCGAGATTGTTGTGGGAGGTCCAATTTGGTAGAACCGGTACAGGGTTCCAATTTTGTTTGTAGCGGACCGTTTTCGGTACCTTTATTTTTTTTTCCTGTTGCAATTTTTAAAAGATAATTTTGTAATTTAAATTGGAACTTAAATTTTTGTCTAGAGCACGACCAAAATTAATGTTTGTCATATTTACGCTCGTATAAAAAAACATAATTCCGATTATTGTCTATAAATTTTCTAGCAATTTTTCATTTTTATTTCTGTAAGTAAAGTCAAATTTTCTGAATTGCTATGGCTATGTTTTATAAATAAAATAGTGTTTAAACGACAAATGTCGAGTGGAAAACCCCCGATTTGTTATTTCGAATTTTGTGTGGGCCATTAGCTCAATGGCAGAGTGAGGCAATTTTTCAGGGGTGACTAAGGTAAGCAAAGGGGAGTGACGAGAAGATGGCTTGAAGAGCGGCGACGACGATATAGCGAAGCGTCAATAAAGGGGGATCCGATCAATCTCAGGCCTTCCGGATTCCAACGGTGGGGTGGGAACAATGAGGCCAGGCTGCGCGAACATCAGCAGTCCCCCGAGGTATGGTGACGACACATGGTGGTGGTTTCGTTTTGATATCTTTTCGGCATGTTTTATGTTTTTGAGGTAAGAGGAGATCCAGCTGCGGTGGCAAGATCCCCCCCCCCCGTGTTACGACGAGCAGAGCCGAGCCCCGCGAGCATGCCACGACCGCCACAGTGGATTCTAAGAGTTGTGTTGGCTGTCCCGCTTCTCTTTCCTATTTCTTTTTTCTTCTTATTCTTTTCGACTTCTTTCGTCTTTCATTTTTCTTTGCTGACATTCTTCATGTCAATCATTCTTTTCTCCTTTAATTTTCTGATTTCTTTCCTCTTCGTCTTCTTCCCGTAGGTGGCAGAACTGTTAACTTTGACATTTCTTTCGACCTGTCTTCTTTCTCCCTTTCAGCAACGGACATCCGCCCCGAGTCATCTCCCATCGATAACACTCCCTCCCCCTATTTCAATAAATTTATTAAAAACAAACAAAAAAATGTTACTAAGTATTTTGATAGTTTTGGAAATTTGAGACCACCAACTGAAGTTATAAGATACCTTGGAAATAAAATAAATTATAATTATATCGGAGAACAAGACTTCGATACGTTTATATGTAGTGACTTTTGTTTAAGATTTTTACTGGAACAATGTAATATTATTTTTTAAAAACTTATATGAAAATCGAGATATCGTTAACACTTTTTTTTTTTTTTTTGTTATAATTAGCACACACTCAAGGGGTTTTTTATGCCCTTATTATGCCAGAGACACAGTGAGTGCTTTAAGAAGGTGGAAAGGGGTTGGAGAGGAGGTGCCGGTGAACATTGGTCTTAAATTCCTGAACATTGCAATGATTTGGAAAGACAGAGCGTGGAAGGGAGTTCCACATTCGCGTAGTACGGCTAAAGAAGGATTCTCTATACTTGCAACTGGCTATTTCACTAGAGCAAATACCGTTGAAGTAACGGTAGAATAGGGTGAGGCATGAGACATTACGGCGATGTTCGAGAGATGTAAATGACTCAACGATGGTAAGATCACCAATCATCTTGAATGCTCTTTTTTGGATACTGTCCAGAAGACTTAAGTATGTCACTGGAGCACCAGCCCAGACATGGGAGTTATACTCAAGCTTTGGACGTATGTAGGTTTTGTAGATGATAGCCAGATCAGACGGGGAGAAAAATTTCTTGCACCGTCTTAAGCACCCTAAACATCTTGCGGCATTTTTGGCGACATCGCATATGTGCTCGCTCCACAAGAGGTGGTCTGTGATGCACATACCGAGAATCTCGAGATGTTGGGTCTCATTGATGCAAGTGCCACTCATGGACAGTGGCAAGGGGGGTATGTCTCGCTTTGACGATACTAGACAGCATTGTGTTTTTGAAGCATTAAACTCTACGCGGTTATTAATTCCCCATTGTACAATGCTGTTTAGGTCAGAGTTTAATGAGCTTATCATATTTTGCCGTTGCAGTTCCACATCCGAAGAGAAGGGGTGTGAGTCTGGAAACGAATAAGAAAAGCTAAGGGTACTATCGTCAGCGAAACAATTAATTGGATTAGAAGTTACAGACAAGAGATCATTGATGAAAATGAGGAAGAGGGTCGGAGACAAAACGGAGCCCTGGGCACACCAGCATTTATGTTGTGGGTTTCAGACTTGAATCCGTCCAATACAACTTGTATTGAACGGTTCGAAAGAAAGTTTCTAATCCAACGAAGAAGGGATTCATCGATACCGAAGGCACGCATTTTCGATAAAAGAGCAAGATGCCAGACTTTATCAAATGCCTTTGAAATATCAAGCGCAACAATCTTACTTTCTCCAAAACGATGTAAAGATTTGTTCCACTGTTCGGTGAGATAGACCATCAGATCACCAGTGGACCTGTTGCTGCGAAAGCCGTACTGCCGGTCATTAAGAAGCTTTCGGTCTTCGAGATATTTCTTGAGCTGATAATTTATCAGCGTTTCCATGACCTAAGAAAGAAGGGACGTAAGTGCAATCGGACGATAATTGGACGGAGAAGAAGATTCGCCTTTTTTTGGGATTGGCTGGACAAATGCTGTTTTCCAACTGCTCGGAACGAGCCCAGAAGAATAGGATAGATGGAAAAGCTTACGCAAGGGTTTTGCCAGCGTGGAAGAACACCTCTTCAGAACAATAGCGGGGATGCCATCCGGACCAGCGGATTTATGTATGTTGAGATCTTTTAGGACTCTCGCCACAGCACGAGTGCGGAAGAAGATTTGTCCCATGGAATCATTGACGCGCTCAAGAACTGGCGGAGTCATGACACTCTCTGGAAGCGAAGAGTTGGCGGCGAACTGCCTAGCAAAGAGGTTAGCTTTCGCGAGAGAGCTAACAACTGGAGTGTCATTGTCAACGAGCGTAGGGACCGAGGAAGAAGAAGAATTCTTCATATTTTTTACAAAAGACCAAAAATTCTTACTGCCTTTGGGACATTGCAGTATTTTTTGCCTTAATTTTTGGTCATGTAAAAATTTGGTCCGACGAATATGAGCATTGCAGGCCTTCCTGGCTTGTTTAAACTTGTTCCGGTTTTCCTCAGTTGGGTTGGCTCTAAAACACCGGAACTTTACTTCTTTTTCCCTGATAACCTCTTTACAGCTTGAATCAAACCATGACTTTTCTTGGGTTTGATGCTTTTAACCCTATTCGGGATAAAAGTTTTCATTCCCAAAACAATCATATTAGTAATCATATCTGCGCTGGAGTCTACGTCACTATCGAGGAAGCATAGTGACCAGTTAAAGATCCGGAAAAAGTTGTTGAGACCGTCCCAGTTGGCTTTCTCGTATTGCCACACGGTTCTCTTCGGAGCTCTTTCTCTAACTGGATTAGCTTGACACGAGAAATTTGCAGATATAATACTATGATCTGATCTGCCTAGAGGCGTTAATACACTGATAGTGTATTTATCAGGGTCAGACGTAAGAAACAAGTCAAGAGTATTTTCCGCTTGGCCATTAATGTCCGATATTCGAGTGGGCTCGGTGACAAGCTGAGTTAGGTGGTTAAACTCAGCAAAGATCTCAGCACACATTCCTTCGGGTGTTGTCTGGCCCGAATGGAGAAGCCACGAAGAATTGTGTACATTGAAATCGCCCGTAATAACGATTTCAGTGTGAGGATACAGGGAAACAATTCTTTGGATGGAGTCAGACAGAGCATCAAATTCGCGAGAAGTTGAAGCTCTGTCCAAATTTGGGCTTCGATAAAGAAAACAATAGTGAATGATGTGCTTGCTTACGGTGAACTTGAACCACATTGAATTGAAAAAAGGGTCGGAGCAGTTCCCATATTGTGGAAGAAATTGGTAGGCGACATCATTTCTTATGTAAACGGCGAGACCATGATGGAGGAGGAATTGTGGCACTAAGCTATACCCATGAATGAGAAATTCAGTAGGATCGGAATTCTCACCTACTTGGGTTTCACTTAACGCCAAAACAGCTGGCCTGTTTGAAACAGTGTGGATGTACATAGCAAGAAAATTCGTTCGTAGCCCACGAACATTACTATATTCTACTCTGAAATTTTCGATCATTGCAATGCACAAAAAAAATAAAACCAAAACAGATAAGAAATTAAGAAAAATTACCTAAATGAATGACAGGTTTCTTTTCGAGTCAACGCCTTAGCGGTGACGTCCGTCGATCCGACCCTGGAATTCAAGTTGCAATTCTTCTATTCATCCGTTATTGATGACATACCATATGCATACATAGTGTGAGCAGAAAAAAAAAGCTCATACAATGAAATGCATATGATAAGTCATGCAACTGTTAGAGAAGGGAAGGTAAGAGAGGATGGGTACTCACATCTCACATGTGCTGTGTAGGCTGTATATTTTTTTTTGTTTGTTGAGTGGTGGTGCTTGTTTTGTACTTTTCTATTATTATTTTTTTTTTTGTTTGATTTTATTTTTTTTTTTTGTGGGATTTTGTTATTGTTGTTGTTTGAGGAGTTTATCTGGTGGTGGTTTGTTGTTTTTGAACGAACGACGACACGACGACACGACGACACGACGTTGATACGAAAAAAACGAAGACGACGACCGACGACGAGATGTAAAAAAAAACATTCACGACGGGCACAGGGGACGACACAAAGCACTGGAGAACCTTCTCCTTCAACAACACTGACAATACTCTTCAAAATACTCTTACTTTGAGTGGAAATGAATCAACTCTGAATGCTGAGTATTTCCCACCAATTGTACTTAAGTCTAATTATTATGTATGTGGGCTTATAGACTTTCAAACATATAACTCTATACCAAATTTAGATGAGTTTAACAACTTGTTACATGTAGGTGATAACGTTATAACGTTTCCTATTGGTTCCTATGAGGTAGAAGATATTAATAATTTAATACAAACAAAAATTATTGAAATTAATAAAAACAAAAAAAGTGGTTCAAAAAAGAGTGAAATTAAAATCAAGGCAAATAACAATACTTTAAAATGTGAAGTAATTAGCTCAGAAGACATTGACTTCTCTAATCCAAATTCTATTGGAGCTATTTTGGGGTTTAGCAAAAAAATTCTTGAGGCAAATGTATATCATGAATCAGATCTTTATGTTGATATTAACAGAGTAAATGCTGTCCGCATTAAATGCAATATCATAGAAGGAACGTATATTAATAACCAAACAGCACACATCTTACATGAATTTGCTGTTAAAGTAAGTCCAGGCTATAAAATCATTGAAGCTCCGAGGAATGTTATTTATTTACCTGTGAATGTCAAGCGGATAACATCACTGTGTTTAAATTTGCTGATCAAGACGGAAAAGATATCAATTTCAGAGGAGAAAAAATAACTGCCCGATTATATTTAAAACCGGAAACATGATTGTATATGAACATATAATAAATTCAATTTCTTATAAAAACAACACACAAAATAATTTAATACTTAATCCATCTTCGAACTCAACTGCGGTAACATCTCTTCTTACCAAAGATAATCAGGACTTTGTATGATCATTAGGATACACATTAAAACATTAAAACAGAACAAAAAAAAAGGAATATGCTTAACATTTTTCAAGAACCGGAGATTAATGAAAGTATTTCCAAATACGAATATCATACTTATTCACCGTATTAACACAATTTTGATCGCAATGACATCATTCATTATTACGGGCGATTTCAATGTACACAATTCTTCGTGGCTTCTCCATTCGGGCCAGACAACACCCGAAGGAATGTGTGCTGAGATCTTTGCTGAGTTTAACCACCTTACACAGCTTGTCACCGAGCCCACTCGAATATCAGACATTAATGGCCAAGCGGAAAATACTCTTGACTTGTTTCTTACGTCTGACCCTGATAAATAAACTATCAGTGTATTAACGCCTCTAGGCAGATCAGATCATAGTATTATATCTGCAAATTTCTCGTGTCAAGCTAATCCAGTTAGAGAAAGAGCTCCGAAGAGAACCGTGTGGCAATACGAGGAAGCCAACTGGGACGGTCTCAACAACTTTTTCCGGATTTTTAACTGGTTACTATGCTTCCTCGATAGTGACGTACACTCCAGCGCAGATATGATTACTAATATGATTATTTTGGGAATGAAAACTTTTATCCCGAATAGGGTTAAAAGCATCAAACCCAAGGAAAAGTCATGGTTTGATTCAAGCTGTAAAGAGGTTATCAGGGAAAAAGAAGTAAAGTTCCGGTGTTTTAGAGCCAACCTAACTGAGGAAAACCGGAACAAGTTTAAACAAGCCAGGAAGGCCTGCAATGCTCATATTCGTCGGACCAAATTTTTACATGACCAAAAATTAAGGCAAAAAATACTGCAATGTCCCAAAGGCAGTAAGAAATTTTGGTCTTTTGTAAAAAATATGAAGAATTCTTCTTCTTCCTCGGTCCCTACGCTCGTTGACAATGACACTCCAGTTGTTAGCTCTCTCGCGAAAGCTAACCTCTTTGCTAGACAGTTCGCCACCAACTCTTCGCTTCCAGAGAGTGTCATGACTCCGCCACTTCTTGAGCGCGTCAATGATTCCATGGGACAAATCTTCTTCCGCACTCGTGCTGTGGCGAGAGTCCTAAAAGATCTCAACATACATAAATCCGCTGGTCCGGATGGCATCCCCGCTATTGTTCTGAAGATGTGTTCTTCCACGCTGGCAAAACCCTTGCGTAAGCTTTTCCATCTATCCTATTCTTCTGGGCTCGTTCCGAGCAGTTGGAAAACAGCATTTGTCCAGCCAATCCCAAAAAAAGGCGAATCTTCTTCTCCCTCCAATTATCGTCCGATTGCACTTACGTCCCTTCTTTCTAAGGTCATGGAAACGCTGATAAATTATCAGCTCAAGAAATATCTCGAAGACCGAAAGCTTCGTAATGACCGGCAGTACGGCTTTCGCAGCAACAGGTCCACTGGTGATCTGATGGTCTATCTCACCGAACAGTGGAACAAATCTTTACATCGTTTTGGAGAAAGTAAGATTGTTGCGCTTGATATTTCAAAGGCATTTGATAAAGTCTGGCATCTTGCTCTTTTATCGAAAATGCGTGCCTTCGGTATCGATGAATCCCTTCTTCGTTGGATTAGAAACTTTCTTTTGAACCGTTCAATACAAGTTGTATTGGACGGATTCAAGTCTGAAACCCACAACATAAATGCTGGTGTGCTCCAGGGCTCGTTTTGTCTCCGACCCTCTTCCTCATTTTCATCAATGATCTCTTGTCTGTAACTTCTAATCCAATTAATTGTTTCGCTGACGATAGTACCCTTAGCTTTTCTTATTCGTTTCCAGACTCACACCCCTCCTCTTCGGATGTGGAACTGCAACGGCAAAATATGATAAGCTCATTAAACTCTGACCTAAACAGCATTGTGCAATGGGGAAAAAACACAATGCTGTCTAGTATCGTCAAAGCGAGACATACCCCCCTTGCCACTGTCCATGAGTGGCACTTGCATCAATGAGACCCAACATCTCGAGATTCTCGGTATGTGCATCACAGACCACCTCTTGTGGAGCAAGCACATATGCGATGTCGCCAAAAATGCCGCAAGATGTTTAGGGTTCTTAAGACGGTGCAAGAAATTTTTCTCCCCGTCTGATCTGGCTATCATCTACAAAACCTACATACGTCCAAATCTTGAGTATAACTCCCATGTCTGGGCTGGTGCTCCAGTGACATACCTAAGTCTTCTGGACAGTATCCAAAAAAGAGCACTCAAGATGATTGGTGATCTTACCATCGTTGAGTCATTTACATCTCTCGAACATCACCGTAATGTCTCATGCCTCACCCTATTCTACCGTTACTTCAACGGAATTTGCTCTAGTGAAATAGCCAGATGCATTCCTCCCCTAAAGATATTCAACCGTAATACCCGCGCCTCCAGGAATGCCCATCAGTTCACCCTTGAGCCCAACTTCGGTCGTACCCTCAAGTATAGAGAATCCTTCTTTAGCCGCACTACGCGAATGTGGAACTCCCTTCCACACTCTGTCTTTCCAAATCATTACAATGTTCAGGAATTTAAGACCAATGTTCACCGGCACCTCCTCTCCAACCCCTTTCCTCTTTCTTAAAGCACTCATTGTGTCTCTGATAGAAAAAGGGCATAAAAAACCCCTTAAGTGTGTGCTAATTATAAAAAAAAAAAAAATCAGATTTCTATACAACATCAACATCTTAATGTTCTTCCTTCAGAAAGTTTTTTGTATGTTGAAGGAACAATTTCAAAAACAGAAGAAAAAGAGATACTCACTACAAAACTTGTAAATAATGCAATGGCTTTTCTCTTTGATGAAATACGATATGAACTGAATGGCAAGGAAATTGACTGTAATCGAAATGTCGGAATAACATCAACGATTAAAAATTATTTATATTTATCCAAAAATGAAAGTGATATGCTACTGAATGCATCTTGATCCCCCGACTCAGATATTGATTTGAAACCATTAAGTTTTAATTATTGTATTCCACTGGACAAACTTTTGGGAATCGCCGAAGATTATAAAAGAATTATCCCAAATGCCCGACATGATCTAATTATTACACGGGCTAGAATGGATGAAAATGCACTTATATCCCCAACAGATGAAAATGTTCAAATAAAACCTCACAAGGTTCAATGGAAAATACCGCATGTGACTTTATCAGATGCTATGAAGTTAACTCTATACAAATCTATAAACAAAAATAGTTTTATGAAAATTGCTTTTCGAAACTGGGATCCTTATGAATACCCCACGCTATCAGCTTTTACCCATCATATCTGGAACGTAAAGACAACGACACAAATAGAGAAACCTCGTTACATTATCCTTGCTCTACAAACTGAAAAGTATAAAAATTATCTGCTGATCCTACAATTTTTGATCACTGTGATCTAACAGACTTAAAAGTTTATCTAAACTCCGATACCTACCCACATGAAGACCTAAATATATCTTTTGAAAGAAACAGATATAGTTTGCTGTACAGAATGTATACCGATTTTCAGAAAACATACTATAATAAATCTAACGCCGAACCATTACTTTCCTGGGAGCTATTTAAATCGCGTTCCCCAATTTTTGTTATAGACTGCAGACATCAAAACGAAACCTTAAAAACAGGACCTGTCGACATACGCCTGGAGATGAGAACATCGAAAAATATACCAGCAAACACATCAGCTTAGTGTCTTATGCTACATGATCCTATAATTGAATATAATCCACTTGATCAAGTAGTCAACAGAATTGTTTGAATTCAGAAAAGAAAAATGTAAACATGTTTAAATAAACACCCCTATTAATAAACACTAAATAACCCTAACACAAGACTAACTCGTATCTCAAATCAGAATTCCTATGAATAAACGTGTGTTAGCCTTAAATGACACTTGTTAGCAAACGGATAACTTATTTCACTGATTTTTGCGTATAAGGAACGAATATCTTTTTTTTCAAAATATTTGACAATAAATTTATGTACATAGGTAATTTATTTTGAAGAAAATTTTGTGTTTGCGGTTTGGTTGAAGTGATAAACTTGTGAAGCTCTAGTTCGTTTCGTTTACCGTACCGAGTCGAGCGAAATATTAAATTTAAAAAAAAAGGTTTAACGAAGTAAAAATAGTGATGATGCATAATAAACAAACCAGCAATATTTGTTGCACTTTTTCCAGTCGCTGGAAAAACACGGAAGAGGCTTTTGTCCAACCGAAGCCTCCAAACTTAAGAAAAACATTATTAGTCATAATCCGATCAGGGATGATTGTTAGTGGTGGCATGGGTCGTGAAGCTTTGGCAATGATAGAGCCATGAAATATAGCAATATTATCGGAGTGGGAAAGAACTCATCTTGGGTCGCATTTGCGACATCTTCAACCAAGGTCCAATTGCAATCTTAACAATGATATAATGAATGGAAATTATATATTCACGATGACCTTTTCTGCATCCACATGTGTGAAGTCTGCCTATAATGCAAACATTTCGAACCCCTTAGTCAAGAAACAAAAACAAATCAACGGTTGTTCGTTGTTGGGCTTTCGAACTAAAAATGAAAGATGGCTAGTAATGTTTCATGTTGTTCCATACGTCAAAAGGAGTAGATCAATTATTATTTAACTCCTTATACTTCTTTTATTAAAGGTGTGAATAAAAGAAGTTTAAAATGTATTAAGCTGAGAAATTGCAAATTAACCAAAGACATTTCCAAAATATAATTAATATAAATAAATTTGTCTAAAATGATACTAAACAAATGAAATAAAATTGAATCCGAAATTAATTTGGAAAACGAGATAACTCTTTTGACAACCAACCTTCAAAGTCAGAAAAATATAAGAATATCTAGTACAATTTTGGAGCTGTTCGATGAATAAGTAACATGAGGAAAAAATATGTTTATTAATTAACTTATTTATCAAACGAACAACTTCAATATCCGTGTGCTAGCTATAACGTGTGTTATCCAGCGAATAGGGTATTTTTATTAATAGGGCTGAAAATAAGTAAATTTTGTTATCATCAGAAAACAGTATTTTGTTTGTTTTTCTTTAAACGCTAATTTAGGTTCTCATTGCGGCGGCTTCCGTTGCGCTGGTTGTTTTGATATTTTTTTGCTATAGATCTATCGAGCTTCGAACATTTTTATAACATAAAAACAACATACATTTTTTTTGTTTAATTGGTTCATTTTTTTCAGTAAAAGTTTTTAATACATTTTTACATTTTATTATAATTTCTTACAATTTTGAACATAATTAATTTGTTCGTTTTTTTTATACATATATTTGTAAGCAGGCTTGTATCGTAGCCTTTTAAATCCATATGGTAGCGAACTATGGTCTTCAAGAAAACAACGTTTTTCAGATTTAACGCTGTAGGTCTTTCGTTCGTCGAATGTTTTCTGATTTTATTAAAATTTTTTCACTGCCTGAAGAAGATGAATTTAATACAGCTTCTTTAATTGAGTCAAAATTAATTTGTTGAGATACTGCATAATTGAATTGTGAATTGGATGAATTGTCCAGTAGGAGGTTCGAATTCTCCTTCACGACTTATGTAAATAACCGAATCAGTATCGTAATACAAAACTCTTTCTTCTTAGCTCTCCAGGTAGTTATGAAGTTTAAGCCGAGCTAAAGTTGTTGTGTATGCAGCAGCACAGACATTTACTGTGGATAAAGAGTCGATAGCTTCTTCTTTCATCTGGAAGTTAACGACGACGTTTTCTTCATTTACAGGAAGAATGTGAAGCACTTCAATCGATGGATGAAAGAAAGTTGAAGGGTTGTTCACAACAATAGTTTCGCGTTGTCCAAGCTTTCCCCAAAACGAATTTAGTATCAGTTTTGCAAGTGATCTCTTTCCGGGATTATTACATATCTCCGAAAATTCCAGCTGAATATTTTCTTTTTGAAGAAAATCAGAAACATATTTCTCCTTTTTTTGCTGAGACGAAAACTCACTTGGCCAGCTAGATGCTTCTTGTTCTATTTTTAGAAACTTATTCATCATAGATGTGAACAGCCTATCGTCTAAATTTGTATCCGGGTTTTACTGAACTACATTATTCTCCCATATTTCAAATATATTGACTATATACTGCTTTATTGACCTCGTCAATTACCCAAGTCCCTACCAATGCTCTTTGCTCATCAGTATGGGAACACAATGATTCTACATTTCTCTCATCACTACAGCTTAGTGAAAACATGAGCTTAGAACTTTGCTTGATCGGTTAAAATGGATGAAGCAGGTTTTCCGGAGGTAAAATTTTACATTTTACGAGCCCATTCATTCCTTCCAAATTTGACGTAGTTGAGCAGGCTTCAACACCAGTGATTTGGATCTTAGGATGTCCAGTGGGAAATTTTCAATTCTTATAAACCCACGGGTAGAGAGAACATATATCGATGTACTTTATCTTTTCCCCTTTTTTGCATTTATAGAAATCGACCACATTTCCGGTTCGAACGCCATAAAAAGCATCGCGAGGATTTAGAGGGGAACATTGAATAAGTTGGTGGGAGTTTAAGAAATCTCTGTCTTCTTTTTTAAACGACTTGAGATTCATCCGAAAAACTTACTTACTTACATTCTTCGTGTTTATAGCGGAGCCTAGGTAGACAAACTCCACTACTACCTCGAAGTTATACGCGTCTATTGTGACGTTCTGCCCGAGCCGTCGGTGTTGGGTGTCCTTCCTCGAAGACAGCATATACTTTGTTTTTCCCTCATTTACCGCTAAACCCATTTTAGCCGCTTCTGTCTGAATTCTCACAAAGGCGCAATTGACATCACGCTGTGTTCTTCCCATTATATCAATATCATCGGCGTACGCGAGAAGTTGAACAGATTTTTGGAAGATAGTGCCTCTGGTGTTGACGTTGGAGTTCTGCACTATCTTCTCAAGAACGATGTTAAAGAAATCGCATGACAGTGCATCGCCTTGTCTGAATCCTTTTTTGACGTTGAAAGATTCCGTGAGCTCGTTGCCAACCTTGATGGAGCAGCGTGAGTTCTCCATCGTCATTTTGCACAAGCGAACGAGCTTGGCAGGGACGCCAAAACTAGACATAGCTTTGTACAGTTCGTATCTGTAGATGCTGTCATACGCGGCCTTAAAATCGATGAATCATCGATGATCATCATTGAAATGTATTGTTGGCAGTGCCTTAAAAAATCCCAATATTATTATTAGAGTTACATGAAATGCCAAGAATGCCTTTCATTCTCTCGCTGGCTTTCTACCACTCAACAACATCTATTAAAAATTTACTAAGTCTAAAATTGTGAATTATATTTGAATTAAATAAAACTTATTAATAATTAAGAATAAAAGACGTTTGTTTAACATTTTAATCATCAACTCAAATGATGATCATCCGAAAAACACAAGACCACATTTCAATTACCTCGTAACCGATATTCCTCAGTCTTTCTGTCCTCGTTTTTATTGTCTCATACCTTCGGTTCAACGTGTCATTCTCGTTCTCGTGCAGAGGATCATCCCGCCTATGCTTCAAGCAGAGAGGGTGGCCATGGTAATAGCATCCGTGGTACTCAAAAATTTGATTGGTTTCTTGACAAAAACCATCAACTTTTACCCCGTTGATTAAAACTTCTTGTCCTTTATACGAATGTCTGATGTTTATTTTTCTATTTCGTTCTTCCAAAATCATCCACTGATGATTGGTTTTCAACACATCTGGAGCCGTTTTTCGGTATTAGTCCGATAGTGTCTAGCCTTAGAAAGTTCCGTCTATATAACAAATTGCAAGCTGAAGCAATTGTTACGGACTCTATAAATGGCTCAACGTTACATTGAGTCAGAAATAGTTTTTGGAACTCTAATCATGCTCCTGTCAAAATTTTTACATCACTTTTGCAATATTCTACCAGTTCGTTCTCCATATCAAAATAATCATTTTTATGTTCCGAATACCATTTTAGGAAAATTGCACGTTCCTCCGTTCGCATAGTATCTACACTATAATATTTCATTGGTGGCAACCTTCCAATGTATCTCTCATTTTCTTTCGTATTGAAGAGATACGGAAAGTAACCTTTTTTTAAGGCAGAAGGTAAATCGAATGCTTTTGGAAGTTTCGATGAAGCCATAGGAAAATAGTTTATGGAGTCAATAAATTTTATGTTTCCTATTTCCATTAATAATATTTTTGTACCACGTATTATTAATTCGGGGAATAGGTGTGGGTTTTTTCTAAAATATAGTTTAAAACGAACTAATGATCATATGATTGACCGTTGTGAGCAACTACAATCAAATTTTTTAAATTTTTTCCGAATTTCAAGTATATGTTGAATAAATGTAGGAACAATTTCTTCTCCATTTATAATGTTCATTGACAATCCACAATATTGACAGATATGCAAGTCAGGAAGTTCTATACAGTGACTACATTTGTTTTGAAACACGCACAAATTCGGTTCATGTTTTTTAATTAATGCTTTTGATATTGCTGCATCTTCATCATTCCAGATTTTCTCTCCAATTACCTTTCCTTGCCGACTTTCAAGATCATAAAATATGTATAAGTAGTTTTCCAAATTAGGTGTTCTCGTATCAGGCAGAATAAAACACATATGGTCTTTGGGTACATGTTTTTTACAGTTCTTACAAAAGAACTCTCCACAAACGTGTCCTCGATTCCCTCCATAGGATTTTAAACAAGCGAAACATCTTTTAATTTGCTCACATATAGACTGTTGTTGTTCCGATGATGATGATGATGTTGATGAAGGGGCGATCATTTTGTGGTTGACATAACATTCTGTTCCTTTAATATTTCGGTTGCAGTCGGGGCATAACATTTGATTTTTAGTTTCCTTACGTATCTGAGATCTCTGACATTGCGAACAAAAGCAAGGCATCCATAATGTTTACTCTTTGTATTGTCGGGTACATCTTTGTATATACATTTAACAGGTATAATCGAAATGGAATTCGACTGAAGCGCCAACTGGTTCCAAGCCGAGATAACCTTTTTTTTTACACATGTTTGTAATGTGTGTTCTCTGCTTGGTTTGACAGAAGATCTGTCAAACCAAGCAGAAATCCAATCTTGATAGTACCCCCCAATATATATACAAAGGGGTACATGGCAAATCTCACAGTAGAAAGAACAGCAAAATGCGGCAGTTAAAGATGTAATGACAACAAAATGATTATTATAATATAATAAATATATTTTTTATCGTTGCTGTCATTTGAAACTCCTTCGTATATTAATTAACGGCCTTTTGTCCTGTGTTCGTACACAGTAATTTTATAGTTTCTTAAATGAGTTTGAAATAATTTCAACTTATCAATTCCACAACCTCCTGTTGGTATTTGGATTCCAGTATCGCTCAGAAGTTTCAGCGCCCTCTCAGTTTGGATTTCGCCTATATCTTTTCGTATACCATCAAAATTGTACTCCTTGTCCGCGTATGCCTTTGCTATAATCAGAGCTCGAGGCAAGCATAATTTATCTGTATTTTTTACACAAATAATTCCTCTACGATTGGCACATTCTTCGTCGAACGAATTGCACATGGAGGTAGGTTTTCTTCCTTCTCCAGCTGGCATTTGAACTGATGTTACGGATAACGTAAAATCATCCGTGCTTAGCCCATCAGAATTACTCTGGAATATTTTGGAAATCATCTCCCAATAATCATCCATGCTGAGCTCTGAACAGGTTTTGTAATTGATCCATACACTACCTCGCTCATGTGCAAAACTTTTTCCCGAAAACGTTATTCCCACCTTGTCGGATTCCTTCAGACCTTCCACAGCAAATCGTACCATATTTTCAATCGCCTTTCTTATCCATGAAGTTGGTTCTTCATGCCTTGGAATAGGGTTAATTTTAAAATCGATTTTCCGGCCATTTAAATTGAAGCGCTTAATTTTGGTATTAATATCAGTCAAAACTTGAATTCGCTGAAATTAAAAATAAAAACACAGGAAAAAATTAATTTTTTTTTATTTTTATTTTATTTAAAAAAGTTTTTTTGCGAATTTAGTAATTCGTTCTGTGTATTTAAGAAGAGTGTAGGCAAAATATGTTCTACCTCTTCAATTATAATTTCATTTTTTAGTTTTCTCCCTCTTCGGAGTTCCTGTTGGCCTTGTTGCTATTCTTGTTGATGTTGCTTCTGTTCATGTTGCTGCTGTTGATGTTGGTGCTGTTCTTGTTGGTGCTGTTGATGTTGCTGCTGTTGATGTTGTTCTTGTAGATATTGTTGTTCTTGCTGTTGGTGTTGCTCCTGTTGTTGGTGTTGCTGTTGTTGTTGATAAGTTTGTTGCAACTGTCCTGGTTGCTCTTTATCGTGGAAATCGATCACGAAGGAGCGATCGAAAGGCTCCACGACAGAGCGGAACTTCCTCTTCTGAACCAATTTAGATAAAGATAGAAGTGGTTTCCTGGTTGAACTTGTTTTCTCCTCCCTGCGTACGCTGACGCTCACTGCAGATTTCATTTATTTTTTTTAAATTTGACATATTGTAGAATGTACGTTTTCACTGAAGAACGAAAACTGAATCGAAAACTTAGGCAACTATTGCTTTTATAGTAAGGACTGACGAATATTTTGGTCATTTTCCCTAATATGAAATTTAAAAAAAAAAATCGAAGAATTAGAACTCCTGACACTCAGTGCATTTATTTGATCTGTCCCCTCCAGCAAATATGGCATTCCCTTACCAGTTGAATATTCAGTATCCTCTGCTGATTTATCCATAGATATCAATATTTGATTAAAACCACTTTCAACCGTCATCATAATTTGCCCTTTATTTTACAAACAATCCAACATTCCTTTACGTGTAACTTGATCCTTTCCGCTTTCCTTTTTTAAAAAATCTTACATGCCTTAAGAGTTTTATATTCAGATTCCTCTGTTGATTTACACATCAACCGTGTGTCGCATAGATCCTTTTACAAACTAACATAAACGGCAACGTATATTGGGTTTTGTGACTTGCTTAAAAAGCATTTAGTAGTGTCCGTAGCTTAGTGGATAGGTGCGTTGGCAGCTAAGCAGAACGTCGTGGGTTCGAATCCTACTCGGGCCCAAAGTTTTTATTTCATCTTTCACGGACACTGCCTCTTGCGAAGAACTGACAAAACTTCCAAGAGTATCATCTGTCATTAAAAAGTGCTTCGCAACTTTGCCGTTCAGAATCGACGTAAAATTGTAGGTCCCTTCAATTCTTCACACGCACCTAGAGAATTGTTGATGAGAGTAAGCCACTTAGGCCTTGGCTCTTCAAGAGCTGTCGCGCCACTCTATTTATTTATTTTTGTTTTTTATAAAATCATTTACTTATACAAAACACGTTCCCATCTCTTACATTGACTTTTTTCAAATTTTCAAATTTTCAACCGTTTAACGATCGGCTGGTTTAATAAACAGAGTCTTACACAACATCGTACCATATCTTCCTGTTGAAAAATTACCACTCCTGACACTCAGTGCATTTATTTGACCTGCCTTTCCCCCCCTAGCAAATATAGCATCCCCTTACCAGTTTAGTATTCAGAATCCTATGCTGATTTATCCGTAGATATCAATATTTGATTATTTTGTTCATCAATACAATACCTATCAAATAGAAGGTGTGCGACGTCATTCCTTTGCAGTCAAAAATTAGTTCGAAAATTAGGTTTTATGACTCGCATCGTCAACAATAAAATTTATTGAATATATGTATGTGTTGACAGGCTTACAGATTTACTAGAAACCACTTTCAATCGTCATCATTATGTGCCCCTTTTTTTTACAAACAATCTAACATTCATTTACCTGTAACTTGACCCTTTCCGCTTTTCTCTTACATCAACCGTGTATCGCATCGATCCTTTAAAAATAACCATAAACAACATCGTACATTGATTTTTATGACTTGCTGATAAAACCATTTATTTATACAAGACACGTTCTCATCACCTTTTTTTTAAATTTCAAATTTTCAAATTTTCAACTGTGTAACGGTCGTCACATAGTGCACCTAATCCTACTAAGCTGGATGCTGGAAGCTAGACTAGAAGGAAGAAAAAGAATATTGAAAGTTCAGATTTCTGTTGTAGTCATAAATCATAATTTGTTGTTTTTTTTTTCTTTATCTTGCTTTGTTTCATTTTTTTTCTTCAGTCAGAGCGTTTGTTCTTCTGAGCTTTCTTTTGTAACGTAACTTGTACATACTGTAATATTTGGCTTGGTCCGACAATTAAAACATATTCACTTTTCAAATAAAACACAAATTCACTTTATTTTAAGCACTCACAAACTTATTTGTTCAACACTTTCAATTATTACTTTCAAACACAGTGTCTTTACTTTATAGCAGTTCACATTCAATTAATTAATTTTCGACACCAAGCGGGTATTTATATAACTCAAATAAGTTCGAGAAACTACTAGGTTCTAGTAGGTGCTGAAACTTCTCGATGCTTAACGAAGTTCTCCTCTTAACTACTAGAGTGTAGGGGAAACTCTAAAGAGTGTATACACAATTACTTACAACTACAAATAAAACTTTGGCTACAGCAATTAGACAATATTAGAGTGACAGAGATAGATAGATTTAAGTATAGAGATATAAAGAGGCGGAGTTACAAAGTGTGTACACATCACAATAGATTGACATACAGAGATATAGAGAGGTAGGAATAGAAAGTGTATACATATTACATTGCCCCTCCATAGGATTGATCGTCCCGAACAAATCCATCATTCTCATCACCACTGTAGCGATGTAGCCGGTCACGATGTACAACTTTAGGTTTTCCTCTGACTCCCTTTTGTATCCGGTACACGACGTCGTTGATTTTTGTAATGACTGTATATGGACTTTCCCAGTCCCGTTGAAGTTTCGGTGACAACCCTTTTTGTCGATGCACTTCGATACGCCATCAAAAACAGAGGAATGTGCCGATCCCAATCTCGCTGGTTGTCGTCCACAACTTTGCAAAGATGTTCCTTCAGGGTTCGGTTGAATCGTTCGACCATGCCATCAGATTGTAGGTGGAGTGGTGTTGTTCTTGTCTTCTTGATGTGAAAAAGCCCACAAACTTCCTGGAATATGTTTGATTCAAAGTTTCTTCCCTGGTCGGAGTGCAGTTCTAATGGAACGGCGAATCTGCTAACCCAGTTGAACCAATTTGGTCTGCGACGGTTTTGGCTTCTTGATTTGGAATGGCATATGCTTCAGGCCACTTGCTGAAGTAATCCATGACGACCAAAATATAACGATTTCCGTTATTTGTTTCTGGAAATGGACCCGCCACGTCTACTGCAATCCTTTCGATGGGTGTTCCGACATTATACTGCTGCATTTGGCTGTGATTCCTCTTATTCGGGCCTTTGGTGGCAGCACAGATATAGCATTTTCGGCACCACTTCTCAACATCTTCCCTTGCATGTAGCCAATAGAATCGTTGTCGAACCTTTTCTAACGTCTTGTTTACTCCTAGATGGCCTCCCGAAACTCCATCATGCATCTCCCGCAGAACGTCCAAAACCTTCGATCTCGGTATGACTAGCTGCATTACATAGGACTTTCCGTCAGCTGATTCCCACTTACGACGAAGGACACCCTCTTGAACATGAAGCGAGTCCCACTGTGCCGAATAGGCCTTCAGAGCCGGACTTCTGTGGGAGATATCAGCCCATTCTGGTTTTTCCTGGTGTTCCTTCCATGCGAAGATGGGTTCGATATCTGGGTCCTCTTGTTGAGCCTTCCTCAACTTGTCGTTGCTCCAGCCATAAATGGGATCGGCTCTGGTTCGTTGGACGGTAACCACTTCTTTTTCTTCTTGGCGTCTGCAATGCTTACAGTCTTGTTTGCATGGTCTCCGAGACAGTGCATCAGCATTTGAGTGCAACTTCCCCTTCCGATGTTGGATTTCATAATCGTACGTCTGCAACCTCTCAATCCATCTCGCCACTTAACCCTCTGGTTCCTTGAAATTCAAAAGCCAGTTTAGTGCTCCATGGTCGGTTCGGAGAAGAAACTTCTGGCCATAGAGATACTTATGGAAGTGTTTTGTTGCCAAGAAGTTCTCTTCTGGTCACACAATAGTTTCTTCCCGACTTCGAGAGTGCCATCATGTACCTGTGACAATACAGCACCAATCCCGACATTGCTAGCATCAGCATCAATGATGAACGGTTTTCCGGGAGTCGGGTAGGTCAGCACTGGTGCATTACACAAGCGTTGCTTGAGCTCTTGAAAGCTGCGCTAGCACTCACCTGACCATTTAAACTGCTTTCCCTTTTCCGTTAACTGATATAGACTCTTTGCGATCTCAGCAAAGTTTTTGACAAAGCGCCTATAGTAGGTGGCTAGACCCAGAAAGCTTCGGAGTTGATGCTTGTCCTGTGGTGTTGGCCAATTCTTCACGGTGTCAACCTTATCAGGATCCGTCTTCACTCCTTGGGATGAGATGATATGTCCCAGATATTTCACTTCGGTTTTGAAGAGTGAACACTTTTCTGGGTTGAGCTTGAGGTGGGCTTCTCGAAGTCTTTGAAACACGGCTCTCAGATTCGTACAGTGTTCGTCAAAGGTTTTCCCGTATACAATGACGTCATCCAAATAGGCCAGCAAGATTTCCATGTTAGTCCTTGCAGGACACATTCCATAAGGCGCTCAAAAGTCGCTGGAGCATTGCATAGTCCAAAAGGCATCACTTTGAACTGCCACAACCCGTTTCCTGTTGAGAACGCTGCCTTCTCTTTGTCTTCAGGATGGATTTCTACTTGCAGTATCCACTCTTTAGGTCCAAAGCTGAGAACCACTTTGCTCCTTCCATTGCGTCCAGAGTATCGCTGATCCTAGGCAGAGGGTAGCTATCCTTCTTGGTCACATCGTTCACGCAAAAGCGGGTTGATCCGTCTTTCTTCTTTACCAGGACCACTGGAGACGCCCAAGGGCTTTTAGAGTTTTCGATCAGACCCTCTTCCTTCATGGTGGTTATCAGTTCTTCAACCTCACCTTGTTTGTTGTGGGAGGCGTCTTGCAGGTTGACGAATCGGCTTTGCATCCCCGGTGTTGATTCGATGTTGAACCAGTTGTGTTCTGCCATATTTCCCTTGCGATGACAAAAAGATGTCTACAAATTCTTCGAGGAGATCTCCTGCAGTTCTTCGTTGTTGGTGACCAAGATTAGATGACTTGAGAATGTTGGTCTTTATGGAGTTCATCTCTTCAAACTTCAAGGTTTGCCTTGGTTCTTCTTCGTTGATCCTTGTTATTGCTGATACAGATTCGCATTGTCCGACAATCTCACCTTTCCTAAGCTTAACTTCGTACGGCTTGATGTTCAGTATTCGTACGGGAACCATGTTCTTTACAGGTCTAACAAGAGTCTTCCCAATGGTGACGTTTTGGGAGGACTTAACAGATGCTGGTTCAACCATGAGGTATCGATGGCTGGCAGGCTCACCCCTCAATTTCGTCCACACGAATACTTCTGAAGAAGCAGGCAAAGTTAGATCTTCTTTGATGACGGTTTCACAGATAATGAGGTCTCATTCGAGTGGAACCCATAGATCATCGGAATCTCGATGTTTCGATATTTCAGGACTTGGTTCCCGACGTCCAATATCACTCCGTGTTCTTTCATGAAATCAACACCAATAATGCACTCGTCGCATATATCGGCTACCAGGAACAGGTGAGAGAATTCCAACTCTGCCATCCGGATCTTAGGACATACTTCACCATAAACTTTTGCGGCTTCTCCAGTTGCAGTCCTTAGACGATAGCTATTGGTGTTGTGGAGCCATGTCTTCTTAACGAGGTCCTGCCGTACAATGGACGCCGTGGCACCGGCGCGGTGTCGATGGTAGCCACACATTTGTTGCCGTTTATACTTGCTTCCACGGTCAGGCTCTTGTTGTCGCGTTTGGTTTGAGAAACCTGGATGTCGTTTCTGGGGCCATCGATACCAGAAACCCCTCGAAGTTGGTTCTTATTCGTTTCCCGGGTGGGAAACAGCTTCGGAAGCAACGTTGTTGGTGTTACTTTGACCAGTTGAATTATTTCTGTTTCCACAGTGTTGGCATGTGGTTCTTAGATGCCCAGTCTTATTGCAGTTCCAGCATCGTGCTGGTCCTTCTCGCTGACTCCTTTCTACAGTAGCTTTCTGACAAGAGCATTCTTGGACCTCTAACTCTCTTATACGATGCACATTTTGGGAAGCTTGTTCCGCGGCTTCCATAGTCAGAGCGAAAGCCAACGCTTCTGGTAGTGTTCTCTTTCCGGCAGTGCGAATAGCCCTTTGGAGATTTGTATCGCTAACAGCTCTCACAAAGGCTTCAACAGCAAGTTGATTTATTATCTCGTTGCCAGCTGGTGGATATGCCAGGTGTACCAATCGCTCGATATCTGCCTGAAGCTGCTGTAGACTTTCACCTCTTTTCTGTGACCTATTGTTTAGCTGAACTTGGAAGACTTCTGTCATGTGGCAATCTCCAAACCGCTGTTCAATTACGTTTACAAGAACTGTGAGGTCACCATTCTTCTCTGCTGGGATGGTTTGTAGCAGTTCTGCAGCTGCTCCTCTTAAAGCAAGCGTGAGAGCAATGTATTTTTCGTCATCGTCCCAGCCGTTTGTTAAAGCTGCTGCTTCAAACTGTTTCTTATAGATTGACCACGGAATCTGACCATCAAAGCTTGAAGGATTTACTTCTCTCTTCCTTGAGCACTCACCAGAAGGTTCTCGAACTTTCAACTTTCGCACTTTTTCTAGTTCGTTTGTGATGGATTCGATTTGTTCGTCAATTTTCTCAAAACCTGTATTAGATGTTGAATTTTGTTTTTCGACACGCTCATCGAGAGTATGGATTTTGTCTTCGAAGTCCGCAAACCTGCTTTCTTATAGATTTCTCTGTTCGTCAAACTTGTCAAGAACATTCTTTTCTAATTGTTTGAGAACATGCTCTTGCTCCTGCTTCTGTTCATTTCTTTGAGCTTCAAGTTGTTTGAGTACATTCTCTTGCTCCTGCTTTTGTTCATTCCTTTGAGCTTGTAGCTGTGCGACAACATCATTCTTTTGAGTTTGAAGTTGCTCCCGGACATCATTCTTATTCTCTTCAAACTTTGCTAGAATAAGAGACATCATGTTAGGTAAGGCGTCATTAGCATTTACCTCTTCCACTTTTGCTTCAAATTCGAAAGCAAATGTATTCGGGTCTTCATTTTGCTGCTCTAGATATTCCTGCAGCCGTTTAACGAGTTCGTTTTTCACTCCTGCCCCACTTAAGCCACGTTTGCTTAGTTCGGCCTTTAGCTCAGGGACAGTTAAGTCTTTCAACACTTTACTCATTTTTTTTTTATTTTAAACTTCACTTCTTTACACAATAATTTAATCACTGTTCACTGTTTTATTTTCAATAAGTCTTAATCCCTTATTCCCTGACACCAATGTAATATTCGGCTTGGTCCGACAATTAAGACTTATTCACTTTTCAAATAAAACTCAAATAAGTTCGAGAAACTACTAGGTTCTAGTAGGCGCTGAAACTCCTCGATGCTTAACGAAGTTCTCCTCTTAACAACTAGAGTGTAGGGGAAACTCTAAAGAGTGTATACACAATTACTTACAATTACAAATAAAACTTTGGCTACAGCAATTAGACAATATTAGAGTGACAGAGATAGATAGTGCTTACACATTTAAGTATAGAGATATAAAGAGGCGGAGTTACAAAGTGTGTACACATTACAATAGACATACAGAGATATAGAGAGGTAGGAACAGAGACAAAAGGAGATCGGAAACTGACTTACGTTTCACTCCCTAGATCCCGCAATTTTCCTATTCCTTCATTTTCTTTTTCTTTTCGTCTACATGAATACATGTGAGTTACAAAAACAAAGAGATGAGGTGAGATTTTTCTATTTTTACATTTCTCTTTTGTTTATTTTCGCATTTTCAAATTTATCATGGATTGCTAGATTGAATTTTGAAATTGTCAAACACGTTTTTCTTGAACTCACCACGAAAAGACTAGAACTTATGATTTCGGATGCGTTCTGAAACTTTAGACCGAAGACATATTTTTGTGTGCCTTACTATAAGTATGTTAAGATGCAGAAACGCATTCAAATGTTAAAAAATATTTGCGTAAGATTATAGTCCGCAAAGAACAATGCTAAGAGTATTAAGTGTTAGAATATGCCGATTCAACTGACGCTTATCACGAGATTAAGCGAAGTAGATTAAGAACATATCTCGACGTTTCTTAAATTTAGGGTAGAAAAAACGTAGTATTATACTAAACGTTCTATAATTCTAAGTTTTAAGTTATAAATTCATATTTAACTGCCAAAATTATTCCTCTTTGATGAATCGACGGATTGAAGAACTGTCACTTTCACAGCCTTGTTTTCATTTATTTATTTTTCTTCCAACACATCAGATATACATATTTCTGATTACTAAAAAAAAGTGATATTTTTCCTCTATTCCCATATTTAATGATACATTTTTCTAAAACCTATTACCGGCCCTTTATTGGACTGAAGCTTTTTCTTTATTTTCATTTATGTTCAATTTTGATGTTGGAAATTTAACTGCTAGATGCCATTTACTGCTTTTACGCAATTTTCCTTTTTTGCTATCTTTCTGAACATATCCCTCTTCTGCTCATTTTTACTCACCTTTCGTACGTTAAAACTACAAATTTTCAAATTTACCGGTTAATTTCTCCCCAGATGGGGTGCCTAACTTTACTGAGATAGTATTGGTAAAAACACGCATACTCTTGCAGTATTCGTTGACCGCAGCTTGTAGGCATTGTCATTTTGACAGCTCGGTTTCCCATCTCCCTTTAAACTAATCTGTGGGTAGGAATAGAAAGTGTATACATATTATAATACATATATTAATTGTTTTGTTTCCTTTTATTATGATTTTCATTTTTTTATTCTCTTTAAGCTTCTTTTGTTAATTTCATATTCTTTTTACTCTTTCCGTCCTTAAGTAATGTATTCATTCATGAATTCAAACAAAATCACAAAGTCACAAACATAATTTTACAGCCCGATTCTGAGGACCCTCACTGACACCTCACAAGTCACAAGTTGAGGTGAAATGATTTTTGTGACTTTTTTCGTATTCTGGCGCAGAGTCACAACTTGTGACAGTCACACAAATTTTCGAATTTGTGACCTGCCTCAGACCAGGTAACAAGAAACATATTGCTGTTATTTTGAAATTTCGATTTGAGGATCCATGTTTGAGAACTTTTACAATATGACTGGTCTTTTACCTTGCATTTTTTAATTTCAAAGAGTTTTTTTCACTCCTTCAGAAAGCAGAAACTCGAAAATAATAAATTATTTTGATTTATTATTATTATTATTATCTTTATTTTTTCATTTCAAAATTAGTTATTTTGATTTTACGTTTTACCCTCCGGATACCACAAATTTTATTTAACCATTACCTCGTGTATATGAATAAATGAGAAAAAAAGCAACAAAAATCAAGTGGTATGTCGAAGTTTACTGAGATAGTATTGGTAAAAACACGCAAAATCTTGCAGTAAACTTGTAGACATTGTCATTTTGACAGCTTGATTTCCAATCTAACTTTTGACTCATCTGTGGTTGAAACAACAATAATTTTACTCACCATGCTGAGTTGAATATTGTTGTCAGTTTTCTTGTGATTGTTATTTCAGAATTTCTATATGTAATCGAGTCACAACTATCCTCACAAGAAAGCAGTCAAAAGTGCTTGTGACTTATGACTCGTCACAACTGCAGAATCGGGCTGTTAGAATAAAAAAAAAATAAAAAAAAGGCCTTTTCAAGCAGACAAGTGCGCACTCGTCGTTAGATTATAAAAATAAATTAATAAATAGAGTGGCGCAACAACTCTACAAGAGCCAAGTCCTTAGTGGCTTATTCTCATCAACAATTCTGGAAGTTTTGTCAGTGCTTCGCAAGAGGCAAAGCCCGTGAAAGATGAAATATAAACTATGGGCCCAGGTAGGACTCGAACCCACGACGTTCTGCTTAACAGCCAACGCACCTAACCACTACGCTACGGACACTACATCGTCGTTGGATTGCTTCGAGAAAAAGAAATACAGTCAGGTCCTAGCCTGACTGGATACCCCTCCGCCCGAGCTCTGCAGGTAGGATCTGTACCTACCGGTCGGAAGGGTTAACATTGTTTTATACCGTTACAGATGGCGCCCAAAGTGAGGCCATTTTCTTTAAGGGCAAAGTTTGTGTCCTTGGGAATTGCTCACGTTCAATTTTTTTTCTCTTCGCATCAATTTTCTTTTGGGGTTTTATCTTTGCGTTTCATAATTAATTCTTTTCTTTTTTTTCTCGCGATTTAAGTTTTAGTTTCAAGTTATTTATATATGTACATGTTTTGAAATTGATCTGAAATTAATTTTTTCTTCTTGTTAACTCAAGATTCTCTAGGTTCCTTTTCCTGCAATAGAGTGTAAAGTCCGTGTTGCTTGCTGCAGAGTATCAGAGTTTCTCAGGGTTGTGAGAAAATAGAAAAAATCAAATGTCTTTAGTTAAATTTTTTGTCCTGACTAAATTGCTTTTGATATGTATTTTTTTTTTTTTATAATTAGCACACACTCAAGGGGCTTTTTATGCCCTTATTATGCCAGAGACACAGTGAGTGCTTTAGGAAATGGGAAAGGGGTTGGAAAGGAGGTGCCGGTGAACATTGGTCTTAAATTCCTGAACATTGCAATGATTTGGAAAGACAGAGTGTGGAAGGGAGTTCCACATTCGCGTAGTACGGCTAAAGAACGATTCTCTATACTTGAGGGTACGACCGAAGTTGGGCTCAAGGGTGAACTGATGGGCATTCCTGGAGGCGCGGGTATTACGGTTGAATATCTTTAGGGGAGGAATGCAACTGGCTATTTCACTAGAGCAAATACCGTTGAAGTAACGGTAGAATAGGGTGAGGCATGAGACATTACGGCGATGTTGGAGAGACGTAAATGACTCAACGATGGTATAATCACCAATCATCTTGAATGCTCTTTTTTGGATACTGTCCAGAAGACTTAAGTATGTCACTGGAGCACCAGCCCAGACATGGGAGTTATACTCAAGCTTTGGACGTATGAAGGTTTTGTAAATGATAGCCAGATCAGAAGGGGAAAAAAATTTCTTGCACCGCCTTAAGAAACCTAAACATCTTGCGGCATTTTTGGCGACATCGCATATGTGCTCGGACCACAAGAGGTGGTCAGTGATGCACATACCGAGAATCTCGAGATGTTCGGTCTCATTGATGCAAGTGCCACTCATGGACAGTGGCAAGGGGGGTATGTCTCGCTTTGACGATACAAGACAGCATTGTGTTTTCGAAGCATTAAACTCTACACGGTTTTTAATTCCCCATTGTACAATGCTGTTTAAGTCAGAGTTTAATGAGCTTATCATATTTTGCCGTTGCAGTTCCACATCCGAAGAGGAGGGATGTGAATCTGGGAACGAATATGAGAAGCTAAGGGTACTATCGTCAGCGAAACAATTAATTGGATTAGAAGTAACAGACAAGAGATCATTAATAAAAATGAGAAAGAGGGTCGGAGACAAAACGGAGCCCTGGGGCACACCAGCATTTATATTGTGGGATTCAGACTTGAATCCGTCCAATACAACTTGTATTGAGCGATTCGAAAGAAAGTTTCTAATCCAACGAAGAAGGGATTCGTCGATACCGAAGGCACGCATTTTCGATAAAAGAGCAAGATGCCAGACTTTATCAAATGCCTTTGAAATATCAAGTGCAACAATCTTACTTTCTCCAAAACGATGTAAAGATTTGTTCCACTGTTCGGTGAGATAAACCATCAAATCACCAGTGGACCTGTTGCTGCGAAAGCCGTACTGCCGGTCATTAAGAAGCTTTCGGTCTTCGAGATATTTCTTGAGCTGATAGTTTATCAGCGTTTCCATGACCTTAGAAAGAAGGGACGTAAGTGCAATCGGACGATAATTGGAGGGAGAAGAAGATTCGCCTTTTTTTGGGATTGGCTGGACAAATGCTGTTTTCCAACTGCTCGGAACGAGCCCAGAAGAATAGGAAAGATGGAAAAGCTTACGCAAGGGCTTGCTTTGCCAGCGTGGAAGAACACCTCTTCAGAACAATAGCGGGGATACCATCCGGGCCAGCGGATTTATGTATGTTGAGATCCTTTAGGACTCTCGCCACAGCACGAGTGCGGAAGAAGATTTGTCCCATGGAATCATTGACGCGCTCAAGAACTGGAGGAGTCATGACACTCTCTGGCAGCGAAGAGTTGGTGGCGAACTGCCTAGCAAAGAGGTTAGCTTTCGCGAGCGAGCTAACACCTGGAGTGTCATTGTCGACGAGCGTAGGGACAGAGGAAGAAGAAGAATTCTTCATGTTTTTTACAAATGACCAAAAATTCTTACTGCCTTTGGGACATTGCAGTATTTTTTGCCTTAATTTTTGTGTCATGTACAAATTTGGTCCGCCGAATATGGGCATTGCAGGCCTTTCTGGCTTGTTTAAACTTGTTCCGGTTTTCCTCAGTTGGGTTGGCTCTAAAACACCGGAACTTTACTTCTTTTTCCCTGATAACCTCTTTACAGCTTGAATCAAACCATGACTTTTCCTTGAAAACCTTTATCCCGAATAGGGTTAAAAGCATCAAACGCTTTTAACCCTATTCGGGATAAAAGTTTTCATTCCCAAAACAATCATATTAGTAATCATATCTGCGCTGGAGTCTACGTCACTATCGAGGAAGCATAGTGACCAGTTAAAGATCCGGAAAAAGTTGTTGAGACCGTCCCAGTTGGCTTTCTCGTATTGCCACACGGTTCTCTTCGGAGCTCTTTCTCTAACTGGATTCGCTTGACACGAGAAATTTGCAGATATTATACTATGATCTGATCTGCCTAGAGGCGTTAATACACTGATAGTGTATTTATCAGGGTCAGACGTAAGAAACAAGTCAAGAGTATTTTCACCTTGGCCATTAATGTCCGATATTCGAGTGGGCTCGGTGACAAGCTGAGTTAGGTGGTTAAACTCAGCAAAGATCTCAGCACACATTCCTTCGGGTGTTGTCTGGCCCGAGTGGAGAAGCCACGAAGAATTGAGTACATTGATCGCCCGTAATAACGATTTCAGTGTGAGGGTACAGGGAAACAATTCTTTGGATGGAGTCAGACAGAGCGTCAAATTCGCGAGAAGTTGAAGCTCTGTCCAAATTTGGGCTTCGATAAAGAAAACAATAGTGAATGATGTGCTTGTTTACTTTGAACTTGAACCACATTGAATTGAAAAAAGGGTCGGAGCAGTTCCCATATTGTGGAAGAAATTGATAAGCGACATCATTTCTAATGTAAACGGCGAGACCGTGGTGGAGGAGGAATTGTAGCACTAAGCTATACCCATGAATGAGAAATTCAGCAGGATCGGAATTCTCACCTACTTGGGTTTCACTTAGCGCCAAAACAGCTGGCCTGTTTGAAACAGTGTGGATGTACAAAGCAAGAAAATTCGTACGTAACCCACGAACATTACTATAGTCTACTCTGAAATTTTCGATCATTGCAATATAAAAAAAATATAAAACCAAAACAGATAAAAACTAAGAAAAATTAGCTAAATGAATGACAGGTTTCTTTTCGAATCATGTGTATTTTTCAAAGTGAAATGAAATCCAACGGGTTTTATTCCTCTCCAAAAAATATTTTTTTAAATAAAAACGCAAAAACGAGGCGCACTTTCATTAATAATTTAAATTTTATTCAATATCTGATATTTCTTATTATCTATTCACAATTGACAAAACTTATACTAAATTAGTAGGGGAAAGGTTGGAACAGTGAGACACTTTTTTTTCAAACTGTTATAATTCCGAATTCTTTTGAGCTACGAAAATGAATTTTTGATGGTATCTTACGACATATTTCCCAAACGTTTTGCTTTAAAAATATAACTACATAAATCAAAAACAACTTCCTTATAAGTTGAATTATTGTAGAAGGTCAAACTGTCTCACTGTTCGGCGGGGGTTCGAAGACTGAGACAGCGTAGGCCGCACAGTGGGACAACATAATATTTTTGATAAAAACTCGTCTTAAACTATTTCTGATTAAAAAAAAAAACAAGCACGAAATATATTTGTTTTACGTATTGCGTATATTTATATTTAGCAATAGAATAAATAAAAATAAATAAAAAAAAATAAAATTAAAAATCACATTTCAGTTAGAAAATAAAAAATATTATTTGAGGTTACTTCCATAGCTTTGGAAGTCTACCTCGAAAATTACCGATGATTTTTGTCGGCTGGTGTGACCACAAAGAGCCGGTGTTGGCAACACTCTTTCGATTTCGTCAATTTTTAAAGAGGCAACATCTTCAACCAAGGGCTCTGAAAATTTGTTGGATGTTCCATTCCTACGGAGATAAAGAACTTCGAAGTCCTTGTTTTCATCCCTTTCTTTTAAAATTTGGCCGATAAAGTAGACATTATTCTTTTTTACGGAAAAACGGACAAGAACGTATGTTCCAACTTTAATATCTTGTGGAACAGGATCCTCATGTGAACAATTTCCGATGAAAGAACCATCAAGAGAAGAATCTTGGAAAATCATCTCAAGTCCGCCGTCGTCATCTGATTCTGATTCTGATTGTAGATATTTTTGTTTTCCTGTTTTTTTTTTGGCGTTTTTTATTTTGCTGTTTTTTACCATCATCTGATTCGGAATCTTGTTGCAAAACTTTTCTCTTAATTGCAGCTTGTTTAACTCCTTTTTTAATTGGCCGTTGCTTAAGCATCTTGTTTTGAAGCTCCTCTTTTTCCGGTGTGTCTGTAAGAATAATGCTCCTTCCTTTTTTTCTTTGTTTTCGCGTGTTTAATCTAGGCGAAGCTTTGGGGTATCCTTTGAATTGTTCCGGGCTAATAAATCCAGTTACAGATGCAGTGTCAGCTAATTGCTCTGAAACTGTTTCTAAAAATTGGTTTATTTAACAATATTATACCTAATGATCAAAATCGAAATGAAAAACTATTACCATTTATGTGGATTTCTTCAGTTTGGTTGCTAAATGTTAGTGGCCTGTCAGTTACATCGCTGCACATAAAATCGACATCGGTGAATACCTCTCTATCTGGTGGATAGATTCCGGTCTTACGAAAGCCTGCTACAATATTTGACGGGGTCATTGATTTTTCAAATGCATACCCGGCTGCAGCAGCAATGTCGTAGATAGTGAAAGTCTTTCCGGGATTCTGCATCATAAAGTTGTCAATTGCATTGTTATAAGCTGTTTTGAATGGCTTATAAACGGTAACATCTAGGGGCTGCATTTTGCTGGAGGAATGCGGTGGTAAGGTTAGTATTACAACTCCATTATCTTTGGCAAAGTTAAGGGCGTTTAAATTTATGTGGCTCTCATGGTTATCCATTATTAACAGAGTTGGGTTTTCTTTCGAACTTAAAGTGAAGTTTACAAAATGCTCCATGACTTTAACGAAACATTCCGAATTCATCCATCCAGATGGATTCGCCAGCCCAAGTGTGGCCGGTGGTGCACCGCTCAGCATATGATCTTTAAAGTGTACCCTCGGGAAAATCATAACAGGTGGAATGAATTGCCCGGTTGCGCTTATTATGCAACATAAAGTTACCAAAGCTCCTCTTTCGGCACTTGTAACTTTATTTACCTGCCTGGTACCTTTCTCCGCCAGAATTTTTGCTGAAACTTGCACCGTTGTCAACCCGGTTTCATCCAGATTATAAATCCGGGTTCCAGACGAAAAGCAGTTGGGCGACCTTGATAGAACTTCAAATAAATTATTATAAAATAAGCCCACATTATGTCTGTTGAATGAGGTTGCCCGCGACAAACTGCAACCCTCTGGTGTCCGGAGTGAAAGTGATGGGTTCCGTTTGCGAAATCGCTTTAACCAACCATCAGTGGCTTTCTTGTGTTCTATCCAATATTTTGGAATCGTTTTTGAATTTGTTATGGCAGTTTGGTAAGCTAAGCGTTTGACGTCGTCTAAGGATAACCCATAGAACATTTGTGAGCATTTTTTTACATACGTCGCCAAAGACTGTTCTTCTTCAGCGGTGAAAATAGCATTTACGGCATAATTAGGGCTCATTCTGGCCAGGGATGAATCATTATATTTCTTTACATAGCGTGCAAGCGTTTGGTGGGCCACTCCATTATTTTTTGCAGCCTTTCGCAGGGAACATCCATCTTTTACCATTTCAACAGCTTTTTTCATGGCATCTGGAGGCGTCTTCCCGTAGCTGTACCGTTTATCCATAATTTACTGCCTCAGGATGTCAAGGATACCGAAAAAGCTATATAAAGTAATAAGTTAACAAATAATAAATAAATTGATCATGAAGGCCGAACAGTGAGACATGTCTCACTGTTCGCCCTTTGAATCTGTCTCACTGTTTAATTTGTGTCACTTTTAAGAAAAACTTTTTTTTACAAAAAACTGGTAAAGCTACCGAATACTTTTTTTAAGCTTACCTGAATAATTTAAGTTGCTACACAAATTTTCAAAACACGAAAAAAAATACTTTTACTCTTTATTTTCGGTCTTCACTCACTGAAAGCACACGCGCAACTGGCTGTTGTGCGGATCAGAAACAAAAGTTGCGGAATGGAAAAGAAACGTTATTGTCTGCATCGACATGTCTGTGCATGTTTTTGCGAAGCTAAAAAATAGAATGTCCCACTGTTCGTACTGTCTCACTGTTCCAACCTTTCCCCTACATATATAAAATAATTGGCAACTGTCAAACCATATGTGTGAGACGTATAAATCGTCCCACAAGTTCAATTTGACTTTATTTAAAACAACTTTGGTTAATAAATGTTAAGCAACTGTCAAACCACATATGTGAGACGTATAAATCGTCCCACAAGTTCAATTTGACTTTATTTAATACAAATTATGTTAGTTGTTTAAAAATGATAAAAATATCAGAGATATATGTTTGACGTATAAATCGTCAAACAATTTCCACTGATTTTACCTTCTTGGTTTTTTGTATTTGTAAAAAAAATATATGGTTTTGAATAAAACTGCGGCTGGATTGTTGTCTGGAGGCGTGCTGAACTCAAAGAGGATAATTGTAAATTTTCTCGCCCTGTATAAGAGTTTGCAGGGTCATGTGGCTGTTGTCCGGATGAGGTAGTTCTAATAAATTTTTTGTTAACTGTTATAGACACACCCTTGTAAATTTCTTGTACATTCGGTTTCTAATTTGATATCGCTATGGTGCTGGCTTGTTATCTGTTATCCGGATCAGGTGTTCAAAATACTTGACTGCCAGTTGCAACATCTAATCTTGCAGGCGCCATAGCTCATGTCAGGTTAGAAACTAAAACTGATGAACCGAAAACCTTTCCAATGCACAAGCGGAACTCATTTGTTTGGGCCCTATTTTTGTTGTCACTGGTCACTCCTAATATTATATGAGTTGATTGAAACACAACATTGCAATTTCTTTTTTTGTTTTATTATTTGTCATTGTAGAATTGAGTCATTAAAATAAAACAAAATGGACAAGAGAAAGACGTAATCTCCTTTCAAAAACAGAATTTTCAGAGGAACTGAAATGCCATCAACTTCCACCAACGTTGGAAGAATACTATAAATTATGGCAAACCAGCATCTACTTCACAGCACAGATTTATTAGCACAAATCCTTTTTCGCAATTTCAAAATGGGTTACCTTTACCAGATTTTAATCCCCAGAGAACTGAAAATGGTATCACCATTAATATGGTATGGGATCCTCAACACACATCTACACTTTTAAGGTTACGTAATATACAAGATATTGACAAGCACATACACGATATCATGAGTTCAACTTTCGATCGATTTGAAAATCAGTTGAAGAGTGAAAGGCAAATCCTAAAAGACGAGGTTGTTGAAGTTATTCGGCTTTCATTTAACATGCCTCCACCAGATTTTACTCCGATGACCACTCCCGCTGCACACAAAGAACAAACACACTTAAACCATGCATTCTACCAACACCATAACAATGAAAACTTTGACACCGATCAACACCTACCACATTTTCACAATCAACAAATTCAGACAACAAGACATAATAACACAATAAGACATGCAATAGACTTTCATTAATGGGACCTAAAATACAACAATGTGACCATGACAATTGAAGACTTTTGTTCCGTCAAGAACATCTTCAAGAATCATATGGTGTGGAATGGGAAGAAATCCACAAAAATGTTCACCAGTTTATAGACGGAGAGGTTGCAGTTTGGTACTGGGTTCACCTCAAAACTCATCTAAGACAACCGTGGAGTGAATTTAAGATTGCTTTGATTGAACATTTTGGAACACTAGAATCTGACTACGAATTGGGTAGAAAACTCGACGATAGAAAACAGACTTGGAATGTAACATCAGATAAATTTTACGCGGACATACTTAAACTGAATTCAAAACTAAGAACACCAAGAAGCTCAGGAAAACTTATTTTTCTACTACGACAGAACGTACGGCCAGACATAGGAATCAAACTTTTAACGTTTAAGACAAACAGCCTTCCAGAAATGGTATACACATGCCGTAGTATCGAAAAATATAACCAACAACACGCAAGACAAAGAAAAGACAATCAATATCGCATTCACAGAAGAGTCAGCGAATTTGAATTTGAAAACGTTTGCGAAACTTACGATAACCCAAAAGCGGCCGTAGAGTTTTCAAGTTCAAATGCAGAAAAAAGGACAGTAGAGTGTTGGAATATTTAGAGAATATCCCAGTTCCAAGCGTTCTATGTTCTGCTTTGCTTTAAATGTGGACGACCTGATGTGACTTCTCCCAATTGTTGCTGCTCGGGAAATTTACAACGGAGCAATACGAATCCCGGAGAGAATTGCTGTAAACAAAAAAGACCTCGCAACGCATTCAGGAGACCAGAGACGAGCCAACAAAGGAATTTACTGACAAACAACAACTAGACGAACCCGTATGGATTCAAAAAAAGACCCAATTGAACATGATACAAACATTAAAATCTGTAACCAGAATATCCTTGGTCTTCTGGACTCTGGAGCTTCGATAAGTTGTCTGGGTTTTGGTGCTTTGGATTTTTTTCGTGAAAACGAAATTCAATTAACATAGCTTAATCTCGGTGTCAAGACGGCGAGTGGCCAAAGTCAAGCCATTGTTGGTTCTCTAAATGTAGATGTGGAGTATAAGGGTATGAAAAGGGAGATGCATCTGTTCATAGTTCCAACCTTAGAGCAAAAACTTTATCTGGGAGTAGATTTTTGGCAGTTGTTTAATGTTGCTCCTCAAATAATTTCCGAGTTAAGTCCGCAGACTACCCAAACTATACAATCAGACATAAATACTCATCAACTCAATTTGGAGCAATCAGCAACTTTGGAGGAAGCGAAAACATTGTTTCCTTCTTATGCGGTACATGGCCTAGGACGAACAAATTTAGAGGAACATTTTATTGAAACCGGTGACGCGACACCAATTAATCAACGTCATTACCCTGTTTCTCCAGCGGTTCAAAAGCTTCTTTATAAAAAGGTGAATCGCATGTTTCAACTTATCGTAATTGAAGAAAGCAGTAGTGCTTGGTCCTCTCCCGTTGTTCTGGTTAAAAAGTCAAACGGCAAACACCGACTTTGTCTAGACTTCAGGAAGGTCAATGCCGTCACGAAGAAATTTGCAGGTCCAGTTCCAAATATTGAAGGCTTGCTAAGACGAGTGTGGATTTGAAAGATGCCTTTTGGCAAATACCGTTGGAGAAAAGTTCAAGGGAAAAGACTGCATTCACAATTCCAGGTTCGCCGCTACTCCAATTAACCGTCATGCCATTTGGGTTATGCAACGCCTCACAGCGTATGTGTAAGTTAATTGACAAGGTAATACCGCATGAAAATCCAGAAAATGTTTTTCCTTATGCTGCTTGCGACCTCAACATTTGATGAACAAATTCGCATGCTTAAGATAGTTGCAGCTCGATTGAGACAAGCTGGACTTACTATTTATTTAGAGAAGTCCAAGGGGTGAAATTTGACTTTGGACAAGACGCCACTGACGCATTTTTCAAACTGAAAGACGCACTGACTGTCGCTCTAGTCCTTGAGACCCCAAACTACACGAGACCTTTCATAATCCTGTGTGATGCGTCCAGTACTGGTGTCGGGTGTGTGCTGTGTCAGGAAGATGAGGACGGTGTGGAACGACCTATCTATTTTTTTCCCCATATACTTACAAACTCCCAGAGAAATTTTTCTGTCACATAGCAGGAGTGTTTGGCTGTGGTTTTGGGAGTTCAAAAGTTTCGGCCTTATGTTGAAGACATGCTTTTAAGATCATTACCGACCATGCTAGTTTGAAGTGGTTAATGAATCAAAAAGACCTTCACGGTAGATTAGCGAGATGGAGTTTGAAACTGCAGAACGTTGTTTTGAGATAGATCACCGTAAAATTTCACAACACATTGTTCCGGACGCGTTATCGTGAGTATACGCTGTTGATAGCCTTTACAATATGTCTATGTTAGAGAAGTGCCACGATGTCCTTCACATTGATGACTTGAATTTCAAGTCAGATTAATATGGGAAGTTAATCGAGACAGTCAGAGATAATCAGGATCAATTACCGGATCTACACGTTTCTGATGGGTTTGTACATAAGAAAGTCAAACATTGTACTGGCAACCCAGTCGAAGATGACATGGTTTGGAAACTTTGGGTTCCATCGAAGTTGACCGAATCCTTGATTCTTTTGGCACATCAACCTCCAAAAGCTTCACATGGTGGTATAGCAAAAACCTTATGGCGGCTGATGTGAAATCTTTCATTGCGAGTTGTGATATATGTAGGGTTTCAAAAGCTCCTAACACAATTTTAAGGCCGAATATGGGAAAGGCGTTTGTAGTAGAAAGGCCGTATCAACACATCTACATTGACTTCTTGGGGCCGTATGCACAATCTAGTAAGGAAAACACTCACATCATTGTTTGATTGGACCAACTGACAAAATTTGTACATATTAATCCTATTCGACAGGCGACAACTGAAGTTGCGGTGAAATTTTTGGAAGAACAGATTTTTTCGATGTTTGGACAATATACAATGGAAAACAGTTTGTCAGCAAGGGCTTTACCAAGTACCTGCTTTCGTATGGAGTCACTCATATCAGAACGGCAGTTTATTTACCGCAGGCAAACGCGAGTGAAAGAGAGATATGTCTCCATACGAGGCACTATTTGGGCAGTGCAAAGAATAAAAAAAAAAATTTGCACGACTGGGTCGTACGAACTTGCTCCTGCATGCTAAAACTAAATATTTATGTTCCAAAAATTGCGAAAAGTAGTGTTAAAATAAGAGATGTACTTTAAGCAATTCTGATAACACTCTTACTTACAGCTTACACTTAACTCACAAAAAAAACTCAACATATAAAAATAATTAGAATTTATTAAAAAAATTAAAATTTGAAAATTTACCTCGTAAATACATTTAATTAAAAAATATTTTAAATGCCAAACAATGTCAAAGCTTATGCTTGATATATTGAATTTTTTTTTTGAAAATCGTCGGAGCCGTTTTTTTTTTTAATTAATTTTTTATATACAAAATTTTTCGAAAATGTCTTAAAATTAATTTGGGTATGCAGTTTTCAAGACTTTGTAAATATACAAGTAAATATATCAGACACAATCAATTTTCATACAGATTTATTGAAAAATTAAATTGAGTCGAACACTATAGATCAACAGGTACGCGACATTGAAAAGCGGAGCTCTCCGTTTACTAACAAGAAGTAACCTCTGTCGATGCACATCGCTCCCCTCAACCGCTTGCTTTTTTGCCACGATAAGAGAGCCAGAGCATTCATCTTCCTCATAGCTAACGGTAACTTTTTATATTGGATTAGCGAGCTTAGCTCTTGCCCATCGTGAACGGTATTTTGTTTTTGCATATTTCGGTTGTCGATGAGAGTTAATCTACAACGGTATGTTGTTTACTAAATTGTACTTGTTGAATCGTCTTTTTTTTGTGTACGAATTTCGCAACATAAGTACAGGGTGTTAACTGCTCCAGCTTCAAATTCTGCCGTCCTCGGTAGATCTTAGATTTTTATTTCATTACGATACATGTATTAACAATTTACATACCTTAATTTGTTATTAACATTATGTATTAAACAAAGCGGAGTACCAATAAATGGTGAACATTTATTTACTTACATGAACTCAGATAGAAAAGTATAAAGTTTCACATAATAATTTGATTTTGTAGATACATGGAAATAAATAAAAACGAAACTACATATATACATAAATAATTAATAAATGCAATATGTTTATATAATTTTACTCAATATGATGTTAGGTAGGTATTATCATTTTTTTCATTTCAATATTTCTTACAAAATTTACCTATAAATATTTTTAATAAAATTAAGTGAAACATAGAAGAAGAAAATTTGGCTCGCAATAACAGAATTTAAAAAAAAATTAGATAGATACAACAATATTATAAACGATCTTAAGTTTTACAAAACAAATATTTTCATACAATCATTAGTGAAAAAAAAATTTAGTTTTATATAGACAAACTATTCGAGACAGATTATAAGCAGTTTTAATTTAAAGAAAAACATGTGACATAAGCAAAGAGTAATCATTTGCACATATTGATGAATTTTACAATATTCAAATTTACAAAAAAACAAAAACAAAATAAAAATACTTATTCAGAGGCTAACAAAAAATTTGAGATCTCTTTTGTTTCATCAGTGAAATTAAGAACAAAATTTACCTCAGGTTACTTTTATGAACAAGTCGATTTTCAATTAGGACTGTAGTGCCCAGATCCTTTTGGATCACTTTTTCAAGAAAAAGCTTGCTAAACTTGTTCCCCATTCGTTTATTTGTCCGCACATAAACTTTCTCGCCTGGCTCATATGATCTTATTTGACTGTTTTTATTATGGAACCTTAAATCTTTTTCTTGCGTTTGAAGAATTTTGTTTCTTATCTCGCTTTTTAATTCTGATGAGATGGAATGTATGATATCTATTGGTTTATGTTTTGTGATTGAATGAATGGTTCTATTGTATATTACTGTTGATAATAAAATAAGTTCTTTTGTGTCGGTGATGCCTTGCTCTAACTTAATACTTACATCTGGCTATTTCTGAGAGTGTGCTGTGGAACCTTTCTACTTGTCCATTAGATGAACTGTGGTAAGGAGGGATGGTATATATATCTTTTTTGAAATAATCCCTTAGTAACGTCTTTATGGTTTCTGAATTTAGAGATTTTACGCTATCACATACCACTGTTTTTGTACCAGTGAAAAAATCAACTATGGAACGTGATTTAATAGGAAAAAACAATTGAAAATTTTGAAAATTTATCGATACATGTGAGAAAATGCAAATTATCTGTTGAATAAATGTCGATATGTCATATTTCACCAACACGATTTGGTATGGGTGTTTTCACAATGTCAATCCTAGGGGGGTGTCGTTGGTATTTAGCCTCTTTACATATTTTACAGTTAGTTATTATTTCCTTTAATTTTTTTTCGAATGTCAGGGAAGAAATAATCTTGGAGTACTTGTTGTGTGTTCTCGCGCAAAGATCGGTGAGCTCGATTATGTTCTACAGCGAAAATTTCCTGTTGGTCATTTGAATTATAGATATCTATCACAAATTTTTCCGTGCCAAAAAATTTTGTAGATGGAAAAACATTTAGTTCGCAATGAATTCCATTAACGACGTTAGGATTGATAACCTCCTTTAGTATTTTTAATAAATAATTGCTGTCACAAAATGAAATTTCATGTCTGCATTTCTATTGAAATATTATTTTCCTTTTAATTTTGTTTTCTTGGCCTTCAGTTATGATAAGCTGGTTCCTAAAGCAGTTTATAGGATTTTTTATCGTTCGAATAGTTTCAGTCGAAGATTCTTCACTATGGGCAGTTATCAATTCAGATTCATTTGATTGCTCTATGACGTTAATGTATTGCCTTGATAAGGCATCCCTACTATGAAAACTCTTCAAATCGAATTGAAAATATTCAAAAAAGGTTCTCGCGCTTTGCCTTAAAACATTTGTTTGGTTCAGAAGATCTCCCATCGTACCGATCTAGATGCGCATTTATAGATCTTAAATCTTTAAAAAGTTGACGTGAAGCCTTGTGCACACTTTTTATTAAGGACATAGCTGTTGGAAGAATAAATTCACCAGAATTGCTCAATCTAATCCCATTTTACGTTCCAGAGAGAACGCTTAGGCACAGAGACGCTCTTTTTCTGGTTTCCAGTCACAGGACAAATTATGGTTTTAACGAACCTATAACTCGTTCGTTGTTTTTATATAATTCAATAAATCTTGAAGTCGACCTTCAAATGGAAAGAACTACTTTTAAGCATATTGTGATTAGAATTTTTAATAATTAATCTATAAATAAAATGTATTTTTAAATGTAATCAAAGATAAATATCCATTGATGAATAAATTAATAAATAAATTATTTTCTTTTCCTGGCTTATAATGGAATTTCGGTGCTAATTCTTCCATAAAAGCTCTCCACCTTTTCATTTTTGTGTTGGAATTCTTTTCAGATATGGCAAAGGTTAGCGGCTGGTGGTCTGTAAAAATGTTGAGCTCTCTGGCACCATACAAATAGTTGCGAAGTTTTCCCAAAGCCCAAACTATGGCGAGAAGCTCTCGCTCGTTGGTTGCATGGCCTTCTTCGGTTTCGGTCAATGTCCTGGAAATCATTGTAATTGGCCTTCCACCTTGTGACAAAACTGCCCCCAAAGCATTCGATGATGCGTCAGTGGTCAGGTCAAATGATTTTGTAAAGTCAGGATAAAGCAGCAGAACATCCTCTGAAGCCAAAATGTATTTGACTCGTTTATAAACCTGAATCGCTTCTTCATCTAGTTCGATTGAAATATTCTTCGATTGTCTGCCACTAACATTACCATTTTCCCCACGCAAAAACTTTGTTAAAGGCTTCGTAATTTGAGCATAATCCCGAACTAATCTCCGATAGTACCCCGACAATCCTAAAAATGAACGTAAGCTACGGAAAGTGCTTGGAGTTTCATATTCAATAATAGACTTGACTTTATCTGGACAAGTCTTGATGCCTCGATATGAAACTGTAAAGCCCAAATATTCAACGTTCTGTCTAAAAAATCTTGACTTTCCGGAGAAACACGCATATTTGCCTCAAAGAGCTTGCTTAATATCCTGTCAACATCTTGAAGGTGCTCTTGCTTGGCTTTTGAGAACACAATTACATCATCAATATAAACATGGCAGGACTTGCCAATTTCATCCCTAAGCACATCATCAATGTGGAAAATGCTTGGCGCGTTCTTAAGACCAAACGGAAGCCTGCAAAATTCATATTTTCCATTATTGACGGAAAATGCAGTTTTCTCTCTGTCTCTCTCAGAGAGTTTGATCTGGTGAAACCCGGATTTTAAATCCAATGTAGAAAAAAATGAAGACTGGCCTAAATTTGCAAGAATAACAGACGTATCTGGAATCGGGTATTTATCCCCAGTGGTTTTTGCATTAAGCTTCCTAAAATCAACTACAAGGCGCATTTTCCGACTTCCATCCTCATTAAAGCCCTTCTTGTCAACAACCCAAATTATTCCGGCATTAAGAAGATCGGAAACTTCTTTATTGACAAACTGCGCCATCGCCATTGTATAGGGATAAGCTCTGGAATAAACTGGTTCATTGTCCGTTGTTCTAATGGTAGCTACAACTTTAGTGTTAAATGGGAAAAAATCATCAGAATCTGCGAATACTTTTTGTCTTTTTGCTATAATAGGCGTGTTTTTTTGGCACAGCTATCCGCATCTGCAGTTGGAGCTTCCATGTATTACAAATACAACACGCAGTTGCGTGTTAAATCTGACTGCGGATAAAAAATTGAAATTTGTTCGAGTATCGATACTCGATCGGAGTAAAATTGAATTTCTTAGGTTGGTAACTCGGATAATCGGATAACTCAAAGAGTCTCTAAGGCTGTGTTCGCAGGGTGCAAACCATTTTAAGTGCGTTCTTTTATTAAAGTTTATTTTGAATTAAAATTGGAACGCACAAATCAAGGAACGAGTTACACATAGTTGCCTTATGATGCTTAATATTTTTCTTCTGTAATGTCGTTTTCTATTTGCGAGATTTAAGGTGTAACTACAACGGTCACCTACAACTACAAAAATTGTTTTTGACATAAAAAAAGCTTTCTGCATCATTTCTTTTATTTTTGGGGTGGAAAAACTGTCACAAAATGAGTTTGAAAATTTTCAATTTTTGACATTTTGCTAAAAGTGCTCGTTGAAGTCATACCTATAGAGTCAAATTTGTGAAAAAGTGGAAAAACCTCAGATTTCATGATCTATTTGAGACTTGAGATAAAAAAAAATGGATCCGAGATTCAAAAATCTGAATCTTGTTTTGTATCAAAATTCACATATACATACAAGCACACACACTTTCAAACACACTTCTCTGTTTGACATTTGTTATTGTTTTATTTATTTGTTTATTAAACGACGATTGAAGAAATCTATACGAACATACCCCAACATGTCAAAAACTTATCCGAAAGTAAAACCAAAAGGACAAATCAAACAAATGCAGATGGATGCACAAATGGAAAATAAGGAAAGAAGGTGAATCTTCTATTTTAAGCAATTAACTTTAGTTTATAAAGTAATTATACCTACGTTAAAACAACTCAAAAATAATCTTGAATAAATTTCGGTTTTTGTTTGTTTCGTTTTATTATCCAGCAGCTAGAGAAGTCTACCAACTTAAAAATAAAATAAAACTGTTGCGGATGGGCAACTGCGGATACGTTTTTTGGTAAATTGAATTTGGCTGCAGATAGCGATGCCAAAAAAACACGCCTAATGTCTTCAAATTGTGGGCAAACATCCGGTGGTACAAAATCATTTTCAATAGAAATTTTTACGTTTTACGTTTCTACAGAATAAATAAAAAAGTTTCTCCTCTCATCATAGCCATCATAGTTAATAATACCCTTCTTTATATCAAGATGTGCACCTATTTCATGCAAAAAGTCGCATCCAATTATGCCATCAAATCTGTCAAGGCGAGGGAGAATAAAAAAAGTTGTATTTTTGTTGAATATTGTATTGTTTTAAATGTCATTTTCAGCTTTGTTCGTTTCATTTTGTTTTATTAAACTCGCGCTGAAGATGAACTTTCAATTTAAGGTTCGAAATGCATTCGATAAAATAATAAATATTTAAAAACTAAATTTCATCTGTGTTTTTATATTTTGTTATCGATTTTTTGCGGTCAATAAGACCGCAAATTAACGTTCTTTTAACATTCGGTGATTAAAATCACTTAAATCTTATTTCGTTTGATCCATGCAAGGATTTAACAGTAAAAGAATTTTCTACTGGTTTGACTCCTTTAAGATTACTTATGTTTTTTATATAATTTTTGGCGGCACCTGTATCTATTAAAAATAAAAATTATTTTCGTTGTAATGTTGTTCACAAGGAATCGATTTAAGATGTACTGCCTGATTCTGTACTAAATTATTTACTCGTTGAATTTTTGGAATCGGTTGCTGTATTGAATCGTTATTTGTCATAAAAGTTTTGTTGCAGAAATATTTATCTGAAGGTCCTAGTCTTTTTAATTGTGGTTTATTATTTATATAGTTATTTTTGAAGCCATTATTAATTGGTTTTTGAGATGAGATAACCTGGTTCTGAGTTTGAAGTCTATAGCGTGAAGTTGAAGGGTCTATTTCCATCGGCTGTACTGTAGGAATTGGATCTAACTCACGTTTAAATTGGGGGGGATTGAATGAATCATTTTTATAGCTTTGTTGGATCGGAGCTTTATATGGTCGTTCAGTGTAACTAGAAAAAGTGTTTGCGAACATGTAATGAGTTTGATTAGCCTCTAATTCACGTGCGATTGCTAATGCAGAGGGCATATCTTCAGGTCTCGAAGAGAATAAAATATCGCACATTGGTTTTCGCAACCCAGAAATAAATATTCTTAGAGCATCCTGCCTATATTTTTCATTCAGAGACCTTCATGAGTCATCTTAATTATTGATAATTAAGGTTAGTTTCTTTTCGACAGCATCATAGAATTCGACTAAAGACGATGATCCCTGCTTCAAAGTTGACATTTCCTGTTCGATTATATAAATTGGCCTTTTATCAGCGTATGTAAAATCTAAGCGACTTATTATTGCATTAAAGTTAAGAACAGTATTATACGATGATAGTACTGAATCAGCACGTCCTTCAATTTTATTCCTTATCATAGCTTTGGTCTGATAATACTTAGAACTCCCTTCATATCCCTGAAAAACCTTATGCGCGGCAAACGCAGCTTGACGCCATGAGACATAAGTAATCTAATCACCTTGGAAATCTGAAAGTGATTTCACAACATCTAATGTTTCTTCACAACTAATTTGACGATTAATTGTAACCTCATCAAACTCTACTGCCTTTGATGGCGTTTCCAAAGAGGAAAGTCTATTCGTAAGTGCACTGATTCGGGACTCAAATGATTGTTGCACTTGTTCGACTGCGGTCTGAACGGCGACTCTTAATATTGCACGAAATTGCACTTCATCCATTGTTTTGTTACTGTTTTGTTTTCGATCTTAACAATGATGTTTTTAATAACTGTTTTTTTTTTTACTGCTGTGATAATACACCTAAAGTACGTTATTCAATTAAGCTTACTTTAAAGGCAATAATTTGCAAGAAAGTTTTTTTTATATTTTTATTTGAGAGAATAGCACTCCACTGTTAATACGTATCGTTCTTAATATATTAATTTAATTCTCTTGTAATATATGTACATGAATTCTTTGTTAAATCTGCTCTTAATTGCATATGTTTTAGTTCTTCAATGTGTGCAGAAGTTTGGTTTAATCTTGGTTTAGGTTTTGTTCAGTTTATAAATTTAGAGGGAAATCACTCCACTTAATGTGTTTATAATATGTTTATGTTTCTTATATGTTTTAATATTTTTCATATATAATATATTTTTCACTTGGTAGGTCTTGGAGGTGTTATAGATTTCAGGGTTTTTATACAGTTTATTTTTAACACACTATTCTTGGTGGGATCTTATAATTAAGGAACCGTTTTTCTTAAATACTATTTTCTGGCATAGTACAATATTGGTTAACAAGAAAAAAAGCGTTGCAATCGTTGGGCACCAGTAAATATATCAGACACAATCAATTTTCATACAAAGATTTATTGAAAAATTAAATTGAGTCGAACACTATAGATCAACAGGTACGCGATATCGAAAAGCGGAGCTCCCCGTTGACTAACAAGAAGTAACCTCTGTCGATGCACATCGCTTCTCCTCAACCGCTTGCTTTTTTGCCACGATAAGAGAGCATTCATCTTCCTCATAGCGAACGGTAACTTTTTATATTGGATTAGCGAGCTTAACTCTTGCCCATCGTGAACGGAATTTTGTTTTTGCATATTTCGGTTGTTGATGAGAGTAAATCTACAACGGTATGTTGTTTACTAAATTGTACTTGTTGAATCGTCTTTTTTTTTGTGTACGAAATTCGCAACATTAGTACAGGGTGTTAACTTACATATTACACTTCAATTTGCCGTTTTGGAGCAATACAAAAAATTTATTTTAATACATGAATTTAAGTTTAAGTTTAAAAAAAATCGTAGGAGCTGTTTTGGAGAAACTGGGATATGAGTTTTTGCTCAAACCTCTAATTTTCAAATTTGAAGTCAATCGGATCAGTAGCTAAAGCTGTAGATGCCTGTAAACTTACACACAGACAGACAGACGGAATCGCCGGACCCACTTTTTTCGACTTCTCTATCATCGTAATATCATATCTCATCAAAACCTCAATTTTTTTTTGCACGAATTCAATACTTGCCAAATATTCTATATGTCGCAAGTAAAAAAGAAAATAAGTAAGAACACTGTTTCCATTTTGACTGGATTCCAGTGAGATTTGAGTGGATTTGTTCGTCGTTAGCTGGAAAAAAAAATTATAAATCCAGTCAACATATATTTTTGACTGGAATCAAGTCAAATTTTCAAATTGATATATAGGTAAGCTTATAAATGAGGGACACAAGTCGTTTAAAATCACACAATCGTGTCCAACAAGATGGCTCTCAATTGAATCGGCTGTTTCAAGAGTTCAGAAGCAATATCTTGAACTTAAGACTTATTTTAATATAACTGAGAAGACTGAAAACTCCTTTAAAATTTCTAGTCTAATTGATATAATGTACAGCAAGGAAATAAACTTGCCTATCTTACTTACTTACTTAAGTTGGCGCTACAGTCCGTTGTGGACTTGGGCCTCAATCAACAGTCTCCGCCAGATAGCTCGGTCCTTAGCTAGTCGTCTCCAGTTTTGCACTCCAAGTTGATTGAGGTCCTCTTCCACTTGAGTGCGCCACCTGAGTCGCGGTTTTCCTCCCCTCCTACGTCCCTCGGGAATAGTGTCGAATCCTTTCCGGGCCGGAGCATTGGCGTCCATATTCGCTCTAAATGACCGAGCCATCTGAGTCTCTGAATTCAAATTGGTCCATGGCCTCTATGCTAGAGTAATAACTAATAAACAATGAGCTGGATTATCTGGCTGCCGAAACAGCAGCTAGTACACGACAAATCATCCCACGATATGTGGAATAAAAAATACGGTTTCAATTGTAGTGTAATCTCAATAGTCATAAAAAAAAAAAAAATGCCCTGCGAAGAGTGGGTGAGGAATTTAGAAAAGGTTTTGTAACCTTAGTAAATATTCCTTGCTGCTCATGTGCGGAAGCGTTCAACCTCCAAGTTGGTGCAGGGTGGTAACCAGACTTCGGTCTGGGCGAATGGACATACGCTTAATTGTACATGTATCATAATCATAAAGCGAATGATTTAATATAATGATTAATGAGACTGTACTTGATATCAAAATGATAGAAAAGGCACTAATGAATATTAGTCTTTTCAATTATGATGGTGGTGCATGGCAATTGAGTCATGCAGTCTCCCAGCTTTGCTCATCGCGGCTGTAACTGGTAAAGGACTGCATGACTATGGACACCAGTGTTCCTGTTGAGCCATAAATCAACGAAGCTGGGAAACTCCTAATGATCAGTGTACGTGAATTTATTCACAAGTATGCGAAATCATTAGAAAGACCACCATGTCTATTGAATAAACTGGTGCTCTGGGGTAGTTGGTAGCCCCACACATTTGGTCTAACATATGTGTGTCAACTACAGTCGCGGTAGGCTCCCTTGTGGGAGTTTCAGAGTGGCTGTGGTTGTCGAGAGATTCGTTCTCGGTATCTGAGTTAATCGTTTCTGAGCTCAGATATATAGATAGAAACACATTTACCAGTATGGCGATCTTATGGGTGACCGAACTGGTACTTGCGTTAATGATTGAGGATTGAAGGATGATCATAGCGACAGGGGCGGGTCGCAAAAATTGAAAAATTTAAAAATCAAAAATTAACAAAAGGCAAAAAACTGTTCCAAAGACAGTGTGGATTCGATCCACCGTGAAATAAGGGCTCCACGCCAGGTGTTCACGTAAATTGAATTCTAATCTGTCATAAAAAATAATTTATTATTTAAAAGCGAACAACAAAGAATTAAAACCAATTGCTTTAATTTGAATGAAGCATCATAGAACAATAAAATGGTTTTCTTGAATAAAATCTAGATTTCGTTCGTGGCAGATTCGATATTTTCAGATTTTAATAAACAACGAGGCAACCAAAACAAAATTTTGGCAGGTGTCGTTTTTGTATTGACAAAACTTGGAAGACTTTCTGCACGTCTGTTTTGCTTGAAGTGCTGCATGCAGCGCTGCGTGCAGAAATTCTGCACACCTGTTTTGAGCATAAGGCACTTTCATCCGATTTTGTCAGGGTCCATGCTTCCGCACCATACAGCAGGACTGGGATGATGAGTGTGTTGTACAGTTTTACCTGAGTTGCTCGAGAGAGGGCTTTTCCACTCAATTGCTTTCTTAGCCCAAAAAAACACCGATTAGCAAGAGTTATTCTTCGTCTGGTCCCGACGCTGGTGTTATTGCCCGTATTTATAGCGGAGCCTAGGTAGACAAACTCCTCTACTACCTCAAAGTTATATGTGTCTATTGTGACGTTCTGCCCGAGCCGTCGGTGTAGGGTGCCCTTCTTCGAAGACAGCATATACTTAGTTTTTCCCTCATTTACCGCTAAACCCATTTTTGCCGCTTCTGTCTCAATTCTCACAAAGGCGCCATTGACATCACGCTGTGTTCTTTCCATTATATAAATATCATCGGCGTACGCGAGAAGTTGAACAGAGTTTTGGAAGAAAGTGCCTCTGGTGTTGACGTTGGAGTTCTGCACTATCTTCTCACGAACGATGTTAAAGAAATAGCATGACAGTGCATCGCCTTGTCTGAATCCTTTTTTGACGTCGAAAGATTCCGTAAGCTCGTTGCCAACCTTGATGGAGCATCGTGAGTTCTCCATCGTCATTTTGCACAAGCGAACGAGCTTAGCAGGGACGTCAAAACTAGACATAGCTTTGTACAGTTCGTCTCTGTAGATGCTGTCATACGCGGCCTTAAAATCGATGAAAAGGTGGTGGGTATCGATTTGGAGTTCATAGGTCTTTTCCAGGATCTGCCGCAACGTGAAAATTTGGTCGATGGTTGAGTTTCCTGGCCTGAAGCCACATTGATAAGGACCAATCAGATTGTTGACGAAAGGCTTCAGACGTTCACATATTACGGCAGAGAGGATCTTGTAGGCGATGTTTAGTAGACTTATTCCTCTATAGTTGGCGCAGTTTAGAGGATCTCCCTTTTTCAGGATCGGGCAAACAATGCTGAGGTTCCATTCATCGGGCATGCATTTCTCTGACCATATCTTACAGATGATTTGGTGCATGCTCCTATCTAGCTCGTCGCCTGCTGCTTTGAACAACTCAGCAGCTAGTCCATCTGCTCCAGCGGCTTTGTTGGATTTCAGCCGTGATATTGCGGTTTTCACTTCTTCTAGGTCGGGTTCACGGAATTGTTGGCTATCATCGTGTCCGATGAAAGGCTCCTGTCTGACGATGGTGTTTTGTTCGTCGTCGCCGTTATACAATCTACAGAAGTGGTACTTCCAAATCCCCAGCATTGACTGCGATTCTACTATGATGTTCCCTTGTTTATCTCTGCAGGCATCGGTTCTTGCTCGATGACCTTGAGCCAGCTGTTTAACCTTTCGGTAAAACCTCCGAACTTCATTCCTGCTGTTGGCTCTCTCAACATCCTCGATCTGACGCTTCTCATGCTCTCTCTTTTTTCTCCTGAGAAGCCGGCGTTCCTCTCTCCTCTTTTGCTCCTTTTGCTCGTAGAGCTCACGAGCAGCTCTTGTCCTTCTATGCAGCGCCGCTTTGTATGCCTCCTGCTTGGCTGCATGGGCCTGCCTGCATTCTTCGTCAAACCAGGAGTTTCGTTTTGGTGGCTGTGTGAAACCCAGCGCATTAGAGGCGGCACCTCTAACTGCTCTCTGTTAATGTTGCCACTGGTCTTCGATACTTGATGTTGGCGGCATAGGACTCCTTATGAGGTTACTTGACACTCGATCAGAGAAGGATCTGGCGATCTCTTGCGATTGTAGCCGTCCGACGTCGAATTTTCTTGCAGCATTTCCTTGTTTTGGCCGTTGTCGGGATATTCGACGAGGTAGTGGTCCGAGTCGATGTTAGCTCCTCGGAAAGTTCGAACATCTTAAATGCTGGACAAGTGCCTTCCGTCGATCGCAATGTGATCAATCTGGTTGACGGTTGATTGATCAGGAGATCTCCATGTACCTTTATGGATGTTGAGATGAGGAAACCAGGTGCTTGCTACCACAACATTTAGCCCCGCAGCAAAATCGATCAGCCTGAATCCGGAGGGGGGGGCATGCGCACACATTAGGCTAATGTTGTCGAATTTAGCCTTGATTCGGATTGTCGTGATGCGTTCTCTCACGCATTTGAAGCTCAGGACTTTTTGCCTGAGTCAGCTTCCCACGACGAATCTGCATCCAAATAGTAGCTGTTGTTGCTCTCGGTAACAATTACCATAGTAGATGTCGCAGTTTCTCATTTTCCTTTTACCCGGTCCAACCCATCGCATATCCTGGATAGCGGTAATATCTGCTTTGTAGCAGTTGAGGGTCTCCGCTAACTGTTCGGCAGCACGCGGTCTGTTAAGGGACCTAACATTCCACGTGCATATCCGAAAATCGTTGTCCTTTGTACGGATCCATTTTCCGAGGCCTGTTGTTGCTTCGCAACTAAGATTTTTTCTGCGTGGTCGGGAAGTCACCCTTACGCACAACCCCAAACCTGGAGTACCAGGCACTTGATGTGACTCCAAGTGCAAGACCCGGAAAAACCGCTCCTTTTACGGCCTGGGCTTCAAATAAGTCGAAGTAGCCCATAAAGGTGTTCACCAAGTAGTTCGGCCTAACTGGAACTGGAAACGCCACCGTTGATTCCAAAGAAGAAATTCATTCGCTTCCGTCCCTCGGTGGAAGTGCCTTGGTGGGAACACTCCTTCGTTGTGGGGTAATTGGTAGTAACAGCCTACTCCGCTTCGACCTGTCGACCATGGGAGGCCCTTCTGCGAAATCAAGTTTCGCGATCGCATAGCTCTAAGCTTGATAGTAGTAGTTACCGTAAGGCACTCCGCCACGTCAAGGCTTACCCTGTGGAGGTTAAAGCCTTACCTATCTGTATCGTCAAAATCTTTTTTACAAGACATTCAAACTGTGAACAAAGTATTTGAAAGCGAAAAAGTTGATTTTGTGAAAATATTGGGGGATTTGGAACTCCTTATATTAATGCTGATTTAAAAAAATTGTTAAACTCAGTTGTGAATACGATGTTAATACTGATCTAGACATTTGTAGTTTGGAAATACAAACGAAGACTTACCTTGGAGTCGAATGCGAAGAAAAACATATGAGTTGGAAATAAAATTAGAAGCGAGCAAAGAAGACGTTTGTGAATTCAGACAAAACTGCAAAAATATTATAATAAAGCTTATAAAAGACTTGCAGCGGAGAGTGCCAAAGAATATCTAAAAGTCTTAAAGCTTATAAAAGTTCTTTCTGTGAGCGAATGTCTTTCACAAAACAAAAGCTCTCTGAAACCAGTTATGAAAGAGCTAAACGTCTATCCAGTTAAAGCTGAAAAAATTCTTACGCAATGGGAAAATCTTTCCCTTGAAAGATGGAGAAACATTACAGAAACAACACCTTTTTGGTGTGAAGATTCTTCATATAAAGAGGCAGGTGGAGAAAATCCATGTAAAGAATTGGCCAATTTCGCTATTTCGGTGTTGGTATTGTCAATATCCAACGCTGAGGTAGAGTGAATATTTAGCCAATTAAATTTGGTAAAAACCAAATAAAGGAATAATTTGAAGACCTAGTCGACGTCTCGACGAATGGGATCTTATTCATAAGAAATAATTTAAGAGACAAAAAATGTTGCCATAATTTCGCTATACCAAATGCGGTTACCAACACAATTGGCTCAAATTTAATTTACCAAGATATTGCTAAATAAAGTAATACCTCGAGATCTGATTCAGCGTTTCATTAAATTTTTAATACTTTAATTTTTAATTTACTTGAAGATATCATATCATATAGAAATTTCGTACCTTAGAATGCGCTGTGAATTTAAAAATTTATTTATATTTAATTTTTTTTTTTTTTTTTTTTTATAATTTGCACACACTAAAGGGGCTTTTTATACCCTTATTATGCCAGAGACACAGTGAGCGCATTAAGAAGAGATGAAGGGGTTTAAAAGTAAGTGTCGGTGTACATTGGTTTTGAATTTATCAACATTGCAATGACTGGGAAAAACAGAGTGTGGAAGGGAATTCCACATTCGCGTAGTACGGCTAAAGAACGATTCTCTATACTTGAGCGTACGACCGAAGTTGGGCTCGAGGGTAAACTGATGGGCATTCCTGGAAGCGCGAGTATTACGGTTGAATTGTTTGAGGGGAGGAATGCAACTGGCTATTTCACTAGAGCAATTACCGTAGAAGTAACGATAAAACAAGGAGAGACACGAAACGTTACGACGGTGTTCCAATGAAGTGAATGAGTTAGTGATCTCTCTATCACCAATCATTCTTACAGCTCTTTTTTGTATTCCATCCAAGAGGCTTAAGTAAGTAGCTGGAGCACCAGCCCAGAGATGTGAATTGTACTCAAGCTTTGGGCGGATATACGTCTTATAGATAATAGCCAGATCAGACGGGGAGAAAAATTTCTTGCACCGTCTTAAGAAACCCAAACATCTTGCGGCATTTTTGGCGACATCGCGTATGTGTTCGGTCCACAAGAGGTGGTCAGTGATGCACATACCGAGAATCTCGAGATGTTCGGTCTCATTGATGCAAGTGCCACTCATGGACAGCGGCAGGGGTGGTATATCTCGCTTCAACGATACAAGACAGCATTGAGTTTTCGAAGCATTAAACTCTACACGGTTTTTGATTCCCCATTGTACAATGCTGTTTAGGTCAGAGTTTAATGAGCTTATCATATTTTGCCGTTGCAGTTCCACATCCGAAGAGGAGGGACGTGAATCTGGAAACGAATATGAGAAGCTAAGGGTACTATCGTCAGCAAAACAATTTATTGGATTAGAAGTAACAGACAAGAGATCATTAATAAAAATGAGAAAGAGGGTCGGAGACAAAACGGAGCCCTGGGGCACACCAGCATTTATATTGTGGGTTTCAGACTTGAATCCGTCCAATACAACTTGTATTGAACGGTTCGAAAGAAAGTTTCTAATCCAACGAAGAAGGGATTCATCGATACCGAAGGCACGCATTTTCGATAAAAGAGCAAGATGCCAAACTTTATCAAATGCCTTTGAAATATCAAGTGCAACAATCTTACTTTCTCCAAAACGATGTAAAGATTTGTTCCACTGTTCGGTGAGATAAACCATCAAATCACCAGTGGACCTGTTGCTGCGAAAGCCGTACTGCCGGTCATTAAGAAGCTTTCGGTCTTCGAGATATTTCTTAAGCTGATAGTTTATCAGCGTTTCCATGACCTTAGAAAGAAGGGACGTCAGTGCAATCGGACGATAATTGGAGGGAGAAGAAGATTCGCCTTTTTTTGGAATAGGCTGGACAAATGCTGTTTTCCAACTGCTCGGAACGAGCCCAGAAGAATAGGATAGATGGAAAAGCTTACGCAAGGGTTTTGCCAGCGTGGAAGAACACCTCTTCAGAACAATAGCGGGGATACCATCCGGGCCAGCGGATTTATGTATGTTGAGATCCTTTAAGACTCTCGCCACAGCACGAGTGCGGAAGAAGATTTGTCCCATGGAATCATTGACGCGCTCAAGAACTGGAGGAGTCATGACACTCTCTGGCAGCGAAGAGTTGGCGGCAAACTGCCTAGCAAAAAGGTTAGCTTTCGCGAGCGAGCTAACAACTGGAGTGTCATTGTCGACGAGCGTAGGGACCGCGGAAGAAGAAGAATTCTTCATATTTTTTACAAATGACCAAAAATTTTTACTGCCTTTGGGACATTGCAGTATTTTTTGCCTTAATTTTTGGTCATGTAAAAATTTGGTCCGCCGAATATGGGCATTGCAGGCCTTCCTGGCTTGTTTAAACTTGTTCCGGTTTTCCTCAGTTGGGTTGGCTCTAAAACACCGGAACTTTACTTCTTTTTCCCTGATAACCTCTTTACAGCTTGAATCAAACCATGACTTTTCCTTGGGTTTGATGCTTTTAACCCTATTCGGGATAAAAGTTTTCATTCCCAAAATAATCATATTAGTAATCATATCTGCGCTGGAGTCTACGTCACTATCGAGGAAGCATAGTGACCAGTTAAAGATCCGGAAAAAGTTGTTGAGACCGTCCCAGTTGGCTTTCTCGTATTGCCACACGGTTCTCTTCGGAGCTCTTTCTCTAACTGGATTAGCTTGACACGAGAAATTTGCAGATATAATACTATGGTCTGATCTGCCTAGAGGCGTTAATACACTGATAATGTATTTATCAGGGTCAGACGTAAGAAACAAGTCAAGAGTATTTTCCGCTTGGCCATTAATGTCCGATATTCGAGTGGGCTCGGTGACAAGCTGAGTTAGGTGGTTAAACTCAGCAAAGATCTCAGCACACATTCCTTCGGGTGTTGTCTGGCCCGAATGGAGAAGCCACGAAGAATTGTGTACATTGAAATCGCCCGTAATAACGATTTCAGTGTGAGGATACAGGGATACAATTCTTTGGATGGAGTCAGACAGAGCGTCAAATTCACGAGAAGTTGAAGCCCTGTCCAAATTTGGGCTTCGATAAAGAAAACAATAGTGAACGATGTGCTTATTTATGGTGAACTTAAACCACATAAAATTGAAAAAAGGGTTGGAGCAGCGTCCATATTGTGGAAGGAATTGATAAGCGACATCATTCCTAATGTAAACGGCGAGGCCATGGTGAAGAAAGAATAATGGCACTAAGCTATACCCATGAATGAGAAATTCAGTAGGATCGGAATTCTCACCTACTTGGGTTTCACTCAGCGCCAAAACAGCTGGCCTGTTAGAAACAGTGTGGATGTACGTAGCAAGAAAATTCGTACGTAGCCCACGAACATTACAGTAATCTACTCTGAAGTTGCCAATCATTGCAAGTAAAAAAAATAAAAAACCAAAACAGACGAGATCTAAAAGAGTTACTGTATTTAAATTGAAGGAATTCTTCACGATTCAGTGCCACTGCTAGTGTTATGCCTTAGCAGCAACGTGAATCGATCCGACCCTGGAATTCAAACAGCAGATCTCTATTCATCTGTTGTTGATGGCATATCACATGCATACACTGTTTGAGCAAAAACAAAACTCAATGCAATGTAATGCATATGGTAAGCCATGCAACTGTAAAACTGAACAAACAAGAATGGGATGATCACTTACTGTGCTCTTACGGCCAGTGGGTATTTTTTATGCCTTTTTTTTGTGTGCTTTTTTTTATATATTTATTTTATTGGTTCACTTTTATTTTTTTTTTTGTTTTTCGTTGATTTTTGTTGTTTTGATTTTTGTTTTCAGTTCTATTGATTTGTTATTTTGATTATTTTTTATGGTGCGGGTTATTAACTCGCGCGCGGTGGGTTCGAGAGACAAGGGCGGGACACAAAAAACACGAATGACCGGAATAGCACAGCACGGACACAACCACTCACGATGCACGCTAGACGACACTCTAAAACTTTTGTTATTAGTTAAATAATATACCTATTTTGTTTGTTCTTAAAAATATTTTTCTATTTGACTGGGTTATTAACTGGATTAAGTTTGATTATAATTTTGACTGTTTTTTTTTAACTCGATTTGAAAAAAACAAATGCAGTCATCATTTTGAGCCGGCAACACTGAGTAAGAACAAAATAAAAATAAGAACCAAAAAGTTCAGGAAGAAAAAAAAACTGAAGTAATAAATTGTGACCGCGCTTGCATGAAAGCTAGAGAGCTACAGTTTAATGCAAATTGAAATTCAAAAGCCAATATATGTGCCTCAAAAAAAAAAGATAAATAAAAGTTTGATATGTTTGATGTGTGATACATGGTACTGATACCCTATGAACAAACTATAAACCTATTATAATTGACTTATAAAAAAAAAAGGACGTGCAAGTGCCCAATTGACAATAATCGTGCTTTATTTAAATCAACCCAACCTAGAGGCTTGATTGGATGCTGGAAGCTGGACTAGAAGGAAGAAAAAGAATATTGAAAGCACAGATTAGTTTAAATTGAAAGTTCAGATTTCTGTTGTTCTCTTGTGTAGTCATAAATCATAATTTATTGTATTTTCTTTACATTGCTTTGTTTCATATATTTTTTTCTTCAGTCAATAGTTCATTTTGTTCTTCTGCGTTTTCTTTTGTAACGTAACCTGTACATACATACATTAATTGTTTTGTTTCCTTTTTTTATGATTCTGATTTTTTTATTCTCTTTAAGCTTCTTTTGTAAATTGAAAGATTATTGACCAATTTTAATGTTATTGTTGAGTGGAAATTGAATTTTCCGTCGGCTGTTTTGGTCACTGTAGTTTTTGCAAAGAAACAAAAGACTTGAAACTTTTGCTTTTCCCGACCTTTCCGCAAGGGTTGTTGCCTTCCTCAGGGGAACTTTTATTACATAAAAAATATAAAAAAAGATAATACAATAATGTACACAACCATTTGTTTAGCTAAAAACTTACTCTTACAAAGTTAAAAAAAAATAATAATTAAATATAAAAAGCGAATTGCACTTCGTTAAGCGAAGACGAGTTATTGTAAACTATTAAAATTTAGAAAAAGAAGATAAGATTAGGAAGAAACGAGAGAACAATATATAATGTACACAACCATTTGTTTAGCTAAAAACTTAGATACTCTTACAAAGTTAAAAAAAAATAATAATTAAATATAAAATGCGAATTGCACTTCGTTAAGCGAAGACGAGTTATTGTAAACTATTAAAATTTAGAAAAAGAAGATAAGATTAGGAAGAAACGAGAGAACAATATACAGATGAGATATTTTGGGTGTCCTGTTTCCGATTCATGTTGTTCTTGTTGTTTAAGATGTGAAGCGTTTCGAGCGTATATCGTTTAGAGCTGTGCGTTTCGGTGTGTCCAAATTCAATGGCATGAGAAGCTAAGGCTCAACAACTCTTACCCCAATGGATTTCAAACCACAAATCAGACATCAAAGCCAAAAATCCAGCAAAAACAGCGTTAGCTTCTCATGCCATTGAATTTGGACACACTCATAACTCCTAAAGTAAGTTTTTAGCTTAACAAATGGTTGTGTACATTATTGTATTATCTTTTTTATATTTTTTATGTAATAAAAGTTCCCCTGAGGAAGGCAACAACCCTTGCCGAAACGTCGGGAAAAGCAAAAGTTTCAAGTGTTTTGTTTCTTTGCAAAAACTACAGTGACCAAAACAGCCGACGCAAAATTCAATTTCCACGCAACAATTCTTTTGTAAATTTCATATTCTATTTATTCTTTATGTCCTTAAAAATATTCATTCTCAATTTAAACAAAATCACAAAGACAACGACAAACATAATTTAAGAATCACAACAAAAAAAAAAAAAAAATAAATAAAAAAAAGAAGAAGCACTCGTCGTAGGATTGCTTCGAGAAAAAGAAATACATACTATATACAAGGTAATTCATTTTTAAAATAAACAATTATTTGACATTAGCTTTGTTTGAGTGAGTGAGTTCATGTTGTTTTTGTTTTGTTTTGTTTTTCTTATGTTTCATTTTTCATATTGTTTCAAGTAAATTCAAATATAGGTTAAAAAGGCAATGACTTCGAGTACTTAAATCTCATATTGTTTCAAATAAAATAAGCGTAACCAGAGAAAAATGAATTTACTAGTCATTTTTTTGTTGATGTGATATGACATTTTCGACAAATGGAGTGATTGGTGACAGACGGAGATAAGGGATGCCTTGAGTGGGTGTTTGCAGGTGAAGATAATAGAATAAGGGGCTGTCAACTCAACTCCTAGTTTATTTTAATTTCGTTTTTGTAGTTGTATTTTTTTTTTGGCATGTAAGATTTTCTTTTGATGTAATTATGGCATGAAATATACACAGTAATCTGGTCAGGCTGGATAAAGAACCTACCCCCACATCCGACGAGCTAAGCGCAGCAAGCCAGTATGCCACCCGGTCCTAGCCTGACTGGACACCCTTTCGCCCGAGTTTTGCAGGTAGGATCTGTACCCACCGGTCGGAAGGGTTAACATAGTTTTATACCGTTAAGCTGAAACATATTGAAATAATTATAAACTAATAAATCCATGAATTAAATGTTTAACATAATGAACTAGACTTATGGCGTTTTTAATTGGCAATCTGGAAGTAAAAACAAGCATTCTGAATGTGTTCAATTGGGAAAAAGTGACAGTTCTGATTCCGAAAAGAAGAGAATTTCCTTCTGATTTTAAAATCAGAATGTTTTTTTTCAGATTCCAGATTGCCAATTAAAAACGGCATTAAATATTTTGCGGGGCTATGTGTGGGTCGGTCATGGGACATTCGAAGATCGATAAAGTTACGTAAGTTGTTTCGTCGAGTAAATTTAGGGATAGCAATCTTGTGATATATAAAGCGGGTACAAGCTATCAAGGAAGATAAACGGTATCAGAGGGAGGGATCGTTTACACAAGGTAACCGGGCCTATTAACACCTGTTGTTACCCAGAGAATATCTCGATTGGAGCCTAGTGAAAGTTGTCCGTCCGATGTCCTTAACTTAATTGAAATCTTGGCATGATACAAAATTCTTCTGTGTGCGTCTGGATACTCACGGACCAAGGACCTCGCCCACCGACGTCGGCTAGGTCCGTGCCTTCTGCAAGCATGCCAAGTATAGTCTCGTTGAGTATAGTCCAGTTTGTCAATGAACAGAAATAGTCGCAACAGCCTAACGGGACTGAATTTTCAATATCAGTAATGCTTAAATTATGGAACCAATTTACCCTATTCAAAAAATTAGAAACATTAGAAAAAATGCATTTATCGTAGTTAATCAAATAGCATTTGCAAAGTGCTTTATGGTTCTCTGTGTTAGGTAAAGGAGGAGGAGTGGGGCTGTGTGCTAAATTCACTTTCAGTGAAAACTAAATCGAGACAACTATTTAAATTATTTTTAAAAACAATTTATCTGTTTAATTCCAAACTCAGCTGGTGTATCAACAACCATACTCTCACAATCTCTGCTTACATTTAATGGAATTAAATATTTCTCATCGGGATCTAAAACCCAATCTTACCTTGGTAAATTAAAATCACCTGAAACAATAACATATTGATTATATTTTAAATTATTTAATACAAACACACAGTTGTCAATATGAGATTTGTATATTTCAGAAGAGCTTATAGGTGGTATATAACTTAAGATAATGAACACATCATGAATAATATCTTATTTTATTTTAATGATTAATTTATCAAAGTTGATTGATGGATTTGATGATGATGGTAGCTCTAACTGAGTACTCAAGATCGAAGATCGAACTGCAACTAATACACCACTTCCACGAGTTAGACCAGTAGTTGGATCACACCGATCATTGAGATAAACATTGAATAGCTTATTATCAAACATATCACAAGTATAGTGGTTATAAGAAAGCCAAGTGTCGGAAAAAGCAATAACATCGAATTGTTGTGAGGATGAGAAGAGAAAAATGTCATTCATTTTGGTTCGAAGCCCACCAACATTATAATAGAATATAAGATATAAGAAATTGATTGTTTTTTTTTTTATTGAACAGGCGAAAGTACAGGTTGACCAGAACTAATAATCTTTATGTTGTTGTTCTTTAACGTTTCGAGTTTTTTGGAGAGGATATAAGGAGTTTCACACGTACAAATTCTAGCCAAACAGTGGGGTTCAAAATAATGTCGAATTTATCTTCCGGAACACCCAATTTAAAATTAATGAAAGGTAATTCACTCACTATTGCTTCTTTTTTTTGTTAATTTAAAACATATAAATTGTTGAGAATCAATTTTGGAAGTACTAACATAATCAATAATGGATTGAATTTCAGTGTCAATTTAAAAGCTTGACAAATGAACCCACTTGTAGTTCGGAATCACATTAAGGTAAGAGTTAGAGTTAACACCACGGATTGGACCTTTGGAGATGAGACCATAGAGAATATATAATACCTAGAGTCGCGACTTCGGGTGTTCGCTCTCTTTTTGCCTACAAGCTGCAATTTGGTCGTTTTGTACTAACCCAGTGAGAATGTGTTAGTTTTCCAATGCTTTTTAAATGAGAAACTGCACCAATACATTCGCACTGAGTTAGATACAATGCTTAGGTTTGAGTCGAGGTGGGTTTCATGGATTCAGATTTCGAAAATAAGATTCCGTTGAGCTCAAAATTTTCAAAAAAAACTTAAACACTTTTAACATATAATTGCAATATAATTTAATAATATTTGTATCAAAAATCTTAATAAGTCTTAAAAAAAAAACACAAGAGAAAATCGAAATAGTACGCATACAGTCTTTATTTATTTATTCAAATACGTTAAATACTAACGCTTAGATTACAATGATTACTAAAACTAAACTTAAAACTAACATTGTTTAACTACTTATAACAAAAAAATTAAATTTAAAGCTTGCAGATTTGAGATTGTCATTTGTAGAGTCAATGAGAACAGAAAATTTATTAAAAATACTGATTAATTGATTAAGAGGACTGTTAGCGCCATAGTTAGATCTACTAAAAATAGTTCGAATAGGTAAATTTCTTCTTAAGGTGGCCTGACTCAAGTTGAAATTCAATCTATAAAGAATAGTTGGACATGAAATAGTTCCATTCATTACTCCTATTATAAAGCAGAACTGTAAATACTCTCTGTGACCAGAAAGAGATGGGAGATTTATTAAGGGAAGCCTTTGAGTATATGGAGGTAAATGAAGTCTATCAGGCCAGGGAAAAAACGTAGGCAAAATCTTAAAAATCTACGTTGAATACTTTCTATTCTATTTATATGAATAGAGTAGTATGGTGCCCATACAACGCAACCGTATTCGAGAATTGGCCTGACAAAAGAAACATAAAGAATTTTGATGACATATGGATCACGGAACTCACGTGAAAATCTTTTGACGAAACCAAGTACTTTGTAAGCTTTTTTTATTATAAAATTATAGTGATCAGTAAACGTTAATTTTGAGTCAAGTACAACACCAAGGTCAGAAAAGTTAGATACCCTACACAAGGATGACGAATTCAACACATGGTCATAGTTTATTATATTACGTTTGCGTGTAAAACACATTGTTTTACATTTGTCAATATTTAAAATCAAACGATTATTCTTGCACCATTCCCAAAACTTATTTAGGTCCTCTTGTAGAACGTCTCAGTCATTGATCGAGTTAATAATTCGAAATATTTTTAAGTCATCTGCATAAATAAGCGATAAAGAATTGTTTAAAACAGAAGGCAAATCATTAATAAATAAAACAAACAGCAATGGGCCAAGATGACTACCTTGGGGTACACCAGAATTGACTTTAAATTGACATGAAGTGTTACATCGGAACATGAAACTATAATATCTATCTTTAAGGTATGACGAAATCCACATAACAAAACGGTCGTTAAGTTCAATTTTACTCAATTTATTGAGAAGAATCTCGTGATTTAATTTGTCAAAAGCTTTGCTAAAGTCTGTATAAATGCAATCGACTTGAGAGTGTTTTTCAAATGCATCCAAACAAAAAGTAGAAAATTGTAGCAAATTAGTTACTGTAGAACAATTAAAAGAAACTATATCACAAATAAGGGATTCAAACAACTTCGGAATAGCGGACAGTTTTGCTATAGGACGATAATTAGTAACTAAATTTTTAGAACCTTTTTTATGGACCGGCATTAAGTATGAATATTTCCAAAGATCTGGGAACTTAGAACATTTCAGAGATTCATTGAAAAGAAGAAACAACGGATAAGAAATATGGGATACACATTTTTTCAGCATAAACGATGGAATACCATCAGGACCACGACTAAAACATTAATTTAGCTTTAAAATATTGTCACGTATTGAAATTTCAGAAATTGAAAAATTAATTGATGAAAGATGATGAACAAGTGTTTGCAGGAGAGAAATCTTCAAAAGCAGTCTTAAAATAATCTGCAAACATGTTAGAAGATTGCTAGAAGAATTTTGAAAGGTCATACATGCTGGATAGCCGTCAAATTTACGTTTACTGTTAACATATCGCCAAAATATATGGGGGTTCGTTTTAAGGTCACATTCAGTGTTCGAAATAAAATCAAAATACAAACAGTTTGAATAGGTCACAAAGTCGGTTTGCAGCTCTTGATAGACTCGAAACGTCTCATCATTCATCGAAAGATTGAATTTCAACCAGGCCTTATTTCTTTTATTTTTTAATGTTTTTAAATGCGAATCAAACCATGGCGGATTACTGTTTAATGATTTCAATTTGCGAAGTGGGATAGTATCTAGAAAACAATCAAATAAGATTTCATAAAATCGTAATATCATTTCATCTAAACACAGTTTTGAAAATATTGAATCCCAGTTAATTTCGAGAAGTAAATTAAATAGTTGAGAAAAGTTACATTTTTTTATAAGTTTAAAACGTTGCATATACTTAAGTTTAAAGAAATAGTGAGGGCAGGATGGTGACGATCTTCGTGAACGAGCTTTGAATCACATGGGATAATGGCAGCATCAGTATTCATAACGTCTGAGAAGTAGACAAGATCCAATATTCTTCCATTTTCGTTTTTAACACCATTAAGCTGATTTAATCCAAAAGATGCCATTCCATCTATTAAGCAGGATTCGTTTGTATTCGAAGCATTAGTAGGCAAGTATACGTCGTCGTTAGTTGATCGGGGCCATACCAAGTTGGGAAGATTAAAGTCACCAATAGTAATAATCTCATCAGTTGGCACAATTATTTCAAAAATAGTTTCTAGCGAATTGATCAAATTTTCATAAATTTCGTTATTAGAACCAGGTGGAATATAGCATGCAACCACATAGACGAAACCAGATGGCATTTGTATTTTTACGCAGAGTATTTCTAGCGAAGATTGCAAAAAATCATCAACAAGTGAACATGTGAGAGATGTTCTTACTGCAATCAATAAACCACCACCAACGTTAGCTGAATCATTGAATTGGTGGCGATCACGTCGAAAAACTTGATAGGTGTTGTCAAATAATTCAGTGTCATTAAAAGATGAGTTTAACCACGTACTCTTATTTTAAACGAAGAGTATTTTGAAAAGTTACGTTGGATCATTTTTTCCACGTTTAAAAATCGAATCGTGCCAAGCTTATTTTGTATATAATTTTTGATGTCTAACGCATTTGTTTTAGGGTCCAATTTGGAAACGAAGATGGTTTTTTGTCCTTTGTAACGGTCCGAGGTGTTGTCGGCCCTAGAACTTCCGATGAGCTGATCCATTTAACTTAAATCAGAGGTGCTACAACCCCTAGACCACAAAATCATGTCAGCACATTTTGGAATTTGCTCATAAGAAAGTCCCTATAACCTTTCCCGCCTTTACCACCATTACGACCTACTGCTTACAGGTACAGAAGGCCGGTCCTGGCAGCCGGAAGGAAAGGGTGTTCAGGTTACGACACGGCGTGGCATGCTAGCTTCATGCTCATTCTAGCTCGTCGGTTTGGGGAGGTTCTTGCCATCGCAACGCTGAACGGTCGTTACGTACATTTTACATGCCGGATGATGTTTAAAATTAAAGTTCGGGTTCAAATTATGGAGCCCGCATTTGTCCTGTCAAAATACCCTCGACTACATACCAAAACTTCCAAGTGAGGAGAGCGCTAGATGGGATTGCTCTCGGAGGGGTTGCCCACCCTCGTATCACAAAGGATACTACCATGACTGTTACGCCCTCGATTTTTATAACAGTCCCAAATCTGGATAATTAAATTATTATCAGAATATCATCTAAACATAATTTTCCTAATCAAAAATATTACTTAAAGCAATACAAAACTTCATTGCTTAGTCTCCAATCTCCTTCTCATCATTGACCTTGTTAATCTTCAGATTACCTTCTCTTTACTTTGCCACATACACCCATTACGTCACTTAAACCACTGGCATCTTATAGGATTTCAAAAAAAAAACTATTTACAAAACAGAAGAAACTTCTCAAATATGTTTCCATTGCGGTAACAATAAAAAGATTTATGTATGTCTCTTTATATCATTCGATCAATTTATTCAATTCAATTAACGATTCCTAACAAGCAACGATAATAAAGGTGAATTAAAGTCTAAAAGCTAAATTAATGTACCTAGATAAACATAACTGTTATACTAAGAGGAAGTTCAACAGAAACCCCGAAAATATAAAAAAATTATAACCAACAGTCGATCGTAGAGGGGTCTTATTTGTTATATGTTCTTAGATTAATATTTAATTTATTTTACTATCAGCAATATTCAAGCAGAATAATCATACACAAAAATAAAAAAAAAAGAAAATGGAAATTATGTTAAAAATAAGTAAATAGACTGAAAAAGTATAAATATTTTAGAATTCACCACATTTTATTTAAATTGTCCTCTACTCTGAGAGTTTCAACGTAGCTCGTGAGCAAGTTCAATGTCGACTTATTTGCAAGTTTTAACTTTTTTTTTTGTTACAATTGTTGTTGCTGGTGTAGCAAAATAATTTGGTTATTCAATAAAGATTAAGAAATGGAACTTACCACAGCTTTTAAAATAATTCCCTTTGAGGTGGTGCACCGCTTCATTGGTCTGTGGGCTCGTACTTGGCTGGAATTATTAACTTTAGAATTGAATAACAAATGAAATCACTACACCTTATCTTTATGCATTCAATAGTTATTAAGTAGAAAAACATTTTTTTTTTCTAGATCATTTTAGGTTTTAACAAGAAAACTATTTAATATATGAGTAATTATATAACATTTTGAGGAAAAACTAATCAAACGTGGTGAACTAGGAAGATGATAGGTTAAACAATATGAATAACTAAAATTGGAATTAAAACAAGAATCTATGGTTATTGTTGAGGTCTATTGAATTTAATGGAGATGATGATCTGGTGCTGGTGAAATTAGAAAAGCAGAAGACGATGTCGAGACTGGTGAAACTGTCCAGCAGGGAGCTTTGACGGCAGTTTGTTGTTGGAACGACTCCTTCGTTATAGGACTGACCACGTTGGAGTTCAAATTCACAAGTTCAAAAGTTCATAATTGTTTAATTTATGCGGTGTTTGTAAATGACTTTTGGGGTACAGTCTTGGGGCTTTTTGGGACTTTGCACTTAGTTTGGCCAATTGGTGGTTGCGTGGCCTGAATTTTTTTCTTTACGGCGAGCTTGGGATCAGATTTACGGAGATAATCTTGGTTTTACACTCTCCTTGTTATTTTTAGGACTTTATGCACGTTTTTGGGAACACATAACCCATGGCATGCAAAAATGTTGGCGGATTTATGTTAGTTTTTGGGTAAAACGTGTAGAAGTTCGATAAACTTTATGATTTAATCATTTTTCCACAAAAATATTCACGCCAAAGCGAAGATTTTAGTCTGATTGCAAAGTTTTACACTTAAATTATCATTATTTATTTTAATCGAATACTGATGCCGAAAGATTTACGAAAAATTGCTTTATTTTTTTCCTCGCAACAGCCCGAAGACGAAGTCAATCACACGAAATCTTGATCACCACCAAGAGAAGGAAATCTGGCAATCATCGCTTTTATAGCCTGTCGGTAACCCTGATTGCTGCCGACATTTCGTGTGAGAGCGAGTTCCCAAAATGGCGATGGACATGTTTCCGGAGGTCCTCTTTTTCGGCCGTACCTTAAACCGCAGAATAAAACTTTTTATCTTAAAAATCATTTTTAGATTTTTTTAAGAATACATGTGATATCGGTTTCATTCTCCGGTCAAAATTTGTGGAGAAAATACGCCCCGGAAACACTTCCATGACAGAAAACACCACGACTTACACAAATTATATACTTTCTCTTTTTCTCTCTTAAAAGAGATCTTAACCAAAATCCACTCCACCATGAGCTCTCTAATAAGTTCAAAATCACCACACTTGTCGACTTTTCAGTCTTTCACCACATACATCATCACTACCTTTACTTTCTTTACTTTTGTTTCAGTATTGAATCGAATTGAATGTCATTGTCATGATTGAAAAGAAGTTCAGATTTCTGACTAACTGATTATCAGAGATCAGACATCCTCAAACTTTATCGAATGTTGATTGCAATCTTTAAAATTACCTGATCGTTTCCCACAAAACTTGTACATTTCCAAGTAGAAACGATGGAAATGGATAAGAAATGAAACGTTACATGATAAATCGAATGATAACAAAAAAATTGCTAATCGACCCACACCCGAGAAGACGTCTCATGTTCAGACTGTAGCCAGCCCGGTTCCATTCGAAAATAATCTATTTTTTTATGCCTTTCGAGTGAAAAACGCCTAAAACCTTACCATTTGAATCTTCCAATTCATAAAGATTATTTCCTATGAGCTTTCTTATTTTTGCCTTTGTAAATTTTGGGCACAATTTGGCGTTTACTTTCTTTGCAGCGTCACAAAGCACAAAACTCCGTTTATAGACCACATCGCCAATATTATATTTCACCTGTTTGCTTCGGGTATTGTAGTGGTGTTCATAAATTTGATGTGCTTTTTGGAGAGAATTTTTTATAGCTGAATGAATAATGTTTATTTTTGAAGATTTTGGAATGACGTTAAGTTCCGAATTGTTAACTGAATCAAGTTTGCGAAGAAGTTCGAACTCGGAAGCATGTTCAACCATTTTTAGGCCAAACAAAGCCTCATAAGGGGACATGCCTATAGCCGAATGGGTAGCGGTTCTGAGAGCACAGGTGATAGCGGAAAGGTGTGTATCCCAATTCCTTTGATCATCTCCCATGTACGACCTAATGGCAGCTAGAATGGAGCGGTTAACACGCTCGCTAGCATTAGCTTGCGGTGCATAGGAAGCCGTTTTAACATGCTGAATGCCATACGAAGATAATAAATTCGTGAAGTTTGCGCTAATAAATTGTTTGCCGTTATCGGTCAAGATGGACTCAGGCACACCAAACATACATAATACATCTTCATTTAAAAATTTAACGGCAGATTCCGACGTGGCAGATCTTAAGGCTTTAATAACAACAAATTTGGTTAACTGATCTAGGGCGATAATTACATAGACGTTACCACTTTTGGAACGAGGGTATGGCCCAAGGAAATCTATATAGATATGTTGGAATGGGCGTTCCACTTCGAAGGCTTTTCCCATTGGCTGTCGTAGAATCTGATTGGAAGCTTTTGACATCTTACAAGTTTCACAACTGTTCACGTAAGACTTTACCTGTGAGGCCATGTTCGGCCAAAAGAATTGCTGTCGTAACCTATGTAGAGTTTTACCTAAACCACCATGCGCAGCCCTTGGTGGCCGATGAGCCAAAGTAATCAGTTGGGTCGTCAGCTGCGATTGAACCCAAAGCTTCCATCCTAGGTCATCCTGTAAAGGATTCCCTGTGCTGTGTAGAACCTTCTTGTACACGAAATTGTCCCAGACTTGAAGGTCCGGCAGCTGTTCTATTTGTTTTGTGATGGTGTCAATGATCTGAACATAGTCCGCAGATTTAAAACTGGGGTCTGTTAGATCTATGTGTAGCACCTCCGCAGAATATTTCTCCGAATCGGCATCTAGATTCAACTCGTCAACTGCAAAAACTCTGGACAGAGCGTCTGGCACGACATGCTGCGAACCTTTACGATGCTCGATGTCGAAGTCATAGCCTTGAAGCTTCAGGCTCCATCGAGCTAACCTCCCGCTGAGGTCCTTTTGACTCATCAACCACTTCAAACTAGCATGGTCGGTCACTACTTTAAAATGGTATCCCTCCACATAGGGACGAAATTGTTGTATGCTCATAACCGCGGCCAAGCACTCCCGTTCAGTGACGCTGTAATTACACTGAGCCTTGTTCAATTTGTGCGAGTAGAAAAAAATGGGGCGTTCATTGCCTTCGGCATCCTTCTGACATAATACACCTCCAATGCCGGTCGACGAAGCATCGCACAAAATGACGAAAGGCTTGGTATAGTCAGGGTTCACTAAAATGGGTTTCGAAGTTGGTATATCCTTAATCTTTTGAAAGGACTTTAATGCTTCTTTGGTGATTTCGAATTTGGTGTTCTTTTTCAGTGTATTTGTGATGGGGGCAGCAAGGGTACTATAGTCTCTCACAAATCGGCGATACCAGCCAGACATTCCTAGAAACCTACGAACTTGCCTCTGATTTTGGGGAATAGGAAAATCTCTAATGCCAGAAACCTTCGCGGGGTCAGTCTTAAGACAACCATCGCCAATAATATACCCTAAGTATCTCAGTTCTTTAAAACAAAACTTAGATTTTTCAAGATTGATTGTTAAACCTGCGGCTTTGAGTTTCTCAGCGATGATGTTTAAGTAACGGATATGTTCCTCAAAGGTGCGTGTGACTATGAGAAGATCGTCCAAATAAACGAAAACATTTTCTTTTAATTCGTGAGGTACCACTTTGTCCATCAATTTGCAAAGACGTTGCGGTGCATTGCAAAGGCCAAAAGGCATTACTTTGAATTGGTACAGGGGCCTGCCGGGTACCGTGAACGCTGTCTTTTCCCGTGAAGTCTTCTCCAGCGGTATCTGCAGAAAGGCGTCCTTCAAATCCACACTAGAAATGTAGTGTGTATCTGAAAGACGGCTTAGCAAAGCTTGTATATGAGGCAAAGGATACGCACTTTTTTCGTCTTTTCGTTTACCTTTCGGTAGTCTAGACACATACGGTTTTTACCCGGTTTTCGTATCAAGACTACCGGAGAGCTCCATGGGCTATTGCTCTCTTCAATTATTCCCATTTCAAGTAAACGATTCAATTCCTCATATAATAACCTTTGTACAGCTGGAGACACAGGATAGTGTCTTTGTTTTATCGGTTCAGCATTGCCTGTGTCGATTTCATGTTCCTCCAGCATGGTTTGTCCTTAGCCAAGAGTGGCAAAAGACGTTAACCTACTGATGGCAGTTTGTAGTTTACTGGATTCTTCCTCCGACAGTTCACGCAACTCTGGGGAAACATTATTTTTAGGAGTGGCTACTGGAGAAATTTCCGAAATTAAATGAGGAGCGATATTGAAAGCCTTCCAGAAATTAATCCCTAGATATAATTTTTGTTGTAGAGAAGGAATCAAATAAAGCTGTACTCTTTTGGTTTCATTTTTGTAGGTGATATCTGCGATGAATTTACCGGTGATAGATTGGTTACGACCATCCGCTGACTTGACCTTGGAAGAGAAATTTGTTATGTTTACCTTGTGTTTTCTCAAAAACTCGTCCCCATTTGCACCCAAACAACTAATGCTAGCCCCGCTGTCTAGCAATCCTAGCATACTTTCACCGAATATCGTTACATTCGCGTAGACGCGAGGATCATCTGAGCAACACAAGGTTGTTGCTTCTATAGTCTTCAAAGCGTTTTTCTTATTTTTCTTTAGATTTCTAATCCTAGTAATTCTCTTAGAAATAGGTAATTTTGGACTACCGAGTATCCTTTCTCTAGCTGCGTAGTATTCTAATTGACGTTCGTGTAAACTCTTTAATGAATGTAAAATTTTGGGTGGGACAGGTGGAATTTTCGATTCGATCTTCTCTAAAATGTTTGGTCTTTTCAAAATCTGAACTGTTTTGACAAAATCTGGAGGTTGAGGTCTTAAATTGTTTTTGGGATTGGTTAAGTCTAGTTTTCCGGTCTCTGGTTCCGAGAGAAAGCCATCCCGGTTGAAGGAATGCTCTTTCGTGAGTTTTCCGAACATTTCGGGCTTTTACATTGAGGAGAAGTTGTACCTTCCATACCACAGCGGTAGCAAAACAGGGATCTTTGGGGAGTTGGACACTCCATGAACCCGTGGCCTACCTTCCTGCAGTTCCAGCAAGTGTAGTCAGTACGGTCTCTTGGTGTCTGCAGGGCTTCAACCGCATCTGTGGTTGACGCTAAGAACTCATCTGAAACCTCAATTTCACTTATGTTTCTACGGAATGGTTGAGCTATGGGATTTCGCATTTTAATTCTATCGTTTTGCTCTTTGATGTATTTTTCCATGTTCCGACAAACATAAGCCATTTCGTTAAGACTCTGAGTTCGAAACGTCAACAACAATTCCTCCATACGGCTATGTACATTTTGTTTTATAAGAAGGATGAGTTCGCTATTAGATCATAAAGTTGTTGTGAAAGTTCTGCATCTGTCTCAAGAGAACGAAACTGCTCCATTAACGAAAAACGGAGTCCGGCCCAATCTACTCTTGGATTCGATTTAAGAAACACCCAATACCAAGTTTCAACCTGCCCGCTTACAAATTGGTCAAAATTCAACACAATTTCCTCCCATGAAGCTTGTAACCGAATGGGCTTTACTTCAGCGATTTATTAGCAAAAGAAAAAAAAAAAGATTATGCAAATATTCTACTAATAAAAAAAAAACAAAGGAAAATTGCACGACCCACTTACAGCAAACACGACCGGCGACGACCATAACGAAAATGAATGTTTTTTTTTTGGCAATAGGTAAACAAACCAACTATGTAGTTCGTCTCGCTTCTACACATAGAAATTTAGCAAAGATGATAAGGTTGCTCTTTTATTAGAAGGGGAAGGTTTGGTTGATATATGTTAGTACTCGTGCTTATAAAACTACAATAATACGAACAAGAGGATTCAGCGCTTCCTGCATAGAGAATATATAATACCTAGAGTCGCGACCTTTTCCTCCCTTGCCGAAAACACCCTCAAAATTCTTCTGAGGTGAACTCTCCGATCCTCTCTTATTTTCGTGTCCGTGAATCTGTGAAAGAGGTGAAAACAAAAAGCGAATACTCTGCCGTGGGTAAAATTTTCTGTCCTGTTGCCCAAAGTGACAGATGAAATTTGTAAATAAAAAAAATTACAAGTCAAAAAAAGAATTTGTAAAAAGCAGCCAAAGTTTGAAGAAATTAAAATAAATTAGCTGGTAAGTCAAATCAAATCAGTTAAATTCTTTTAAAAAGGCAAAAGAAAGTTTCTTGTGCTTGGTTCCTTGTATTCCAGACTACACTACCTTGGAATGTTTGCCCAACTCTGGACGACTGGACATCTTGCCCGATTTTGTTGTTGCCGTTGTTGCCGAAGATGAAAACGAAGGCAATGCATGTGAGGCTGACGACGTTGTCAAGCAACTCCTACGCCGCCTATTGCATCACAAAATTTGACGGAAACAAGATGAGTTGGGCTGTGTTTAATACCAACCAAATGCAGACCCGGACATTCGCCTATATTAAATCCAGACTCCTTCGACTCGGAACTTCTAATTTAAATGAATCAAGCAGCGAAACGGACAATGGGAAACACAGCAGAAAAATTCAAACATTTTACACCTCGCTATTTCTCAACAAGCAGTGATGGCTGTGAATCGGAAAGTGGCAGTCTTTCGTAGAAGAACCAGAAGGTAAATGTTTGTTTTCGAACGCTGTATCGAATAATGGAGGCAAGTATTTTCGATTTCCAACTAAAACCAAGTTTTATATTCAACCTTCATTAAAGGCGTCGATAATACCGGACTCGGAGTTCTGATTAGAAACAGGCAGCGTGCAAAATTCATTGCTTCATATGTTGGGTAGGCGCATACCTTTCTGTCTTTAAATTCAACTCAAACCATCTTTTGAACTTCCAGTGTTCAACAAGGCCGCCCTAAATGCAAAGGTGCTAAGTGCACAATAGTCGAAGTTGAGGAGATCGTTCATGTTGATGGAATTAAGCCAGACGAGGTTCATGTTCCTGGAATATACGTTCAGCGAATCATAAACGGTACCAACTACAACAAACGTGTGGAGAAACTTAAAATCCGAGAAGAAAACAGTGAATCCAAGTAACAAATCAGTCCAGCTCAAATGATCCGAGAACGAATCGCTAAACGAGTAGCCATGGAATTCACCGATGGGATGTATGCGAATTTAGGAATTGGTAAGATAAATTCTTTCACATAAATTTTCGTCACATCAATAACCATTTTTGAATGAAGGAATTCCTGTCCTTGCTTCGAATTACATTTCCGAGGGAGTAAATGTCATGTTGCAATCAGAAAATGGTGTTCTTGGACTGGGTCCGTTTCCAACCAAGAACGAAGTTGATGATGAAGCTGGCAAAGAGAGTGTGACAATATTGTCTGGTGCTTCATTCTTCTCGTCGGATGAAAGTGGGTGCTTGCTATGGAAGTCTCGGCTACAAAATTAACACAACAGCAATTCTGGAGACACCACATGACACATCAATCGATAAATCCAAACCATCAGAAACCAATGCATCATCGGCATTATCAGCTTCAGCATCAACGCCATTGACACCGAGCAATGGCAAGTCAACGTCATTGTCTCAAAAGCATTCTCTATCAGAGTCCGTTGCCCGAATTGGCTTTCATTACAAAATTGTCCGCAAGCGAAGCCTCAAACTCGCTCAAACCGCACATGTCCAACGAAGACAAATTGATAGTGTTCTATAAAAACGAATACATGGCGGTACGCAACGCCGAATTCGCTGGCTGTCCGAGGACAAGAAAAACAAAACAGTTTTCATACCAGTTTAAATTTTTAGACCGAAATCCCTGGAACAGCGTCCTCGGCGAACAGCAGAAGTAATAGGGCCCTCAAGCGAAGACAATATTATAAAACAATATTGTAAGGAAATTAAAAACTACAAACAATAATAAAAAAATCTGTTGAGCAAAAAGGAAACCTTGAAAATGATTTCGCTAGTTTATTTGTTTAAATGTTTGTTTGTAAACTACATAGAATGAAAAACGCTTGAGTTGGACTTTACCTAAACAAACAATTTAAATTGTATTTTTATGTTTGATATAATTTAAATAAATGTTTAAAAAAATAGAACGAAAAAATGTTTTGATAGTTTTTTTTTGGGTTTATATGAAACTTGATTGAATTTTTAATCGTTTTTTATTTTTATAGACATAGAATTTCCTCCAATAAAAGTGAAATTATGGTTTATTAATCTTCTTCATCTTCAGATTCAGCTTCTTCGAGCCAAGTTAGCCAATTGTTGACTTGGAACATAGCAGTTCCCTTTCCTGGAAATTTGTCTGAGATCTCTTCTTTCCATAGCAAGAATGCCTCTTCCTCTATAACGCTGGGACCGTACAGATTCTTAAGCCAACGACAAAACATTCCTAAGGAAACGACAAACATAGTAATAACGTGAAATGTTTTGAATGCTTTAATAAACAACTTACCTTCGGGAAATTTGCATGGTAACTTTTGTAAAGCCTAGAGGGCAATTAATTGTAGATCGATGTTTCAGCTGAGGATTTGGCAGCATTTGTGGAGGAGCTTCTTCCTTTACAATCATAGATATTTCCGGATTCCTCTTGGTGTCTGATTCAGCATCAGCAAGTTTGGTTTCCTGACAAAACAAATAAATATTTATTTGCAAAATCACAAGAATACAAAAAATAAGAATCCTTACCTCTGTATTATATTTCAAAATGACATGAGGACGGTAATGAAGCCTGGATCTTTGTAGTACTTAACATCCACGCTAGTCTTAATCCACCAGTAGAAAGCCTGTGGATTGGCATCCGAATGCAATTGTTTCAACATCCCAACTTGTACCTTCAACAATGGGTACAAGAACTCCAGGGAGCGATCGTCAAGAATTTCGGCCAAACGAGTCTTATTGCGATCGGCCTCGGGAAGACTCTTCATCAAATCGATTTTGCTGTCTCTGAACATCTCTTCCAAACTATCACCATCAACTTTTGCAATTGTTGCAGAATCAACAAAAACAATGGATAATGTTGGCCATTCTTAGTGAAAGCGGCAACTTCGGTTAATTTCAACGAATTTCCACAAGTTACTGCTTTCGACAATAGACATGCAACCAGAGTAGCAATAAGTGGAGTAATAACTTGACGCTCATTCATACGATTGACGATTTGCTTGTTTAAAACAATTTGTTTAAAAATTTACTTTACTCGTATGTGTGTCTGCTGGTGTATTAAAATGTACATAAAAAGTTACCTCTTTCTTTTATTTCTATTCTTTTTGCTTGGTTGTGTTTTTGTTTTGAACGCAATCTCCTCATTGTCAGCCAAAACGTCTTTCACGAGTTTGGTCTTTTTGTTGGACAGTTTCTTGCTTGATTTCTTATTGGAGCTCGCATTCGAATGGATTTTTTACAAACTGTCTGAGTTTTTTAAGTTTTCTTTTTCGACACTTCAAATTTCGGATCAGTCGACCCGATGTGGAGCACTGCTACCAAGCTGTTTCTTTTCCGACTTCTTGGGTTTCTTTAGTTTGAGCAAATAGTCTGAAACGGTTCCGCCAGAGTTCTTGATTATTTGAGCAATTCCTCTCAAATTTGTAGTGTAGTTTTGTGTAAAAAAAGTAATCGCCCGACCGGGCGGCCGGCTCTGCCCATTCGATCGATTCGATGTTGTTGGTGGAAAATCATAGTTTATAACCAAATTGACACCTCTGATATCAATACCGTCACCCATGAGTTCTGTACAAATGAGAACTCATATGTGTCCCTGTCGGAAAATTCGCATAAAATTGTCTCGCTGCTGTTGGGTGCGATCTACGTGTATCACATCGACATTGATTCCGTCGTAGAGAAGTTCTTCGAAAAGTTGTTTAGCTCGGTCCTTGCTCTGAACAAATACCAGTACTAGTGGTTTCAAACCCTGTCGCACGAGATCTCTTACAGCAATAATTTTCTAGATTCCGATCCGACAAAAAGCAATTCCTGATTAATTGTTTCTGTGGCGGCATTTTCAACGCCGATTGTATGTCAAAATGAGGTTTTTCTACTTTTGGCCATCTTCGGCGTCGTCTGAAAAAGCAAATACGTGTGATTAGACGAATGAATAGGTTGATGACGTTTGGACTCACGCCACAACATTTGCTCGCACATAATCGAACAAAGGAACAATAAAAATGTTTATGATAAAGTCTGATATGACTAAGCGATAGATTTCTTGTCGAACGGCCATTTCCCAGCACCCTTGACATTTTTTGTTCAGCCAGAAAAATACCAACACTCCAATTACGACTCCTTCTAGACGAAACGTTCGAACCATCGTTACGTGAAGTGATCTTCTCGGACATCTGTAGTCCTCCATTCTACGGAAAAAGACAACTTTACACACAACAAATCAGTTGAGTAAATGAAAACGTACTTTCCAGTCCAAGAGAAAAACGCTTGCAAAAGAAGCATTGATGTATTAACTACATTTTAACTGCATTTTTTGTAGTTTTGGTTCCTAGATTGGTTTGCTCGCCAGAACCCAACAAACAAATTCTATTCACTGCCTGATATTGCTGTTTTTTGGCAAAATGATTGCAACGATTTTAAAAAACAAAATATTAACAAAAATGTTGTTTGCAACTTACCCTTTCGTTGTATTTTTCTATTTTAATGCCGGATTTACACGAATGGCAAAATGCCATTATTTCTGTCAAATTCTAGCCATTTTTCTTTAAATCGTGTAAACGCTCTAAATACTGGCAATATTTTTGCCGTAAAAAAATGGCAGAGAAAAATTGGCAGAAAATATTGCCATTAATATGGCTATGTGTAAACTCTGTGCTGTCGCCATTTTCCAAATTTTGCCATTCTAGAAAAAAAATGAACATGCTCATTCTTTTTTGGCAAGTTGCCATTTTAAATGTCAACCCAAACGTCATTTAAAAAGAGCAAAGTTTGTGTTGATATCGGCCTAGCAAAAATAAAATTGTAAGTACCCACAAAATACTTGTTTTTATTAAAAAGAATATTAAATTAGATATTTAAAAATTTAGAAACACGCAGGCAATGGAAAAGAAGTCGGTTCGAAACCGAAAAGTTGAGAAGAAATGGACACAAGCAGAGGAGCGGCTGCTGGTGGAAATGGTGGAGGCCCGACCAAGCCTCTGGGATTACCATTCCCTAAACTACAAAAACAGAGATTTAAGAAATCTGTGCTGGGTCGAAATAGCCCCGAAAACGAACCATAGTGTGGCTGATGCGAAGCTTCACTGGGGTTCGTTGAGATCAAGATTCATTGTGAGTTTCTTCTTTCTGTTCATATTTATACACATATAATCAATATTTTTTGTTTACATTAACATTTTATATAATTAATTCTCTTTTCTTTAAAGTCGGAACAAAAAAAACTGACCACCACAAAAAGCGGACAAGGAGCATCCACCAGCAAAACATCGTTTTCTCTATTTCATGCGCTGCAGTTTCTATCTAAGATGGGAGTGAAATCTGAAAGGGAAACTGTTTCCAATTTGGTGAGTCTTGTATTGTTTATTTCATATATACAGAAAAAATCTTGCGGGCGCCTATGACTTTTACTGTTGCAAGGTACATTTAACTTCTCAAATGTCTAGACATATTATGTAGATAATACAAATAAAACACATACGTTTTTTCTTATTGATATGTATGTACATATCCGTGAAATTATTCCGTGGTATTATACAAACATTTGTACTGCCATGGCACTTCTCCCTCTTTCATGAAAAATTCTTTAAATTCTTCGCGAATATTTTTTGCTTCATCAGTCCCTCGTCCTTGATGTGGCGTATTTCGGAATGGACGTAATTTTTCACTTTCTGTGATTTCACGGCGCCACAGACCTTCTATGATGGTGCCCTCAGAATCCATCTGGTCAAAATCATTCGGCGCAGCATATGTAGATTTTCTTTTCATAAGAAAATTATGCAGGGTGCATATTGCTAAAACAATTTTGATTGCCTTGACTGGCGTAGTTTCTATAGGCCTTCTCAAAATGCGAAAACGAGCAGCAGCAATTCCAAAGACATTTTCAACCACACGTCTTGCCCTTGAAAGCCTGTAACTGAACACTCTTTCTGGTGTGTTTTGCCCTCTGAAGCTATATGGCTTCAGGATGTTGTGTTTTAAGGGAAAGGCATCGTCAGCAGTCATGACAAATGGAACGGGATTGTACCTTCCGGGGAGAGGTTTTGGTGGCGGTAAATTTAACGCGTTCGATTGTAGTGCGGACGATAATGCACAACGGCTAAACACTCCACCATCTGATTCTCGGCCCTTTGCCCCGATGTCCACAAACAGGAAGTTATATTCTCCGTCGGCTAGTGCCATGAGCACAATACTATTTTTTTTTTTATAATTAAAGTACTCACTACCACAATGAGCCGGAGCAATGATGTCTATGTGTTTTCCATCTATTGCCCCAAAACAATTTGGAAAATTCCAGCGATCCTCGAATATTTTAGAAATTTTTTGCCACTCTTCTTCTGTCGATGGCATCTAAAAAAAAATGAAACATTTTTGTATTTTCAGACAATTGAAACAGAAGTCGATGATGATGATGGTGATGAAGATGAGAGAAAACAATTTAGTTTCACCTTTGCCTCCTAAGAAGCCCAAGCACACCCGAGAATTCGATAGCCAAGTTAACCCGGAGCGAGCTGCCCTTATGGGAAAAATCTCAGATTTTCTTGATAAGGAAAAGGCTGTATCTGAGGAAACGAAATGGAGAAGAGCTTTTGTGGAATTCATTTTTCACGAGCTCAATCGTTATGATGAGCAGAATGCACAAAGGTAACAAATTTAGATTTTCATGTGTTTATTTTTTCTGAAATTCTATCTACCTACTGTTTTAGCTTGAAAAATCAATTGCTTATGCAATGTTTAAACTTCCAAAGCGTGGATCGCTTTGTTGTTTATGAACCGGATGGAGACGACAATTTACCGGATTACTGCGGAGAAGAAACTTAAAGAAACCTAAAGTGCCAAACATATGAGCTGTGAACTGCGAATAAATATCAAAAAGAGACTTAATGAAATGTGTTCCTAACTCAAAAATTGAATTTAATTTAATTTATTTATTTACTTTACTTTACTTTGTACCTAACTTTAATATAATATGTATAAATATATAATCTGTAACCTCTTTATTTTATGATAAAACGGTTCTATAAACATTGCTGCTTGGCTATCAATGAAAATGGTGATGTCCGCGTGTGATATCGCCATCATGGATAAATGTTTAGCAGCGTTTTTCACTGCCAAGATCTCAGCTTGGAAGACGCTGCTATGGTCGGGGAGCCTGAATGATTTGGCAATGTTGAGGCTTACCATCGGTGTAGATGGCAATGGTTGAGTCGCTGGTGTAGGGCACACTAGTCTCCCAATCTAGTCTATTGTTGAACTTTGCACTAAAAGATTTGGTGAAATCTAAGTAAGGGGTCATATAATCTGTGGAGATTTTGTTATCTACGTATTTCGTAAGAATAGCTGCGTGGCCACACTGACTTGATTTCCAGATGTTGGTTTGGCTGAGCCTAAGGGCGCTGTTTGCTGCTGATTCTTGGATGAATAAATCTACTGGGGGGAGACTGAGGATCGTTTCTAAACCCGCAGTTGGGGTAGTCCTCATCACACCACTAGTACAGATACAAGCCATTCTCTATACTTTGGTAAGTGTTTTTAAATTCGTGGATTTCTCCATCGCTTCCCACCAAACTAAGCTGCCATAGGTTAGAATCGGCCTGACAATGGCAGTGTACATCCACATGACTATTTTGGGGTTTGGTCCCCAATTCCTACCCAGAATCTTGTTGCATGAGTAGAGTGGAATTTTGGAAGATTAGGAAGAACAAACAGATAGACAAACACACTTTCACATTTATAAATATACATATTTATTTGCCTACATATGTATGTACTTACTTTTAAAAAATCGTCTTTCAGTGTTACGTAAATTGCTTCACAAACTTCGGAAACAATATTACATATGGATGATTTCGATCTCTTGAACAAAAACATCAAGCTGCTGTAATTGTCTCCAGTTGCCAGAAAACGGAGAGTGATAGCGAGACGTTCTGCTACAGGTATGGGTTCTCGCATATTTGTGTTTTGTTTCCTGACAATGGGGGATATTTTTTCAGTCAGGAAATCGAAATCATCAGCTGACATCCTCACAAAATTTTTGAACAACTCGGGGTCATTGTTGCGGAGCTGTCCACGCAGTGTTTCAAAAAAACCACCTCCTTCCAAGAAAAGTGGTCGAACCCAATGCGTTCTTGGTTTCCGTCGCCTTACAAGGGACCGTTTGTGCTCTTCTTCCTCCTGATCTTCTAAAATCAAAAAAGCTCCCAAGAGAGCAATGGTTTTCGACCTTGATTCCATTTTTTCTTGTCTTGAGTTTCTTTAGTAATGTTATATTTTTTCTTGGTATTTTAAAAAAATCCGTTATAATGGAACGTTTATGGCAGTCATGTAAATATAAATTTTCTGTCTTTGTCATTAAATGTTGCCAAAATAATGGCCAACATAAAAATCTGCCATTTATTGAACTCGTGTAAATGGCATGTCATAAAATAAAATATTGCTTCCATTATTTTGCCATTTTTTTGGCAGAAATATTGGCATCTTTGCCATTCGTGTAAATCCGGCATAAGATTTGAGAATGTCAAATATTGTTGACATCAGCTGTCAAAAAATTTCACACAGCAAATGCGAGACTTAAGGCACGATTGCATTTTCCTTGTACGCTCCGAAGGTGTAAGCATACCATTTCGACTTTTTCTTGTGTTGTTTTAAGATTTATTAAGTTTTTTGAAACAAATATTGGTAAATAATAGTGCAATTATATGTTACAAGTGCAAAGACACAATATAATGTATTTATTTTTTTTATTACATGCATTTTTTTGTATGTGTACGTTTTTTTGAAAATTTTGAGCGCAACGGAATCTTATTTTTGAAATCTGAGCCCAGGACGACCACCTCGACTCAAACCTGAGCACTGTATCTAGGTCAGTGTGAATGTATTGGTGCAGTCTCCCATTTAAAAAGCATTGGAAAACTAACACATTCTCACTGGGTTAGTATAAAACGAACAAATTTCAGTTTGTAGGCAAAAAGAGAGCGAACACCCGAAGTCGCGACTCTAGGTATTATATATTCTCTATGGCTTCCTGAGCACAGAATGTTTATATGCGTAAAGAAGGGCAACTAAGTTGCATTGACATACTCAGATTCATGTTGTATGACAACTTGAATCCAATGTTTTTATTGACAGATTCATGTTTCTCGACACAATGAATCCAATTTTTTTTTACTTGAATCAAGACAAGTGCATGATAACACTGATGCACTTTCACCATGATATTGCGTAATAATGCGTAGGTGAAAGATAATCATATGCGTATAAATTATGATATAGTTAATAAGACAAAGGCTGGAAAAGTGGCACTTTTTATGTTAGGAGTGGGGAGGTTAGAGACTAGGTCTAAGGTAGAAACTGACGGTAAGCACTTTCTTTTCAAGAAGTACCTTTATCGAAGATAACAAGTGCCTAGAAAAACCTTAGGAAGACGAATAACGAAGTGTCATCGATTTATATTAGCAGCTTAAAAATAGTCTTGATTTTCCAAAAAAATGTAAGTAATTTAGAATAGTTAAAAGAAAAAAAGTTGAATTCAAACTAATCGAAAGAAATTAAATTATTGATAGTGGAATCGAATTATACTGAAGATCTGGAATTGGACGATATAAAAAACTATCCGTATAGGAAAATATATATGAAAAGTACATATATATATATGCACATATATACCTAGATAGATTCTAGATATATATATTTAACGATATCCAAGATACTAATTTTGCGAGAAGTTTAAAGAAAGATAAAGGTAAGCGCCTTCAGAAAGCCTTGTATTTAATAAATCATGGTTAAAGTAGTTTTTTTTTGTGTAGCGAGGTCGTCAAATAAATTTTTTTTGGCGGCCTGAAATTAAAGGGGGCCGATCTAACGGTACCGAAAAGAGCTCCAATAATTTCCAAAATACAGATTAAAGCAAGTGACTAATTGCGAGCATTGCAGTTCGTTGAATCAAAAAGTCGCCAGAGACGGACGACAGCGTCGTCGCCGTCAGCAGCAGCCAACACAAAATTCTTTGCATCATCATTGAAACCTACGTTTGATCAATTTTTTTTATCTAATTTTGATTGCTATTATAAATTAATGAAATTTAGAATTTTCTTTTGATATTTATAATTACCGTAAAGTCCTTTTATATATATATATATATCTATATATATATTTATGTATATATATATCAGCTTAGTAACTCATCTTATACATATCGATACATTATAGTTTTACATCGACATATATATATATAAATGATATATTGCCTATGAAAGTGAAAAGTGTGGTAATATTTATAAGATTTTAAAGATTTTAAGTTTTTCTTCCTACTTTAAAACGTAAAAGTATACGAATTTAAACACCAAGATTCATCGAAGGAGTGGCCATTTCGTCGATTAATATTGGGGGTAAGTCTTTTCTTGTGGTGTATGTCCAAATTGAATTAAAAGTTTTATAAGTATTGCCCTCATTTTTTTATATTAGACAATATTTCAATCATTTTAAACTAAACTTTAACATAGTTCGAGTCGTAAAGTTTATAATTGATACTATTTGTTGTTTTATTTCACATGATATAATATAATGTAAGAAAAGTAAGATGAATTGCGAAGTTATAATGCTAATTGGAGGTTTATTAAATAATTGTACTGTGTAAACATGAACATGGACTTTTAAATTTTTATGAAGGGAAGGATGAGGGGTTAAGGGAAAGATGATCGTTTGAGGACTGGAAGACGTTCTGTAAAGGGGTTGCTCTAGCGAGAGAAGCAACCTAGGTAGGGAGGGTTGAGGCAACAGTCTCGCGCGTCGACAACATCTACGACGCTAGTCTGACATGGTAATTTTTTTGTAATGAGTTTATAGGTCAAGGAACCACCCCAACCGACGAGCTAAGAAAAGGGTACAAGCATGTCAGCAAGGACCTCGAACAACAACGCTCGTTACAAGCTTTGTAGCAATCCTTCAACCTCTCTAAACGAAAGATGAACTCATCAACCGTCATGTTAAGATTGTCATACTTTAAACCCCATTTATGGTAACTATGACCTTTGTAAGTAGAATTTGAGGGTAAATTTGGACGCATACTACTATCTTGCCTAGCGGAAGTATCATCAAAATTCATATTTCTTATTCTTGAAAGAAATTCATCGGCATCAGGATTAAGATTGGTTTCTCTAACTCTCGATGCTGATTCGGGTATACCAAACTGATTTTGTGTTGTAAAATTGGGAGCTTCATGTGTAGGTGGTCGTCTGCGAACATCGTATTCGCCTTGCATAGAGGGGGTGTTTTCCTTCAACGTTTCTCGAATGATCTCAGCTACTTGTTTTTTTAATTCAGCCCTGTTTGTTTCCAAGTCTTTCCGAATTACCTGCAAATCTTCAGTCCTAGCCAAGCCTATCGATGCCGTAACAAGACCCTGAATATAAGCTGGTAAATCTGATTCCATGCTTGAGCCTTGAGTCCCCCCTAGTGACAAACTATACCTTTTTTCCGAGAAAGCTTGAGAGCCAGATGGTCCGGGTTCACCATCAACAATTTCAGGATTCGCCATAGAGTGTTCCTTCGTTACTAAACCTATGGCGTCAGGATTGCTGTTATTGTTAGCCATTGCTGTACGATGAAGAGTGTTATTGTTGGATCCTCGACCTCGAGTGCTTTGGTTAGATCCTCGAATACGAGTATTTTGACTAGACCCTCGACCTCGATTGCTTTGACTTAATACACGCCCTCGAGGATATTGATTAGATCCAAAATTATATTGACTTGAACCGCCACCACGACCTGAACGTAAGTCGTATATTCTACCGGTAAAAGCCGAAGACATAAGGTTATCTTAAAAATCACAAATGCAACACCTTCTTCGAAAACAAAAATTAAACCTGAACCGCAAAAAATGTATCCCTATTCATAAAATTAATAATTCTAAGTTGAATACCGTTGGGAAAGAAAAAGAAAAAAAAAGGAAAAAAAATATACAAAAATAGAAAATGAAAGAGTTACCTAAAAAATTACGAAAAACTGTAGGAAAAAAAGAAATTCTCAAAATGTTAATTAATAAAAAAAATTCAAATCAAAAAGACAAAGAAATACTATTCTATATCTATCTATATTTTGGTTGAATATATAATCATAAATTTGTAGGGTGGATGTGACAAAAGGATAACAGAAAAATCTGAAGACTGTAGAAAAAAAAGGTTTTGTACTAAACTCACTTGAAAATTAATATCGAAGCTGAAAACAAAAATATGAGGTTAACGGAAACTCATACTGCTAAGACCTGCATACCGATATAATTAACGAAAAAACTGGGATACCAACAACACGCAGCAGACAAAGTAATAACGTTGCTTCCAGAGCTCACACTATCGGTCGTCATTGCTTGTTCCCGTGGGGTATTAAATCAAACAATAATCCGAACAACAATAATTTCGGCTGAACCAAAAGAACGGATTCAAAGAAAATTGATTGAAATAGTAAGGATTTGATATTTGTTTCGAATCATTAGATGATTGCCGCAACAGACTAAATAGGGAAAAACATCTACCCATTTACTGGACGTCCAAACACCGCTCCGACTCTCGCAAATACAAAATAAATTTATTTATCTGTATGCATAAAACATCCACCATAGCATTGAAATTTCGTTGTAAGCAAAAACCACAAGGTATAAATATGTTTTTTTTTTTTTGTTCTTAGCTTCATACGAAGGTATTTATCCGGAAAAATCGGGCCCCACGTTGGGCGCCACCTGTAACGGTCCGAGGTGTTGTCGGCCCTAGAACTTCCGATGAGCTGATCCATTTAACTTAAATCAGAGGTGCTACAACCCCTAGACCACAAAATCATGTCAGCACATTTTGGAATTTGCTCATAAGAAAGTCCCTATAACCTTTCCCGCCTTTACCACCATTACGACCTACTGCTTACAGGTACAGAAGGCCGGTCCTGGCAGCCGGAAGGAAAGGGTGTTCAGGTTACGACACGGCGTGGCATGCTAGCTTCATGCTCATTCTAGCTCGTCGGTTTGGGGAGGTTCTTGCCATCGCAACGCTGAACGGTCGTTACGTACATTTTACATGCCGGATGATGTTTAAAATTAAAGTTCGGGTTCAAATTATGGAGCCCGCATTTGTCCTGTCAAAATACCCTCGAATACATACCAAAAACTTCCAAGTGAGGAGAGCGCTAGATGGGATTGCTCTCGGAGGGGTTGCCCACCCTCGTATCACAAAGGATACTACCATGACTGTTACGCCCTCGATTTTTATAACAGTCCCAAATCTGGATAATTAAATTATTATCAGAATATCATCTAAACATAATTTTCCTAATCAAAAATATTACTTAAAGCAATACAAAACTTCATTGCTTAGTCTCCAATCTCCTTCTCATCATTGACCTTGTTAATCTTCAGATTACCTTCTCTTTACTTTGCCACATCCACCCATTACGTCACTTAAACCACTGGCATCTTATAGGATTTCAAAAAAAAACTATTTACAAAACAGAAGAAACTTCTCAAATATGTTTCCATTGCGGTAACAATAAAAAGATTTATGTATGTCTCTTTATATCATTCGATCAATTTATTCAATTCAATTAACGATTCCTAACAAGCAACGATAATAAAGGTGAATTAAAGTCTAAAAGCTAAATTAATGTACCTAGATAAACATAACTGTTATACTAAGAGGAAGTTCAACAGAAACCCCGAAAATATAAAAAAATTATAACCAACAGTCGATCGTAGAGGGGTCTTATTTGTTATATGTTCTTAGATTAATATTTAATTTATTTTACTATCAGCAATATTTAAGCAGAATAATCATACACAAAAATAAAAAAAAAGAAAATGGAAATTATGTTAAAAATAAGTAAATAGACTGAAAAAGTATAAATATTTTAGAATTCACCACATTTTATTTAAATTGTCCTCTACTCTGAGAGTTTCAACGTAGCTCGTGAGCAAGTTCAATGTCGACTTATTTGCAAGTTTTACCTTTTTTTTGTTACAATTGTTGTTGGTGGTGTAGCAAAATAATTTGGTTATTCAATAAAGATTAAGAAATGGAACTTACCACAGCTTTTAAAATAATTCCCTTTGAGGTGGTGCACCGCTTCATTGGTTTGTGGGCTCGTACTTGGCTGAAATTATTAACTTTAGAATTGAATAACAAATGAAATCACTACACCTTATCTTTATGCATTCAATAGTTATTAAGTAGAAAAACATTTTTTTTTTCTAGATCATTTTAGGTTTTAACAAGAAAACTATTTAATATATGAGTAATTATATAACATTTTGAGGAAAAACTAATCAAACGTGGTGAACTAGGAAGATGATAGGTAAAACAATATGAATAACTAAAATTGGGATTAAAACAAGAATCTATGGTTATTGTTGAGGTCTATTGAATTTAATGGAGATGATGATCTGGTGCTGGTGAAATTAGAAAAGCAGAAGACGATGTCGAGACTGGTGAAATTGTCCAGCAGGGAGCTTTGACGGCAGTTTGTTGTTGGAACGACTCCTTCGTTATAGGGCTGACCACGTTGGAGTTCAAATTCACAAGTTCAAAAGTTCATAATTGTTTAATTTATGCGGTGTTTGTAAATGACTTTTGGGGTACAGTCTTGGGGCTTTTTGGGACTTTGCACTTAGTTTGGCCAATTGGTGGTTGCGTGGCCTGAATTTTTTTTCTTTACGGCGAGCTTGGGATCAGATTTACGGAGATAATCTTGGTTTTACACTCTCCTTGTTATTTTTAGGACTTTATGCACGTTTTTGGGAACACATAACCCATGGCATGCAAAAATGTTGGCGGATTTATGTTAGTTTTTGGGTAAAACGTGTAGAAGTTCGATAAACTTTATGATTTAATCATTTTTCCACAAAAAATATTCACGCCAAAGCGAAGATTTTAGTCTGATTGCAAAGTTTTACACTTAAATTATCATTATTTATTTTAATCGAATACTGATGCCGAAAGATTTACGAAAAATTGCTTTATTTTTTTCCTCGCAACAGCCCGAAGACGAAGTCAATCACACGAAATCTTGATCACCACCAAGAGAAGGAAATCTGGCAATCATCGCATTTATAGCCTGTCGGTAACCCTGATTGCTTCCGACATTTCGTGTGAGAGAGAGTTCCCAAAATAGCGATGGACATGTTTCCGGAGGTCCTCTTTTTCGGCCGTACCTTAAACCGCAGAATAAAACTTTTTATCTTAAAAATCATTTTAGATTTTTTTAAGAATACATGTGATATCGGTTTCATTCTCCGGTCAAAATTTGTGGAGAAAATACGCCCCGGAAACACTTCCATGACAGAAAAACACCACGACTTACACAAATTATATACTTTCTCTTTTCTCTCTTAAAAGAGATCTTAACCAAAATCCACTCCACCATGAGCTCTCTAATAAGTTCAAAATCACCACACTTGTCGACTTTTCAGTCTTTCACCACCTACATCATCACTACCTTTACTTTCTTTACTTTTGTTTCAGTATTGAATCGAATTGAATGTCATTGTCATGATTGAAAAGAAGTTCAGATTTCTGACTAACTGATTATCAGAGATCAGACATCCTCAAACTTTATCGAATGTTGATTGCAATCTTTAAAATTACCTGATCGTTTCCCACACCTTCAACAATTTTTAATCCGGACTCAATAGGAGACATAAACTTATTTTGATTTGTGATGGATAACGAAGATGCTGAAGCAAGTGTTGGATAGCTAGTGTTTGCAAACTTTGTGGTGGTTGAGAACTCGGTGACGAATTAATTAATGTATTTTGTTTGGAATGTGGCTGTTCAGTTGTAGGCTGTATGGGTAACGATGATGGTGGATCAAGTGCTTAATGTAGTTCAGTTGGTGGTGGAAGTCCTTGAGGTGATTGAAAACTCGGTGTCGGATGAATTGGTAACAATTGCTCAGTTGTAGGCTGCTGTATAATAGATAATGATCGAGATACTGATTCACTACTGCTCGAGGCAAGTTTTTTAGTCAATGGATTTTCATCGGAATCGATATCGTCTATCTTGCGCTTCAAACATGCAGGATCATTTGTAAGATTGGACATCTCGACTTCATTATTACTTTCGTCAGAACTTGTAATAAAATTATCTACTTTTTCGGAAAGTTTCATCAAGTGCGTGTGTATTTTATCCAAATTCAATTTATTATGTTGTACATCACGTGCAATATTCAAGTGTGCAAACGGGTCGCAGTCATCGCAGAAAAAATAAAAAGATTTTCGTTCTTTGAAAAGCTTCACTGTGCTATAAGGTGCGTCAATACATGCCATATGAAACAATTTCCTACAATTACCATGGCACATTATAGAGTCAATCAAATAATCGGGAATTTTATCGCAGATTGAGCACAAGGCCATCTTAAGTTCAAAAAGTAGATGTATGAATGGATCCGTAAGCGAGTTATTTCTATTTTTTTTTTAAGCTAAATTTGATCAGTTCTTGTACCACTGTACAATAAGTTCTTGGTTCTTGTATAAGATGTGGTGAGTTAATCAAGGTTGTTGTATTTGGTAAAACAGAGCTCTAATTTATTGTGAGTTGACAACTCATACGATCACAGGTTAATAGATTGAACTCGAATGTGTGAGTGAATTCGAATTTTAATGGTCGAATATGAGTATACATGCATGTAAGTAGAGATATACGTTGCTGGAGGTTGCGCTTGTGATGATAATAAAATGTTGATGTTGAAGCTCGACTTCAGCTGAGTAGCGAGTTGAATAAATTTATGGTTAAATCCAGGTAACAATGAAATGATCTTTTATTTAAATAGGTGGGAAGCGGGTTAGAGTGGTGATTTGGAAACCAGACATCCAGATGATATTAAATATTGTTTTGTTGAGTGATGATTCCAAAATACAGCACGTAGGGAGTGACAGCGATTGCAACTTGTTGCGGCATATAATGAGAGATACACAATTTATGTAGTACCAAAATTTTGCTTCTCAGGCAGACCACACACTAAAAAGTGTCACTCACCCAGTAAAACAAAGGAAAAATTATTAAACGTCAGCGATGAGAGTTGAGAATTATCAAAAACAATGAAAATCACTCAAATCATTAAACAATTGATGATCAAAATTAAATAATATTGTTAAAATTATCAATAATAGTAACAAGTCACTTTGATGTTATGAGGTAATATTAAAGATCAATAAAAAACTCACAAGATGACACAAAGTTTGTATAATAGAATAAAGTTATAACTAGTTAATAAGAAAAAAACTACGGAGCTTGATGAAAACACAGTCACTATTGTGTTGCAGAACGGTCGTGCGTTTAGTCTCGTATTTGCTGTGGTGGAAGTCTGCCACTTTGGGTTTGTGCAATAGGAAAAAAATTTTGTCTCGGCTGAGTACTCACTCTTTTGTCACCTCTTACACAGATTCACGGACACGAAAAAAAGAGAGGATTGTGAGAGTTCACCTCAGAAAAATTTTGAGGGTGTTTTCGGCAAGGGAGGAAAAGGTCGCGACTCTAGATATTATATATTCTCTATGGATGAGACGATGAGTAGGTTTTATAATAATGTTTGTATTATTTGAGTGAGAAGAATTGTTTATGACGTTAGGAGAGAGATTATTATGAGAGTCTTTCTTGTTATCACTTATTAATGTATGCAGTTGGGGCATTGGATCACTTTCACCATCAACTAGAGTCGTTTCCATAGAGGGTAAGTATATTGCCATAAGTGCTGCTGTGCCCTAGGCGTAATTTCTTTCGAAAATTACAAATTGTAAACAAATCTACACAATATGATCTTTCTATTGCAATAGTTTTTTAGTAACTGAACAAATTTGTTAAATTTTTTGATTTGGTGAAACATAAACTAACAAAAAAATATGAATTTCAACAAATTTGTACTTGAACGCAACAAAGAATATTTACTTTTGGTGAAACTAAAATAATGAAGTTTCTACAAATATCCCTTTGTAAGCAACAAATACGTTTTTCCTACAAAGAACAAAGTTGTTAATCTACAATTTGTAAGTTGGTAAAATAGACCACAGGTATAAAAGCAAAAGTATGTATGAAAGGATCTTAATGGGTTCCTAGAAATATTAAAAAAAGGATTATGATTTGGATATAGTTTTAGCCATTTTTCACCACGATCATTCGAATACTATTATCTCGATTATTGAAATCATTCGATTATGCCCATCACTAATTGACACTGTAAACGTTCACAGTGCGATGACAGGGAAAATGTGTATTTTTTTGTGATCTCAGAGAGTCAACGCGTTGACCGATTTCGTTGACGGTGTTTTCATAGCTTTAGTTCGACCCATTCTTGAATATGCCTGTCAAGTCTAGTCACCTTTTTATGAAAATCATTCCGTTAGATTCGAAAACGTTCAAAAACGTTTCTTTAGGTTTTCCTTGTGAGGCCCCCCCCGATAGACAATTCCAACTTTCCTCCTTACGTTGATAAATTAAAGCTTATAGGCATGCAACCTTTGTCTATTAGACGCAAAAACGCTGTCATTTTACTGGCTCACCAGTTGCTAAAGGGCAATATACTCCCCGTTACTTTTGAGTGAATTGCAGCTTAACACATACCGTCGTAACCTTCGTTCTGTTAACCTTTTATATATCCCCCACCATCGTACAAACTACGGCCAATCCGATCCAATGTCGAGATTTTTCCGAAACTGCAAAACTGCAATGCCTATTCTTAAAAACTTCGTTTTGAAGCTGTTTTCCGATGTGTAGACTTTGAAGAATGACGTATAAGAGATCCACAATACTCAAACCCAGATACCATGATAGTGCTCTACCGTGACGTCAGGAAGGGTTAAAATTTTCTCTCAAGGGACAGTTTCTTTTTACCCAATGTTCTTGGTTTTCTCAAAGACAGATACAACAAGAAAACTCAGTGTCTCTTTCACGATACCTACATCTTAATTTAATATCTGAGGAAAAAAAAATGTTCTCTCGGGCTTGTACTAACACTCGTGAAGCTTGTTTAGAAAGGTTAAAATCACCCACAAGGCATTTTGGCGTCATTTACATGCTTTCAAATTCAGTATAAGTTTTATATGAGCTTTGTTCTTCAATGGTTGTTCTAAGAGTTCAGCTATATTTTTAAGCACTGAAAAATCAAGTGAACGTGTGTCGGACATTGCACATAACTAGTACTTGGGTATAAGTACATTTACATATCTCGATTTTTTATGTTTTAAAGTTTACATTCACCCTTCAAAACGAACAGTCCTCGAGATAATGTCGTGGTTCTTGCCAAATACCTTATTTACGATCAATACTTACTTACTTATCCGGCTCACAATCTATGAAGGATCTCAGCCTGAGATACTGCAGCCTTCCATCTTGAACGGTCCCTTGCATGCACTCTCCAGTCGCCGAAACCAAGCGCACTGGCATCCGCAGTCACTTGGTCCTTGTACCGTAAATTCGGTCTTCTTTGTCGTCTCGAACCTGGGAGCTAGGATGAGAAGACTTTCTTGGCTGGAGCGTTGACGTCCACTCGCTCGATGTGGCCGAGCCAATGTAGTCGTCTTTTCTTGGCCTTCTGGACTACTCCACCTCTTGGTACAACTCAGAGTTCTTGGTTGAACTTTCTTCTCCATTCGTCATCGTCACATACGGGACCGAAAATACGTCGAAGAATTTTTCTTTCGAGAGTGCCCGGTATAACGTTTTGAACCCAATTATTTGGCCAACCCGAAGCAGCAGCGGTGCCCTAGGGTTATTCTTCTTCGGATCTCCACTAAGGTGTCGTTTGTGGGATTGATGTTTGATCCAAGGTAGATGAACTCCTTAACTACCTTATTGCTGCTACCAACAGCTGGACAGATATTGCTTTGTTTGTTGATAGCATGTACTTTTTTTTGTCCTCATTCACTTCAAGACCAACGAGTTATGCCTGTTCTTCAATCGCTGTGAAGGCCTCAAGCACAGCTTTTTTGGATCGACCGATGATGTCTATGTCGTCCGCATAGCCTAGGAGCTGGGTGGACTTGTTGAAGATAGTGTTTGTCGTGCCCACACCTGCCTTGCGCACTATTTGCTCAAGGACTATGTTGAAGAAGTCACATGACAACGCATATCCTTGTCTAAACGCTGTGCATGTTTGGAATAACTCGGATGAGCTGTTACCCATTTGCACACTGCACTGGGTATTGTTTAGCGTCATGCGTCACAACTGGATCAGTTTTTTCGGGATCCCGAATTCAGACATCGCCATCATAAGCTCATAACGGTGGATGCTATCATAAGAAGCTTTAAGGTCGATGCAAATATGATGGGTTTGGGTGGATGCTATCATACGAAGCTTTAAAGTCGATGCAAATATGATGGGTTTCGACTTGAAATTCGTTGGTCTTTTAAAGGATCTGCCTCAGTGTGAAAATTTGGTCTATCGTTGTTCTGCCTGGCCTAAAGCCACACTGGTACGTGCCGATTATTGTGTTGCAGAAAGGTTTGAGACGCTCACACAGAACGTTGGATATGATTTTGTATGCAACATTAAGTAGTGGTAGTTTTTGCATGGCATCGGATCGCCTTTTTTGTAGATGGGGCATATGGAGCTTATCGACCAGTCAGTGGGCATGCATTCTTCCTCCCACACTTTGGTGATGCGGTACATCAAAACACCTGATCCATATTTAAAGAGTTCCGCAGGTATGCCAACCGACCCGGCGGACTTGTTACTTTTTAGCGTTTGCATGTTTTTTTCTACCTCTACTGCGCTGGGGGCCGGGAGTCAGTCTTCATTGACTGACCTTGCTTCTCTTTGGTCATTACCTTCTTTCACTGTTTCGAAGAGCCTGTGTCCCGTTTCTGAAACCAGAACTAATTGATTCGACCTTTAAAGAAACACGGCACCGGGTATTTTTCTTGGCCCGAGACTGTTTTAGATCTGCGGATGCTCTTTTTTTCCTGCGCAGGGTCTTTTTCTCATTTTTTCCCTTTTTGTTCGGTACTCCTCTCTTGCTGCTCTTGTCTTCCGTTGCAGCATCTGCAAACGTGCATTTTCCGTCTCTCTTTTCAATAACGCGCACTCATTATCATACCACGTCTGGTAACCTTAGTTGGTCTCGGCTACATTTTTATTACTTCGCGGTATTACAAGGTGCTGACATCTGTGGTATTTAGGAGGACGGCGGCGGAGAGTCGCTCACTGTAGTCTTTGGGATTATCCGGAGTGCCAAGGCAACCGATGTTTTTTTTTTGTCGTTTGATAGTCGAGCTCTAAACTTAGCCACTACCAGAAAGTGGCCAGAGTCGACATTTGCTTCTCGGAAAGTGCGCACGTTCAAGATGTTGGATGCGTGCCTTGTGCCAATTAGCACATGGTCGATTTGGTTGGTGGTTCGACCATTCGGAGATCGCCAGGTTGCTGTGTAGATCTTTCGTCTTGGAAACCTAGTGCTACTTATCACCGTATAACGAGCTGCAGCAAAGTCAATTAGTCGGAAGTCGTTATCTATTGTAACTTCGTGGAGTCTGTGCTTTCCAATAAATCCGCCAAAGATGTCTTCCTTCCCGATTTTTGCATTGAAATCTCCGAGTACGATTTTTACGTCGTACTCTGGACAGGCTCCGTAGGCTTTATCCAGGAGGTCGTAAAAATCCTCCTTGCTTGACTCCTCGGCATCATCGGTAGGGGCGCGTGTACATACTATACTGATGTTTTTTAGTGTGGCCTTGATGCGGTTTACGGCCTGGCGATCACTCATTGGCTTGAAATCCATGACTTTCGACCTAAGCCGATCAATAAACATATTATCTGCATATATGGGGAAAATGATCTGATCGTGACGCAAAAACTTCACCTACAGTACGGTTTTTATCGATTGATAATTAATTATACATATTTAAAAATAAAAATCAAAACAAAATTAATTTAAGCAACTGAAAAAATGTTAAGGCTAGATTTGGCAAGAATAAATCATGAGTGAACATTATCAACTACAAAATTCGCCGCAACCGACAAAAAAGCTAAATTTTGTAAACTAGTGTTATTTGGTCTCCTTTGAAAAAATGTTTGTATCTTGAAAAATGCAATTCGATCCTCATAAGGATATTATTGTGGTCAATCCAATGGAGCCCTTAAGAGGCAAAACGTGTAAAATTGCGTTGAACCGATCCTTGTCAATATGTATCTCATAATGAGGAGACCAAACTTGTGATGCATATTCGCGATGAGGTCGAACCAAACTGTTGCACAAGGCACAGGTAACATTAGGGTCAAGGAATTCTTTGGAATAGTAAAGTTCTGTTTGTATTCCTTTTGCTACAATGTGTTTGATTTTCGTATTCATTAGAAGGAGGGTTTTGGCCATGTACCTCCACTATTGCCAACCGGGTTGGAAGCAAACTAAAAATAGCAGCTATTAAAAACAAAACAACCAAATTTTATTTTTTAATTTTTTCTTTCTCAACTTTTAGCTTAATTATAGTTTACAGTTTTTTTCTTTGCTCAGATAGAGGTTATTTACATTGCATAATTTAAACTAAACATTTTCTTTTAATTTAAAATGCATAGTTTCTCTATTTGTTTACTCCACCTTTTCCTAGAACTTTATGCTGTAAAGTGTACCCGATTATGTCCCGAATCTTAGGTTCCAAATTTTTGGAATACACGTCTGTCCAGAGCTCTTCAAGCGGAATTTCTTTATCTGCCTTGGCAGCAGCAGTGGCAGCATCAACTTCTTTCCGAACTTTACTATCGATTTCCTGCAAATAAAGAAATAAAAATATTTAACAGATTAAAAACGATTTGAGACGGCTGAAGTAAAAAACAGACTGATGATAGAAGCTGTTTTACTTTTTTGATCTGATCCGGATCAGAACATGGTGGAAATGGCTGCGATTTACTTAAGTAAGTGAATTTTTGTCTGGTCGTAATCAGCGAGTCGTTATAAATGATTCTGTACTTAATGTACTGTCTGTTACTTAAGCGTTCCTCAGGGGTCTATATAAGGTCCCTTATTGTTTGCTATTTTTATTAACGACTTCACTTATATCAACCTTAATGCACCTTTATGCTGATGATTTACAACTCTATCTGAGTCGTCCTATTGGCTTGACTGAAGATTAAATTACTAGAATTAACGCAGTCTTAGTGCTTTTTAACACAATCCTAATGTGTCTAAGTGTTTGTTGTTCTATAAGAACCCTGTCCTTTGTAATATCCCCCCAAGTCTTTTGAACGGTTCTCATCTCCTTTCTTTTAAAAAAGGTATAGGTATAGTCATTAACTGGTACCTTAAATGCTGTGATCATTTTAAGCTTATGATAAGTGGAATTTATGCTGGCTTTCGCACTCTTTGTTTAATGTTTAAATTGCTTACCTTATTCCTTGTGACTTGAGGCTTAGACCTGTATGTTACAATGGGTCGTATTATCTATCGTTAGCTTCATCAAGACTGTGAACATAAGATGACTGTTGTATTTAATAATTGTGTTCTTTATATGTTTGCTTTACTCAGATTTAATCATATTTCTCAGTATGAAACTATAAAGAACGCCTGATTGGGTGCTCGTGGAATTGTTCGTAAAATATAGTTCACTTTTATTTCTTTCCAAGCTCTTATCAGCTTATCAGCCCCTTACCTTTGCAATTTCTTTCAATGTACAACGTCATTTAGAAACACAAATTTTTCACCACTCCGATTCTATAAATCTGTTATGAGGAATTTATTTTCTGTCCAAATTATAAGAATGTGGAATGCGCTTCCACCACATGTTCAACTGTCACCCACTTCCTTTGTTTAAGGCTCGTATCTGGGTCTCATTTCAATTCGTAATATTTTGTATTCCGTTCCTATGTTATATTTGCATCGATTTATCTATTCATAATTTTCTTTGTATCCACATTTATCATTAATTATAATAAACAAGCCGACCCGCGGGACGTTGTACCCGCTCTAAAGAAATGTTAAATTTAACTTAAAAGTTGAGTGTGCCGTTTTCCCGTCACTTTACCAATATTAAATTTGCGAGGAATATTATTCCCAGTTCATCCATAACACGAAATAACCAGTTTAACCAAACTGTCAATTTCTGTGACTCAAATTGGTAAATTTTCATTGACAAATGCAAACAACTCAATAATGTTCTAAAAACGTATCAATGCATTATAATACCATCTAACAGGAAAAAATAAACCAAAATCAGCAAAACTATTGTCAGTAAAACTAACTATAGTCTATTTTCTATTTGCAATAAACCATCATTTTACATTTCGTCAGTGTCAGAAATGCAATTATTATAAAATGAAAGGAAAATCAAATGCAAACCGAAAACTTTGATATTTTTTATTCAAAGCGTTTACTTCTAATCCAATAAATTGTTTCGCTAACGATAGTACTTTTAGCTTATCATGCAACGGCAAAATATGATAAGTTCATTAAACTGTGACTTAAATTATTTAAATTAAAATTATAAACCGTGTAGAGTTTAATGCTTCGAAAACCCAATGCTGTCTTGTATCGTTGAAGCAATATATGCCCCCTTGCCACTCTCCATGAGTGGCACTTGTATCAATGAGACCGAACATGTCGAGATTCTCGGTATGTGCATCACTGACCACCTCTTGTGGACCGAGGACATACGCGACGTCGCCAAAAATGCCGCAAGATGTTTGGGTTTCTTAAGAAGGTCCAACAAATTTTTCTCCCCGTCTGATCTGGCTATTATCTATAAAACCTATATCCGTCCAAAGCCTGAGTACAATTCCCATCGTAACGTTTCGTGTCTCTTCTGTTTTATCGTTACTTCTACGGTAAGTGCTCTAGAGAAATAGCCAGTTGCATTCCCCCCTTAAACAATTCAACCGTAATACCTGCGCTTCGGACGTACTCTCAAGTATAGTGAATCGTTCTTTAGCCGTACTACGCGAATGTGGAACTCTCTTCCACGCTCTGTCTTTCTCAGTCATAACAATGTTCAAGAATTCAAGACCAATGTACACCGACTCCTACTTTCTTCCTAATGCACTCACTGTGTTTCTGGCATAAAAAGGATATAAGAATAAAAAAAAAATTATTTTTGTATTGACTCAATAGTATCACGAAAGAAATGAAAATTGCTATGATTAAATTATCTGACATGTTCTTTAAATATTTACGTTTGTTTTTCAATTTCTTGTCCCAAAAATAAATAGGGTCATGAAAGATATCTTGTTGTTAAATAAATAAACCAAGTTGGCAAAATATTTTTTTTTTCTGAAAGAAATGAAAATGAAAGCGTTCAAAGCAAAAGTCATCCAAACATCAAAAGGCAAGCTGTCAAATAACCCACAAAAGCCACACAATAATCTGACATTGCCGTCATGTCATTTCAGTATCATCAGATGGTGGTGTGGCGCGACAGCTCTTGAAGAGCCTAAGTGGCTTACTCTCATCAACAATTCTCTGGGTACGTGTGAAGAATTGAGGGGACCTACAATCTAACGCCTATTCCGAACGGCCAGTTGAGAAGCACTTTTTCGTTACTCTCTTGGAAGTTTTGTTTGTTCTTCGCAAGAGGCAGTGCCCGTGAAAGATGAAATTAAACCTATGGGTACGAGTAGGACTCGAACCCACGACGTTCTGCTTAGCAGCCAACGCACCTTGGTCTTTTAAGGATTTTGATATTTGAATTTTGATTTAATCTTTGATTAATTTCTTTGGACAACTCTGGTGAATTTGAAACATCTGGTGGATAGGAAATGGCAGGTGAATTTGAAACATCCGGTGGATAAAAAATGGCAGGTGAATTTTGAACATCCGAGGGTTTAAAATTATCTAAAAGGGTTTTTGTTCCGGGTTCGATTGTGGAGGGCAAAACTCCCCGGTTGGATTGCCCCGGCTCTGGTTTCCCGTACATTTTGGGCATCTAACGGATGTTGTGTTTTCCAAACCGCAATCGTAACAAAACAAATGCCTTTGCTCGACGGGACACCGTTTATAGGAATGGCCTTTTGTTTTACAGTTCCAGCAAACGAACAAGATTGGTTTTCTGGGTTGTACCAGGGCTTCTACAGCTTGGCCAGCTATAAAATCTTCGTTGTGTAAGTCGATCTCATTCACTTTGGGTTTAGTGTGTGTGTTTGTGGTCGGGAATGTTCTGGTACGCAAACTTTCATATTGATTAATACGTTTCTCTATCGTACGACACACGTACACCATTTCCTGCAAACTCTTCGTATAGAATGTAATAAGCAGTTCTCCTGTCTTTCTCCTAACGTTTTGCTTAATGAGATCTATCATCTCTTGGGACGATTTTGGTCTCTGCATTCGCGAATTCAATTTCATGATATCAAGATAAAAGTTGTCAAAAGTTTCTGTCTGGCCTTGGCGTCTATCAAACATTTTTCTGGAAATTTCGGTATCCGTTTCCAGTCTCTTATATTGCTCTAAGAGCGCTAATTCTAGATGGCGCCAGGTTGCGCCAGGATTTGATTTAAGATAAATCCATAGCCAGGTTTCCACTTCACCAGCGACGAAGATGTGAAAGTGTAAGAAAATGTCATCCCACGAAACTTTATAACAGGTCTTCAATCTGTTGAGTCGAAAGAGGAAATCGTCGATTGACATTTTCTAGTTGTCAAATTTAAGACCCCATTTTCTAAAGTCGACCGGTCGAGTTACCGCTGTTTGATTCGACAACTGATTACTTAAACCTGCGGAATTTAGATTTAAACTGTCTAAGCGATTAATAAAATTTTGAAAATGCTCACTGGGATAAAAATTTTCTATGTCTTCACGAGTGCTTTCAGGTGCATCGCTCAATGGTCTGTTTAGGTTTCTATTTTCGTTCTGATTTTGAAATTGGTTTTGATTCCGGTTCTGGTTTAAGTTTTGGTTCGGGTTAATGTTTTGGTTCAGGTTAATGTTTTGGTTCTGGGTCACAACTTGGTCTTGGTTATGTTCTTCTTCAAAATGTATTCTATTCTGATTCGACGTCCTATGCTCTATAGGCAATTGGGCATTGAGATCATCGGCAACGTTTGGTCGAGATATGCCCATAGCTCTAATTTCTTCTCTTATAATTCTACTAATTTGCTGTTCTGCTTTGAGCCTTTCTGCCTCATATTCGTCCTGACGAGCTTGTAGATCTTCTGCTCTAGTTATTCCTATTGCAGCTGTCACTATATTTTGAATATATCTTTTTAGATTCTCATCTTGAGAAAGGTTTGCTTGCCGCGAACCGGAAGGAAGTTGACCATCGACAACTTGCTCACCATTAGTGTTGCCTACAGGGTTAGAATTATTTACATCGTCTTCAAAGTTCGTTTTTCGCGTTGGGCGACCTACAGGTGCAGGTTTTGGTGGCATTCTAAACACTTATTTTTAATCAAATATGATCGATTTCATAAAAAAAAAACAAATATAATCTGGTGCCGTGCAATAACGCCGAGCGAAATAACGCCGAATTTTGAAATTCGGCCTTATTTCACTTTGGCAAATTGAAATAACGCCGAATGCCAATTGAGAAATAAGGCCGAATGATAGAAAACAAAGAAGCCGGTTCAATTTAACTTTTGCAAAGAGCAAATTAGCTGTGCTTAACGACAAAAGTCCCGAATGTAAAAAACGTGTTTTAACTTTAATGAGAATCACTTAAATTATTTGTACTTGTCAATATTATGTACAAATAATAAATTTCCATGGTACATAAAAAAGAAAAGAAATTCTTTAAATTCCTGTATACACATTCGACAAAATGTAGGTAAAAAGCATTTTATTTTTCAAAACTGTTGTCGTTTCCTTTAATTTGAAAAAGCAACCACTGCACATCTTGTAAATCATTAAGGGGTTTCAGAAGCAGAAGCTGCACTTCAATGATTCATTTTGATCATCTTTTTCACTCTCGGCTAAGGATGATACCGATTCGAAACATTCAAGATCAATTCGGTTTGCTAGCGAGCGAAGCGAGCGGAAAAAAAATTTAGCCCAAAAGAGAATCAATTTGGGGTGTGAAAATAAAAAAATTCGCGCGAATTTTTTTATTTTCACACCCCAAATTCGCGCGAATTTTTTTATTTTCACACCCCAAATTGATTCTCTTTTGGGCTAAATTTTTTTTCCGCTCGCTTCGCTCGCTACCATGTGTACCTATTATATATTTTCTTATTTCTGTTTGATCAAATTCTCAAAAGAGCCTTGTAGTTCTATACTATTAAATTTCAATCAATACTGAAACTTTTACTTCACGTGACTTCCTTTAACTGAGCGTTGTCTTGCAAGAACTTAAAAAAAAAAAATGTAATATAAATGTGAGCAGGTAAATTATTATGTTAACAATGTGCATTTCATTGTTTTGGCAGAATTTTTTTTTTTTTAAATATTCGGCATATGTCTTACAGTGACAGTTAATCTATTTCTCAGACATATTTTCATGAAACAAATTTTTTGTTTCACCACTTATTTTATTGTCACAAGGAGCTGTATACTAGGCTTAAAGTATAAAAAGTGTCAGTGACACCTGAAAAAATCTGGATCTCTCAAATCTCAAGTTTTTTGCTCTTTTCTAGTAAAAATGATAGCAAAATCACATAATAATTAGATTCGAGACTGAGATACATTACCCATTTCGCAAAAGACCCAAAGTGAAATAACGCCGAATCGGCATTATTTCACTTTCCCATAGTGAAATAAGACCGAATGCTAAAATTCGGCGTTATTTCACTTTAGCAAAGTGAAATAAGGCCGAATTTCAGAATTCGGCGTTATTTCGCTCGGCGTTATTGCACGGCACCATATAATCTCGAAAGCAAAATAAAAATTTCGAAAATTTGTACTACTGTCATCAATTGTGAGCTTAGAAAAGAGATATAAGGGAAATTTCGACGGTGAAAAAAAAATTAAAATAAAAAGAAGGTTGTTGATTTGCTATCACTGTTGTTTCTGTTGTTAGCTGACTCCATCTTCAAAGTGTAGCCAAGAGATAAGCGAAATTTCATGTTCATCCTCTTGTGTCACTTAACTATATCAATAAACTCAAGCTAGTTACAGAAACTACAAACTGTTTGAAGTTATAAAAATAACTGTGTAGCCTTTAGCAAGGATTATGTAAATCTTTACCTTTGGGGACGATCTTGTATTTGTTCTTTGAATAAAATTGCTAAATTGACTGGGACATAACTCGGACGCAACAGGCTGAGACGTGGTCTTCTTGTACCGATATCTCCCGGTCGTCCAAGGAAATCCTCAAAGTCATTGCTAAATCATAACATAGGAACTCTATCATTCACTCAATGCTACACTGAAAAAATATTGTAATGAAGTCTTACTTGAAAAATTCAGGTCATTGAAACATGATATACAACCAATAATTTTTTTGTCTAATAAACTTTCGAGAGATATGCGACAAAAAGTTCTGTTTATGCAACTATACTCCTGGACAAAATCTGTTATGTTTATTAAACGAAAGTTGATTGATATTCTTGTTGAAAAGGGTTCGAAAAAAACATGTTAAATTCAAACGATGGAATTATTCAAAAACAAAAGTTCTTTAGGGTTTTTATTTAAAAAAAAACCGCAAACTGCTACAAAATTCTGGCCCCACGATTGGGCGCCACCTGTGTAACGAAACTGCTGTTCCTAACCCAACCAATGCGATGTTATGCTTTCCAATCGTTTCATTGATCCACAGGATCTCAATGATTCTCAAGGAAAGTTGGTTTAGGTTGTCCAGTCGAACGAGTGCGGGTAGGCACGCTAGCGAAGGCCATTAGGCTTGCTCGTCGGAGGGGTGGGATCTTGCACCTGTCACTGGACTGTCGTTCACCTTTAAACGTGCCTGATAAATTAAACAAATAAACGAAATACTACAAACTGCTATGTAAAACTACTATTTCTATCAAACAACACTTCTTCCAAGGAACTTAATATGTAGTTGTTTCCTGAGTGTAACCCTCCCACTGTTTGTTGCTGTAAGCAAAAACGCCATGGTTACCGCACCACTCCATATTAATTCGCGATAACCCCTATACCGAGGTCAAGGTAAATTTAAACCTGACTTATTTTTCCACCGTCAAAACTACTCCTCATTTTCCTGCTTCCCTAAGCTCACTGAAAAAAAATCTTATTCGTAAGTCATTATGTATGTCAGTAACACACCAAGCATATCAGATACAAGCTTATTTCCAAACATTTATTCAAAGTATAGTATAGCATTAAAGTATTAGTAAAAATATAATTATTTGTTCATTGATCTTATGTCTGTGTGTAAGATTTTCGTTTACTTCATTATAAAAATCTTAACTTTTAATTGCGGTCTTTAAAGAAAGTTAGACTTCGCTGAATAGCAATTAAAAAGAAATTACTCAATATTTGGTTCAGAATGCAAAAACTCCAATTATTATCTAAATTTAATTCAAATTTAAAGGACAATGACCTTATAATATGGCTCTCTTAATGGTCGTTAATCGTAAAAAAATACAAATTATTGAGGCATACAATATACAAATGACTATCGACATCACTCAACATTAAATCGTGTGTATCTGATTTTCATAAACATACGTGAGAATTAAGAGTTTATCCTGTTATTACCATAGACTCTTATATGGATCTACCTTCTCTCATTCAAACCTTAAAATTATGTTTTTTTAAATTACATTTGATCAAATCAGCAACATTATCAAGAGACAAAACTTTACTCTTAAAAGCTTACAACATAGGACTCACCGTGTCTCTCCTCCATCGAAGTAGTGCGCACAACTTTGTTGGTGGATAAGATGAGTGGAACTGTTGAATTGAGTTCTAAACTCTTATACTTAAATTCACTAAATATTAAAAGAAATTATGTTAAAACATGTATGCTGAGATGAATATGGAATGAGTTGGAATGTCTACTTATCTTTTCAATTTTGAGTGATTACGATTTAAGTGTGCCTTACAGGTTGATTTACGATTTTAAAATAAGGAAAAATGTAAAAAAATAAAACAGATGATCTCGGTATTCCGACGCCGAAGGATGCTTATGCTGATGATGACGATGACTTAGGCTGCTTGATGGTTTTGCATGGTAAGTTTTGCAGCGCGCTTACGGCTTTTATGCGTACCCTTTATGTACGTTCATACGGACGCTTTCGTGTTTGAAGACACATTCAAATAACGTGGTCGAGATAAAACTCCTGCTGTCCACCTCCCGGCCTTAAATTCGGTGACACCTCAGCGAAACACGACCCCGGTCCTGAATCCGCCTACCCGAGATGCCACCACTGGCTTGCTTTACGGACTCTGGTCGAGTTTCGCGTTGGTGTGAACTGAGGAGCTTTCGGGCCTTTTAATATAGGTGTGTTTGAAGTTCGCTCACTCGTGCTACTTGTCTTCCTGTCTGGCCGCAAGTCGACGACGACAACCTTGGTTTTGAAACCACTCTCAAAGCACCAGTCAGCAGGTGTTTTACGACTTTGTGCACACGAATGTCACTTCCTCCTAATTATTTGCACATTAAAATTAGAATCTCTTAAAAAAAAAAATGAATCACTACGGATCTTTTGATTACCTTAAAGATTTCGCTTATAGGAAATAATATCCACGTTCTGTGTGGAAAGTGTAATTCCCTGAATGAAGCACTTTTATTCCTGAATTTTTGGTTTGCCCAAGTTCGGGTGTACGAAGTGTCCTAACCAAGCCCCAGTACACTACACGGTCGAAAAGGGCGCTTACGAATATGATTCCAGATTTGGGATTCCAAAATCGCGCTTTCCCTGGAGCTCCGATCCTCGATATCGCTTCTATGCGAGGTCTACCCCGTGGTTTGATCGATTTCGATGGATTTCCAATTTAAGCAATATTTTTTTTTATATCAATTAAACTTTTAAGACAATTTTAGAGAATTTTCTTAGCCCAACGGATCAGTTTCTTCTTTTCGCTGTGTGATGGAGAAATGATCTTCACAAGACGATGGTTAAGGTGGAAAAGGAAATAATTTTTGCCACGTTTACTTAGGCATGGTCACCCGGTATGAAGTGAAATCGAAACGACGTATTGAAACCCGACAAGAAAAAGAAACGTTGATTGTAGTGAATTGGAACTTTATTTCTATCAAAATGAAAACGAAGCCGATATTCATTTGGTATAAAATGTAATCGAGACGTTGTTTCGATAACTCGAAATGAAACGATATCGTGGCTGAGTTCGTGCACGCTCGTGATGCTAGTGCTGCGCAAAAAAAAAAATCCTTGTGAAGCCGTGACCCATACAAGTGTTATTTAAATAGGAACCAGCAATTATGTTGCACTCAAATCTTATGACATTTATTATTAATGTCAACCGCTAAATCTGACATAATATGAGTTTTACCTTGTTCAAGTACACGCTTACCAAAGCCGAATAATGTTCCAATAGATCTGCCAAGAAAAAGTGCTTCTCAACTTTGTCGTTCGGAATCGGCGTAAAATTGTAGGTCCCCTCAATTCTTCACACGCACCCAGAGAATTGTTGATGAGAGTAAGCCACTTAGGCCTTGGCTCTTCAAGAGCTGTCGCGCCACTCTTTTTATTTTTTATTATGAATAGCCTACTCTACCTACTACCATGGATCATGTGTTGACAGTCAAAACTTCAAATTATATTTGAACTCAGAAGCATATCCTCGTGAAGATTTAAATTTGAAGTTTAATCTAAATCAATATGTTATTCTCTGTGAAATGTACAGTAAGATTTAACAATTCAATATTATCAGAAGCATGATTCACAAGCAATAAGTGTTTTTTTGTTTTCATCTTGGCCTTGGAACCAATAACGACATCATGTATGTATATCAATTGAAGGGTTTTTTTTGTGTTCTCTATCTTTCGTTTTGACAAGAAGTCCTAAATCATCGTGGGGAAAAAGTCATTGGACAATTAAGTCATTCACAAAAAAATAAGTGTTTTCTTGTTTTCATCATAATAAAAAATCTTTACAAAGAAAACAGAACAAAACTTCTTTTAAATCTAAGTGCGATAACTTTTTCCCCACAGTGATTTGGGACTTCTTGCCAAAAGAACAGTTAAAAAAATAAAATAAAATAAAAGAACACTTTATTGTGCAATAACATTTTCCACAGAGCGATTTGTGACTTACTGCCATAGTAAATGTTAAAGTAGACAAAAAAAAACCTTTCCATTGATATTATCATGTCGTTATTGGTTCCTAGGCCAGCTTCCATATATTTTTGCCGGTTCTCCTTTCATAAACATCAAACAATTTATAGCCTTTTTCAACTTCTTTCCTTTCCTCCTTGGAACGATTACATTGTTCTTGATTTTTTTCATTGCTGCAACTTCTACACAATGAAAACATAAGACTATTGTTTTGTTTCATTGGGAGGACAGGATGAAGTAGATTTTCAGGTGGCATAATTTTGCATTTTACAAGTCCATTCATATCTTCTTGTTTCAAGCCAGAACAATTAATATGAACTTTAGGATGTCCAATAGGAAATTTCGCGTTTTTGCATACCCATGGATATAGGGAGCATACATCTATGTATTGGATTTTTTAGCCTTCTTTACATTTGTAATAACTGTATGTATTCCCTGTTCGACCTCCAAAGAAAGCATCACGAGGATTGAGCGCAGAACTTTGTATAAGTGGATGTGTATTTAAACACTGCAAATCTTCCTCACTCATAGTCTTTAAATAATTTTGAAAATCACAACCCTACATTTCAATAACCTCAAAATTGTATGTTTCTAATCTCTTAATTTTTGATTCGGTTTTTTCATACCTCCGATTGAGAGTATCACTCGAGTCTTCATGAAGTGGTTTATCACGATTGTGTTTTAAACAGCGAGGATGACAGTGAAAATAGCATCCATGGTATTCAAAAATCTGACTTTTTTCTGTGCAGCAGCCATCAACCTTTATGCCATTAACAACAGCTTCTCTTTTTCTCCTCGCAAATCATCCACTTAACCTTTCTATACTCGCGCGTTTTAACAGTACACATATACACGCACACGGTCTCTCAGAACGAGGTCTTATCCCGTCTCCATTTTTTATTTTAAAGAAAGTAATATTTAAATGAAACAAATAGAAAAACATAGCTAATTTAAACTTTATTCGGCAGCAATAACATTTTATGCAATAAATTCAGTTTTAATTTTTTGACCTTGACTTATAAAAAAATATAACTATTTTTCTCAACAAAAATCAAAAAAAAAAAATTTGATTTAATTGACAACAAATAACGATCATTATAAAAGAGTAAAAAAAGATATGTAGTCTTCATAATTTTGCAAGGCGTAGCAATCTGAACATACCATAAGTGCATGCTCAAAAAACAACGGTTCATAGAAATGTTCTACATGTAAAATATATAAATATTTACACATACATTAAGAATATACATAAGCGTATGCAAAATATAAACAACCCTAAAGTTATACAAAATTTTCCACCCACTATTTTTTCTAAAATTTGAAACTTACTTAACCAAAAAGTGTAACGCCTGTACTCGCGTCGGTCTGACAGACTGAAAATTAACAAAAATATAATACGTCTACCTGACTGGCGCTTTTGCGTCCATCTGCCATCTAATCGAAAGAGAATACTTATTAAGGAGGTACTCAGAATTTCAAAGAGACAGCGATTTTATATTTCAAGTAAACTAAATATTAATGATTTGTCGGTCTGAGAGACCAATGCGCGAGTATAGAAAGGTTAATTGCTTCTACGGATTGATTATCCAAACATCTGTAACCGTTTCTCGGTATTAAGCCAATTGTGTTGGGAAGAAGAAAATTACGCCTGAAAAGAAGGTTACAAGCGGAGGCTATCGTTACTGCTTCCAAAAATGGTTCAATATTATTTTGCATAAGAAATAATTTTCTAAATTGCCCACGACGAGATTGGGTTGCTCCTGCACCCACTTGGATCGAGCTTGAAAGCCAAGCAGATACTCCTTGGACCACTTCTGCCAGATCTGCTGCTTGAGCCAGCAAAGAAGCTGCCATCTTCTCAAGCAGGCCATTTGCTGTTCCGGCACTTTTTCTGGTGGGAGCGATCGTAAGCTGCTGCCGATCAGTAGATGTGCTGGCGGTAGTGCTTCTCCATCGTTGGGGTCGGCGCTTAGAGGAGCTATTGGCCTTGAATTGAGGATTGCCTAGACCTTGATAAGAACGGTGAGCAGCTCTTCGGTTATGAGAAGAGCGTTGCCCATGGTACGCTGTAATAGCGTTTTCGCCGCCTTGGTGGTATGAAGGCGAAGCTGAATCCCTCCTCTGCCGCGTATCGGTGAAGATCTTCCTTTCCTCGCTCGAACTCCTCTTGGACTTCCTTCAAGATCCTCTGAGCTCCCACGAAGTTCGTCCCGCTGTCGCAGTGTATCGTCTTGGGTACTCCTCGGCGACAGATAAACCTTTTAAGGGGGGGTTTCCCATGTAAAAATAGGTTGGACTTTTGCGCGAAACTGTGTAGCGTTCGTAATTTTACGAATATTTTAATAAAACAAACGGTTTTCGATTGATATTTTATAGGGCCAAATGCTTGTGTAGTTAAAAAAACTAAATAAAAATTCGATGTAGCTCAAAACCGACAAGCAAACGGAAAAACTATAAAATTTTGAAAGACGCTTACGCTAACTAATGGGAAATGGGCTAAATATTATATTTTTATTTATTTTTTATTTTTTTTATAATGACAATATATCCAGTCACTTAACGTCGATCTTTTTTTGTCGATTATCTTTATAATATTTCCCAAACAAAATTCCAAAAACAGTGAAAAATACAGCAAATTATGTAAAAAGTATGAATGCATTTTTTAGCATAACTTCTAAAATATAAAAGGCAGTGAAGTCAAATTAACTTTTTTCAAAGCTTTAAATATGTGCTTTCAATGGAGCAATTTTTTTTTTTTTTTTTTTGTATTTTTGTCAAATTTTTTTGTTGGCACAAACATAAAAAATACCTATTTTTTGCCTAACATTTTGCGCGTTTGCTCGGGAAATTGATTAATATATTTTCGAATTTTTTGAAATATTTTTTTAATGAATGTTTAATATATGTTTCAGTTAACGTCGTTGTTTCTTTTATCAATTTTCACCTGTAACATATTTTAAAACAAACTTCAAAATTTCAATATTTGAAAGGTCATTGTAAGTGAAATATGGGCAATAAAACTAGCAAATATTTTTTTTATTTTTTTCTGTTATTTTTTTTATTCAATTCAAAAAACAAAATAATTTGTTTGCTAATGGTCTTTTTAATTTTAATTTTTGAAAAATCGTCGATTTTGCGTTTTTTGTCAAAAAAAAATGGTCGATCACACACACAAAGAAGCTGGTTTCAAGGGAATGCCACTAGGTGGTGCTGTAATTTGTTTTGCTTTGTTTTCCCTTTCTTACAAAAGATGTTTTTTTTCATGGGTATTTAGGTACATACAGTTTTTTGGGATCCGCTGTTGAAGGATAGGTAGGTGTACGCAAAAGGCATCATGCGCTGTTGGTTTTGTTTTTGTGTTTTTTTTTTTCTTTGATAGATAATGTGAGAGATGAGAAGAAAGATCTCTTTTTATTTTCGGTGGGTGCACATGGCATATACAAGAAGGGTTAGAGATAGAGATAGCGAATGAAAAGGATGCGGTTAGTAAATCCGCAATCATTTACACTGGTTTCAATTTTTTTTTTTTTGTTGGACATAACAAAATAAGAAAATGAATGAGAGTGAGAAATTTTTTTATGTAGGTAAAGAGAATATCGCACATGCACGATAATATCTTACCATATCTTTTTGTTTTGGTGGCTGCGACTTGCGATTTTTAGAATGAATATAACAAGTGCAAGACTATTTTTAGTCTTTCTAAGTTGTTTTGTTTTACGTAATATGTAGCTCGTTTCATTGTGACATGCTGTATGCAAAGGGGAAAAATATATAACTCTTTCATTTTTTGGGGCAATATGAGATTCTGTATCCTTATTTCAATTTGAAATTTTTTTTAACAGCGTTGTTTGCTAATACGTGGGTGGGAAAAGAATCAATTTCTCCTTAGGTCAATCATACACCAACAGGTGTGCATTGGTAGCTGTACAGTTTAATTCGAAGAGAGCTTTTTTACTGAGTTTTCAAAGACCAGCAATCACAACGTGAGCACACCAAGCCAAAAAACGCAATGACCTAAGAAAAAGAAAACTGTTTCGTGCTAATCATGAATCTGCTCCAAGGAAAACAAAACGATTAGCTCCTGCTGACAAATATTATGGCAATATTGATGACTCTCCAGAAACGTGTGATTTGCATCCTGAAGAGGTTGAAAAAAAAAAAACAGAAATCGAAGGGCGCTTGAAAGAAAACTTCAATTCTAGGCTGGAAATCGAAATAAATACAAGAGATCAAGCAAACTGCTCAAGATGGCTTGAAATCAGAAAGTCAATGGTTACAGCGTCAAACTTCGGGAAAATTTGTAAAGTTAGAAGCATTGCTAGTTATCATAATATAATTAAAGCTTCCCTTTATGGAATATTCGCTTCTTCAAGCTTAGAATGGGGTAAAGCGTATGCAGCAAAGGCCATAGAAAAACTTCAAGAAGAAGTAGGCATAATTGTTGAAAAATGCGGATTTATAATAAACAAAGAAATGCATTTTATTGGCGCAACACCAGATGGTATGGTTGGAAACACCAGCTTATGTGCAGTGATGTGTCAGTCATCTGCAAAAAGCCTGACAATAGACGAAGCTGTGAGGCTGAAGAAAAAATATTCTACCTACAAAAAGAAGAGGATACGTGGAGACTAAAGAAAATCCACGACTATTATTAATAAATTCAGAGACAACATTACTGGCCGACAAACTTGTTTCTTTGGCGTATGAACTTCCTGCCTTCTGTGGCTCAAAATTGATAGATATGACGAATTTTGGCAAACAAAAATACGGAAGAAAATACTTTCATATTATGAAAGTCATATCCTCTTATAGCTGTGTGACCCCAAGATTCTAAGAAATGTGTGGAATATATAAGAAGAAGAATATAACGCCGATTCCGAACTGCAAAGTTGAGAAGAACTTTTTTATGACATATTGATACTCTTGGAAGTTTTGTCAGTTCATTGCAAGTGGAAGTGCCCGTGAAAGATGAAATAAAAACAAGGACACGGGTAGGAATCAAACCCATGACATTCTGCTACCACCGAAAAATGTTGCGAAGTCAAAGCTAATGCTAAGGGTACTGAGCTTGTTTTCGTTCCTGTTGATCATTTCGGCGAAATTGATGATATTGGATGCTGATGAAGAAATTGCTGTTGTTTCCGCTGATGGTACGAACCATAGATGACGTGAAGCTTGTGAGGGATTTGTTTGCTTTTCGAACATTTTCATAGAACAAACTAAGGCTTCTAGAGCTTTAATAATTTCAGTAAAGTTTGACATTATATTGATTTTTGCTCATATATATCCTTTAATTATTGTATATATTATTTTATATAAACAATAGTCAGTCATTATTAATTAATTTAAGTCATAAACTGTTAGCTTTAAATTGCTTGTAGATTTAAATAAATAAATAGATTAATATATAAATAATGTAAGAAAAAACATTTTCAAAAAGTTTCATGTTTTAAGAATTTGTCCAAAATAGATCAAAAATTTTGTGTAGGTAGGTAGGTACCTAATTCTAAATAAATTGGAGAACTCAATTTATTTTCTTACATCGTTTTGTTGCGTAAGGTCAAAAATTTCTATAATAGGTTGATGGCTATTTTGAACACCGTTCATATTTCTAAAAGATAAAAGGTACCTGCCTGTTACAAACGCAATCATCACCCAATAATAGAATTTCCATTTCATAAAAAATACATAGTTATCCTGCCTCTCCAAAAATTATTTATTTACACGGAAACAAATAAATGATCTTCTCATAAGGTTTCATCTTTTTTATATTTCTTCAACTGGATACACACAAAAAGAAATAAAAACCTAACCGTTCATCACCTCGCGTCGCGTGGTGCAACAACAATATCTATGATGTATCCCTTTCCTTGTACCTCCTTACATGTACTTTTTCAGCTTATATTCCTATCTCAAAGAAAAAAAGAAGAAATAATGTGCACATATTCTTTTCTTCACTTATTGCATGTAGGTATGTTTATGAATTTGCTCCTTTTCTACCTAGACTTCGCCTGCGTATATTGCCTTTTTTTCTCCTTCATGTGCGTGATCGTGATCACTGCTGTCGTTTTTGCTACTATAGTAATATTTTACTCCTTTCGAGAGTCAAATACTACTCTACTACCCATAGACGAAATATACTCCCCAAATTCAGTGAATAAAATATCTTCCATATATTATGACATTATGAGATAAGACAAGAGACGAAAATCATTATTCTCACATCTCTTAGCTCATTTCTATAAGTGAGATTGTTGGCCTAAATTTAAGTTATAGTAACCAAATTACTAAAATTGCCATACATTTTAAGGCACTACACGCCTAATTCGATACCTTAATAACTCGAAAATGTGAAAAAAACAAGCCAGCATTTTTTGAAACACGCTTTCGTGGACCACATAAGTTTGCATTTGTAGTTTCGTTTATGATTTTGGATCACTACAGCCTTGAACCTGAAGATCCAGAAACGAAATTATAAGCATTGATAGAAAGATAAAAGTTGAAAATAAGATATAATTTTGTAATGAAATAAATAAAATTCAACTGGTGGAATTACTAAAAATAGAACTGTAAAAAACCTGACCCTTTTACTTAAAAAACCTTCGTCGCAGGACACCAGTCAACTTTTTCAAATCTGAAGTGATATTTTCTGTGCAATTGCCTTGTAAAATTTATAGTTAGAGGACAACTTGGGTAAATTTTAAATGTGAATTCGCCAGCAAAGTTGGAAACATGCGAAAAAGAATTATAGACAAAAGCAATTGATTTTGAGCAGTTTTCTTCACTTTTTCAACTTGTGAACCTTTGCAGTTTACAAACTCTAGATTTGAATTATTTTAAAGTCAAGCTAAGGATTGTTTTTTTTTCTTTAACTTACGTAAATTTCAAATCAAAGTTTTGAATTTGAAAGAAGAAGGTATCCACTGGGAAATTCATAATAGTTTGAAGTAGATTATGTTAAGAACATGATTTATTGTTGCTTTTGCAGATAGTAAACACAACTGCGCGATGAAATTCTAAATCAAGAAGAAAAAAGAAGATAAATACCTCTTCATTATAAAGCATATATTGCTGACATAATATATTCTTTTCGGTAAAAGTGATCTCTAGGAAGTACCAATATAATATAAAGTATGTAGTTCACAGGTCAAAAAGACGATACAGGAATTTCCTTTTGTGTTCGAAGACCCGCCAATCAAAGAAATATCTCTTGGAAAAGAAGATAAACCCTAAAAAATAAACGCAAACAATATTTGTGTACATACCTATACCTACAGAGTACATACCTATTCATTCTGTCAAAGCCCCAGCCTTCATAATTTTCTCTTCACTAAAAATTATAACCTTATAATATTTGTTTAGTTAAAAAAATAAGTGTTTTACTAAAAACACCTACAAATTTGTAAGAAGCTATCGTCTGTTTATAAACTTCAACTATATCATTTTTGAAACCTCAAAACGATCTGCAAAACCCATTATAGGTGATACTCTTTTCCGGAGGCAATTTATAGGGTAACGTACCTATAGTTAAAAAAATATACTACTCAAATAGAGAAAATACTCCTCAAATTGATTCAAAAATACTCCCCATGAAATTTTGAAAACGACAGCACTGATCGTGAGGTGGTTCTTTTGGTTCTTTCAAATTTTCGTCTGAGATGAGAAGAAGGAATCGGTGAAGTGTAGAGCTCACTAACACATTCAAATTCATTTACATGAAATTTGAGTTCGCTGTTCTGGTACACCTACCCTTAAGGGCGAGAATGAAACATTCAGAAGACAGATAAGAAGCTAGTTCAAAATGCACTGCTTTTGAAGTGAAACAAACAAACACAACAATATACGTTTTGTTCGGCGCGGCGGTCGGCCACGAATTTTAAGAGTGGTATAAACCGGACCACAGAAATCTATACCGCATATCAAAAACGGTAGTTGTGCTCGCAATCGATCCGCTGGGAGATTACCCATTATTTGAGTTTGCAACTTAGGTGTGTATTTAAAACAATTCATGCATTTTCGCACAACCTTTTGGCATACTTCTTTAGCGTTTATTAGCTAAATCTTTTCTCGAAGCAATGCTACCATAGCTTGTGGACCAGCGTGGTAGTTTTTCCTATGTAAGTACGTTAAGTACGTTGTTACAAATGGTGAATTTTTAGTAAGTAAAAGTGGGAATTTAGCATCGTACTCAATCGGTGCGTTTAAGAGACGACCACCTATACGAATTAGCGAAAATGAAAAACCGTTCTCTTTCAAATCTTGAATAAATGGATTTAACCTTTGAAAAGTGTTTTGCAAAGTAACTTTCTTTTTAAGTTTTTGAATTTCATCTGGAAATTCTTGTTTTTGGACTATCTCAACTATTTTAAGAAACGATAAATTCAACTCTTTTGCCGTTGGGGACTTGAACATGTCTGCTTTATTTTTTGACCCGTTAAAAAATCGCATTATATATGCGAATGTAGTCGCTAGATCGATATATGAAGTTTCTTCTTCAATATATTCTAAAAGTTTGCTTCGAGGTTTTCAACTGCTATTAGAGCCATGTTTGTTTTCCTTTTTTCTAAGGCTTCATCCTCTGGAGACAACTCAAAATGCGAATTGACCGGCCACGATGATGGTTCTTCTAATAAGAACTGTGGACCATTGAACCAAATTGACGCATTGAGTTCATCAACATTGCAGCCTCTTGACACAATATCGGCTGGATTTAATTTTGTTGGCACATGTTTCCAAGAAACTTTTTGTGTCCACTCTTGGATGTCTGCTACTCTATTTGCAACGAATGTTGCAAGCGTAGTTGGATGTGTTTATATCCAATACAAAGTTATTTCAGAGTCGGTCCAAAAAACAACTCGTTCAACATCTAGATTCAACATTGCCTCTACTCTTGTCCATAGTTTAGCAAGAGTATGCGCTGCGAAAAGTTCTAATCGCGGAAGCGATATCGTTTTCAACGGGGCCACCTTAGACTTTGCTGTTAGTAGCGTCGACTTGATACCGGCCGTGCTTTGGCTTCGGATGTAAAAACAACAACCGTAAGCCCTAATTGAGGCATCAGCAAACCCATGAACTTGTACTTTTGCGTTCGAATGAGTTTCGACAAACCTTGGAATTTTTATCTCGCCAAGTTGAGATAAATTGGTTTTAAAGTTTTGCCAACTTGTATCAAGGCGCAACGGAATCGACTCATCCCAATCAATTTTTGCAATCCAAAGCTCTTGTAGTAAGATTTTTGCTTTGGTTACTATGGGGCATAACAATCCAAGGATCGGAAAGACGTGCGGAAACTGAAAGTATGTTTCGCTTAGTAGCTCGTAGATTATGAAACTGATTTTCTAAATCTTTGGACAATTTTGTCTAAGTCTGGTAACTCGTCAGACTGACATACGAAATTGCACTGCTTGGTATTGGAGTTTGTACCTCTTGGATATTTTCCAGATATTATCCAACCAAGAAGCGTTTTTTGAATAGTTGGATATTCGGGACCTTGTTTAATCTGTCCAACTGACAATAATTCGAAAAATGTTTCTGCTCCTATAAGTAAGTCAATTTTTTGTGGCTTATGGAAACACGGATCAGCTAATTGAATATTGGAAGGAATGGTCCAGTTTGAAGTATTTATTGCATGATCCGGTTGATACGACGATATTGAATTCATAACCCAGTAATTAGCAGAAAACGAATGATCATTGTATCTTGATTTTACGAATACAGTAGTACTTGCCTTTCCTATTCCAAGTAAATTCAAGGATTTTTCTTCTTTGCGAAGCTTCAATCTTTGAGCGAGCTCTTCAGTAATAAAGTTTACTTGAGAGCCAGAATCAAGTAATGCTCGAGCAAGTGAGTACTCACCAGTAATGCTTCTTATTTGCACAATTGCTGTTGCAAGAATGACTTGGTCAGTTGAAACCGAGGCGTGCATAGCTTGAGCGCTCGTAGATGCTTGAACTGGTGAGCTATTGAAAGTTGTGTGGTATTGGTGCAGCAATGTATGATGTGATCCATTACAGACAATGCACCGACTAAGCTTACATTTCGAAACTGTGTGTCCTTTACGAAGCCAGTTAATGCAGACAGACACACCCTTTGCGAACTCAAATCTCTCATTACTGGCAATGAAGCAAACGTTTGACATGTTGTAGTGGTCATTTGATTGGCAATATATGCATTTCGATTTGTTTGGCTGGGGGTTAGAACAAGTGAATGAAGCTCGTTGATTTTTACTATGACTCAATTCATGTTTCGATTTTGATTGCCTATCAGACATGATCCTGAACTTTGCAGACAATTTGTCTGCTGAGGTTTGGACAGCCACCAGAGTCGCAAAACTCGTCCGATTTTGAAAAATTAAACGGCATTCGCTTCGTTTCATCAAAATCTAGGGGCGATATTTTTTAGTTTTTTTTATTTGTCTTAACAAAAATGTTATGGCCAAAAAACGCAAAAACCACCAAAAAAAAATAACTTTAAAAACTTTGGACTTTCGTCACCACTGTAAAAATGGACCGATTTTCATGAAATAAACGGCAATCGCTTCGTTTCATTAAAATCTAGGGGCGATATTTTTTAGTTTTTTTTTATTTATCTTAACAAAAAAGTTATGGCCAAAAAACGCAAAAACCACCAAAAAAAATAACTTTAAAAACTTTGGACTTTCGTCACCACTGTAAAAATGGACCGATTTTCATGAAATAAACGGCAATCGCTTCGTTTCATCAAAATCTAGGGGCGATATTTTTTAGTTTTTTTTTATTTGTCTTAACAAAAAAGTTATGGCCAAAAAACGCACAAACCACCAAAAAAAATAACTTTAAAAACTTTGGACTTTCGTCACCACTGTAAAAATGGACCGATTTTCATGAAATAAACGGCAATCGCTTCGTTTCATCAAAATCTAGGGGCGATATTTTTTAGTTTTTTTTAATTTGTCTTAACAAAAAAGTTATGGCCAAAAAACGCAAAAACCACCAACAAAAAAATTAACTTTAAAAACTTTGGACTTTCGTCACCACTGTAAAAATGGACCGATTTTCATGAAATAAACGGCAATCGCTTCGTTTCATCAAAATCTAGGGGCGATATTTTTTAGTTTTTTTTTATTTATCTTAACAAAAAAGTTATGGCCAAAAAACGCAAAAACCACCAAAAAAAATAACTTTAAAAACTTTGGACTTTCGTCACCACTGTAAAAACGGACCGATTTTCATGAAATAAACGGCAATCGCTTCGTTTCACCAAAATCTAGGGGCGATATTTTTTAGTTTTTTTTTATTTGTCTTAACAAAAATGTTATGGCCAAAAAACGCAAAAACCACCAAAAAAAATAACTTTAAAAACTTTGGACTTTCGTCACCACTGTAAAAATGCAATCGCTTTGTTTCATCAAAATCTAGGGGCGATATTTTTTAGTTTTTTTTTATTTGTCTTAACAAAAAAGTTATGGCCAAAAAACGCAAAAACCACCAAAAAAATTAACTTTAAAAACTTTGGACTTTCGTCACCACTGTAAAAATGGACCGCTTTTCATGTAGGCGTAGACCTTATCTTTCACCTGGCCCCAAAGGAAGGAGTCGCAAGGTGTTAAATCATAAGATCTCGGCGGCCAATTGTGATCACCTCTTCGAGAGATAACACGGTCCGGAAACTTTTCCCGTAAAAGATCGACGGTTTCATTGCTTGTGTGGCGCGTAGTGCCATCTTAAAAAATAAATAAATAGAGTGGCGCGACAGCTCTTGAAGAGCCAAGGCCTAAGTGGCTTAATCTCATCAACAATTCTCGAGGTGCGTTTGAAGAATTGAGGGGACCTACAATTTTACGCCGATTCCGAACGGCAAAGTTGAGAAGCACTTTTTCATGACAGATGATACTCTTGGAAGTTTTGTCAGTTCTTCGCAAGAGGCAGTGTCCGTGAATATGAAATAAAAACTTTGGGCCCGAGTAGGATTCGAACCCACGACGTTCTGCTTAGCAGCCAACGCACCTAACCACTAAGCTACGGACACTACTAGTGCCATCTTGTTGAAAGTAAAAGTTGTCCAGATCAATACCATCCAATTCCGGCCATAAAAATCATTAATCATCCCTCGATAGCGCAATCCATTGACCGTAACTCATTTTCGAAAAAGTAAGGTCCAATGACCCCGCCGGACCATATACCGCACCAAACAGTCACGCGTTGAGGATGGAGAGGCTTTTCAACAATAACTCTTGGATTTTCCGAGCCCCAGATGCGACAGTTTTGCTTGTTGACGTAGGCTATGTGAATCTGGCACCCGACTTTTGAAAAAAAAATTCTTTCTTTATTTATTTTGATAGGTAAGGGTAGGTAGTTGATTGTAGTGAATTTAATTTTTTTTTTTAGTTGTACAGAAAAAAAAATGTTGACCGTCAAAAAAAAAATGTCAGCCCCCCAAAATAAAATTTCCAACTTTTTTTGCTTGTTTCTCATAGATATACGTATGTAGTTGATTGTAACGGTTTTTATTTTTTTTTTAATTAGACAAAAAAATTAAAAAAAAAAATTAAATTTCGACCAAATTTTACTACTACTACCTTTTTTGATACTTTTTTCAAAGAAAAAATACTGAAGTTAGTTAACTTTAAACCAGGAACTAATTACTCTACAATAGAAAGAAGCCCTCAAAGAGGTTTGTAGTGACAAAAGAATTTTACTACAAACGACAAAAATGTCATTTTAAGCCTTATAGAGGTTAGTAGTGAAAATTACTCCTACCACGAAACTTTAAAATGCGATAACAAGCTAATGGACGTTTGTAGTGAAGTAATTTTCATTACTAACCTCTATATGGCTTAAAATGACATTTTTATCGTTTGTAGTGAAGTAATTTTTGATATTTATGTTTTTGTCTTTTAAGTGGAGTTTTGCATCGTCAAGTAGATCATCAAGTATTATATCTGCTATTGTAGGAGATAATGGGTTTCCCATCGGCATACCAAATGTTTGATTAAATAGTTTGTTTTCATTTGACTTAAAAGACAAAAACATAAATATCAGACATATATCAAAATATGTTGATGATATCCTCGCAATAATTAAAGAACGAGATAAAGAAACAATTTTAAAAGCACTCAACAACTATCATACAAAAATACAATTTACCATAGAATTAGAACAAAATAATAGCCTACCCTATTTGGACGTAAAACTTCACCGAAAAGACAATGAAATCATATTTGACTGGTATTCAAAACCTACATCGTCAGGAAGGATGATCAACTACCTATCGATACAACCCAACTCACAAAAAATGAGCACAGCAACAAACTTCATCAATAAAGTATTGGACATAAGCGACACTCAATTTAAAGAAAACAACATAAACAAAATCAAAACCATCCTCCGAATGAATAACTATCCAAATTTTATAATTAACAAACTGATTCAAAGAAAAATAACACAAACAACTAACAATATAAACAAAACCACAACTAAGAACAACAACAACATAACAAGCTACTTCAGTATACGCTATATTCCCAATTTAACAGACGGAAAAAGCTTACACTCGACAATAAAACAAGAGAATGCAAGATATGCTTACAAGTCCAACGTCACACTCAGAAATATTCACGAACACCAAAGCACCGATTGAAAAAAACCAACAACATAATGTTGTTTATGAAGTATGCTGCGGTGGGACAGAGGGGGAAGAGTGCAATCTAACTTACATCGGAACAACGAAGAGACAACTTGGCATAAGAATGACGGAGCATAAAGCAGACATAAAAAAGAAGAAACCATCGACAGGTCGATCACAACACATAATTAACAGTGGGCAGATACCTAATTTCGATAATGTAAGAGTACTTGACAAAGAGAAGAGAACAAATGCGAGGTTTACTCTTGAAAGTTTGCGCATTCAACAAAAATTGATGATCCTGAACTTTGCAGACAATTTGTCTGCTGAGGTTTGGACAGCCACCAGAGTCGCAAAACTCGTCCGATTTTGAAAAATTAAACGGCATTCGCTTCGTTTCATCAAAATCTAGGGGCGATATTTTTTAGTTTTTTTTATTTGTCTTAACAAAAATGTTATGGCCAAAAAACGCAAAAACCACCAAAAAAAATAACTTTAAAAACTTTGGACTTTCGTCACCACTGTAAAAATGGACCGATTTTCATGAAATAAACGGCAATCGCTTCGTTTCATTAAAATCTAGGGGCGATATTTTTTAGTTTTTTTTTATTTATCTTAACAAAAAAGTTATGGCCAAAAAACGCAAAAACCACCAAAAAAAATAACTTTAAAAACTTTGGACTTTCGTCACCACTGTAAAAATGGACCGATTTTCATGAAATAAATGGCAATCGCTTCGTTTCATCAAAATCTAGGGGCGATATTTTTTAGTTTTTTTTTATTTGTCTTAACAAAAAAGTTATGGCCAAAAAACGCAAAAACCACCAAAAAAATTAACTTTAAAAACTTTGGACTTTCGTCACCACTGTAAAAATGGACCGATTTTCATGAAATAAACGGCAATCGCTTCGTTTCATCAAAATCTAGGGGCGATATTTTTTAGTTTTTTTTTTATTTATCTTAACAAAAAAGTTATGGCCAAAAAACGCAAAAACCACCAAAAAAAATAACTTTAAAAACTTTGGACTTTCGTCACCACTGTAAAAACGGACCGATTTTCATGAAATAAACGGCAATCGCTTCGTTTCATCAAAATCTAGGGGCGATATTTTTTAGTTTTTTTTTATTTGTCTAAACAAAAAAGTTATGGCCAAAAAACGCACAAACCACCAAAAAAAATAACTTTAAAAACTTTGGACTTTCGTCACCACTGTAAAAATGGACCGATTTTCATGAAATAAACGGCAATCGCTTCGTTTCATCAAAATCTAGGGGCGATATTTTTTAGTTTTTTTTTATTTGTCTTAACAAAAAAGTTATGGCCAAAAAACGCAAAAACCACCAAAAAAATTAACTTTAAAAACTTTGGACTTTCGTCACCACTGTAAAAATGGACCGATTTTCATGAAATAAACGGCAATCGCTTCGTTTCATCAAAATCTAGGGGCGATATTTTTTAGTTTTTTTTTATTTATCTTAACAAAAAAGTTATGGCCAAAAAACGCAAAAACCACCAAAAAAAATAACTTTAAAAACTTTGGACTTTCGTCACCACTGTAAAAACGGACCGATTTTCATGAAATAAACGGCAATCGCTTCGTTTCACCAAAATCTAGGGGCGATATTTTTTAGTTTTTTTTTATTTGTCTTAACAAAAATGTTATGGCCAAAAAACGCAAAAACCACCAAAAAAAAATAACTTTAAAAACTTTGGACTTTCGTCACCACTGTAAAAATGCAATCGCTTTGTTTCATCAAAATCTAGGGGCGATATTTTTTAGTTTTTTTTTTATTTGTCTTAACAAAAAAGTTATGGCCAAAAAACGCAAAAACCACCAAAAAAATTAACTTTAAAAACTTTGGACTTTCGTCACCACTGTAAAAATGGACCGATTTTCATGAAATAAACGGCAATCGCTTCGTTTCATCAAAATCTAGGGGCGATATTTTTTAGTTTTTTTTTATTTGTCTAAACAAAAAAGTTATGGTGTTTTTTGCGTTTTTTGGCCATAACTTTTTTGTTAAGACAAATAAAAAAAAACTAAAAAATATCGCCCCTAGATTTTGATGAAACGAAGCGATTGCCGTTTATTTCATGAAAATCGGTCCATTTTTACAGTGGTGACGAAAGTCCAAAGTTTTTAAAGTTATTTTTTTTTTGTGGTTTTTGCGTTTTTTGGCCATAACTTTTTTGTTAAGATAAATAAAAAAAAACTAAAAAATATCGCCCCTAGATTTTGATGAAACGAAGCGATTGCCGTTTATCATGAAAATCGGTCCATTTTTACAGTGGTGACGAAAGTCCAAAGTTTTTAAAGTTAATTTTTTTGGTGGTTTTTGCGTTTTTTGGCCATAACTTTTTTGTTAAGACAAATAAAAAAAAACTAAAAAATATCGCCCCTAGATTTTGATGAAACGAAGCGATTGCCGTTTATTTCATGAAAATCGGTCCATTTTTACAGTGGTGACGAAAGTCCAAAGTTTTTAAAGTTAATTTTTTTTGGTGGTTTTTGCATTTTTTGGCAATAAAAAAAAACTAAAAAATATCGCCCCTAGATTTTGATGAAACGAAGCGATTGCCGTTTATTTCATGAAAATCGGTCCATTTTTACAGTGGTGACGAAAGTCCAAAGTTTTTAAAGTTAATTTTTTTGGTGGTTTTTGCGTTTTTTGGCCATAACTTTTTTGTTAAGACAAATAAAAAAAAACTAAAAAATATCGCCCCTAGATTTTGATGAAACGAAGCGATTGCCGTTTATTTCATGAAAATCGGTCCATTTTTACAGTGGTGACGAAAGTCCAAAGTTTTTAAAGTTATTTTTTTTGGTGGTTTTTGCGTTTTTTGGCCATAACTTTTTTGTTAAGACAAATAAAAAAAAACTAAAAAATATCGCCCCTAGATTTTGATGAAACGAAGCGATTGCCGTTTATTTCATGAAAATCGGTCCATTTTTACAGTGGTGACGAAAGTCCAAAGTTTTTAAAGTTAATTTTTTTGGTGGTTTTTGCGTTTTTTGGCCATAACTTTTTTGTTAAGACAAATAAAAAAAAACTAAAAAATATCGCCCCTAGATTTTGATGAAACGAAGCGATTGCCGTTTATTTCATGAAAATCGGTCCATTTTTACAGTGGTGACGAAAGTCCAAAGTTTTTAAAGTTAATTTTTTTGGTGGTTTTTGCGTTTTTTGGCCATAACTTTTTTGTTAAGACAAATAAAAAAAAACTAAAAAATATCGCCCCTAGATTTTGATGAAACGAAGCGAATGCCGTTTAATTTTTCAAAATCGGACGAGTTTTGCGACTCTGGTGGTTGTCCAAACCTCAGCAGACAAATTGCCTGCAAAGTTCAGGATCTTAAAAATTGACGAGAACAATGAACACACAGGAAGACCTTGACAACACAATAGTGAGCTACGCATTAGCAATAAAATAAGCAATAAACTACACTGTGATAATTTTTGTTTGTCTTTTAAGTTTATTAGTCTTTTGTTTGTTTAAATGTTAATTTATTAAAAAACTTTTGTGATAACTATAATATAAAACCAACTTAATATCATGTAAAATCAGCAATAATAAACAAAATGTAAGTCCAATTAACGTAAAGTAGCCAATAGTAAACTTAATAATTTTCCTTTGTTTTTTAATGTTACATTAAAGATCTAATAAAACCCCTGAAAAAGTTGTGAATAACAACGAAACGTTGGGAAAAGATGAGATAAAGTTTTTTATTTGTATTTAAGATCAAATTGACCAAAAAAGCCCGAATATTTATCATAAATATAAACCATCAACAAAGAAGTACGAAGTCTGTCGGGTCAGCTAGTTTATGTATATATTTTAGGACACCATTTTTATTGAGTAGACTCCAGTCGCGCGTCGGAGCTGACACGTACATTTTTTTTTTTTTTTTGTATTTCGAGTAAACCTTGAGATTTCATCTTACATACAATTTCTTTACGACGATCGTGAAGAATCACTTCAACTGGGCAATTGACAGAGAGACCTTTTGGTCTTTTGCCTTCAGGAAAATATCCTCCGATTTTTTTCATTTGAAAAAATTCCAAAGGCTGTCGTAACGAAGTTGAGTTATTTCCTCATGATCTTTGCTAATTGTGTGAATAGCTGTTTTTGAGAAGGAATAGGTTTAGGAAGAAAATTGGTTTTTCGATTTTGGTGGCAAATATAATGTGAACATTTTCGAATTGGAGCGCGCTGGGAGATCTGAGAATATATTAATGGACAAATTGATTTTTTGGTTTTTTGGTTGGTGCCCCTGAGGATCGGGGTCGAGAATTCTATAACGACCACCTAATAGCGTTTTTTGTTTGGTAATCCGGAATAAGTACACAGAACTGTCCGATTCCGGATACCAAACGAACATGCAAACACATTTTTTTGCTTCTAATTGTAAAATGTCTATGTATTTGTGGAACCTCATATTCAGCGAATTGCAGATGACATGACATTGTTTTTTTTATTTGTTTGTAAACATGGCGGCGAGTACGTGTGTGCATGTGTTTGCATGGATGCGTGATTCTGTTTTTGATTCCGATTTCAAATTTGGAATGCTTTTTCTGTTCTTTTCAGAACAAGAACTGTCATCATGTTCCAAGTGAACGAATTCAGAATCGTTCAGAACAGTTCCGGACGACCAGAAAAAAAAAACACTAAAGTGGTTAAAGCGGTAGGGAAGGATACGGTTAAAAAGCAATAATCGGTTTGTACAAGGCGAAAAATATAAATCACACAAATAAACAGCGAGATTAGCGGCTCAAGAGTTATAGTCGACGATTGAAAGAGAGAAAAAAAAAATATATTCCCTGTGTTCAGTATAAATCTTATAAATTTAATTTCTGCAAAAGGCGCATTCGTGTGGGATTATAAAAAGGTACTTTTAAAATATTTCTCTTGCTTGAATAAATTTTCAACTTATTTCATCTGGATTTGCGATAGTTTTTGAGCTTTCAGTAAAAAAAAAAAAAAGAGCAGAAGCAATGAGTGGACTCTGTAAAAATGATTTTAAGATTTTTTTTAACTAAAAGTATACTGAGCATTTCATCCCCATCTTATGTATGATTAAATTAAATTAATTTAACTCTTAAATTTTTGTCTGAAATATTACATAAAAAGCACAATACAATATTATCGGGTAGATTTGGTATACATTTATAGAACTATAAACAATAAAAAACATTTAATTCACTTACTTTGATTTCGTCAGCTGTCAATAATCCTAGATCAATGCAACGATCTTTAAACGAAGTAATTGGATCTCGTTTTTGTCGAACTTCCTGAATTTCTTCACGAGTACGATAACTTGTACCGGGATCTGACATCGAATGTCCAGAATAACGGTAAGTGCATACTTCCATTACCAATGGACCTTCATTATTAACATATTCAATGGCAAATTCAGTAGCACTTCTAACAGCCAGTACGTCCATTCCATCAACCCAGATGCCAGGCAAGGCATCGCCACGAGTATAATAATCCGTGTTACAAGAAGCACGCTCCGCACTAGTACCCATACCTTTAAATAGCAAAAAAAAATACTTTTTTTCTCATTAAATAATAAGTAAATATTGTATTACCGTATCCATTGTTTTCACAAACGAAAATGCAAGGCAATTTCATTAAATATGCCATGTTATATGCTTCGAACACTTGGCCTTGATTGGCAGCTCCGTCGCCATACAAAGCCAAGCACATACCGCCATTTCCTTTATATTTACAAGCAAGTGCAACACCAGCACCAAGTGGAACTTGAGCTCCGACAATTCCATTTCCACCGTAAAAGTTTGGAGCATACATGTGCATTGAACCTCCTTTACCACGGGCACATCCACTTTGGTTTCCAGTTAATTCAGCTAAGACGCCAAGTGGTGACACTCCCATTAGGTATGTCCAGCCATGGACACGGTACGCCGAAATAATATTATCAACATCACGCATCGCAGCTTTCATGCCTTTTTTTAATTGTTACAAAAAAAAATTAACAAAATTAAGAAAACATTGACAACGAAAATCGACACTAATTTACCAACAGCACAAGCTTCTTGACCAGAATACAAGTGACAAAAACCACGGATAATTTTTTCTTTGTAGAGGTTTCCAGCCGATGTTTCTATTCGGCGAATAGTTTGTAATTGAGTATAGTACTGATGGGCCTGATCTCTTGTAACGGTAACAGTTGTACTTGGTCCATTGTCTAATCGATGTAATTTGTATGGCTATATTGAAGAATGAGTAAAATATTAATTGATTAATTTATCGATCGTGATTTGCATCCAAGATAAAATATTGTAATATTCGGCTAGGTCGGACACTTAAAACTTAAGCTGTGTTTTATTGGAAACTTAGGTTAGCTCAGCAATCGGAATTCCAATAAAACGCTGTACTCAGTTTTAAACTGAGTTTCGTTCACTCGAATATCAAATATCGAAACCTTTCAAACGCTATCTTGAGACCTGGAAGAAAACAGTTTTTCATCATAGAAACTCATGTACAAAAAATTGTTTTCATATAGGTCTCAAGATGGCGCCACACAAAAAGTTTTGACATTTGATTATTAAATGTTAAAACCTAGCCAAGACCTATGCAAAAACACAACGAAAAACTCAAGTGTCAAATTGCCGAAACCTTATCTTGTGTAAATTACTAACTAAAAATCCTAACTTATTTTTATTTAGTTTTCGGTTGTTGTTGTTTCCCATGTAAGATTTTACTAAGCTGAGTATAAAATTCCCAATAAAACACGGCTTTATTTACTGTTTTGCAAATAAAACACAAAATTACTTTGTTTAAATCACTCTCGAACTTATTTATTCAACAATTTCAATTTTCACTTTCAAACACAATATCTTAACTTTATTGCAGTTCACAATCAATTAATTGGGTTCGCTTTCGAGTGCCTATTTTATATCGCAAATAACTTCCAGAAAATACAGGGATTTTTGTAGGCGCTGAATGCTCCCGATGCTTGACGAAAAGTTGTCTCCTTAACCACCAGATTTTGCACCTATTCTATTCTGTTATACTTTTACTACTGCAAGTACAATAGAGCAAGGTATTGTTAGCTACTTGTTACAGTTCTAATGTATTCTATACTTTGCTTAAATAATTTTGTGAAAACTGTTATTCCTTTTTTTCGTTGCTAATCAATGATTAGAAAATAATTATTCTGAAATATATTTTCAAATTGAAAATAAATACCTATCTGCTGTTTTAATATTAAACCTCCACGGGGTAAGCCTTGACGTGGCGGAGCAGCTTACGGTAACTACTACTATGAAGCTTAGAGCTATGCGATCGCGAAACTTGATTTCGCAGAAGGGCCTCCCATGGTCGACAGGTCGAAGCGGAGTAGGCTGTTACGAAGGAGTGTTCCCACCAAGGCACTCCCACCGAGGGACGGCAGCGAATGAATTTCTTCTTTGGAATCAACGGTGGCGTCTCCAGTTCCAGTTAGGCCGAACTACTTGGTGAACACCTTTACGGGATACTTCGACTTATTTGAAGCCCAGGCCGTAACAGGAGCGGTTTTTCCGGCTCTTGCACTTGGAGTCACATCAAGTGCCTGGTACTCCAGGTTGGGGGTTGTGCGTTGGGGTGACTTCCCGACCACGTAGAAAAAAGTTTAGTTGCGAAGCAACAACAGGCCTCGGAAACGGACGGATACACTGATGACGACCCAAGCAAATGTACAAAGGACAACGATTTTCGGATATGCACGTGGAATGTTAGGTCCCTTAATAGACCGCGTGCTGCCGAACAGTTAGCGGAGACCCTCAACTGCTACAAAGCAGATATTACCGCTATCCAGGAAATGCGATGGGATGGACCGGGCAAAAGGAGGATGAAAAACTGCGACATCTACTATGGTAATTGTTACCGAGAGCAACAACAGCGACTATTTGGATGCGGATTCGTCGTGGGAAGCAGACTCAGGCAAAAAGTCTTGAGCTTCAAATGTGTGAGCGAACGCATCACGACAATCCGAATCAAGGCTAAATTCGGCAACATCAGCCTAATATGTGCGCATGCGCATGCCCCCACAGAAGAGAAAAAGGACGACACCAAAGACGAGTTCTACGAGCTCCTCGACAAAACATACGAGCAATGTCCTAGTTATGACATTAAAATTGTCCTCGGCGATTTTAACGCAAAGCTGGGAAAAGAGGACATCTTTGGTGGAACGGTCGGAAAGCACAGCCTGCACGACACCACATCCGATAACGGATTCAGGCTGATCGATTTTGCTGCGGGGCGAAATGTTGTGATAGCAAGCACCTGGTTCCCTCATCTCAACATCCATAAAGGTACATGGAGATCTCCTGATCAATCAACCGTCAACCAGATTGATCACATTGCGATCGATGGAAGGCACTTGTCCAGCATTTTAGATGTTCGAACTTTCCGAGGAGCTAACATCGACTCGGACCACTACCTCGTCGTAGCCAAGGTAGTGCTACGAATATCCCGACAACGGCCAAAACAAGGAAATCCTGCAAGAAAATTCGACGTCGGACGGCTACAATCGCAAGAGATCGCCAGATCATTCTCTGATCGAGTGTCAAGTAACCTCTTAAGGAGTCCTATGCCGCCAACATCAAGTATCGAAGACCAGTGGCAACATTGCCAAAGAGCAATTAGAGATGCCGCCTCTAATGTGCTGGGTTTCACACAGCCACCAAAACGAAACCCCTGGTTTGATGAAGAATGCAGGCAGGCCCATGCAGCCAAGCAGGAGGCATACAAAGCGGCGCTGCATAGAAGGACAAGAGCTGCTCGTGAACTCTACGAGCAAAAGAGGAGAGAGGAACGCCGGCTTCTCAGGAGGAAAAAGAGAGAGCATGAG
>CAKKXW010000001.1:69762566-69774396 GCA_920937365.1 Sphaerophoria rueppellii
GTTTTTCTTTTTTTTAGTTCGGAGCATTGTATATAGAGAACTAATATTAAGGTTTTTTTTTTCATTTTTATAATTGCATTAATAAATGATATAATCGACTTTTATTAATTACAAAACTGATATTCTCTTCCATAACAACTTGTTTCCTTCACCATTTAAATAATTCGAAACATTTCTATTCATTGTTCAGACTGTGTTCAGATGTGAAAAAGAAAAACGCCTTAGTTTTTGCCTTTTTTTTATTGGTTAGACGTCAAAAAGTCGAAAAGGGACATTGACTGTCATCTTCAAATGGAGTCAAAAAAACTGTTATACTTTGTAGGTAATACACTATCCAGTGTAATATAGAGATCAGTGACTTTAGTGCACAGCTTACCCTGCGGCCACACGAGCAAGTTCTGGCTTGCCAGTAGCCTACATATATTATTTGTCAAATCTGTATCGGTGTACTTGGTGTGACGTAGGTGGCAAAAAACTTGCTAGTCAACTTGCCAGCAAGTTCATATATTTTTTTCCATTTCAACGATTTTTAAAAGCTTACCTGCTTTTAACATCCAATTTGGAATTTGAAAGATGTCGGCATTAAAAAAAGAAATTAAAATCCTCGCTTGAACTAATATTCTCATTTAATTTTGTTCATTTTGATACATTTGGCAAAACCTGTCAAATTACTTGCCCATTTTACTTGCTCGTTTTACTGGCTTGAAAATTCGCAAGCCAGTTGCCTGGCCAGTACTAAAGCCAGTACTAAAAGTTTGAATGTGTGAGTAAAACATTTGATTGTATGCCAACTTGCTAGCCAGAACTTGCTCGTGTGGCCGCCGGGTTAGAGATGGATTTCCGTGTATTAAATTTTGACGTTTTGCTAGTGACTAAACTAGAGACTAAATTCGTTATTGGTATGTGATGTTTCTGAAATCTGGAGATTTTCATTTAACTATTTACTAAATTTGATTATTAGTAAGGCCCATTAACGATTTACTGCTTTTACGCAATTTTTCTTTTTTGCTATCTTTCTGAGCATATCCCTCTTCTGTTCACTTTTACACACCTTTCGTACGTTAAAACTACAAATTTTCAAATTTACTGGTGACATTTTTTTCTCCAGATGGGGTGCCTAACCCGGCGGCCACACGAGCAAGTTCTGGCTAGCAAGTTGGCATACAATCAAATGCTTTACTCACACATTCAAACTTTTAGTACTGGCTTTAGCACTGGCCAGTCAACTGGCTTGCGAATTTTCAAGCCAGTAAACGAGCAAGTAAAACGAGCAAGTAATTTAACAGGTTTTGCCAAATGTATCAAAATGAACAAAACTAAATGAGAATGTTAGTTGAAGCGAGGATTTTAATTTCTTTTTTTAATGCCGACATCTTTCAAATTCCAAATTGGATGTTAAAAGCAGGTAAGATTGTAAAAATAGTTGAAATGGGAAAAAAATATGTGAACTTGCAGGCAACTTTTGCCAACTACGTCACACCCAGTACTTACAAAACATTTTTTTTTGTGTATTCAAATTCAATGACATTAAAGGTTCAAAACAAGAACTGATCCAAATCTTCAATTTGAAAACAAGTTTCTGTAGCCTCAACCTCAATATTCTATCGAATAGCCAGGCCTTTACTTGTAGTTAAATATTAAACCTGTATTGGTTTTCTGGCACACATTATGAAATCCTGCAACAAAGCATATCAATCAGAGTATATCTAATAATGCGTAAGGACACTCTCTACAAGGTTAATCTTTTTTCTTACATTTTTGGTCTCATATACTTGGAAAATAGACGGTAAATCTAAAGTACTATAGGGAGAAGGAGACAAAACATAGGGAATACAAAAAAACAGGTGGAAAGTTGAAAATTCGTCCTAAAGAAATGCCATAAAAAACTTGTTCTTGTTCATTTCAACCCTATATTAGTGTGACCTGGTTCAATCAAATAAAACATGTTGCAATGGTTGATAATTGAAGTATATATCGTAATATATTATATCTTACGAAGTTATCACAACCGACACATTAGTTATTTTATGCTCTAGAGTAAAATATTTATATTTTGTATTCATTTATATGGTTTTGTTAGCAAAAAAAAGCAATTACTTGAAATACAAAATAAAGTGATCTTAAAATAGATTATCTTGGTCACTCCAATCCTTTTCAGATTGTGACGAAGAAAAACAAGAACACATGTACAGACCATCAGCCAGGCCAGTATTTTGGGAAATTCCGATTTTATGTATCGTACACAAGCAACGCTCGCTCTATTTGTTGTGAGCTCTTTCCTTCTTTCGAATTTTTCTAGGCTGAACATTTTTGAACTATTCTTTCCTACTAGAATTTTTTTCTGCTTTGAGCGTTTTTTATTGTATTAGATATATGTACTCTGATCTGATATCAATAGCCTTAAGGACTTCCTTCATACAATTTACAATTCATAAAGGCATTAAAATAACATGTGTTTGCTGCCTCTTTTGTTATTGCCTTTGCATTGCCTTCCTTTTATTCTCTGCCATCATGCGTTTCGTTTATTCTACTCTCTCATTTGCAACCAAATTACCAAACAAGAAAAGTTCCCTGTTCCCTCTCTTTCCTTTGCTTAGTTCTTTCTGTAAATCTGATTCTCTGAGAGCGACTGTCGGCTGCAAAAGAGAATGACAGCAAATTACAAGTGGCGCCACCCCTTCGATTTGACGGCAGCATAGTGCGTAACAAAATTCAAGCGCGTGGAAGTACTATAGGATTATATATACAAAGCCCGTGCCTCTCACTCTTGGGGTGCTTGATTTAACCCTACGTCTCTCACTCTTCTTGCTAGGCGTTTTTTTCGTTTTATGCCTGATAATATTTGAACTTTTCATTTTTAGATATTCTTTTTTGTAATTTCCACGAACAATGTTTTAGCAACAGAACGAGGAGGGCAAAGTAAAGTAGGTCCTTACGATGGCCATAGTGAGAATTGCATTAAGCAATGCGTTTTTGATAAACAATATTTTTGGCCATATTATGTCGGACGGTTAACCAACACGATATATGTTTATAGAAATGATTAAATCGCCTTGCATCAAATGTACGCAGTTTATACTGCAAAGGTTGTCATGTAACGTGTTAGTTAACCATACGACCAAAAATATTCTTAATCAACAACTCATTGCTTATTGCAGTAAAAACTATTCAATGAACACATACAAAATTACCATTTGTTTGGGCACAAAAATATTAATTTATTTTTTTTTGATTTCATGAAAACAAAAGCAAATTTTGTATGAAAGTGACTACTAATAGTCTGTCACAGAAAAAAAATCTCAAAAAAGTGATTGTCACAAGTGATAATCACCTTATACAGACAAAATTTGTGATATGTGATTATCATTTATCACACATCACCTTAGCCGATTCCACCCCTGTTTTGATCTAATTGAAAATATCAAATGACAGAATGTATTACACAAGTACATATAAAAAGAACAAAAAGGTTGTGGAACGGCTTTAAATTTGGTCTAGCCAAACTCGGGAATGAATTTCGGTGTGAGACTGCACTTCTGCTATCTGGTGCTTCTTGCACAGCGAATTTTGATTGTTGCTCGAACTTTTTACTTAAACCTTTTGGGGGTTATTAAAATTTTGGCTGCGGCGATCACCTCCACGGTCTTCTATAGACGATGGAGTCTTGAGTGATCGCCGAATTACGTTAAAATTCTACATAAACAGAAGAACAATATATTTAACACTTAGGCCGTGTGCGAATTGGATGAACTGTGGTTAAAAATGGATGAATTTTTAACCACTACTGTCATATTTTAACTTGCTCCGCAGCTAGTCTAATTTTTAACACAATTTATTCAATGCGAAATGTCAAAATTTAACCAAACGTCAAGTTTTAACCACTTTTTAACCCAATTCGTACACGGCCTTAATGGAATTATGGCTTTCCACTCACCAAAAAAACCAGGAATCACTTAAAAAAAAAAAAAAAACAGGAACACGAACAACTGTCGTCTCGTAGGGATATGCAAATCGCAAATGGGTAGTATGAAATTGCGGAGCGATGCTGCCTACACGGTAGACACTTGCTAATCTCTATATTACACTGGATAGTGTATTACCTACAAAGTATAACAGCTTTTTTGACTTCATTTGAAGATGACAGTCAATGTCCCTTTTCGACTTTTTGACGTCTAACCAACAAAAAAAAAGGCAAAATCTAAGGCGTTTTTCTTTTTTACATCTGAACAGATTCTGAACAATGAATAGAAATGTTTCGAATAATTTAAATGGTGAAGGAAACAAGTTGTTATGGAAGAGAATACCAGTTTTGTAATTAATAAAAGTCGATTATATCATTTATTAATACAATTATAAAAATGAAAAATGAAAAAAAAGAAAAACGCCTATAAATGAAAACAAACAACTCTGTTTTTTGAACCGATACAGAGATCAGTAATATAGAGATAACGGATTCTTTGTCGTTTATTTTTGTTATACTGTTATACGAATTTTTCCCTTTTCGACCTTATAACAATCTTCAAATGGAGTCACTTTTTCTGTATGGATACGCTATCTAGTGTATTATAGAGATCAGTGGTCTAAAGGTGTTCCACTTCTCTTTGGCGAACTTCGAGACAATTTAACAAAAAAACGGCTTAAAATTTTGATAGATTCTGAATAATTGGCAAATTTTAAGGCAAAAACTTAGAAATTATTAAACAAAAATTAAAATTTCGCTTATGGCAACATACGAATCGATTTTTGACAGACAAAAGGAGTTACGACGCAAAGATTTCTACTTTTCGGCCGTCGAAAAGTCGGTCGAAAGATAGAATTTTCGCACTCTGCTTAATTATTACTTTAATAAGGAAAAGAGAGTCAAACACAAGGGGCGACGCTTCCTTTCGTTTCGCCGGAACCTGAAGGCACAATTCCATAAAAATTATATGCCCTAAATATATCGCTTATAACTGATTTACTTGTTGACCCAGAGAGTCACGGGTTCGATGCAGTAATTCCTCTTCCTCGGAATGGCTATTTCTGTTTCGACTTTCACACGGTCTAGCCGCTTACGCGCGGAATCCTCGCCCTATCATATCGAAAATTATCAACCATTAGCTTGGCCATTCACTAACACTAGCTACTTTTACTAATTTCAAAAAAAACTCTATCTACACTCACCCTTGTTCCTAAATCCTTCTTGGGCTATCGGTGGCTTATCTCCTCAATCGGTGGCAAGCTGCTAATCACGGGCCCAATGGACTTAACTTAAAACTCTCTTTAATAAAAACACCACTGTCTTAAATGATACAGAACGCTATTTTTAAATAAGACACCACTCGTGCGACGGCTGAACCAAGAATGCCCCCGGCCGAGTCCAAAAACAAGGTTCGGCGGCAAGATTTCGACTGTCCGGCTCGGTGCACTTTTTAATGACCTTCAGTCGCCTGTAGGTCAAAACCAAGCGGCTTATTTTCTAGCCGACGTCGCAGTCGCATACGTCTTGGCCTGGCTGCTTTCATTCTTAGCCGCTCCTAGTGCGTTCTAATTCTAAGCCTACATGTATACAATGGTCGCTTTGTTGTTGTAGCCTACTAAAATAATTGTCTACTGGGGAACTTTTCCCACCCTGGTTTCATTGTCCCAATACTTTCTTTGTTTTGTTTGTTTGTTTGTTTGTCGTTTTCCTTTTGTTTACAAGATACTTTTGTTATTAAATAGATGTAACACATCTTCACATAGCATACAAACATGTAAGTACCGAAATCCTACAATAAATAAAGAAAAACTCCACATAAAACAGAACAATCGTTTTCTTTCCTTAATTCCTTATTTTTTCTCTAGCCTGACATAAAACATACATTTCGCTAATTGTCATCTAATTTCAAAATCAATATCAACAAACAAAAACAAACACTTGACAGATCTTCAATGAATCCGAGTTATCGACACACTTCGCACTCCCCCTTAACTTTTTTCCCACTCGACACCATTTTCCGAACATTTTACCCTTCCAGCCAACCGTCATTCTTCCAGTCTGCATAGCATGCCCTTTTCCATTGAGGAAAAAAAAATTGTTGTTTCCTTCTCGATGAATGAGAAAAAAAAACAACGCAAGACCGAGAACAGACACGTGAGTATTTTCAATAATTTTACACATTTTAACGCTTTGGGTATATTTTTACAATTCTTATTATTGTAATTTCTGTTTAATCTCTTTACTATTAATGTTATTTTTCCATTTCAGCTCAAAAAAACCCAGGAAGAAGGATGGTGCAGATATTTTCGGCCAGGCACCGAGCACAATATTGTAAGTATACTTACGTTTATAATTGCCCAAAAATCCTTAACCTAATACATTTCTTTTTGTTCATTGCAGGTCTTATTAAGCGCCGCAAACGCCTCTGCTGCCCTACTCGCCGTCCCCGATGATGTGAACGGTCATGTCGACGCCAACGTTCGTCTGTCAGCTGCAGCCACACCAAACAAATGCATGCATCTGATACTACGACGACGATGGGCGGACGACATTTTCGCTCCTTGGTGAGTACATCCTTCTTTTCCGAGAAAACAACAGTGATAGATTATGGATTTATGACAGACTACGAGTACGTCAGCCGGGCCATTCGAGGGCTGTTTGCACCGGGCGAGTATGCGTTCCGGGAATTCATTGTAATTTGAATAATGACGACATCCCACATTCATTGCTCTGTGACTTTGCGGTAAGAATATTCCGCAATATTGTCAGCACTCTAATTATTGTTGTCTCCTCTTCCAGAATTCCGTCAGGAACCCATCACCTATCGCCATCTGAACGTCGCCGCAACTTTTTAAAATCGCCCGGAGTCTCTGTCAAGCGGGCTTTCATCATTCAAGCGTCCTAGTCCCGGGCGATAAGCGCGATAAGCAACCTAGGTATCAGTCCTTCCCTGATCTTGCGGCTCCCATCAAACCAAAATCCAAACAATGTCGTTCGGTACTGGTTGCAGCCACAACAACTATTGAGAAAAAAATATCTTCAAAGATTACCGTTAGTGTATATAAAGAGAAACAGATGCTAATCCGTCCAAAAAAGGAAGTTAACTTTGTCATTTTTGATTTTTTTTGTTGGTGAGACACAGAAGATTGTTAGAAAAAGCTAAGGTTAATATTTCAAAAACTTGACGTCCTATTTTTTTTTTTCAACTTCAGTTTTTAACGTAGGGTTTATTACTTTATCATTTAACATAAGTTTCATCTTTGGGTAAAAAACTTTGTAAATGATTATTTATAAAATAAAAAAGAAATGCGAAATGTCGTCGGAATGCGAAAAATAAAACTGAATTGTTTTTGTTGAATGACACTTGTCAGAAATGTCAATTGGACATCTCAAGAGGGATTTTTTTTAGCGCCCCACAGGGGTTCCTCTTATTCCTCTTATAGGTCAAAAGTCAAAATTATCTATGAGAAAGGGACAGTTAAGTGACAGTAGGATTTCTGATTAATAATCATGTAATGGTGCATTACAATTCAGTCGTCATATACCTAAGTCAAATCACTAAAACAAAAACACATACAACATCGTAATACTCGTTATACACATCAAAACACACACGTTAGTGGCGATTACCCGTTTCGGCGGGGAATGTACCGGTTACGACCGCGATTACCCACGTTAGTGGCGATTAACCATGTGTATACAGCGGTAACCCGTTTCGGCGGCGATTGTACCGGTTCCGACCACGATTCCCCACGGTAAGTGGCGATTAACCTGATTGAACAGCGAGACAATTCGTGACATGGGCTGATTTCCATAAGGCATTATACTGAAGCATTTCCTACCAATCCGTTTCGTCAACAAGTTGGAGCGCGAAATTGCCCGCAAGTAACAGGGCCCACGCGAAAACGCTAAGGATTTTAATCGCTCCATGCAATATCTTATCCATCAGCACCCCGCTATGAAGGTGGAAGATAGCACCGATAAAATATACGACCGTTTCAGACCGGAACATCACCTTTAGGTTAGGCGTCAAGATTTCCGTACTCTAGAGGAACTCATGGAACTCGTAGAAGAGTACGAATACATTAACAACGAACACCGTAATACTGCAATGATAACAGTTAGACCTGTTCTTCTTCTTCCTGTACGGGGGCAACCCGAACGAACACAAACAACGAGACTTACGATCGCAACACCCACTGTTGGAACTGTAAGTAACGGGGCCACACCATGTTTAGTTCCTTTTGTGGAGCAGACGGACGGATGACTCGCGACTGTTCTTGCCGCCTCGGCCATAAGTGACTGTGTGGACAACAACAAAGTAAAGGTACATGTGACGAAGCAAACCAACATCGAACCTGACAAACAAAAAACAAATGTAGACTCCGAACAGCTGAATGAAAGCAGAGCTATTGCCTGCCGTGTCGACGTGCCACCAGGGGCCGTAAATAAACCTGCCGATCCACCAGAGCTATTGCCTGCTGTGCCACCAGAGCTATTGCCTGCCGTGCCAACGTGCCACCAGGGGCCGTAAACATACCTGCTGATCCCCCGGAAGTAAAACCGGTCGAGTTACAAAATTCCCAAACCGACAAACGGAAACAGGAAAAGGAAATCCCGTAGTGACAGCCCCCATCGCCAGTCGAGACCGGAACCGGACATCTAAGGTAGAGGCTTTAACTCCGAACTACGCCGGAAACCCGTAACCGAATACGATCGCATACCTGAAGTGACATATTAAATTTAGAAGAACCAAACCAAACCTATTGAATTTATTGTTGTAGTTATTAAGTGTTTCGAATAAAGAATTTGTCATTAGGTTCGAAAGACCTAAAACCTCGGCTGGGAAACAAAAAGCACATCACAAATTGGCGCCCGAGCAGGGATCTACAGGTCCACACCGCAAAAGACAAATTCAGGAAACACTTAACCGGAAACACAACCGAACACACCGCCATGTCTGACACGGAAGAAAGATTTGACTACATCGCTAGCCTAGGAGCCATGTACCTTCTCCGGAAGCAGGAACTAATAGAGAAAATGGATCGTCTGGGATTAGACACCAGTGGTACTTTAGACGTTTTGAGAGCGCGATTCAGCGCATACGTTAAAAAAGCCAGACAGAGGAAGTCTACGCAAAATCTCTGCGAAGAAATCGCAAAGACCACGAGTGAGAGGGAATATAAGGAAGAATCCCGAAGCACGGGTGAGGAAAAACAAACTCCACAATCTCAGAATGAGGGAGGGGTATACCTCCATGTTCCTACCCAATCAGTCGCTACTGCTACCCAGACATCCGTCCTGCAATCCACAGACCCATCAATCGACAACCGAAATCCTCTTTTCACGCCAGAGCCTCCCATGTTGGAAAGGCCACCCGCTAGTGTTCACCGTCATGACGCAGAGGCCATGAACACGGTCAGAAAATGGAACTTGAAATTTGACTCCTCCGGAAATGCTTTAGAGTTCCTTTAGAGGATAGAAGAGTTGGCTGCGTGCTACGACATATGCTTCAACGCTTCAACGACCTTTTAAAAACCCTACCAGAAGTCATGAGGGGTACGGCCCTGGAATGGTACCGAATCAACCGCGATAGATTGAAAGATTGGACTGATTTCCGTAATCTTTTCAAGAGCCATTTCCTGCCACCCCGTTTCATCCATAAATTAGAAGATGAAATCATGAGAAAGAGGCAAGGACCCAGAGAAAAAGCCCGTGACTATATACAAGGTACCCAATATTTAATACATCGTCACCCTACCATGAAAGTATCAGAAAGTGTAGACCGGATCTATGATAGTCTCAGACCGGAATACCATCTGTATATAAAACGGAGGGACTTCGAGAGCCTGGACGAACTCTTGCAATTGGCAGAAGAATATGAATACATTCAAAGCCAAGACCGCGGTTTGAGGCATGCTTCACCGCCGCCATCGCCAGCTCGTTTCCCCAACATTGGTAACAGAATGACGACGAATTCTCAAAGAGTGTCTTTTGCACATAACGCCGACCGACCAGTATTGCCACCTACCCAGTACGACAGGTCCACGCATTGCTGGAATTGCAAGCAGCGTGGACACTCTAAGAATAATTGCCGCCGTCCGTTCCGTATGTTCTGCTCGTACTGTGGCCAGGATGGTCGTCTCACAAGTGATTGTGATTGTCACAGAGATCACGCCTCATCGTTAAAAACTACAGGCCTCCTTCCGCAATGTTTCCGCCGCCCGAATGAGATTATACAGTCGTCCGTAGGTCCATTACAAACCGAAAATCAACCGGAGAAAACATCTTTTAAACCCGAATACCCCGAACCAGCAACTTCAGTAGTAGAAGAAAATCCCGAATTCCGAACCGACCCACGATGTTTTCCACCTGTCACATTCAGAGGCAAGTCTTTAAAGGCATTACTTGACACCGGAGAAACAAGATCATTCATTAATTTCTCGACACGTCAATACCTCCAAGATAAACATGCACCGTTCCGACGACGAAGGCTGTTGACCCATCTGGCAAACGGGGCACTAGTCGAAAGTGAAGAGCACTACTCCGTGACCGTCTACGTCGCTGGACATCCGGTCCAAGGCGAGTTTACCTATATGCGACAACTCAGCGAAGAAATGGTGTTGGGCGTAGATATTCTACTAAACACCGATTTTAAAATGACTTTTAAAGGAAGGGAGCTTCCACTGTCAAATAAAGTTGACGTTCAAAAACCGGACAATGGAGAATTTTGTTTACTGGGTGGCAAGAACCTGTCTTGCCATCAGGAAGAACGATTAACCGGCCTGCTTAATTCAGAATTGCCAAAATTGCACCTTCCTAAGACCACTAATGCCGCCGTTCAAACCGACCAGCCTCCTAAACAAAGGTATTATACGAACCTGCAAAGTGCTGCTGAAGGACAAGTACATGGGTATCACTTACGCCGAAGACCCTGGAGGCCTAGTAAAAGAGAACATGTGGTAGTTAACAAAAATAAAGAGAGAAGTACCGTAATATCACATGGTAAAGATCTCAAAGGCTTCGAGAATACGAGCCATAATAGAGGAGAAAACTCTTAGCTAATCCTCATTTCAAGTTCGACCGCCGCCGAAGTCAGACCTATGACCGACCAACAAGGAGCAGCACCCCAGCCTTGGGAAAGACAGCCGATACAACCAGCAACATCAAAATCCGAAATAAGGTCCGTGTTGTTCTTACCGAATTTACCGAAATCTTCGGCTGCATCCACTACAGGAAGTCGAAGAGTAAGAACCAAAACCATGAAGGAAACCACGAACCGATTCGCACCGCCGAATAAAGAAACAGAAGTCCGCCCTAAAAGAAGTGGAAGGAAAGACGTCACAAGAAGCCTGCTCCTAAGGAAAAGGGAAGCACCCGTAGACATGATATCCGTCGCCGCCGCCGCTGCTTCAACTTCAAAACAAGATCCAACTTCCACCAAAGTACACGCTGCCTCTGCGGGCACGAGAAACGCCGATCTCCCCCACCGCCAGGATCTGCCGGGAAGCCACCAGCCAAACGACCATCAGCAGTATCAACTACCGCCCAAGCCGCTTGTTTCGCCGCCTGCCAGCCAGTCCCGATGGAAGTCACCCCACAGACAACCGCCAGTTCCTCGACAAATACTGTCAGCACCACCGGAATAGCAACCGATCAAATCCGCTTCCGTACGCGTAGCCAAGGCCACCACGACTGTCATAAACAGCTCCTTGACCGCCAACAGACACCCCACTGAAGGTAGCCCTGACCGACCGTCCGCCGCTTTGTTCGCCGAACCCGCCATCAACTATGACGACTACCAGCAAACCGACCACCGAAGGGCCGTCTAGGACCGCCACCCCCTCTAGCCGCAAAGAGCACGGGCGT
>CAKKXW010000001.1:69806917-69872344 GCA_920937365.1 Sphaerophoria rueppellii
CACAATTCACTTGGTAATAAAAGATTTTCTTAATTTTTGTCGCCGAGCATATCTTCTTGCTGGCCGAAAGTGAAATGTGCTGATCTAAGCTTCGTCGTAGTGAATTTTCCTCTTCCGAAACTCAGGTTGTCCACCCTGTTTCCTCTTCGAAATCAGACAAGAATTTTTGTTAAGTTCGAAATTCGCTAACTTGTCATTACGCATACAGGGTGCCACCCTGAAGTTTTCGAATAGAAAGTAATATTCCCTCTAATTTGAGCTAAAGCAATTCCCCGCGCTATAGTCTCGAAACAACTAATACAATTAAGAAGAATCTCTTATAATTTAAGTTGCGTATACGCCGCAGTGACCTTTCATCATTTATTTATTTTATTTAGCAAAATTCGTAACAATGTCCTACACCTGTATGTGTATTAATATTTCGTATTGCGTCTAGGTGATTTTGTTTTTGTAAGCTTCGTAGAAAAATTGCGAACGTGTTTTGTTTATTTTTTTTTCTTGAAAGATAAAAAAAAATTGAAAAGTGAGTTTTGACCTGATTTGATGAATGTTCTTGGACAATGACTTGTTGTAGTTTTGCTTTTGTTTTTGTTTTTGCTTCTTGGGGTTGGTTGTGAATTGTGATTTGAAAATCATATTCATTCACATAATTTCAATGTGGGTCAAAAAAAGATTCACATATTATTGTGGTAGTGATTTGTGAGGATTGATTTATACGTAAGTTAAGTGGGTAGGTATGTCTATGTATATTTGTAAGTTTTTGATCTCAATAAGGTCATTTTATTTTTTTTTTGGTTCGCTACCATAGAAGTCGGTAATGGATCAATTAAATGAGGAAGACAGGTGATTGGGTAGGTAGGTACATTTTAAATTCTATTTATTTCACTTTTAATTTTTCAAATACATACAAACCAACATAATATCTATCTGTATGTAATGGTTGCAAGAAAATAGATGATTTAAATGGAGCTTTTAGATTAAAACTAAAAATTTTCAAAATGTAAGAAATGTGGTCCGAGAAAATAATTTTTCCAACAAAACAGTAATGAGCATTTTTGTTTAATGTGGTGATTTTATGCTTAATGCAAAGAAGCGAGCAGCTATTTTGATAATAGGATGTCTCTACCTCAACCTGTCCTTACAGCCTTCACCTGTATTAATAGATACGATATGGTTAATCGTTTGCCATACTTTGGGATCTGATTCCTGGTCATATTCTAAGAAAAAATTGTGCTACAGTAAAGCCTGAATTTGAACTTTGACATCACTTTTTGCCGATTCAAAAAAAAGGCTAACCTCGGATGTTGGTATGTTTTAAAAAAACGCATCAATTCTGTTTTCGTAAAAAAGAAATACAAATTAAAACCCTACAAGTAAAAAAAAGTATGAAAAATAGGTTGGATATGCAATTCCCTTCTAAGCTCACTTTAACATTTTTCATATTTTTAAGGAGAAAAAAGCTGAAGCTTACAACAACAAAAAAAAAATGTGCACGACTGGGTCGTACGAACTTGCTCCTGCATGCTAAGACCAAATATTTATGATAACTTTTATGTTCCACAAATTGCAAAAAAGTAGTGTTAAAATAAGAGATATACTTTAAGCAATTCCGATTGCACTCTTACTTACAGCTTACACTGAACTCACAAAAAAAACTCAATATATAAAAATGAAATAAGAATTTATTGAAAAAACTAAAATTTGAAAATGTACCTCGTAAATACATTTAATTCCAAAAATTTAAATGCCGAACAAATTCTTACCTTATTCTTGATTTATTGAATTTTTTTTTTTTTTTTTTAAAGCAAATTTCGATTTTTAATATTGATCTCTTTTTGATATTGTTACATAATAAAACCTTCTCACCACATTAAAATGTAAACTCATCCTAAATATTCAAATATTGCTTAATAAGTTCCACAATTCTGTCTAACTTAATCTTCAGCGAAGATTAAGTTAGAGAGATATTCTCTCGTTTATATTTGCCTAGCAACAAACCGACGCTTAGGGATTATAAGCTCTTTTAATCCACTGTCGTTGGAAAGTTTTTCGTTTCAGTCAGTTAGTCTGTAAGTGTTGTTTGTCTTCGAAACATCTTAGAAAATACTTGTTGTTCCAAAACCACCTTAAACCTAAAATACTTACAACTAATGTCTCATCTAATTATCTTAGTAACTAAGTTACTTAAAAATATGTAATTATCAAAATAAAGAACTTAAATTGTACATTAGTTAACAACTTTGTTTTATTTGAGTCATATCATATAACTGGCGCAGTCGGAAATAAAAGGAGATTTTGGTGTTTGAAAAGTACAGTCTTACTAACAATGTAAAACAAAAACGTGGTTTGTGTTTTGAAATATTGTAAAAATAAAGATCTAAACTACACTTTTATAATAACTAATAAAAAAAAAGTGTTCGAAATAGACAAAAATCCACATATAAACGCCCCAACCGCTTCGAAAAATTGTGACTCAAATTAAAATCTAAATATTAAAAACAAAATAAATTAAGAACAAACAATAAAAAGTTGTGAAATTTATTAATAACTAACTACTACTGCTGGAAAAAAAAGTAAAATATTATTAAAAGACATTGGAAAATTAAAACAAAGTACCTATTGGCAGCAAAAAGAGACCAGAACAAATTAAAAAACCCACTTGAAGACACAAGCAAAGCGGAAAATCCCAATCGACCGTAAAGTTCATCAAAATCGAAATCAACGTAAAAATATATGAGGTATACGTATTAAGATTATTTAAGGACATTTGTAATTGTAAATTAAAGATTATTCTTAATTTGAGGTATTGTAGAAAAAATAAATATAACAAAACAAAAAAAACACAAACAAAAAATTTTGAAATAAAAAAAAATAAACTAGAATAAAATTATAAAAATGGAAGGTTTAAATCCAGCAGAGAAATTTAAATTAGCATTAGAACTCGTAACGAAACTTCCAGAATTTGATGGGAACAACAGATGTTTATTAGATTTTCTTGACAGAGTGGACTCCATTTCCTTTATGATTAACTCTTTTGAAGACTCTGCTAGAATAGTCTTAACTGGTTACATAAAGGATAAAATTATTGGTAGAGCTAGAAGTGAACTTCATAAACATGGCAGACTCACAACTTGGTCCGAGATAAGAGAAGTCTTGAAAAATAGTTTCACGGAGAGATTACCAGTTGAAAAACTTATCGATAATATTCGTACGGCTAGGGTTGTGATGGATATTGAGGATTACTATAATAGAATTAATAATTTACTAACTAGAATTAATAACGTTTATTTGTTGGGCACCGACGCGAATAACATAACTCAAATGATTGAGTCCAACAACAGAATTGCCCTTGAATCATTCAAACACAATCTGCCGGAACCTACTAAGTCCATCGTTCTAAGCCGAAATCCCGATTCTTTAAAAAATGCGTTCAAAATCATTCTTGAGATCAATCACCAAAAGTATGGTCCTAATAATCGAGTTGACAATAATTTTCTAAGCTCTCACAACAATAGGTCGAATCTGAATCGTCAGTCAAGTCAAAGGTATAACAGCAATGAGCAAAACAATGGTTTTCAACCGCGTCAAAATTTTAACAACAGATTTAATTTTTCTAATTCAAGTTACCAGTCAGGTCAAAATATAAATAGTAATCAAAGTATTCAATCACGTCAGAATTATAATTCTAACAATCAGCCACGTCAAAATCCCAATTTCAATCAAAGTCGTCAATCAGGTCGGAACAATTATTACAATAACAATAACCACAGAAGTATATCTCGAAACAACACCAATAGTGGACAAACGCGAGGTTCAAACAGATTCGGAGAGCCAATGGACATTTCATTAAACGAGCAAAGCCGGCTTCAAAATGATCCTTGTGAGAACCGTGAAAATTTTTCTTACGTTCAAGGAGACAACTACCCTATATAGTTGTTAAAACCCAAATTAGACCCCTTAAATTCTTAATTGATTGCGGTGCCGAATACAGTATTGTAAATGAAAAAGTATGCCACCCAAAATGGGAAATACCATCAAAAAATATAACCCTAAAAGTTCTCGATCGCAATGTCCATACAAGTGTTGAATTTCAAATACCCATTTTCAAAGAATTTAATAAGCCAAACTGTTTTGTCAATTTTATAGAATTTAATTTTCATAATTATTTTGATGGGTTGATAGGAAATAATATTCTCCTTCAACTCAACCCTGTTATTGATTTCAAAAACCGAGTTTTGAAAACAGATTCAGCAATAATTCCATTATATTTCAATGAGGAAGAAGAGATGTATGGTGGACTCTGTTTTGAAGAGGATGCATTAAACATTTTTTCTGGTGAAGTATCTGACTCTGGGACGAACAATTATATCATTGGTCAACATTTAAGTTCATGCGACATTTCTAAAATTAAAACACTTATTCGATCTTACCAAACTATTTTTTACAAAGATGGAAGCGATCTCACTTTTACAAGCGAGATAAAACACCAAATCAAAACAATAAGCGAAGTTCCAATTTACAGCAAACTCTATCGTTATCCAGAAATACATTCGGATGAAGTGGATAAACAAATCCGTGAAATGTTGGAACAAAAAATAATTGCACCAAGTAACAGCCCGTATAATTCGCCAATTTGGATCGTCCCCAAAAAAGATGATCATCATGGCAATAAACAATGGCGAGTTGTAATCGATTACAGGAAGCTTAATGATCAGATGATCGATGACGGCTTTCCTATGATGAACTCGGACGAAATTTTCGACAAGCTGGGCAAATGCAATTATTTTTCTGTTATTGACTTAGTAAAAGGTTTTCATCAGATAGAGGTCGAACCAAATGACAGAGCAAAAACGGCTTTTTCTACTAAAACGGGACATTACGAGTTTTTGAGGATGCCTTTTGGCCTCAAAAACGCCCCAAAAACATTTCAACGATTAATGAATCACGTTCTTAGAGATTTTATTAACAAAATCTGCGTAGCTTCGAAGAACATTTACAATCTCTGAGAAAAATCCTCCAAGTTTTAAAAAACTCAAACTTGAAAATACACATTAACAAATGCCGTTTCGCCGAATTGTCAACTTCTTACTTGGGTCACATTGTATCCGGTAACGGTATTAAACCAGACCCACAAAAAATTGAATCAATTTCGCGAATGAAACTGCCAACAAATGTTAAGGGTATAAAACAATTTTTAGGGATAACAGGATATTACCGTAAATTTATGAAAGACTACGCAAAAATTGCACACCCTATGATTAGATATTTGAAGAAAAATGTAAAAGTCAACTGTTTAGAACCACAGTATATCAAGTCATTTGAAAAGCTAAAAAAAATACTTACGTCTGACCCAATTTTAAAAAGCCCCGATTTCAAAGTCCCTTTTATTCTAACGACCGATGCCTCAAATTATGCACTTGGAGCCGTCCTCAGCCAAAATTGCCACCCGATTTCTTATGCTTCTAGGACACTGAATAAGCACGAGCTCAGCTACTCGACCATAGAGAAAGAGCTCTTGGCCGTGGTTTGGGCAGTTAAATATTTTCGGCCATATTTGTATGGTAGACGGTTCACTGTCAGAACAGATCATAAGCCGTTGGTGTGGTTGAGTGGCTTAAAAGAACCAAATATGAAGTTACAGCGATGGAAGATAATGTTGAACGAGTACGACTTTAGTATCGAGTACCTTAAGGGGAAGGAGAATTGCGTAGCTGACGGTCTAAGTAGATTTATTGACCAAATTCAAGATTTCGACCCAGAATCTAACGAACAGGTTAGATCATCGAATATATCGCTCGTTTGCAACCCTGAAAACAAAGAAGTTTATTTTGCAGAGTTGTACATCAATGAACAAAACTCGAACGACGACGACGATCAGCACAGCGAAAACAACGCAGATGTTGCAATCGCTCAAGCAGACAATGAGGAGGATATTTTGTCTACAGGTGCAACAATGCATAGTGCTTTACAGGATGAATCGCTCCATATCTTTATAACAGAACAGCCTGTTAATATTTTCAAAAACCAATTGCATTTGAGCTATGGCCCAAGAGAAAAATTTTCATTAAAATTAGTACACAAAAAAATTCAAAACTACATTCAAATAGACAAAAACAAAATTAATTTACTTGAAATAATGAAAAAAATTCTCATAGACAAAGGTCTTGTTTGCATTTATTGCGAAAACATTGAATTATTTTTAAAATTTCAAAATTTGTACGTTAAATATTTTTCCCTAAATAAGAACTTAAGAATCTTGCGATCAACTAAAAAGCTCACAGACATCACTGACAAAAATCAGCTTCTTAAGATTATTGAAAGTGAACATCTTTCAAAGAATCATAGAGGCATCAATGAAATTTTTTGCGAACTAAAAACTAAAATTTATTTTCCAAAGCTTCAAATCGAGATACAAAAATATGTCAACAATTGTGAGGTTTGCAACGTTGCGAAACATGATCGGCAACCACTTCGAATACCGATGCAAGTGAGTGAAAGTGCACAACACATAAACGACATTATCCACGTCGACATTTGGTTCCTTGAAAGGGGAAAAATGTACTTCACCACGATCGACAAATTTTCGAAGTATGCAACGATTCATCCCCTCGAAGACAGAAATTGGATTTCGATTTTGGAAGCTATAAAACTAAGAATTCAATACTTAGGTAAACCGAATAAAATAGTTTCGGACGGTGAAACATGTATCTTACATACTGCAGTCGAACAATTTCTTAAGAGTAACGACATACATTTTCATAAGACAACGGCTGCTATAAAAACAGGCAATGCCGACATTGAGCGACTGCACGGTACGTTGAATGAGCACCTTAGATTACTCAATGCGGCTAAAGATAACTCAGATCTGAGTGAAAAAATTTTCAGAATTATAAATATGTATAACAACGCACTTCACTTCACCACCAAATGTAGACCAATTGACTTCATTTGCAAAAATATCCCAAAAGAAGAAATTGAAGACTTATGTAGGAAATTTAGTCGGAACAAGGAGATACGCATTCTCAAAATAAATAGGGACACTAATGACAGCAAAACAACAGACCAATGTCCGGACATTGTTAGGAGTCGAACACCGATGAAAAGCAAACCAAAATATAAGAAATTAAACACATTTACCAAAGAGGGAAATTATGTCGTGGATAGATCCACTAAACGCAACACAAAATATTACAAAAAACAATTGAAACGTAGATACAAACACCAGAATATTTAAACGTTTAGATAAAAGACTTACAAAATTTTACATCGCACCGGCCGAATCGAATATTTTCTTCTTGTCTTGATGTTGTTTTTTCTTCTTCAAATATTTGGAGTTTATTTTTTCTATTTGAGAATTCCATGTTTTGAACAGCTTCATAGTCGTATTATTATTAATTTTTTATCTATTGCGAAAATAAGTTAATTTAGAAATAAAGGAAAAAAGATCAAGTTGTGATCTATCAAATGCCGTTTTGAATTCATAACAGCAAAATCTCAGACAGTTTGTCACTTCCTTTTGTCTTTTATGTTCTCCTTTGTTTTGACATTTCGTAGGGGTGCGTTCACAAAATGAATGCATCCAGTATGATAAATGAGCTAGGTTGGAAAATGGACGTGTTCCATTTAGTTATAAATTTGTTCGGTTGTGTTTCATTGTGGAAGGGAGTTACTCTGGTAGGAATTTTGCTCAGCAAAAACCTAGTTTGCTTAATAAGTTCTCTCGTTTATATTTGCCTAGCAACAAACCGACGCTTAGGGATTATAAGCTCTTTTTAATCCACTGTCGTAGGAAAGTTTTTCGTTTCAGTCAGTTAGTCTGTAAGTGTTGTTTGTCTTCGAAACATCTTAGAAAATACTTGTTGTTCCAAAACCACCTTAAAGCTAAAATACTTACAACTAATGTCTCATCTAATTATCTTAATAACTTAATTACTTAAAAATATGTAATTATCAAAATAAAGAACTTAAATTGTACATTAGTTAACAACTTTGTTTTATTTGAGTCATATCATATAACTATATGCAGAATTTAAAAAAAAAAGTTTTGAAATATTTTTCAAAAAACCAAAACATATATTTGAAATTTTTTTGAACACAAATTTTTATTTGAGAAATATATAGTTTCAAAAAAGAAAAACGCCGATCTTAAAAAAAAACCATTTTATGAAAAGTACCTTTTTTCAGCAATACTGAAATATTTTCTTTTTTCATAAAATACATCAGTATTTTGAAAAAAAAAATTTCGAGGAAGTTTTAAAAAAAATCGTAGGATCTGTTTTTGAGAAAATTGTATTGCTGCCCTGCCCTAAATTTTGGCATTAAAAAAAATTACGCTCGCGAATTCCCTGAAATCTCTAATTTTCAAGTTTGAAGTCAATCGGACCAGTGGTTAAGGCTGTAGGTGCGTTTACAGACAGACAGACTGACGGAATCGGCGGATCCACTTCTCTTGACTTCTCTTCGATCGTTATGTCATATTTGTCAAAATCTCAACCTTTTTTTCCTATGAATTCAATACTTGCCATATCCGCAAGTAAAAATGAAATGAATTGTACCTATCACCTATTTTCCTCATTGAATTGATCCATTACCGACTTCAATAGTAATGAACCAAAAAGAACCAAAAGACTTTAATAATCAAAAATTTACAAAAATGCTTAATTTACGTATAAATGAATCCTCACATCAATAAGTCAATCTTTTCTTGACCTACATTAAAAATTAATTATGTGATTGAATACGATTTTCAAATCACAACCAACCCCAAGAAGTAAAAACAAAACAAAAGCAAAACCCATACCATAGAGAATATATAATACCTAGAGTCGCGACCTTTTCCTCCCTTGCCGAAAATACCCTCAAAATTTTTCTGAGGTGAACTATCACAATCCTCTCTTTTTTTCGTGTCCGTGAATCTGTGTAAGAGGTGAAGTCTCACAATCCGCTCTTTTTTTCGTGTCCATGAACCTGTGTAAGAGGTGACAAAAGAGTAAGTACTCAGCCGTGACAACATTTTTTTCCTGATGCACAAACCCAAAGTGACAGACTTCCACCACAGCAAATACGAGACTAAACGCACGACTTTTTTTTAAGATTTATTAAGATTTTTGATACAAATATTGGTAAATTATATTGCAATTATGTGTAATAAATGCAAAGAAACAATATAACGTATTTATTTTTCATATTACATGCATTTTTTGTGTGTTTAAGTTTTTTTTTGAAAATGCTGAGCTCAACGGAATCTTATTTTCGAAATCTGAGCCCATGAAACCCACCTCGACTCCAACCTGAGCATTGTATCTAACTCAGTGCGAATGTATGGGTGCAGTTTCTCATTTAAAAAGCATTGGAAAACTAACACATTCTCACTGGGTTAGTACAAAACGACCAAATTGCAGCTTGTAGGCAAAACGAGAGCGAACACCCGAAGTCGTGACTCTAGGTATTATATATTCTCTATGACCCATACCCAATATATTCAAACTACCACAACTCATTATTCACGAACATAATCAAAACTCACTTTTCAAGGTTTTTTTAACTTTTAAGAAAAAAAAAAAAAATAGAACTGGTTTGCATTTTTTTTACGCAACTAACAAAAACAAAATCCCTAAGGCAATATGAATATATGTATATGTGTAGGACATCAACTCACCCTTCTTTCATTTAATTCGATCATCAACGATCAACCTAACTTGCTTGTGCATATGACAAAAAAATCATTTTTCTCTCTTCTGCTTCATAAAATTATTACAAATCTAGCAACAATGTTTTGGACCCATTGAAAAGGCATAGGTTTTGTTGTTGTTTTTTCTACTCATAAACATGAAATACATTGTTTCTCCCTCTACCTTTTCAGTATAAATAGCAACGCTCTTTTTCGCACAGTGTGTATCTACAACATGTGAAATGTTTCTTATTCCTAGACTCATGTAAAAAAGGGAGACCCATTGTAAAAAAGGGATGGTGGAAAAAAGCAGGCACAGATTTTTGTTCTACGTGCGACATCTTTGCTTATTATATAGTCTTTCATACGACGCTTCTGGTGATCAAGAGGCTTCAGTTCTTGCGTCAATTTGATCTTGTAAGGATGTAGGCCAAGATCTTTTTGCGAAATTTGCCACAACGACGACACAGAGATGCCCAACGCTTGAGAACGACGTCTGAGAGACTGATTTGGGTCTTCCGCAATTGATGCGCTAGCTGCAGCAATATTCTCGACTCTACGGGCACTTCTTTGTCTCACTTGCACGGGAACATTTTGTACTAAGCCTGTGGATTCAAATTTTTCCACTAGACGCTTAATTGTTGATCTGGCAGGACGATTATGACGACCATAAATTGTACGTAGCGCTCTTAAAGTGATTACCACTGACTGACTCCGAATTTCGGTAGTAAGGCCGTGTGCGAATTCAATTAAAAATGGGTTAAAACTTGACGTTTGGTTAAATTCCGACACTAGTATGGTGAATAAAATTTAACTAGCTGCGGAGCAGGTTAAAATTTGACACATCTAGTTAAAATTTTGAAGTTTATCAAAAGAGAAATTAATTTTTCAAATTTGAATTCAAAATTCAAAAACTCAAACGTGTAATGGAGCGGCGACAAAGGAAACAAAGAATATGTGGGAAACCATATAATAAATGTAAGTTTGAACAAATTTAATTGAATAAAATAGACAAAATGTGTTCTTTATTTTCTAGGGACCGATGACGAGAAATTAAGGCTGGTGCAGCTTCGAGTAGATATGGATGACATGTTCACATCGAAAAATGCTAATATGAATGAAGGATGGAGGTACGTAAATTACATTCATTTTCTCATTTTATGATTATACTTTATTTTTGTTATCTTGCAGATGTTTAGCTGAACGTTTGGGAGATCCCAGACGAGACTCGAAAGCCTGCAAGCAAGTATGGAAGAATGTTGCACATCAATACAAGGTAAGAAAATATTTGAAGTTTTTATAGAAATTTGTTTCATATTCATTCCCAACCATATAGATGTCTGCTGAGCAGCGGACTGGAGATGGTGCCGGAGATGATGCCCCATCAAGTAAGGAGTTTGCAGACTCTCCCATCTATGAACTTTTTCGGCAATATGCTTTAAAAAAACATAATTACCATCCCCCATTCGTGATGGAAAGTTCATTGGGGGCGTTTTCAATGGCACCTCCAACTCTACCAAACGAGGAAAATGAATCGGACCCGTCTCCGTCCCCCTCCTTTTCGTCATCAACGGAGTTTTTATTTCCATCTCCAACATCTCCGGTGGCATCAACGTCGCAATATTCTCGTGCGGGTGTAAGAGAAACAAGGCGGCCTAAATACACTGCATATGAAGAATATTGCATGAAAAGAGACAAAAAACTAAGCAAGCAAATGAGCTCAATGATGGCAATTTTCGGGCAAATGGTCTCAAAGGACTACCCCGACATTAACGTCGATGGCATTTTAGTTGGCTCTTCATCCGATGAAGAATGACTATCAATCCTGTTAATATTAATAAAAATTAAAAAACGTCTAGTCCACTAATTTGGCAAATAGCACTCATTTATTCTTTTTTCTTATTTCTGTTGATTTCTTTTTCACTTTTCACTTTCAGACTCTCACAAGAAGCCTTACGACTTTGCAGACAGCAAATAAAGTAAGTTCTATTTTTCAGACACCGATTGATGGCGAGGTCTTCGAGATAAAACATTTGTTAATATTGAGGGAACAACTCTTTTCACCGGACACAAGGATTTGCTATGGATTGGATTCAAGTGGCCCAGGGAGTCTTAGCCACCGGAGATTGCAAGTAAGTACCTACGAAATTTTTACATTCAATTTTTCTAATTGTTTAATAAATTCAAGGCGAGACATACACATCTGGTCACCACTAAAAGGTGGTTCACGAGAGGTTGACCAGCGTCCACTTGTCGGTAATGAAGACTTGCAATTTAGTCCAAATGAAAAGATGGAATGCACTGGCATCCTGTTCTGTTATCAAGACCATTAGCATCTGGGATTGTCGAGCTGCTCCACAAAAAGCTTGTATGCTTACTTGCGAGAACGCCCACGAGAGTGATTCAAATGTTATTTCCTGGAATCGCACGGAGCCCTTTATTGCAAGTGGTGGTGACGATAGATTCCTTCACTTGGGATTTGGCACAATTCCAAACCAAAGTAAGTTAATTCAGTTAAAGCAAGATTTTGGTCGATCAAACAACTCTGTTTACAGATTATAGTATTTTCCAATTGGTTGTCAAGGAAGTGCCTCAAATTACTGGCTGGTTGCTCAAATGCAAAATGAACATGAGAAAGAACTTCGTGATGTACATCATCTCGGTAAGAATAAACACAGGATTCCTCCAGTCGCTAAAGGAGCACTAGTTCGACAAAACGCGTCAGTCGAGACCGTGCATTGCCTTCAACATGAGTGACAATTTGAAAAGCATCCAGGGTGAGCTTGCCGATACGGCGATTGACTTCTTAGCTCGGCGTCGGCATACATTCTCGCCATGCTCCACACTTCCAAAGAGGTAAGTCGATCTAATTTGAATTGAGACCCACTTTCACTTTACAACGATTTCTAGACTGCCAGAAATTGAGTGATTGTTAAACGATAGACCGTCGCAGACATGACTTCTGGGACACAATCTCGGGACGACTGCCCTTCTGCGCCCAAGGCGACTTGACTTCGTTCTTCCTGCCGAAAATGCATGGCAAGAAAACCCACGGCAACAATACACTTGGCAAAGAACCCAGCCTCCTGCCGAAACAACAACAGCACCACTTTCCCACTTTCACCCAGACTTTTGGCCAAGAACGCCGCCAGCAAAGTCGCCTTGTTCTCATCTAACGTCGGCGGTGGTGGTGGAGGAATGTCTGACTATGGAAACAATAACAAGGACATGATACGAGGCCGATCCAAGACAATGTTCGTTGTCCGAGAAGTCAACGAAAAGAGTCGACCTATAGGGTAAACTTGAATTAAACAACTCTTGAGAATGGTCAATTCTTTTGTCGAGTCTAAGTATTCGATGCGATTGTGAGTTTGAAATGTAGGAAACACAAAAAGAAAAATTACTCTGGAAAACAAGGTGAGCTTTGAAAATGCTGCTGCTATGGACGCTCACTAGAAGTTATCTCCTGAACTGGATAAGAGTTCAAGTTAAATTAAATAACATCACTGATAATCAAATAAACAATATTGTAAACAATGCAAAGTATGACGTGTCCATGATGATTTTTCTTTTATTTTGCAAACTAAACATAGTATGTACATGTTTGTATTTTTGTTTAAAATTAATGTTAATGGTCACTATGACAGCGAACACTTCTCTTTAGGCTTATAGTTTCTGGAATCTCCGGACGTTGTAATCGTTGAATAATTTTCGCGTGGGTGTTTCCTGGGGTTGATATTGACTCTGCTTGCATTTGGTTTTAGATTTGTTGTGAATAATGTAGGTTTGTTATTTTTCCGATATTCAGCCGCTTTACTAATGGAGAGAAAAGTTATTTGACTTGATAAGCACTTTACTATCAAAGGACTTACGCTTATTGATTGATTAAACGTTGTAATAATGAATTACGAAACGCAACTGCTTCACTGGAGTCGTTTTCTCCAACGTGATAATCGACAAGGCTGTTACTAGTATCCATTCGTTCTTCTGTTGGTGGAACTTTAAGAGAAGAAACAAAAAACAAAACAGTTAGTTAATTAGGAGTTCATTTATTGCTTTGACTTACCTAAATCGTCACCTTCAATGCAAATATTATGCAAAACGCATGCTGCAAAAATTGTTTTAACGCTGTTTTCTATTTTCAGCTCCAGTCCTTTATTAAAAATGTTCCTCCACCTACTCTTCATGATACCGAACGCACATTCGACTACGTTTCTGGCTTTGCTATGCACAGTGTCAAACTGTCTTTCTACTGCATTGGGCGTTTTAAAAGGGGTAATTATAGGAATAGGGTGCAAGCGACATGCATAGCCACTGTCACCAAGGAGGTAATACGGTTGGGTCGGATAATTACCACTCATGAATAAATTACTGTTTTTCAACACCTTAAACGGGTATTATTATTATTATTTGCTTAATAAAAACTATGTTGACTTAATAAAAACTATGTAAACTGACCCAGGAAATCCTACAAAAATGTCGTTGAACATAAACTTGCTGTCAACAACAGCTTGGCACTGGATCGAGTAGAACCGTTTGTAGTTCATGTACTCGTCGTGTTTTCTTATAGGGCAGAGTATCCTGATGTGGGTTCCATCTATAGCTCCGATGGCATGGTCAAAAATGTCGCTTCTGGACCGTCGACAGAATTTTGAGCTGATTTGCTCATAGTTTTGGGAATGCACATGCCTTATAAGGTGTCTCATAGACCCACAAAAGAAGTTTAGCCTTTTATAAACTATATCTCTTACAGTGAACCGGCTCATTCCTATGAATCCACCAGCAAGTCTATAACTGCAGCCGGATGCCATCCAGTAAAGAAATACGACAAGCTCGTATTCGTTGTTCCTTCCACTTCTCTTGGTTGGCATGAGGCGAACAATGCGTTTAAATGTTCCAACATTTAAACGAAGATGTTCCCGACATTTTAAGTCGTTGCTGTTTAAAATGGCATAAACATCTTCAGAAAAAACTCGCATTCTCCCATACTTTATACCCTGCACAAAGAATCAATGTTCTTTCAACTTCAATTAATGTATATTTCATGCACACATATTTACCTCTCGTAAACTTCTCCGAGTAATTGCAGTGCGTGTTATAATTTGTTGATATTTTAATAATTGTAACATTATCAACACAAAGTACTTTCTCAAATTATTATTCATTTTGCCAAAAATAATCGAATTAATATTTTGTTGACAGCTGCGAACAATGAATAAAGAACCATTTTTGAGGGTAATTTTGTTTTATCTTGAGGGAAATTTAATCAAAGTAGTGTCAAGAAAAAATCCCATTTAACCCAATTCGCACAGCAAAAATTTAAAAATTATCCTTTTTTAACCCAATGTCAAAATTTAATCGTGGTAGGAATTTTAACCCAATTTTTAATTGAATTCGCACACGCACACGGCCTAAATTTTAATAATTTCGACTTGTTGTTGGATCGTATACCTTTTCATGATGAAATGGCAAACCTTACTAAAGAGAAATGACAAGAGAGCGGAAAAAAATATGGCGTCGTTTGCTGTCCCTATCGGTCTACTTTTGTAGCGTCCCTATTGAAAAACCCTTTACAAGAGCTAAACAAGATTTCTAAGAATGTAAGCAGTAAAAATGTAATGCATCCTTTTGACTTCAAGTCTTTTAACTGCTTTAAATAATTTTTACAAAATTAACTAGGGGTGGAATAGTGTTAGCTGATTGTTGATAGTTGACACATGACACTCAATTTTATTTTATTTTTTTCTTGAATTTGACTGTCAACTATCAAAACTCAGCTCACACGATTCCTCCCTAGGATTTCTTTTTCGAAGTCAAAATATTGCAATAAGGAATGTAAATGCATTCACAAAATTCAGTTAAATGAATGAGACTTTTTACAATGCAATACCAAAAGATTGCATTCTTTTACAGCTCTGTGATTTCGGCAGATTCACCCGTCATCTAGTTTGTAGTGCGCTTATGTAATTAAAATATATTTCGGGGCCGTTTCGTTCGATTTCACCCGGAATGTTTAATGCTGGGCGGAATTCATAAAAAGGCTGAATTAATTACCTATGTACATAGTTGAATATTAATTCAAACGTTTCCAGCTTTCTTTCAACAAAACCATAGCTGGCCCCTTAGACCACCCAATGAAATTTTGTAAAACTTTAAAGTTGGATAAAGCTTTGTCCAATAATAGTTCTTATGGAAAAAATTTGGCAAAATCATACGTGAAAACCAGCAAGCAAATGGGAAACATTGGTGCAATTTTGCAGGAACTAGTTTTCGAACGGAAAATTTGAGTTCTTTAACTGAACAATTTGGAAAACAGGAAAACTTTACATTTTGTCCACGAAATTTTGCATTAAACGCATGCAACTAGAATAAATTCTATTCAATTGAAAATGTTTCGACTCACCAGTCGGGATTTGCAGTACCAAACGTACGAGAGAAATCCGTACAACCCATAATGCAAACTTTTTTCTTTTAAATTGCACTCATTGTGGAACAAATTTAATTTTTAGGCCGTGTCCGAATTGGGTTAAAATGCGGGTTAAAACTTGACGTCTGGTTAAATTTTGACACTAGCGTGGTGAATAAAATGGGTTAAAAATTACCCAGCTGCAACCAGGTTAAATTTTGACACAAGTGGTAAAATTTTGACGTTTCTCAAGAAATAAAAGAAATTACATTTGAAATTATTTTTCAAAGCGAAACGAGGGAACGACGAACAAGAAAACCAAGATCTTCTGGAAAACCATACTGTAAATGTAAGTTTCAACAAATTCAATATCAAAAAAACAATTAATGAATTCTTGTTTCTTTTAGCGTCAGAAGAAGAAAAGGTGAAGCTTTTAAAATAAGAATTGAGCTAGATCATATTTTCACTTCGAAGAACGCCAATATGAACGAAGGATGGGGGTTGGTGCAAAAGTGTTTACCGTTTTCACTTACTGTAGTTCCATTTTCTGTTAAACTGTAGATTGGTAGGAGAACGTTTTGGAGATATCCAAAAGGATTATAAAAGCTGCCGCATTGTCGTTTCCGGATTATTGCAGTCCTATTAATAATACGCTAAGAAATATAAAACAATTAAAATAAAATACTTCCTCAAATTGTTATTTATCTTTCAAAATTGATGAAATTTAATACGAATTGGGTATTTAGTTTTTTTTTTAATTATTGTTGACATTTAACAGCTGAGAACTAGCGTTCGCAGACTTCATTAACAAGCAATACAGAATAGGATTTGTTCCTAATGATGAGGGGATATAATTGATGCAAAACCCACAAAAGCAAATGAATTTAAAATTATTCTATTTCATATGAGCCAAATTTGTATTTTAATACATTTCATTGTTTTGGAATAACGATACACAAAAAAGGATAAGGACATTTCTTAAATCTAGGGGGAATTTCTACTAAATATCCCATTTTAACCAGACGTCAAAATTTAACCAGTGGTAGAAAATTTTAACCCGATTCGGACACGGCCTTATGTGATTTTGTTGGATTTGGGATGTGTTAACAAAATAAATTTCTTATGTGGTTTTCCATTGAACCAAAATATTGATGTGTCGTCGACGGGCCGGCAATATTTTTTTTCTTAAACGTTTTCCAATGGGAAAAGTATTGATATTTTTTCCCGACGAATTGATTCGTTTTGAATTCGTCTTTTGAGACGAATCTACACAGATTTTCACACTGATTTTAACACAAACTAAAAACTTGACAGTTTTGCAAACGTCAAATGATATTATTGTGTGTGGACAAAATAATTGAAGAGAATTCGGCTTCGTTCTATTGAAATTATAAATAATAAATTTTCCGTGAAAACAATAAAAAATTTGATTTATTTCTAGGCAATATTATTGTTGTGTTCTCGGGATCAGGTAATTATTAATATATATTGAATACTTGAGATGGTTGAAGCATAATTACTTCATTTTCAGAGCATGGACTACAGAATACTAGATTTGCTCCTAGATTCGTCTTCATCCGAGGACGAAGATATCCTGACAATTTTTAATTGGACGACTTCGACGATTTTTCAAGCTAATGCATTAATATCCAGGAATGAAAGAAATTCCATTAAAAATAAATCTATGTGGCATCTGACATTGAAGAGTTAAATTGTGTTTTCATTTTGTGAATCGCGAGCTAAAATTTTGTTTTCCGAATGATGTTTTATTGTCCGAGGCCTAGTGGTTAGGTGCGTTGGCTGCTAAGCAGAACGCATCGGGGGTTCGAGAATTACTCGTGCCCATAGCTATTATTTCATCTTTCACGGGCACTGCCTCTTGCGAAAAACTGACAAAACTCCCAAGAGTATAAATTTGTCATGAAAAACTGCTTCTCAACTTTGCTGTTGGAATCGTCGTTAAATAGTAGATCCCCTCAATTCTTCACACCACTCTGAAAGTTGTTGATGAGAAGGAGGGCAAGCCAGTTTTGAAAACAGAATGCAATATCAATTTGTATAGAAAAATCTCCAACTTTTATATAAAAATAATTCCCAAAGTATTCACTCTTGGAGCAAAAAATAGGATAGACAATTATCAGAAAAAGTATTGAACACCTGTTTTTACAATATTAATTCTAATTGTTGTGTGTATTCTAATATTTACAAAATATTTACAAACAAAAATCAGCAATTACAAATACGGTGTCTTGCCAGCGTACATAGCAGCCAAATTTTAATGTCCATAGCCTCGTTGATGAGGACTTGTCCCTAGGTCCATAAAGGCATACGATTTTCTCCTTTTCTCTGTAACTGAGAAGAGACAAAAAAAGAAATCAAATATAAAAACGTCAGGTCTATAGATAATGAAAATACCTAAGTATCCATGAAGTCATGAAGTCCGGCATGGGTTGGGGATGGTGGTGCTGATGGCAACGGTGATGATGGTAGCGATGTTGATGATGCTATTGATGTAGGTGATGATGTTCGTGATGGAGATTGTTGCACTGCTTCTATGGTTGTGGACTCTGTGGCCGGTGTTTCTGAAGTCGTTCCTCCTTCTTCATAGAGACCATAAAATGCAGCGACGTTTTCTACTTCATAACTTGACTTACTTGTTCGGTTTTGAATCAAAATTTCACCATCCAAATAATAATAGACAAGACGCGGGATTATAACTGTAAATATTCTTCTAACAGCTGTTACACTAATACACTTACAAAAAGATATTGCTACGTTTTTCCTTTCCATTGGAACCAAAAAATATTGATTTTTAGTAGCGACGGGCCGTGCATTTCATGTTGTTCAATGGAAATCGCCATTAAGGTCGAATATGTATTTGGAGTTTAAGAAATGTTTAAGTGCAGGCATACATTTATATAGGACTTGAGCAAAACTTGTTCCATGTAGTTTAACTAAAAGCTTGGCACTCAAGAACTATCAATAACAGAATTTTTTGCATTCCTGAAAATGCCACAGTAAGATTCGAGGGTAAACTCAAGACCACGGCTCAACCAATGAACACTTTAATTAAATTGAATTTCTTTGTTTCTATAGAAATATGATTGTAAAGTGAACTTAACTTACCCCAATCACATACTGTATTGCTAAGTGAAAAAAATACGATTTTTGCAGATAAAATTCGTTCTTTTTTTGATCCGCGGTTCGAAATTAACCCTTGATTTGATAACAGGTCCTTACAAATGAAGAAAAATGTTGAAGAACTCATATATTTATGTGCAATTTTTTCCGAACAGATCATAAAATTGAATTTCAAAATGCGATACAAAAGTACGACTTTTTCTTTTTTAGGCTACTATAACACAGTGACTCAATATTTGAGGAAAATAAATTGCCCGGTGAGTCGCTGGCAAATTTTTGAATGACTCAGTTTTGAATTTTGTTTTGTTCTCATTCAATATTTTTGTATTTCCTTTTATTTAAAATCGACTTTCTTCAAGTTCATATATGTATACCTTGCTATTTGAAAAAGTGGGAAAGAATGTTTTTTATTTCATTTCAAGAAATCTGAATTGAAGTTTTGCCAAAATTTGAGTCCTGAATTAAGATTCATCGTGTAATAGTGCCCGACTAAGAAGTTTGAAGAAGAGTCATTAAACATGAGTCACAGTGTAATAGCAGTCTTATGTCGATTTCCATTGAACCACATGAAATGCACGGCCCGTCGCTACCTAAAATCAATATTTCTTGGTTCCAATGGAAAGGAAAAACGTAGCAATATCATTTTGTAAGTGTATTAGTGTAACAGCTGTTAGAAGAATATTTACAGTTATAATCCCGCGTCTTGTCTATTATTATTTTTTGTATGGTGAAATTTTAATTCAAAACCGAACAAGTAAGTCAAGTTATGAAGTCAAGTTATGAAGTAGAAAACGTCGCTGCATTTTATGGTCTCTACGAAGAAGGAGGAACGACTTCAGAAACACCAGCCACAGAGTCCACAACCACAGAAGCAGTGCAACAATCTCCATCACGAACATCGTCACCTACATCAATAGCATCATCAACATCGCTACCATCATCACCGTTGCCATCAGCACCACCATCCCCAACCCATGCCGGACTTCATGACTTCATGGATACTTAGGTATTTTCATTATCTATAGACCTGACGTTTTTATATTCGGTTTCTTTTTTTGTCTCTTCTCAGTTACAGAGAAAAGGAGCAAATCGTATGCCTTTATGGACCTAGGGACAAGTCCTCATCAACGAGGCTATGGACATTAAAATTTGGCTGCTATGTACGCTGGCAAGACACCGTATTTGTAATTGCTGATTTTTGTTTGTAAATATTTTGTAAATATTACAAAGTAAATACACACAACAATTCGAATTAATATTGTAAAAACAGGTGTTCAATACTTTTTCTGATAATTTTCTATCCTATTTTTTGCTCCAAGAGTTAATACTTTGGGAATTAGTTTTTATAAAAGTTGGAGATTTTTCTATACAAATTGATATTGCATTCTGTTTTCAAAACTGGCTTGCCCTCCTTCTCATCAACAATTTTCAGAGTGGTGTGAAGAATTGAGGGGACCTACTATTTAACGACGATTCCGAACAGCAAAGTTGAGAAGCAGTTTTTCATGACAAATTGATACTCTTGGGAGTTTGGCAGTTTTTCGCAAGAGGCAGTGCCCGTGAAAGATGAAATAAAAACTATGGGCACGAATAGGACTCGAACCCACGATGCGTTCTGCTTAGCAGCCAACGCAACTAACCACTAGGCCTCGGACAATAAAACATCATTCAGAAAACAATATCTTAGCTCACGAATCACAAAATGAAAACACAATTTAACTCTTCAATGCCACATAGATTTTCTTTTAATGGAATTTCTTTCATTCCTGGATATAAATGCATTAGCTTGAAAAATCGTCGAAGTCGTCCAATTGAAAATTGTCAGGATATCTTCGTCCTAGGATGAAGACGAATCTAGGAGCAAATCCAGTATTCTGTAGTCCATGCTCTGAAAATAAAGTAATTATGCTTCAACCATCTCAAGTATTCAATATATATTTAGTCGATAGAATTAAAACAATCAAGTTTTAAGAAAAACACAAATAATTTATTTATACTACTTAGTAGAAAAAACACGAATGAAAAGTGTAGCCTGTTGCGTGGTCGCTTGTCGGAATAGGAATGAATATACCAGCTGTGATTTTTCTCCGTTGCCGACAGTGCTGCTCGCTGATTGGCTGTCCCAGGCATCTTCTATCAGCGCAGCGTTGCCACAGTGATGAGTGTGATGACAGTCTGCGGCGTTGCCAGAGTCGTCCGCCACAGTGGCCCCCCAGAGGACTTATCACACCCTAAAGGTAACGTGCTGGGAATTGGACACGGCGGCCACTTTGGGTGAGATATGGCTGAGAAGTTGTTTGTTGTGGTGGCTCTGGCGCGGCTGATGTGGATGTGGCTGTTGCAGATGGTTGAATTTCGTTGCTTTCGTCGATTTCGAGGTAGGCTGGCTTTAGGCGGTCTATCGAAATTTTGATGGATTTGTTACGAATACGAAGAACGAAGAATTTTTCATGGCTCTCCTCGACTTTGAATGGTCCTTCATAGGGAGGAACTATTGAAGCTTTGACGGAGTCGTTGCGGACGAATACGTAATTTGATGTTCTTAGGTTTTGATGGATGAAAGGCCGATGTGTCGTGTGCCAAGCTGTCTGTTGGGGTCTGGTATGATCCATTGTTGATCGGAGATCCTTAATGAAATCGCATTGCGAGCGGTCGTCGAGCGTCGGTGCGAGGAAGTCTGCTGGTAATCTCAGTGATGTACCGTAGACTAACTCTGCGGGGGTTGCGTTGATATCTTCTTTTATTGTTGCACGAAGACCCAGTAGTATGAGTGGAAGGCGTTTTACCCATTGTAGGGAGTCGTTGCAATTTATTGCGGCTTTTAATGTTCTGTGGAATCTTTCCACGATTCCATTCGCCTGCGGATGGTATGAGGTCGTCATAGTGTGGTTCGTTCCCATATAAATGCATAGTTCGCTAAAGACTGATGACGTGAACTGTCTTCCTTGGTCCGAGGTTATTTGTAGCGGTGGTCCAAATCGAGAAATCCAGCCTGAAATGAGTGCGTTAGCGCAGTTGATAGCCGACATGTCTGGCATTGGATATGCTTCTGGCCATCTGGTGTAGCGATCAATGACGGTTAGGAGGTAGCGATGTCCTTCGGAAGGCGGAAAAGGTCCAAGGATGTCGATATTAATGTAGGCGAAACGTTTATCGGGTATTGCGTAGTGTTGTAGTTCTGATTTGGAGTGGCGCTGGACTTTTGTTCTCTGACATGGTATGCATGTTTTTGCGAAGTTGGTGCAGTTTTGGCGAATGTTGGGCCAGACGAAACGTTCAGTCATTAGTCGCACTGAAGCTCGGCGGCCTGGGTGCGAAAGATTGTGCGTTGCGTCGAAGAATTTTTTCCGAAGATTCTTGGTGATAAATGGCCGAACTCTGTTATAAGATACGTCGCAATAAATCGGTTGTGCTACGTGTGGGAAAGAAAACAGAGTGAGTTGCATTGAATGAGGGACGTTACCTTTGAGCAGGTCTTGAAGTTCTTTGTCATTCTCCTGTGACTTGGCGAGCATGGAATAGAGATCATCATTGGCGTTGACTACGTTGATTCGCGACAATAAGTCCACTGCATGGTTGTCTTCTCCCTTAATATAGGGGATATCGGTGGTGAATTCACTAATGAATGACAGGTAATTAGTTTGTCGTGGCGATGATTTTTCGGGACGTTGTTGGAAGGCGAAAATTAGAGGTTTGTGGTCGGTTTGTATGTAGAATTCACGACCTCCAAGAGATCAAGGAAATGCTTTACAGCCAGGTACATAGCAGTTAGTTCTCTATCATAAGTGGAGTAGTTATGTTGTGTCTTGGAGAATTTTTTGAAGAAAAAAACCAAGTGGCTCGGATACGTTATCGACCAGCTGATGGAGGGTAGAAGATTCTTGGTGATAAATGGCCGAACTCTGTTATAAGATACGTCGCAATAAATCGGTTGTGCTACGTGTGGGAAAGAAAACAGAGTGAGTTGCATTGAATGAGGGACGTTACCTTTGAGCAGGTCTTGAAGTTCTTTGTCATTCTCCTGTGACTTGGCGAGCATGGAATAGAGATCATCATTGGCGTTGACTACGTTGATTCGCGACAATAAGTCCACTGCATGGTTGTCTTCTCCCTTAATATAGCGGATATCGGTGGTGAATTCACTTATGAATGACAGGTAATTAATTTGTCGTGGCGATGATTTTTCGGGACGTTGTTGGAAGGCGAAAATTAGAGGTTTGTGGTCGGTTTGTATGTAGAATTCACGACCTTCCAAGAGATCACGGAAATGTTTTACAGCCAGGTACATAGCAGTTAGTTCTCTATCATAAGTGGAGTAGTTTTGTTATGTCTTGGAGAATTTTTTTGAAAAAAAACCAAATGGCTCGGATACGTTATCGACCAGCTGATGGAGGGTAGCACCTGCTGCTATGTTAGATGCGTCTGTGACTAAACTTACTTCTGCTTCTGGTACGGGGTGTGACAATTGGACAGCTTCGGCGAGAAGTTTGCGACACTTGTTGAATGATAGAGGGTTCAGTCCAATTCAAAGGAGACTTGTCGTTTTTTCGGTTTCCTGGGATCATTGCTAGAAGAGGAACCTGAACTTCGGCTGCGTGTGGTAAAAATTTTCGGTAGAAGTTTACTGTGGCGATGAATCCTTTCAGATGTTTCACGGTCTCCGGTCTTGTTACTCGTAATATGGCGTCGACTCGCGAGGGAAGAAGAGATATGCCATGTTTGGTTAACAGATGTCCCAAAAATTCTAATTCTGGCTGCCCGAAAACGCACTTAGCCATGTTAATCGCCAGATTATGCGCAGCTAGCTTTTTGAGCACTTCCTTCAGGTGTTGACGGTGTTCTTCTATGTTTGATGAAGCGATACAAATGTCGTCCATGTAAGGAAAAGCGAAGTCGATACCTCGTAGCACCTCGTGGATCATTCTTTGAAGAGTCTGGGCTGCGTTGCGAAGGCCAAATGTCATATGAGTGAACTCATACAACCCGAACGGTGTGATGATGGCAGTCTTAGGTATATCTTCAGGATTAATAGGCACCTGGTGGAAGGCCTTTTGTAAGTCTATTTTTGAAAAGATGGTCTTACCTCTAAGTATGTTGGAAAAGTCGTGGAGATATGGCAGCGGGTAGCGATCTGGGACTGTTATTGTGTTGAGACTTCTGTAGTCTCCACAAGGCCTCCACGAACCGTCTGGTTTACGTACCATGTGTAACGGGCTAGACCAGTTGGATTTTGAGGGTCTGCATATCCCTGTCTAAGCAGTTCGAATTCCTTTCTCGCTGCAATCAGCTTGTCTGGCGAAAGACGACGTGCTCTGGCTGAGCATGGCGGGCCATTTGTCTCAATAAAGTGCATCGCCTGCGAATTGGTTGATGCTCCCGGTGGTGCAAGGCGGGTAATGTTTGGAAATGTCGTTATGATGTCGGCGAACGGAGAGTTTCGATCGACGAGTTGCGGTGTGATCTGGTTGCTCGTTATAGCGAAGAGCGGTTTCGAGGAACAGTTGGTACGTGAGTCAATGAGCCTAGCCCTTTTAACGTCGACCATTAGGTCGTGATGCTGAAGAAAATCGGCCCCGATGATTGGGGAGGTAACATCCGCAACAATGAAGGTCCAAACGAACGGGCGACGTAGATCGAGGTTGAGTTCATGAGTGACTTCTCCATAAACTTTAATGGGCGAACTGTTCACTGCGAATAATTTCATTGTGGTTGGTCGTAACTTTTTCTGTGAAACGGACGGCGGAATACAGGAAACTTCGGCACCTGTGTCGATAAGAAACGATAAGTTAGTATTTTCTTCACGTACGCATAGTCTACTGATCGATTGATTGAGGGTGGTATCCGAGAGCATTGGATGGAGTCACAACTGTTGTTGCGAATCTGGCGGTTGACGGCAATTGGTTGCTTTCTTTCCAAATTTCCGATGAAACCAGCAGTTGAGTGACTTCGGATGAAGTTGATGGCGTGTCGGCGGCATGGGCTGGATGTTCGTTGCGAGTTTGAGGCGAATTGGGTTGTGCGATTGCGTTTAACTGTGTAATTCTACATTTTCCATGACGGTGTCGGCGATGCGGGTTTTTTCGTCTGCAGCGCCTTTTACCATGACAACGACTGCATGTACGGATTGCGGTAAGCGTGCGGCCCAAAGGTCGAGGAGAACAGCTTCGCTTAGAGAGCCCTTGGCGGCTTGGACCATCTCGTAATAAAGTTGGCTCGGTTTTTTGTCTCCCAGAGGCATGTCATGGAGCACTCGGCGAAGTCGTTTCTGCTGGCTATCTGCGAAGTAATTTATTAGTTCGGTGCGGATATATTGATATTTTTCAGTATCTGGGGCTGCTTCAATAATTGTATGAAGTTCGGTGATCCGTGCAAGAGGCAACTGTGAGCAAACTGTATCGAATTTGGGACCATCTTGCGAAATACCTGAAGGTCGAAAATAAAAATTGAGTAAAAAAAACCAGTTGTCGACATCAGTCTCGACAAAAGGTGGCATTTGGAGACGGGCGTAGCAATTTGCGGCCACATTAACTCCTTGGTTTTCGGCTTGTTCTTCTGCGTCGCCGGGCATCACGTCGGGGTCACCACTTTAGTCGATAGAATTAAAACAATCAAGTTTTAAGAAAAACACAAATAATTTATTTATACTACTTAGTAGAAAAAACACGAATGAAAAGTGTAGCCTGTTGCGTGGTCGCTTGTCGGAATAGGAATGAATATACCAGCTGTGATTTTTCTCCGTTGCCGACAGTGCTGCTCGCTGATTGGCTGTCCCAGGCATCTTCTATCAGCGCAGCGTTGCCACAGTGATGAGTGTGATGACAGTCTGCGGCGTTGCCAGAGTCGTCCGCCACATATATTAATAATTACCTGATCCCGAGAACACAACAATAATATTGCCTAGAAATAAATCAAATTTTTTATTGTTTTCACGGAAAATTTATTATTTATAATTTCTATAGAACGAAGCCGAATTCTCTTCAATTATTTTTTCCACAAACAATAATTTCATTTGACGTTAGCAAAACTGTCAAGTTTTTAGTATGTGTTAAAATCAGTGTGAAAATCTGTGTAGATTCGTCTCAAAAGACGAATTCAAAACGAATCAATTCGTCGGGAAAAAATATCAATACTTTTCCCCTTGGAAAACGTTTAAGAAAAAAATATTGCCGGCCCGTCGACGGCACATCAATATTTTGGTTCAATGGAAAACCACATTAGTGTCTTCTGTTCAAATTAGCCTCATTACGTTGTATATCGGATAGTGGTCAAATAACAACACATTTAACAGAATAAGACTTCAAACAAAAACTTTGTCAAACGGAAACGGATCAGACAAAAAAATTTGCAACTACTTTACAACTCTATTTTAGTGAAATAAACTAATGGAATTAAATCATTTATAATCTATTTCATTTTTCTTATGTTTTTCAATTTATTTCTCTTCCAAAAAATCAGACATATTTGTTCTGATGACAAAACAAAATGTGTTTATTGGACAGAAACTTTTTCTTTATTTTCATTTATGTTAATTAATTAATTGCAAACAAGATGTTAATCTTAAAATCAAGCTATAAAAATAAATAAAATACAAAAATAAAAATACAAATAAATAAAATAAAAAAAATAAAAACAAATATGTTCAATTTTGATGTCGGAAATTCGACTGATTGATACATTTTATGCCACGTTCTGCTTTAAACGCAATTTTACTTTTTTACTATCTTTTCGAACACATCCATCTTCTGCTCGCTTTTACTCACCTTTTGTCCGTTAAAACGAACATTTTCAGATTTACCGGTGAATTTAGTCCCCAGATGGAAGGACCATATTTACTGTGATAGTATTGGTAAAAACACGCATACTTTCACAGTAACTATGTGCAGAAGCTTGTTGGCAACTGTCACTTTGACAGCCTTGTTACCCATCTTGTTACTCATTTAATCTTTGGGTGTGATGTCTATATGGGCATGTTGCGCACACACTTCATATTTTCTTGTGTGTACACAAGGGTACTGTGAATGGGCCGTTTATATATAAATTTTTCATAGACAAGATTTACACTGAAAATTAAAATGTATTCAAACGAATACGATATATCGAAGCTAAAGAAGAAACACAGATTTTTTTGATAGATCCGTATTCACCGTACTAATTACGGAATGCATGAGCCTTTGACACGTATGGGTAAACTTATAAACTGGAACTCAAAACTTTTTGATTTTAATTTAAGTAAAATTCAACTCAAATTAATTTTGAAAACCAGTGTTCCACTTTCTTAATGTTTTATGTTGATTTTGTAATGTTTTTTTGTCTCTATTTTATGTTAATTATTTAAAACTAACACTACACTAAGTGATGAGCCGGTGGTATAACACAGTCCCTGTGTTGGCAAACCATTGGTCGTAATATGGTGCTTGCTATAAGCCTATACGACCAATTCTGATAGTGTGTGAAAAAAAAAAAAAAAAAAAAAAAAAATCTGATCTTATCTCCTCGGAGGTAAAAAAGAAAAACGCCAATTCATTCATTCATTATGAGTTATGACCCGACCAGTAGCACAAATTCGTAATAAAAAAGAACAAGTCAAGAAAAAAAAAAAAAAAAAAAAAAAGAACAAAAGCACCTTCTTCTTCATATATAGGTCATTTCATCATTTTCCCCAAAAAGGAAAAAAATCAGACAAAAGCAGCCACGAATATACCTTTGTTTTTACTGAAATATTTAAATTGAATAGGTTTTTGCAAAGCACTGAGCCAAATAATTTAAAACAATAATTTTCAAAGTGTATTCAAAGTTCTTTGTATACAAATCACTTCGCATTCGCATATTCTTCACTGCTGTTCTCAAAAGTCAAATGTCAGCCATCGCAGTTTACGCCTCCTTGAATTCGCATTTTCCATATTCATAGATTCGCCCCAAAGTAGTCCGGAGTCGCGCCCCAGTATCGCTATCGTCGATTCATAATGGCGTGGCTACTATGTCTTCATATAGAAAGCTTATACCAATTTTTATGTGAATCCCCAGACCTTTAGAAAAATTCACTCCGAATCGAGAGAAGAATTCGTTTTGCTCTTTAAAGAGATTTTGTTTTGAAGTTTTCAATTTGGGTGTGTTCAGAGAATGATGTTGAAGGCTGTGTTCCAAATTAAAATATTTGAACAACATTAACACTTTTGCACAAAGGCACTACCGCATATTATTATTATTTTTTTTCATTATTATTAAATTATAAGTACCTTATATATGTGTATATATATATTATATGTGTATGTAAGAAAATTGGACAAATTACTAACAGCTCTTCAAATAATCAACATTTTACTGTTATTGAAAACCATATCTTTTCCGTCATCAAGTTAGAAGCAGAGAAAGCCATTTTGTTTCAATACCTTGTGTAAGAAAAAGGCTATCTGTGCTTCTAAGTAGATGGCGTGAGTAGTATATGCCATCTTGATAATACCTGTCGAACATACAAAAAAAGAGCCAAATAATTCCTGCGACCTGAAGTGCGTTTTTGCGCTGACGATAGTTGACTATAGTTTTTATGTCAAAAGGAAAATGGTTGATGTGTCATAGTTGAAATAGTTAGAAATAGTAGAAATCATCCAAAAACGCTTTTTAGTTAGGTTTGGTTGATCTGTCAAACAAGAAAAAAAAAAAACAAATCTTTTGAGGTTACATTTTCCTTTTCTTTTGATCATAACAATTTTTGTTGCTCTAAATTTATTTCAAAAATTCAAGAATGATCTTGATATGGTAAGATTTTAAAGCCAATTGAAATGAGAACATATTTATTTATTTTTGAACAACCCACAGGCCACAGCAAGAAAAGAAAAGAGATAGAGACTGAAGACCACCCCCCATAAAGAAATCTTCAAGCTGTTCCAAGTAAGCCAGCTCCTGATATTCTCCCAGATTCAGCGAAAAACTATTAAAACTAATATCTAGTTCGTGATATTATATAAATAAACGAAAAAAGTCTTTATTCTCTGAAACTAATTACACATTTTTTATTGCTGACAGACAAACATAAAAGCAATGAATTCAAATATATATGCTGGGCTGGAATCACGTAAGGCGATAAGCGATACTTGATAATCAAAATCAGGATTTTTGCTCTATGTAAGCTGATTATCAAATTGATAGTCAGTTATTTGCGATAATTTCATTTGATACCTATTTAGGTGTCGTTTTCAAATATTTATGTAGTTTTAATAAAAATTCAAATGAATATGAACATTGCATATGCTTACTATATATATTTAAACACTATCTGACAAGTTTGAAGCAAAAATAAAATCAAATAAAAAAATTAAATTTATATTAAGTCTGTTCATTTACTCCCTAAAACTCATGAAAACTCCCGAAAACGCTAAAATTCTCACACTTTTCTGTTCTTTTAAGCAAGAATTTTGTTAGTACTGTCACTTTTGAAGGATCAAATTTTTATATAACTCATTTTTGACGTTCTTCAATTCTTATTCAAAATTTTTGAATTTTGTTTTATTTAAATTCGTCTTCCTTGGAGTTCACGAGTTTACTTTTCTAGTTGACAAAGTGGGAAAGAATGTTTTTCATTGCATTTAAAGGAAAATTAAATTATAGAGCACGCCAAATTTGAATCGTGACTTAAGAGTCATGGTGTAATAGTGTTCGACTCAAAAGATTGAAATTTAAAAGAGAATCCGAAAAAGAGTCATTACTCATGAGTCATCGTGTAATAGCAGTCTTATTTTTATTGGATTTTGTGTACTCTTATTAGTGAAAAGTGTAACCCAGACATAAGAAAAGATTTCAATCCTGGTCTGTATCGGGGCTAAGACAAATTTCAAATGTCAGTACAGAACAAAATTGTTTCGTCAAAGTCAGTGATGCCAAAAAATCAAAGGTATTTTTTGATCAGCTTACATAGACCAAAGTAAAGTTGATAATCAAAAACGATAAACAAATTTTGATAATCAACTATCGCGTTACATGATTCCGGCCCTGATTTCGTCCTTCAATCATTGATTCTTCGAGAGCGTCATTGAGCTTCCCCTCTGAATTGTCCTTCTCTCCTGTGATCTTCGTAATTTGCTCCTCAGTCAGCTCCATTCACCGCTGCGTCAATTTCTTCTCATGCAGACCAACTTCCATTTGCCGTTCGTGCCGACTGACGTTCGACAATCATTATGCTCATGGGCAGTGGCCAACTTTTCCTCCAAAACCATGTCCATGTCCTCGATTTTTTCGATGACTTTTTGTAAACTAACCGCACGTAGACGCTGACTGTTTTGGCCATCTTTGGCGGCCTGCAAGTCGCCACGCAGTTGCAGTTGACATAGGGGTGTTTGCGGATTGCAATATAGCCAATTCGATTGGAAGGGTTTGTGACCGGTGATAGAATGAAATTCTTGAAATTGGCGCTGAATTTTAAGTCACTTGGAAATGCGATAATTTCCTTGGTGTGCATCTCCTCGTAGTGACTGAGGATTTTCAGTTTGACTCGTGAAGCTTTAAAATTTGTAAGGGGAACCTTATTTTCTTTATATTTTTGTAATGGAATATTTTTAATTCAAGACTATCAGAAATCCTTTGATTGGAATTTAATTTGCGGCGGCACGGGTACGAACAACTACGACGGTAAAAAATGCACGAACAGAATGTTTTTTTTATTCCAGATTGATAGTCATTAAAAACACCATTAAACAGAACAAAAGACTTTGACACATCAACCATTTTCAACTCACCTCCTGAGTAGAGTTGGGAATAGTTAGAAATAGTTACGATTTGACACTTCAACACTGACCGCAAAAACGACAATTGTGGTTACGAAACGTAACTATTGGCGTGCAAAAACGAGAAATAGTCAACTATAGTCAACTATAGTCAGCGCAAAAACGAACTTCTGGGGTGGAATCATGTAAGGTGATTTGTGATTGGTGATAGTCACAAATTACAAATTCTGTCTACGTAAGGTGATAGTCACATGTGACCATTGAATAAGAAGTACAGGAAGCGGTGTTAGCTACATGTACAGTGTACGTGAGTGAAGCAACAAAAATGGCTGATGATGTCCATTTTTAAGGTATGAGCTGTCAATTTTTAGGGTATGTGCTGTCAAACTTTGACTGTGTTGTCAGTCGAGTTCAGGGGTGTATTATTTCTGTTCGTGATGGTAAGGCGCTACAATTCGTTGAGTTCTCTTAGTGTGCACGGTTGTTTTGAATAGTTCTTCCATCGTGTTTTGAAACGTTTTTATTTCACGGTTGTATTACAAATTTTTTTTTTTATTACAATAGGCGTAATAAACGTGATGAATTATGGATGAAAAATCTAAAAAATGTACTGGAAAATAAAAAAATTAATCACTAAGAACAGTGCAGTGCACCTTTAGTGTTAAAACACCATGCTTCCTAAAAAAAGAATTGAGATTGAAAAAAAAGTTGAAGCAAAATCGATGAAATCTTGATTTAATCAAATTTCGCTTGGCGCCCCTGAGATTAACCATTCAACTGCAGACCAGCCCTGTTGTAATGCTACACTACTTAGAAAAATGCTTCAATTCTTGTTCATGAGACCCCTTCCTGTACTTCTTATTCAATGCATGTGACTATCACCAAATGGATACTTTTCCTTGTGACAGCTATTTTGTTATCACATTCATATAAAATTGTTCGCGCTTTTAAATTATTGTGGATTTTCTAAAATTTTCGTACAAAGTGAACGTGTCTGTTCAAGTACAAGTATTAAAAATAAATAATAAAATAATGGATAGCGAGAAAATGATTAAGAAAAGAGGTTAACCTGCGAAATAAAATAAATATGGTGGAACTTCCAAATACAAAGTTTTTTTGTGTTTACCAAGATTGTTTAAATTTTCTGAAAACAATGTATGTAAAGGTTTTCATATTATATCCCCCAAATTTTGGGTTTGCCGGCAGTTCGATCGACAAGGAAAATGTATAATGTATATGTATTTATATAACCTCGCAATGAATAAATCGGAGTCAACAACTGCTGTGTACATGAAATACCTAGTACTATACAGAATCGTGTTTTTTTTCTTCTCAATACCAACTTATGTACAAGAAATAGCTTTCTCAGATGGCGCGATGATGGACCAGGGATGGAAATTGATATTTTGCAATTGTACTAAAAACAAAATTTAAATTGAATTCTTTTGGTACCAATTGTATCGTGAATCAATTAAATACAAGAAAATAGGTATAAGGAAGACATTTTTTGCTTTCGTTTATTATAAAAATATGTATAACACAAAATAAACAATTCATTAACAAAACAAATTAAATAATAATATAATAAATACATAATAAATAACTCATGAATAAAAAAAAATTCAAAATAAAAATAAATAAAAAAAAATTCTAAAGCTAAAAAGACTAAGACGAAAAGTATATCGACATTTTTGGTTAGAGAAAATTCTCCCAATGTTCTCCAAAGAATGCGGAACGGAAAGGACAGCCTGCAAAATTCTATATATGTTTTTAAATAAAAATTCATTGCATTCATTTTTTGCTGAGCCGACTTCAGTCCAAAACTCAGAAATTGATTTTGGTTTAAATAGTTTTTTTTTTTAAATATTCATATTCGGCAATTTCTCTATTTTTTATTTCGTTTGGAAAGAAATCAAAAATAAACTTCGAAATTTAATTGAATTTTCCACAAACAGCCGCTTCTGGTGAGAAATGAACTGATGAATTTAAGAAAGGATTATTCAAATCGGTTCGTTATTTTAAATCTTCCACTAAGCTTATGTAATATTTTATCTTATTCGTTTTAAATTCTAAGATATCGTCCAATAAAATTCTATTTTCTAAGCAAAAAGTTTCAGCCAAGTCACCGCAGTATACGTTTTCCATATCAATATGATTATCGCTTAAGTTAAGCACGTATAAATCCTCTGTATCAATAACATTTTTTTCTACATATTTGCTTGAACAAAGATTTGGATTTCAGTCAATATACCCCCCTTGTCACTGTTCATGAGTGGCACTTGCATCAATGAGACCGAACATCTCGAGATTCTCGGTATGTGCATCACTGACCACCTCTTGTTGTCCGAGCACATACGCGATGTCGCCAAAAATGCTGCAAGATGTTTGGGTTTCTTAAGACGGTGCAAGAAATTTTTCTCCTCGTCTTATATGGCTATTATCTATTAAATCGTTATCCGTTCAAAGCTTGAGTACAATTCCCACCTTTGGGCTGGTGCACCAGCTATTTACTTAAGCCTCTTGGATGGAATACAAAAAAGAACTGTAAGAATGATTGGTGATAGAGAGATCACTGACGCATTCACTCCTTTAGACCACTGCCGTAACGTAGCGTGTCTCTCCTTGTTCTATCGCTACTTTCACGGTAATTGCTCTAGTGAAATAGCCAGTTGCATTCCTCCCCTCAAACAATTCGCCCATAATACTGGGGCTTCTAGGAATGTCCATCAGTTTACCCTCGAGCCCAACTTCGGACGTACTCTTAAGTATAGAGAATAATTCTGTAGCTGTACTACGCGAATGTGGAACTCTCTTCCACACTCTGTCTTTCCCAGTCATTACAATGTTCAAGAATTTAAGACTAATGTACACCGACAACTTCTTTTCAACCCCTTCTCTTCTTCCTAATGCACTCACTGATCACTGTGTATCTAGCAAAAAAAAGTCAGTAAAAAAATGTCAGTTGTACCGGCGGTAGAACTCTCAGTTGGTATTAAGAAGAATTATTTTGCTAAGCAAACCTACTGATCTTATCTGAGTAATTAACTCTCTTAGATTGAAGTATTTTCTAGCTTCTTTAATCCAAGGTGCAACCCTCAGATCCATTTTGCGACGTTTAATGTAACAACTGCCATACAAATTGGCGCAAAATTATAGTCCGCTAATGAACAATTTTAGTGTGATACTAGCTTAAAATGACGTTTCAGGCATGACCCAAACGTCATTTTAAGCTAGTATCACACTAAAATTGTTCATTAGCGGACTATAATTTTGCGCCATTGAATTTAACAGATAAAGTGAGTTGGAGCGTTATATTCCCACTTGATTACTGTGCTGGCTACTGAGTAGTGAAAAAACACGACTATTGACATTTTTTATTTTTGCGGATTTTCAAATTGTATCAAATAGAGGCCAATTGTATTTTCGTACTTCGACAAACTCAATTGTATCGAATTCGATACAATTGTATCCCATTTTCCTTGCCTGTGATGGACTGCTAGTTTGCCATATACATACCAACGATTGTTAGGTCCAAAATGAAACGTCATTCAAAGACCTTATAACAAGCAAAGAAGTCGCACGTAGAACAAAAATCTGTGCCTGCTTTTTTCCACCATCCCTTTTTTACAATGGGCCCAAAACATGAGTCTAGGAATTTGAAACAATTCACATGTTGTGGATACACACTGTGCGAAAAAGAGCGTTGCTATTTATACTGGAAAGGTAGAGGGAGAAACAATGTATTTCATGTTTATGAGTAGAAAAACCTTTGTATATAGAGTTCATATACAAAGAGAGAAACAACAACAAAACCTATGCCTTTTCAATGGGTCCAAAACATTGTTGCAAGATTTGAAATAATTTTATGAAGCAGAAGAGAGAAAATGATTTTTTTGTCATATGCACAATCAAGTTAGGTTGATCGTTGATGATCGAGTTAAAGGAAAGAAGGGTGAGTTGATGTCCTACACCTGTATGTGTATTCATATTTCATATTGCGTATAGGTGATTTTGTTTTTGTAAGCTTCGTAGAAAAATTGCGAACGTGTTTTGTTTATTTTTTTTCTTGAAGGATAAAAAAACTTGAAAAGTGAGTTTTGATTTGAATTGATGAATGTTCTTGGACAATGACTTGAAGTGCGTTTTTGCGCTGACTATAGTTGACTATTTCTCGTTTTTTCGCGCCAATAGTTACGTTTCGTAACCACAATTGTCGTTTTTGCGGTCAGTGTTAAAGTGTCAAATCGTAACTATTTCTAACTATTCCCAACTCTACTCAGGAGGTGAGTTGAAAATGGTTGGTGTGTCAAAGTCTTTTTTTTTTGTCTGTTTAATGGTGTTTTTAATGACTATCAATCTGGAATTTAAAAAACCATTCTGTTCGTGCATTTTTTACTTAATTCCAATCAAAGGATTTTTGTTCGTCTTGAATATTCCATAATGGAATATCCATTACAAAAATATAAAGGGCCTTACTAATAATCAAATTTAGTAAATAGTTAAATGAAAATCTCCAGATTTCAGAAACATCACATACCAGTAACGAATTTAGTCTCCAGTTTAGTCACTAGCAAAACGTCAAAATTTAATACACGGAAATCCATCTCTAAGCTGTACACTAAAATCACATCTGAAGGCAAGTGTTTCTGTGGTGCTATTTTATGGTACACAAATAAGTATTAAATGTACTGAAATTGTTCATAGTATCTTTTCGATTTCTATTGGTATTTTCATTACGTCTCACTTTTTTTGGTTCAAAAGAAGTAAACATTGTATTTATTTATTTTTTAATGGATTTGTGCCGGCCGTTTGTTAAATTTGGCATAAGCCGTACTTATCTATGTGGTTCATTAAAAAATGAATTACAATAACTACACGAGATCCTCCTATTTATCGGTAATACTTTTAATGACCCAAAAACTAGTTTTTACTCTGGCGGGCTGGAGGATCTCTCATATCCGAAAAAAAGAAAGTAGTGTAAGGAAAAGAACATATGCACGAGACACAAAAATAAGCAAGATAGGGAAGGTCAGATCATAAAGGGACAATTAGACACGTCTAATGTTTAATATTGGAATATGTTATTAAGTTATATTTTCAAATGAAATCAGCAAGAAAAACATTCAAAATTCAATTTCTTTATTGTTAAAATTGTTGTTGTATTTCACATAGAAATTATATCATAGCAGAGATAGAACCGAAGATAAAGCACAAAAACACGGCTATTAAAAAATTAAGAAATGGAAAAAGCTTTTCAACACTTTAAATCAATTGATGTACTATAGGTGCTGACAATAAAGTAGTGTTGAAAAAGGATACGGCAATACTTAACAAGAAGTAAGGTAGCACTGATCAGTTATAACAAGATTGGAAACCTACCCACGTTTTACCCTCCAAATACCACAAAACTTATTTTTTTCATACTCTTGCAGCAAGCTTCTTATTATGAAGGCAACTGTATCATTATTAGAATAAAACGCATACTCTTGCAGCTAACCTGCTTGAACTCATTTTTCAAAATATGTATTGTTTCAGCTCGTGAAAAAATATTTGTCACTCATTTGACATTTATTTGACAATTACTTGATGGAAATTGTAGTAGACTTAAAGAAAATGTGAAGATTTGTTAACGAGAAGGTTAAATAGTTTATTGGTAGGATTCTGTTTAAGCTCTACACTTTATTTTAACTTTACGTTTAACTAATAGTCGACATTAGTGTCTGATTATTAGTAAGGCCCAAAGAAAATAAGGTTCCCCTTACAAATTTTAAAGCTTCACGAGTTAAACTGAAAATCCTCAGTCACTACGAGGAGATGCACACCAAGGAAATTATCGCATTTCCAAGTGACTTAAAATTCAGCGCCAATTTCAAGAATTTCATTCTATCACCGGTCACAAACCCTTCCAATCGAATTGGCTATATTGCAATCCGCAAACACCCCTATGTCAACTGCAACTGCGTGGCGACTTGCAGGCCGCCAAAGATGGCCAAAACAGTCAGCGTCTACGTGCGGTTAGTTTACAAAAAGTCATCGAAAAAATCGAGGACATGGACATGGTTTTGGAGGACAAGTTGGCCACTGCCAATGAGCATAATGATTTTCGAACGTCAGTCGGCACGAACGGCAAATGGAAGTTGCTCTGCATGCGAAGAAATTGACGCAGCGATGAATGGAGCTGACTGAGGAAATTACGAAGATCATCGGAGAGGAAGCTCAATGACGCTCTTACAGAATTCAAGCATAAGGAAACCCAAATCAATGAATGAAGGACGAAATTGGCATACACATTCGATTTCATTGTTTTTATGTTTGTCTGTCAGCAATAAAAAATGTTTAATTAGTTTCAGAGAATAAAGACTTATTTCGTTTATTTATATATATAGGAGAATATCAGGAGCTGGCTTACTTGGAACAGCTTGAAGATTTCTTTATAGAGGGTGGTCTTCAGTCTCTTTCACTGTTCTTTTCTTGCTGTGGGTTGTTCAAAAATAAATAAATATGTTCTCATCTCAATTGTCTTTAAGATCTTACCATATCATGATCATTCTTGAATTTTTGCAATAAATATAGAGCAACGAAAATTGTTGTCTCTTTATCCATTTCAATTATTATGATCAAAAGGAAAGAAAAGTAAATTTTAATCTAAAAGATTTGTTTTTTTTTCTGGTTTGACAGATCAACCAAACCTAACTAAAAAGCGTTTTGGATGATTTCAACTACTTCTAACTATTTCAACTATGACACATCAACCATTTTCCTTTTGACATAAAAACTATAGTCAACTATCGTCAGCGCAAAAACGCACTTTTGTTGTAGTTTTGCTTTTGTTTTTGTTTTGTTTTCTTACTGACCAGCAGTTCATAGAAGAAGAAAAATGGTGTGAAGAGTTTTTCAAGCGGACTCATAAACGTCAAGATAATGGAAAGTATTTAGTTCGTTAACCGCTTAAAAATTTATTTGACACTAAACTGACTCTAGGTAAATCCAAGCAAATGGCTTTAAATCGCTTTTATTCAACTAAACGGAAACTTCACAACAATCAACAATCAACAGTTAAGAGAACAATATACAAAGTCAATACAGGAATATTTTGACCTTTACCAGATTGCTCCAGTTCATACTACAGAAAATCAGCATCGTCAACTCAACTCAAGCAACCTCCCCACATATGCGTGTTGCATACTCCCTCATCACGCCGTCATCAAAACCAACAGTCTTACAACCCAGTGTCGAGTTGTTTTCGATGCTTCGGCCAGAACTTCAAACGGGAGATCTTTGAACGATTTATTGTGCAATGGACCCACTCTCCAGAATGATTTGGCAGCAGTGTTGCTAAATTGGCGTTTACACAAATTTGTCATTGGTAGCCAATAATTTAATAAGGTCAAGATTTTCCTCTCCAAAGCTTCACCAATCTCTTCTTTTGTTAACAGTCAAACTGTGTTTTTTTCATAAAAAAAAAATTAATATTTATGCCTTTACTATTTCCCTCAAATTTTGTTTATTTATTTGTCAAACCTCTCAAAATTCCTTCAAAATAATCGAGACTCGATAAAAACTACTACAGTTTTGAATTCTCAAACGATACGTGACCTAACGTATGTCATCATCCCAAAATATTTACTCGTTCGTTCGATCACTGATTAGACTCACTCACTCGATAACGGATGCCGTAATTCGGCCCCTGGTTTGACAGATCAACCAAACCCAACTAAAAAGCGTTTTTGTATGATTTCAACTACTTCTAACTATTTCAACTATGACACATCAACCATTTTCCTTTTGACATAAAAACTATAGTCAACTATCGTCAGCGCAAAAACGCACTTTTGTTGTAGTTTTGCTTTTGTTTTTGTTTTTGCTTCTTGGGGTTGGTTGTGAATTGTGATTTGAAAATCACATTCATTCACATAATTTGAATGTAGGTCAAAAAAGATTGACATATTGTTGTGATTTGTGAGGATTGATTTATACGTAAGTTAAGTGGGTAGGTATGTCTATGTATATTTGTAAGTTTTTGATCTCAATAAGGTCATTTGGTTTTTTTTTGGTTCGCTACCATAGAAGTCGGTAATGGATCAATTAAATGAGGAAGACAGAAGTGCGTTTTTGCGCTGACGATAGTTGACTATAGTTTTTATGTCAAAAAGAAAGTGGTTGTTGTGTCATAGTTGAAATAGTAAGAAATAGTTGAAATCATCCAAAAACTCTTTTTAGTTAGGTTTGGTCGATCTGTCAAACCAGAAAAAAAAAACAAATGTTTTAGATTAAAATTTCCTTTTCTTCACTTTTGATCATAATAATTGAAATGGATAAAGAGACAACAATTTGCGTTGCTCTATATTTATTGCAAAAATACAAGAATGATCTTGATATGGTAAGATTTTAAAGACAATTGAGATGAGAACATATTTATTTATTTTTGAACAACCCACAGCAAGAAAAGAAAAGTGAAAGAGACTGAAGACCACCCTCCATAAAGAAATCTTCAAGCTATTCCAAGTAAGCCAGCTCCTGATATTCTCCTAATTGCGGCTCCCAGATTCAACGAAAAATTATCAAAACCAATATCTAGTTTGTGATTTTATATAAATAAACGAAAAAAGTCTTTATTCTCTGAAACTAATTAAACATTTTTTATTGCTGACAGACAAACATAAGAACAATGAATTCAAATATGTATGCCGATTTCGTCCTTCATTCATTGATTTGGGTTTCCTTATGCTTGAATTCTGTAAGAGCGTCATTGAGCTTCCTCTCCGATGATCTTCGTAATTTCCTCCTGAGTCAGCTCCATTCATCGCTGCGTCAATTTCTTCTCATGCAGAGCAACTTCCATTTGCCGTTCGTTCCGACTGACGTTCGAAAATCATTATGTTCATGGGCAGTGGCCAACTTGTCCTCCAAAACCATGTCCATGTCCTCGAGTTTTTCGATGACTTTTTGTATATTAACCGTACGTAGACGCTGACTGTTTTGGACCATCTTTGGCGGCCTGCAAGTCGCCACGCAGTTGCAGTTGAAATAGGGGTGTTTGCGGATTGCAATATAGCCAATTCGATTGGAAGGGTTTGTGACCGGTGATAGAATGAGATTCTTGAAATTGGCGCTGAATTTTAAGTCACTTGGAAATGCGATAATTTCCTTGGTGTGTATCTCCTCGTAGTGACTGAGGATTTTCAGTTTGACTCGTGAAGCTTTAAAATTTGTAAGGGGAACCTTATTTTCTTTATATTTTTGTAATGGAATATTTTTAATTCAAGACGAACAGAAATCCTTTGATTGGAATTAAATTTGCGGCGGCACGGATACGGACAACTACGACGGTAAAAAATGCACGAACAGAATGTTTTTTTTTTATTCCAGATTGATAGTCATTAAAAACACCATTAAACAGAAAAAAAAGACTTTGACACATCAACCATTTTCAACTCACCTCCTGAGTAGAGTTGGGAATAGTTAGAAATAGTTACGATTTGACACTTTAACACTGACCGCAAAAACGACAATTGTGGTTACGAAACGTAACTATTGGCGTGCAAAAACGAGAAATAGTCAACTATAGTCAACTATAGTCAGCGCAAAAACGCACTTCAGGTGATTGGGTAGGTACATTTTAAATTCTATTTATTTCACTTTAAATTTTTCATATACATACAAACCAACATAATATCTACCTGTATGTTATGGTTGCAAGAAAATAGACGATTTAAATGGAGCTTTTAGATTAAAACTAAAAATTTTCAAAATGTAAAATATGCATAACCAGAGGTCCGAGAAAATAATTTTTACAACAAAACAGTAATGGGCATTTTTTTTAATGTGGTGATTTTATGCTTAATGCAAGGAAGCGAGCAGCTATTTTGATGATAGGATGTCTCTACATCAACCTGTCCTTACAGCCTTCAAATGTATTAATACGATATGGTTAATCTTTTGCCATATTTTGGGATCTGATTCTAGGTCATATTCTAAGAAAAAATTGTGCTACAGTAAAGCCTGAATTTGAACTTTGACATCACTTTTTGCCGATTCAAAAAAAGGCTAACCTCGGATGTCGGTATGTTTAAAAAAAAATGCATCAATTCTGTTTTCGTAAATTAACCTATAAAAGAATACAAATTAAAACCCCACAAGTAAAAAAGGTATGAAAAATAGGTTGGATATGCAAGTACATTTAATTCCCTTCTAGGCTCACTTTTAACATTTTTCATATTTTTAAGGAGAAAAAAGCTGAAGCTTACAACAAAAAAGGGGGCACGATTGGGTCGTACGAACTTGCTCCTGCATGCTAAAACTAAATATTTATGCTTACTTTTATGTTCTAAAAATTGCAAAAAGTAGTGTTGAAATAAGAGATATACTTTAAGCAATTCTGATTACACTCGTACTTACAGCTTACACTGAACTCACAAAAAAAAACTCAATATATAAAAATAAATTAGAATTTATTGAGAAAACTAAAATTTGAAAATGTACCTCGTAAATACATTTAATTTCAAAAATTTAAATGCCAAACAAATTCAAACCTTATTCTTGATTTTTCAATTTGTATTTTTAAAATTGATCCGTTTTTGAGATACAGAATTTTGAAAAAAAAAAATGAAATTGAAATTTTTTTGAATACAAAATATTATTTGAATAATATTGTAATATTCGGCTTGGTCCGACAATTAAAACTTATTCACTTTTCAAATAAAACAAAACACAAATTCACTTTATTTAAATCACTCACAAACTTATTTATTCAACACTTTCAATTGTTACTTTCAAACACAGTGTCTTTACTTTATAGCAGTTCACATTCAATTAATTAATTTTCGACACCAAGGGGGTATTTATATAACTCAAATAAGTTCGAGAAACTACTATGTTCTAGTAGGCGCTGAAACTTCTCGATGCTTAACGAAGTTCTCCTCTTAACCACTAGAGTGTAAGGGAAACTCTAAGGAGTGTATACACAATTACTTACAACTACAAATAAAACTATTCAGCAATTAGACAATATTAGAGTGACAGAGATAGATAGTGCTTACACATTTAAGTATAGAGATATAAAGAGGCGGAGTTACAAAGTGTGTACACATTACAATAGATTGACATACAGTGATATAGAGAGGTAGTGATCGGACTTTTATTTTTCGAGAAAATCTAATAACAAAAGAACGGTTCTATGGGAGGTACCGTTTTGGAGCAATACACATTTTTTTTTTACATAAAATACATGAATGTTCAAAATAATAAAACTCGAAGAAGTTTTTAAAAAAAATCGTAGAAGCCGTTTTGGAGAAAATTGAAAGTTTTAGTTTTTAGCCAAAAAAATCGTATGGTGGCTACCCTAAATTTTGATCTTAAAACAAAAATAAAAAACTTGGTATATGAGTTTTTGCTCAAGTCCTTAATTTCAAATTTGAAGTCAATCGGGCCAGTAGTTAAGGCTGTAGATGCCTGTAAACTTCCAGACAGACAGAGAGACGGAATCGCCGGATCAACTTTTTTCGACTTCTCTATCATCGTAATGTAATTTCTCATCATCATCTCAAACATTTTATTTACGAATTCAATACTTGCTATTGTCAAAGGAAATAAAAACACCGAGTTTATAAAATGAACATTTATTTAACGTCGAATTTGTCATTTTCTTTTATAACACATAAACCGATCCGATGTTCATCGTCGACGTTCAATGCACATTTTGCGTATTTGCCTCTATTGTTAAAAGTGTTACGGAAGACTTGCCATCAAAAGGTGTCAAATGTCACGACTGGCCGCATATTATTGGACTAGAGTTGGCAGATCCAGAATTTTATAAATCTTCATCTGTAGATTTACTTCTAGGAGCTGACATTTTAGCTAAAATACTGATGGAAGGTCTGCGTAAAGGCGAAATTAATGAACTCGTAGCACAACAAACTAAATTTGGATGGATCATATCCGGGGAAGCATTTGAACCAAATCCTGAACATTCATCGTATACGTCGTTATACAAAGAGTGAAAGAGTACACTATATGCCTGCTTTTTTAAATTGCCATAATTTTTTATAACTCAGTTACATATGAAGAGTAGCATTTTTTTTGGCAACACATTTATTTATCAATTCCTCCATTATTTTCTGGTTGTAGTATCTATACGAAATAAAGTTTATCAATAATTTAATGAGTAATTTTATTGGGTTTGTTATTTCTTTTCGCGGAAAAATTGATAATTATAGTTCTTGTTGCTTTTTTAGCGTTCAGGTGAGAAAGGGAGATTCGCTGTTGACCTGAACTCAGTTATAGGAACCTCAAATGCAGATGAGCTTGCTATAAAAAAGATGTTCATGTTCGTCTTAACCATAATCTTGATCTTGATTTCTATTATTTCCTATAATCTTGATCTTGACAAGATGTCTGCATTTTGATTTTCCCTCTCTATCGAATGAGTATGATTTTTGTATTTTGCATCTCTCTTTTTTGCAGAACTAAAAATGCAGATACATGTATATCCACCATATTGTAATATGTATACACTTTCTATTCCTACCTCTCTATTTCTCTGTATGTCAATCTATTGCAATGTGTACACACTTTGTAATTCCGCCTCTTTATATCTCTATACTTAAATGTGTAAACACTATTTATCTCTGTCACTCTAATATTGTCTAATTGCTGAATAGTTATGTAGCAAAAGTTTTATTTGTAGTTGTAAGTAATTGTGTATACACTCTTTAGAGTTTCCCCTACACTCTAGTGGTTAAGAGGAGAACTTCGTCAAGCATCGAGAAGATTCAGCGCCTACTAGAACCTAGTAGTTTCTCGAACTTATTTGAGTTATATAAATACCCGCTTGATGTCGAAGCTAAAATGATTGAATGTGAACTGCTATAAAGTAAAGACATTGTGTTTGAAAGTAATAATTGAAAGTGTTGAATAAATAAGTTTGTGAGTGATTTGAATAAAGTGAATTTGTGTTTTATTTGAAAAGTGAATAAGTTTTAATTATCGGACCAAGCCGAATATTACATTGGTGTCAGAACTGGGACTAAGACTTATTGCGAATAAAACAGTGAACAGTGATTAAATTATATTGTGTAAGGAAGTGATGTTTAAAATAAAAAAAATGAGTAAAGTGTTGAAAGACTAAACTGTCCCTGAGCTAAAGGCCGAACTAAGCCAACGTGGCTTAAGTGGGGCAGGAGTGAAAAACGAACTCGTTAAACGGCTGCAGGAATATCTGGAGCAGCAAAATGAAGACCCGAATACATTTGCTTTCGAATTTGAAGCAAAAGTGGAAGAGGTAAATGCAAATGACGCTTTATCTAACATGATGTCTCTTCTTCTAGCCAAATTTGAAGAGAATGAAAAGAATGTACTCAAACAACTACAAACTCAAAAGAATGATGTTGTCGAACAGCTACAAGCTCAAAGAAATGAACAGAGAACAGAGTTGGCATGTTCTCAAACAACTCGAATCTCAAAGAAACCTATTAGAACGCAAGTTTGCGGACTTCGAAGACAAAATCAATACTCTCGATCAGCGTGTTGAAAAACAAAATTCAACAACTAATGCACGTTTCGAGAAAATCGGCGAACAAATCGAAAAAGTGCGAAAGTTGAAAGTACGAGAACCTTCTGGTGAGTGCTCAAGGAAAAGAGAAGTAAATCCTCCAAGCTTTGATGGTCAGATTCCGTGGTCAATCTACAAGAAACAGTTTGAAGCAGCAGCGTTAACAAATGGCTGGGACGATGACGAAAAATACATTGCTCTCACGCTTGCTTTAAGAGGAGCAGCTGCAGAACTGCTACAAACCATCCCAGCAGAGAAGAGTGGTGACTTCACAGTTCTTGTAAACGCAATTGAACAGCGGTTTGGAGATAGCCACATGACAGAAGTCTTCCGAGTTCAGCTAAACAACAGGTCACAGAAAAGAGGTGAAAGTCTACAGCAGCTTCAGGCAGATATCGAGCGATTGGTACACCTGGCATATCCAACAGCTGGCAACGAGATAATAAATCAACTTGCTTTTGAAGCCTTTGTGAGAGCTGTTAGCGATATAAATCTCCAAAGGGCTATTCGCACTGCCGGAAAGAGAACACTACCAGAAGCATTGGCTTTCGCTCTGACTATGGAAGCCGCGGAACAAGCTTCTCAAAATGTGCATCGCGTAAGAGAGTTAAAGATCCAAGAATGCTCTTGTCAGAAAGCTACTATAGAAAGGAGTCAGCGAGACAGACCAGCACGATGCTGGAACTGCAATAAGACTGGGCATCTACAGCGACAGTGCAGATTACCGCGAAGAGGAACCACATGTCAACACTGTGGAAACAGAAGTAATTCAAATGTTCAAAGTAACACCAACAACGTTGCTTCCGAAGCTGTCTCCATTCCGGTTTCCCAAACCAAACGCGACAACAAGAGCCTGACCGTGGAAGCAAGTATAAACGGCAACAAATGTGTGGCTACAATCGACACCGGTGCCACGGCTTCCATTGTACGGCAGGATCTCGTTAAGAAGACATGGCTCCACAACACCAATAGCTATCGTCTAAGGACTGCAACTGGAGAGGCCGCAAAAGTGTATGGTGAGGTACGTCTTAACATCCGGCTGGCAGAGTTGGAATTCTCTCACCTGTTTCTGGTAGCCGATATATGCGACGAGTGCATTATTGGTGTCGATTTCATGAAAGAACACGGAGTGATATTGGACATCGGGAACCAAGTCCTGAAATATCGAAACAACGAGATTCCGATGATCTATGGGATCCACTCGTATGAGAACTCGTTGTCTCTGAAAACCGTCATCAAAGAAGATCTAACTTTGCCTGCTTTTTCAGAATTATTCGTGTGGACGAAATTGAGGGGTAAGCCTGGCAGCCATCGATACCTCATGGTCGAACCAGCATCTGTTAAATCCTCCCAAAACGTCACCATTGGGAAGACTCTTGTAAGACCTGAAAAGAACATGGTTCCCGTAAGAATACTGAACATCAAGCCGTACGAAGTTAAGCTTAGAAAAGGTGAGATTGTCGGACAATGCGAATCTGTATCAGCGATAACAAGGATCAACGAAGAAAAGCCAAGGCAAACCTTAAGTTTGAAGAGATGAACTCTATAAAGACTAACATTCTCAAGTCATCTAATCTTGGTCACCAACAACGAAGAACTGCAGAAGATCTCCTCGAAGAATTTGCAGACATCTTTTCGTCAACGCAAGGGAAATATGGCAGAACACAACTGGTTCAACATCGAATCAACACCGGGGATGCAAAGCCGATTCGTCAACCTGCAAGACGCCTTCCACTAGCCAAACAAGGTAAGGTTGAAGAACTGATAACCACCATGAAAGAAGAAGGTCTGATCGAAAACTCTAAAAGCCCTTGGGCGTCTCCAGTGGTCCTGGTATTGCGTGGACTATCGAAGGTTGAATGATGTGACCAAGAAGGATAGCTACCCTCTGCCTAGGATAAGTGATACTCTGGACGCAATGGAAGGAGCACAATGGTTCTTAACTTTGGACCTGAAAAGAAACGGGCTGTGGCAGTTCAAAGTGATGCCTTTTGGACTATGCAATGCTCCAGCAACTTTTGAGTGCCTTATGGAATGCGTCCTGCAAGGACTCACGTGGAAATCTTGCTTGGTATATTTGGATGACGTCATTGTAAACGGGAAAACCTTTGACGAACACTGTATGAATCTGAGAGCCGTGTTTCAAAGACTTCGAGAAACCCACCTCAACTCAACCCAGAAAAGTGTTCACTCTTCAAAACCGAAGTGAAATATCTGGGACATATCATCTCATCCCAAGGAGTGAAGACGGATCCTGATAAGGTTGACACCGTGAAGAATTGGCCAACACCACAGGACAAGCATCAACTCCGAAGGTTTCTGGGTCTAGCCACCTTCTATAGGCGCTTTGTCAAGAACTTTGCTGAGATCGCCAAGAGTCTACATCATCTAACGGAAAAGGGAAAACAGTTTAAATGGTCAGGTGAGTGCGAACGCAGCTTTCAAGAGCTCAAGCAACGCTTGTGTAATGCACCAGTGCTGATCTACCCGACTCCCGGAAAACCGTTCATCATTGATGCTGATGCAAGCAATGTCGGGATTGGTGCTGTATTGTCACAGGTACATGATGGCGAAGAAAAGGTGGTTGCCTATTACAGCAAGGTACTCTCGAAGTCGGAAAGAAACTATTGTGTTACCAGAAGAGAACTTCTTGCACTGGTTTTGGCAACAAAGCATTTCCATAAGTATCTCTATGGACAGAAGTTTCTTCTCCGAACTGACCATGGAGCACTAAACTGGCTTTTGAATTTCAAGTATCCAGAGGGTCAAGTGGCGAGATGGATTGAGAGGTTGCAGACGTACGATTATGAAATCCAACATCGGAAGGGGAAGCTGCACTCAAATGCTGATGCACTGTCTCGGAGACCATGCAAACAAGACTGTAAGTATTGCAGACGCCAAGAAGAAAAAGAAGTGGTTACTGCCCAACGAACTAGAGCCGATCCCATTTACGGCTGGAGCAACGACGAGTTGAGGAAGTCTCAACAAGAGGACCCAGATATCGAACCCATCCTCGCATGGAAGGAACACCAGGAAAAACCAGAATGGGCTGATATCTCCGACAGAAGTCCGGCTCTGAAGGCCTATTGGGCACAGTGGGACTCGCTTCATGTTCAAGAGGGTGTCCTTCGGCGTAAGTGGGAATCAGCAGATGGAAAGTCTTATGTAATGCAGCTAGTCTTACCGAGATCGAAGATTATGGACGTTCTGCGAGAGATGCATGGTGGAGTATCGGGAGGCCATCTAGGAGTAAACAAGACGCTGGAAAATGTTCGACAACGATTCTACTGGCTACATGCAAGGGAAGATGTTGAGAAGTGGTGCCGAAAATGCGATATCTGTGCTGCCACCAAAGGCCCAAACAAAAAGAATCACAGCCAAATGCAGCAGTATAATGTCGGAGCACCCTTCGAAAGAATTGCAGTAGACGTGGCGGGTCCATTTCCAAAAACAAATAATGCAAATCGTTATATTCTGGTCGCCATGGATAACTTTAGCAAGTGGCCTGAAGCATACGCCATTCCAAATCAAGAAGCCAAAACAGTCGCAGACCAAATTGTGTTCAACTGGGTGAGCAGATTCGGCGTTCCATTAGAACTGCACTCCAACCAGGGAAGAAACTTTGAATCAAACATATTCCAGGAAGTTTGTGGGCTTCTTCACATCAAGAAGACAAGAACAACACCACTCCACCCACAATCTGATGGCATGGTCGAACGATTCAACCGAACCCTGAAGGAACATCTTTGCAAAGTTGTGGACGACAACCAGCGAGATTGTAATCGTCACATTCCTCTTTTTTTGATGGCCTATCGAAGTGCAAGGCATAGCTCAACTGGCCATACACCGTCTGAGATTTTGATTGGAAAGAACATCAGACTGCCGAGCGAAATAAAATTTGGGTGTCCCACATCGGAGCCGCAAGCCGAGGACGACTACATGGATGAACTTAAAGAAAGACTCCTTCAGATCCACGACGATACCAGGTTGAAAATAAAGATGTTCAGTGACCGAATGAAGACACGCTACGATATATGAGCGACAACAACAGAGTTCCAAGCAGGAGATCGAGTGTGGCTTTACAATCCCCATCGACAAAAAGGGTTGTCACCGAAACTTCAACGGGACTGGGAAGGTCCATATACAGTCATTACAAAAATCAACGACTTCATCCCACTTTCTATTCCTACCTCTCTATTTCTCTGTATGTCAATCTATTGCAATGTGTACACACTTTGTAATTCCGCCTCTTTATATCTCTATACTTAAATGTGTAAACACTATTTATCTCTGTCACTCTAATATTGTCTAATTGCTGAATAGTTATGTAGCAAAAGTTTTATTTGTAGTTGTAAGTAATTGTGTATACACTCTTTAGAGTTTCCCCTACACTCTAGTGGTTAAGAGGAGAACTTCGTCAAGCATCGAGAAGATTCAGCGCCTACTAGAACCTAGTAGTTTCTCGAACTTATTTGAGTTATATAAATACCCGCTTGATGTCGAAGCAAAAATGATTGAATGTGAACTGCTATAAAGTAAAGACACTGTGTTTGAAAGTAATAATTGAAAGTGTTGAATAAATAAGTTTGTGAGTGATTTGAATAAAGTGAATTTGTGTTTTATTTGAAAAGTGAATAAGTTTTAATTATCGGACCAAGCCGAATATTACAATATATTGGAGAGGCTAATGAATGAGTGTAATTCGAAGTGAATGTTTTTCAGAGGATAATAAAGTGTTAGTGCAATACTGTTTCTTGAAAATGATTTCGCTTTCTCGTAACTAAAATAAAGATGTGAATATAATTTCATCTTAGTTTTTACTTTCGTTGTTTTGCAATTGCAAAAACAATTGCACCAGCCGATCCAAAAATATTCATTTTTCCCATAGGAGGAAAAAACACAAGAAAAAAATGTCCAGTTGAATCGAATTGACACCTAAATAGGTGTCAGATGAAAAAGTCAAAAAAAGATGACTGTCAATTTTGACTTTCAGCTTACACACATTGAATAAGAAGTACAGGAAGGGGTCTTATGAAAAAGAAGTGAAGCATTTTTCTAAGTAGTGTGAGTTTCACAAACACAAACGCATTACAACAGGGCTGGTCTGCAGTTGAATGGTTAATCTCAGGCGCGCCAAGCGAAATTTGATAGAATCAAGATTTCATCGATTTTGCTTCAACTTTTTTTTCAATCTCAATACTTTTTTAAGGACGCATGGTGTTTTAACACTAAAGATGCACATGCACCAAGCCTATTTTGATCGTTTCTAAAATCAAATTCTATGAACAACTTGAACAAGCGCTTTATATCATAGTCAAGTCAGACATATGGCATTGCGGAAGGAAATAACCTTTTTTTCTTGCACCATCAAGTATAAAATCAGTTTCATGAAAGTGTTTTCAACAAACAACGGACTTAGAATATATTCCATCCAATATAAGAATTTCTATCCACTTTTCTCTTTTCCATTCAGCTTTTGGAAATCTTCAAAATTGTCAAGATATGTATTTAAGAGCATTCAAATTCTTGAAGATATAATTCACAATAGACAGGGACTCAAATATTGTCAAGGGGAAAATATGCAAGTATTTTCTAGTTGATTGTAATACAATCAACAAACAAAAACGTTTGGAAACACGATGGAAGAACTATTCAAAAAAACCGTACACACCACGGGAACTCAACGAATCGCAGCGCCTTACCATCACCGACATAAATAATACACCCCTGAACTCGACTGACAACACAGTCAAAGTTTGACAGCACAGACCCCAAAAATTGACAGCACAAGTCCCAAAAATGGACATCATCAGACATTTTTGTTGCTTCACTCACTTACACTGTACAGTACATGCAGACATTGTATATGGAATCAGGTAGTAGTATCAAGAATGGTGTTTTCGATATTTTGTGCTATATCAAACCAAAAAAAAAAAAAGTCCCTACAGAAAACTTATGTAAAATATTAGCACTGTGCCAGCTCTCAAGATGGCACCACAATCGATTGCCAGGGGTGGAATCGTGTAAGGTGATTTGTGATTATCACCTTTGTGACTATCAAATGTGATCACATTTTATTTTCCTTCTATGTAAGGTGATCACTAAAAATTAATCGCAACTTGGCATTACTTCCAAAAATAAACATTTGATCAAAGACCATATAACAAGCAAAGGTGTCGCACGTAGAACAAAAATCTGTGCCTGCTTTTTTCCACCATCCCTTTTTTACAATGGGTCCAAAACATGAGTCTAGGAATTAGAAACAATTCACATGTTGTGGATACACACTGTGCGAAAAAAAGCGTTGCTATTTATACTGGAAAGCACAGAGGAGGTATACCTAGAGTCGCAACTCAAGGCATTTTACTCTCTTTCGACTAAAAAAATTAAATTTCATAAAATATACTACCCAATGTAAATGTATAGGTTTTTCAATGCATTTCAAATGGGAGGCCGAACCAATACATTTGCAATGGGTAGGCCTGTGTGCTGGGCTCAATAAGGTGAAAAGCCTAGGCTCAATTTTAAAAGTCTGCGCTCAAAATTCAAAAATAAGAGTCAGTTGAATTCAGAAATTTAAAAAATAAAAAATAATTGTATGAAATTCATGTTTTAAGTATTTAAATAACAGTACAAAGTGCAGTGCATAGTGTTTTTTGCTTTTTTAATGGAATTCAACTATGATTTACGAATAAATAACTAAAAAAACACATTTAAACACGTTGGCAGAGTTTATTTCACCCTTAAAAGAGTGCGGTCATGTCCTTATTGAATTTTTTTTCACCTCTTTCACAGATTCACGGACACGAAAAATAAGAGTAAATTGAGAGACTCACCACAACATTTTTGGACAGTGATTTTTTAAAAAAGAGAGCGAGTTGCGACTCTAGATAAATAGATTCTCTATGCTGGAAAGGTAGAGGGAGAAACAATGTGCTTCATGTTTATGAGTAGAAAAACAACAACAAAACCTATGCCTTTTCAATGGGTCCAAAACATTGTTGCAAGATTTGTAATAATTTTATGAAGCAGAAGAGAGAAAATGATTTTTTTGTCATATGCACAAGGAAGTTAGGTTAATCGTTGATGATCGAGTTGTTACGGTAAATTTTGCCGTAACAAAAACCATCCTTCGGCTGGTTCTTTTTCTTTTTGTTGTGGCTGCAAAATATCGGCAAAGTTGAGGGCAACCGTGGTCTCATCAACCATTGGGGTACCGAGCCTTTATTTTGCAAAAGCAACCCAAATAGGTTTACGAGGACGAGTGCGAGGTGCCGGCGGACGAGCCGAAGAAGTAGAGTCGGGCGGACTCTTACTTACATACAACAACAACAACAGCATTAAAAGAACAACACCAACACAACAACATAACAACACATATTTACAAATTACACATCATACAAAATGATACAGTTTATTCAAGTCCTTAGTATTTGCTAATGCTTTTTTGAACGTTACTTAGCTCTTTAAATTTTAACTTTCAATATTAGTTCATCTAAAACTATATGTACAAAATGGGTTTTTAACGCGATGTAATTTAGTATTTCGATTATCAAAAAAAAAAATAGTATTTCAGAAAGGTATTCCGCTCTGTATCTCTAAAATAGTATTATTTTAAAATGTTTTGCACTTCGAATCCTGCGCGGTAATAGTAACGTAGTTTATTAGGAGAATGCTTAGTGAGACTTCTTCTCGATTTTAACTTTTTTTCAATTGTTCTCGAAAAATAAGTTTAGTTGCTAAGGGGTCTGAACTCGGCCATAATGTTTCGTCAAGTTTTGGAATTACATCCAACAACTTGGTGAAACCGTGTGTGTGTGTGTGAAAGTAAAGTTTCGTTGAGAACAACGGTAGCTCTCTCGGTTAGCGTAAAGCTTCCAGGAAGCCGTAAATCCGTGACCGATGATCACGAAAACGATTGTTTGGTGAGAATGTATGTTTGGGTGTATGTGATGGACGAGGGAGGAAAATTTTTTTGGAAATAGTTTGGAAGGCACTCTTTGGAGATCCAACCAAGCGACGAGTTGATAAAGGAGGAAAATTTTTCGAGTTATTTTGGAGGAAGGCGGATTTAAAAATCGAGAAGGAGTTTTTTTTTGCTTTGAGGAAAATCGAGGAATTTGGGAAAGGAAATCGGGATTCAAGGTGTGAAACAAAAGGAGAAAAAGGAGATACAGGAGAAAAAGATCAGAAGGAAAAGATAAGTAGTCTGAGTATATTGAGGATAGCCATATCCATATATATATTCTCGTTTATTTATTTTTTTTATTTTATTCATATTCGTGAAAAAAATTCGTGATAGATCCGTATTTTTTTTTTTAATTGATTAAGTTTCGTTACGCGTTTACTTTCTATTTAAAAGTGTTAAAACCCCATTTTAGAGTAACGTTTGTTCGATTTAATTGTTCGCCATTTTGTCTTATTTTACCTGTTTCTTTAAATTATATATATTTTTGAAAACATTTAGGGTTTTAGTCCAGGGATCCTTTATCCCACGGTTTTCCCCAATAAATATCTAAAAATCATCAACATTCATTATCTTTTTATTTCTTAAATCGCTTCTCTAACTTTTAAAATTAGTTTTGGAATTTTTGGCTAATTTCATTCTCAAAAAAAAATTCCTGGCGCCCATTTTCTTTGCACCCCACTGTACAAAAGAACATTTGGTTTAATAATTTGATCGATTTCATAAGTCGATCAATTTATAAAAAAACCAAATCATAAATTCTTCCACTAACGTCGAACCTAACCCAGCTGAGCAGCCGCGGTGACAGCTTTATCAACGAGCTGTGTTGTTGCACTTTCTTTCGTTTTCTCTTTTGTGTCGCGTTCGTACTTGCTCCAGTGCAAGTTAGTTGGTTGAATTATTTCGTGCGTCGCGTTGTGTTATAAACACAAAAATCGTTTGTTTGATTCGATAAATAATCATAATCGCGTATTTATTTAGTCGTTTTGGATATTAAAATAATAGGAACATAATTCCCTCCGCGTCGTGAGAAAAAGTGCAACAGAGTTAAATGAAAGAAGGGTGAGTTGATGTCCTACACACATACATATGTGTATTCATATTGCCTTAGGGATTTTGTTTTTGTTAGCTGCGTAAAAAAATGCAAACCAGTTCTATTTATTTTTTTCTTGAAAGTTAAAAAAACCTTGAAAAGTGAGTTTTGATTATGTTCGTGAATAATGAGTTGTGGTAGTTTGAATATATTGGGCATAGAGAATATATAATACCTAGAGTCACGACTTCGGGTGTTCGCTCTCTTTTTGCCTACAAGCTGCAATTTGGTCGTTTTGTACTAACCCAGTGAGAATGTGTTAGTTTTCCAATTCTTTTTAAATGAGAAACTGCACCCATACATTCGCACTGAGTTAGATACAATGCTCAGCTTGGAGTCGAGGTGGGTTTCATGGGCTCAGATTTCGAAAATAAGATTCCGTTGAGCTCAGCATTTTCAAAAAAAAACTTAAACATACAAAAAATGCATGTAATATGAAAAATAAATACGTTATATTGTTTCTTTGCACTTTTAACATATAATTCTTAATAAATCTTAATAAATCTTTAAAAAAAAGTCGTGTGTTTAGTCTCGTATTTGCTGTGGTGGAAGTCTGTCACTTTGGGTTTGTGCATCAGGAATAAAATTTTGTCACGGCTGTATGCGATACCACTTTACTGCAATTGCAGTAGATCTACTGCGATTTTTCCAAAAAAAAATCTACTGCCACTTAATCCAATCTACTGCACTTTTTCTTCTTTAGTTATTATAATTTCATTTCCTTTTATGAAAGAAATGAAAATTGGATATAACTTCAGCACAGCCATAATTTGTAAATGGCATTCGTGAAGTTGCTTGAAATGATTTCACTCAGGTGAAAATCTGATCACGAGAATAACTTTCAACTAGATCGTTCCCAAATCATTCAACGATTCATCGTAGTTTTCGTGCACGTTTCCTTCTTTTGTTTATGGATAATAGTATGTTCTTTTAAGGTTTGGGCCTCTCTGTACAAAACATCTTATAAAATGTGGGTATCAATAATTATGCTAACTCCCGCATAGTAGTGCTGCTCCGGAGGGAAAATTTTCAAAAGTTACCAGGAGGGTCATTCCGTAACATTCAAAACGATAATCATAAAAACGATCATCGTCAACGATATTATCTCAAATATGCTTCACGTAAATTGATCATCCTCGTCTCGTTTAAGGGTTCTTTTTAATGTATTTGAGAGCTACAGATACTTTCAAACTGTAGACAAAATGACATCGTACTCCACGTGTTTTACAATCAGCTGTGTTTGTGTACGTCACCGGTATGACGCATTTGCAAGGAAGATATTGAGAGAACCTTGTAATACAGATGTCGCTTTTTTGATCTGATTGTAGAACTCTTAAATAAAAATACCATGTATCATTTAAGATGACAGTTGAAATAAGGCTTTTACACATTTACTTTTTGATTACCTCAGAGATTTTGCTTACACATAGATATGATTTTATTGTAATTAACTTTCCAACGGTTGAAATGAATGATTCGTTTTTTCCATTTTCCACTCAAAGAAAGATCCCCCAGTTATCGACACAAATCCGAGAACATTTTTTTGTTTTATAAAATTAATGGTATAGCATAAAATGTTTCGTAAGTTTCAACCGTGTTTTGAATTAAAAAAGAAATTGCTTTGAAATATTTATTCTAGATGATACCTTTTTAGCTATCGTTCAATTTTCATAGTTTTGACGATATCGTTTTGACGCTAATCGAGTTACAGAAAGCAAATTTCGATCTGAAGTAACGTGAAACGACGACAATGGAGATCCTGAATGATCCTCCAAATAAAAGCAAAAACAAGAAATAAATTGAATTTTACTCGACTTGTAAACACAACAATTTTTTGCATGGAAATTATGATAAATATTACAGACAAATGCTCGAAACTATCAGATTCTCCTGGATAAATCGAACATTTCCAAATTTTAATTTTACAAATGGGGAATTTGTGAAAAAAATATATTCTATAAATTTACAGTCTAATTAGACTTCGCTAAACAGAGGTGCATAAGGATTTATGTAGGCTCTATGTAACGTTGCACAAATTATCATTTATAAAAAATTTTGCTATTAATTTTAGTTATACAATGCTTATGTCAAAAAAAAGTACCAAAATGTAGCAATCTATTCCATTTATCTGTCTATCAAATCAGCTGGTTGTCGTCTTAATAATAATGAAATAAAATATAAAAATTTGTGCTCGTTCCGTCCCCTATATCTAATTGCAACCATTACTTGGAGATCTATGGGGATGTGGCCACCTGTATTGTCGCTGCTGAGGTCCGAACGGATAATATCTATTATTTTGATAATATTTTCTTTCGAAAATCTATGTTTTTTTTTTAAACTCTTGACTTCTTAGGCTCATTGAGTTGAACCTTTTTTAATACACTTTCCGCCTTCTCGGAGTTGGTGAAACGTGATTCAAATTATTTAAATTATTAATGAAGAGCTAGACTTATGTAGGCTCTATTCAACCTCAAAACGCGTTTAGCTTATTATGGGACTATTTAACATTGCATAAGTTTTATAAATAGCATTTTTGCGTTTAGAGGCATTATAGAGATTACATAACTTTATGTAGGCCTTGTACAGCGTTTTTAAATAAGGCTGTTAGTATATTTTGTATGCATATTTATGTTTATGTTTTAATTTTTTTGTGAAATAAGAAATCTACTGCGAAAATGTTCGATTTACTGCATTTTTTCAATTGTTTCACTGCGCAATCTTACTTTTGAAGTGGTAACGCTAGTGAGTGCTCACTCTTTTGTCACCTCTTTCACAGGTTCACGGACACGAAAAAAAAGAGAGGATTGTGAGAGTTCACCTCTTACACAGATTCACGGACACGAAAAAAAGAGAGGATTGTGAGAGTTCACCTCAGACAAATTTTGAGGGTGTTTTCGGCAAGGGAGGAAAAGGTCGCGACTCTAGGTATTATATATTCTCTATGATATTGGGTATGAGTTTTGCTTTTGTTTTGTTTTTACTTCTTGGGATAGGTTGTGATTTGAAAATCGTATTCAATCACATAATTAATTTTAAATGTAGGTCAAGAAAAGATTGACTTATTGATGTGAGGATTTATTTATGCGTAAATTAAGTAATTTTGTAAATTTTTGATCTCTTAGTAAAGTCTTTTGGTTCTTTTTGGTTCGTTAGGTACTATTGAAGTCGGTAATGGATCAATTCAATGAGGAAAATAGGTGATAGGTACATTTCATTTAATTTTTACTTGCTGATATGGCAAGTATTGAATTCGTAAGAAAAAAGTTGAGATTTTGTCAAATATGACATAACGATTTTAGAGAAGTCAAGAGAAGTGGATCCGCCGATTCCGTCAGTCTGTCTGTCTGTAAATGCACCTACAGCCTTAACTACTTGTCCGATTGACTTCAAACTAATTTTTTTTTTTTTCAAAATACTGATATATTTTATGAAAAAAGAAAATATTTTAGTATTGCTGAAAAACGTTACTTTTCATAGAATGTTTTTTTTTTTAAGATCAACGTTTTTCTTTTTTGAAACTACGCATGTATATCTCAAATAAAAATTTGTGTTGAAAAAAATTTCAAATATTGTTTTGGTTTTTTTGAAAATATTTAAAACTTTTTTTTTTTAATTCTGCATATCAAAATGAGATCAATATTAAAAATCGAAAATTGCTTATAAAATTTATACATATTTACATATTCTTGAATACTGCATACCCCAATTAATTTTAAAACATTTTCGAAAAATTGTAGATATATATACAAAATTAATTTAAAAAAAAACCGCTCCAAGGATTTATTAGAAACAAATTTAAAAATCAACAATTTCTTAAGAAATTTTTTGACATCGATTTCTTTCAGAATGAATCTATATTTGAGGTACATATAACATATTTCATATTTCAACTTAAATTTTTATTCGTGAATTTTAACTACATGTTTTTGTTTTTTAATGTTTTTTATGAGTTATATACAATGCACATATATTTATCTCTCAAATACAAAACTAATATAATTTTAACACAATGCAGTATGGAAATAGTTGCAAGAAATATAGGAATATAATGTAGCTTTGAACTAAAATTCCAAGTCTTCAAAATGTACAAATAAGCTGTAGTTCGAGAAAAAATATTTGAATGTTGTAAAAGTGGTGATTTTTTGCCAATCGCTGATCGAGTACTGAGAACTTGCGACTTATAGAATATATGGTGTCAACGGCAACACTTACGCTCTGAGCGATATGAATATACGTACATGACAGGAATTAAATGAGATTGTTCTTAGTTTGACGACGCGTCGATGCGAGATTAAATAAAATTTCTTGATTACATAATTTAGTTCTTCAAGGGATACATGCGAACAAGTCATTGAAGTAGACGATGAATGTTCAGGATTTGGTTGAAATGCTTCCCCGGATATGATCCATCCAAATTTAGTTTGTTGTACTACGGGTTCATTAATTTCGCCTTTACGCAGACCTTCCATCAGTATTTTAGCTAAAATGTCAGCTCCTAGAAGTAAATCTACAGATGAAGATTTATAAAATTCTGGATCTGCCAACTCTAGTCCAATAATATGCGGCCAGTCGTGACATTTGGCACCTTTTGATGGCAAGTCTTCCGTAACACTTTTAACAATAGAGGCAAATACGCAAAATGTGCATTGAACGTCGATGCGAGATTGAATCATAAGATTTGCAACGGATTTCCCTAAAGTCCGCTGACCATTTGGCAACTGAATTGATGAAATGACAGGTAAGCGCTCGACCTTTAAAGATTGGGCTGCTCTTTCACTAATGAGAGCACCAGTTGAGCCTTGGTCAATCAAAGCACGCAGACGAAAAGATAGACCATCCTTTGTTATGATATTGACAATGGCTGTTGGAAGTAAAACTTGTGATCTGGACATAAATTTAGAAGCTTGTATATTTGTTGTTGCTTGATTTACATGATTGACAATGCTGTTCGTGTTATTTTCCATGACCGGGTTTGGGTTAGACGAACTCATTGGTGATTGAGATGATGGGAATGAATTGTTGTTGATAGGAAAGTGCAATAAAGTGTGGTGACGTTTACCACATTGTTGGCAATTCCTTGTACTGAAACATGCTGAAGCCAAATGATTCGCGCACAAGCAATTGATGCAAAGCTTGGCTTGGTCGACCATAGCCTTGCGCTCGAAACAATCCATTCCAAGAAATTTTGGACAACGACGCAGAAGTGTGCCTCTTTGCATGCAAAACAAGGCGATATTTGTTGGATTGATGATGTCGCTAGATGATGGATTTTTGTTTCACGGCTTGAGAAAAACTTGGTGTTAGCTTTAATAGATGATTCAGGATCAAATGTCGTTGAAGTTGACGGTTTCACATGAGCAGGAGTGGCAACAGTTTGCTGGAATTCCATTGCTTGTAAAATCCGATACCTTATATCTAGAAACTCTGTAAATTGTTGGAAGGTTGGAATTTCCACAGACTTACCGAGTTCTTGTTCCCATAAATGATGAGTTTCTTGTGGCAATTTGACGACTAAGAAATGAACAATAATTTGGTCACAATGATCGATTCCAATTTTTAAATTTCGTAAAGCACTGACACATGAACGTGAAGTATCCAATAATCGCTTGATATCAGAAGCGCATTCCTGGTGGATGGATGGCTGCGATGACAGAAGATTCATGTAGTGGGTAAATAGAACTCGCTGGTTATTGTACCTTTTCACTAACGTGTCCCACGCTGTAACGTAGTAAGCGTCAGTCAAGGGTATATCGTGGATATCACTGTCGAAGTCATCAGGCAAAGATTGTTTCAAAAAATGAAACTTTTCGATGTTCACAAGTGAAGAGTTTGAATGTACTAATCGAACAAAGGAATCATGATAAGCTGGCCAGTCAATATATTTACCAGAAAATGAAGGTGGTGGAATTTTGGGTAGCCGAAGAGAGTTTGTGTTACAAATTTTTTGGACAGAACCATCGTTGGATTTTGCAGCTTCATTGGTTTTAATTGTTTTATCGTCAATGGGGAGAACAGGAAACTTTAAATTAAAGGCTTCATTGATCGTGGAAAAGGTTTTGATGTACTCCTCTTCAAATGAATCACATATGCCATCGGTAAAGTACTTTTCCTCAATGCCAAGTGAAGATTGAACTAGATTATGATGGTTTATCATAAACTCAGAGTATATTTTTTGCAAATTACTGCGTCGAACCTCAAAATAAGTTTTGTGGCGATCAGAAGTGTCTTTCTTGAAATTACGAAGCGCCTTCATCACCTTGCTTAACAAATCATATTGCACCTTGACAATATCTTCTGGCTTTTCCCAACCCTCACTGATTTTTATATTTTTACAGAATATGCCTAATTGAGAACACTCCTATCTATAATGAAAGCCACACACTCACCTGTTTTTCCTTTCTTTTGCTGATTCCAAGCGTAGTTTTGTTGGTGACTGCAACACGTGATGACGATGAGAGAAGCGGTCTTTACAGTAATCAACCTGTATGCAAGCGAGTGCCGCTAACCAAATTCGATGTCCAACGGTGAAGTCGTATGAACAAGTTTAATTTGTTCTTTGTGTACTCGTGGAGTAGCCTAGCACAAAATGATGTCGAACGGTGAATCTCTATGCACAGTATTTGATTTCTTTTGCTTTGATACTCGTAGAGTAATTTACCACTAGGTAAGCCGTTTGATGTACAATTAGATTTTGTTGTAAATACGTTAAGTAGTCCTCACAGGAGGCACCAAATGTTTGTGCACGTTGTGCAATGACGAGGAATTCAAAAAAAAAAATTAAATAAGACTACTCAAAAATACTTTTACGTTATAATTTAATTCAATGTAATGTCTGTGAAAAACTAATAATGATTACATAAATTCATGTGCTTTTTATATTAATCGATGAGCATCTGATGTTGTCCTTCTTCCTCATTATCGTTTCGTTTTGGTCTCCAGTTTTCCCAGTATTTTGGTATCTAGTGATGGGTTCAAGATTGAACAGTTATGGAATATGTTCATCAGATATGGAGTGATGATTTCACTGCTTTTTTGCAGCATCAAGGGGAAGATGCCATCAAGGCCTGGGGATTTATAAGAAGAGAATGAGTTAATAGCCCATATTAACTTTTCTTTCGTTATAATTTCCCTAGGGATTTCAAGTACCGAGTATAAGTTGTTTGTTGACTCGTTATCTAAGCCTGCGTTACATCCTGAGAAGTGTGTTTGGACCAGGAGTTTTAGGCTTTCTTGACAGGACTCTGTCCATTGATTATTAGGTCATTTTAGGGAGCCAATGGGTGTGCTTACTTTGGAGAGTATTTTCCTTAGTCTCGCTGAATGGTTTGTACATTCAATGCTACTGTAGAAGTTTCTCCATGAGTTTCATTTCGCCCTTTGAGTTTCAGTTTTGAATTTTCTTTGACTGGTTTTATAGCATTCCCAGTCGCTCTCTAGTCTTGTGCGTTTAGCCCTATTGAAAAGTTTCCTTGTTTCTTTTCCAATATTACTGAGCTCAGCAGTCCACCAGGGCGGTTTCTTGTATTTCTTCGCCGCGGTAATGAGTGGACAGCTTTTGTCAAAGGCGTTCCGCAGAATTCCCGTGAATTCCACAATTAATTCATCTAAACTAACTGTATTAAGATTTGTATCAGTACTACGCTGACCTATGTTCCTACTAATTTCACTGTTATCGGTGCCAATCGGTGCGTCTGTTATTTCTAAAAGGCTCGTTTTCCTGCTTAATATCAGGGATACAGAATTCAATCAGACGATGATCTGCGAAAGATGCGTCGTTTAGTACCTTCCACTATTCTACCTGACAAGTGTCTGAGTTGCTTGTTAGGGTGATATCGAGTACTTCCTTACGGTTTTTTGTAACAAAAGTGGGAGTGTTACCTCTGTTAGCTACTAGAAGGTTTTTATCGATAATTTATTCAAAAAGGGACTCGCCCCTTGTGTTAGTATCGGTGCTTCCCCTCTGCACATGATGTGAGTTGGAGTCGCACCCTACGACCACGTCAAACTTGTTCTTACTTGCAAAGGATATCAATAGGTTTGTGATATCAGCTGTTGGTCCTTCTGTATCGAATGAGCAATGGGAGCCCTTCTCGCTCCAGTTTTACCGCTGTTTGGTCAATATTGCTGTAAGTAGTCGGAAGAAAAAGATTAGACTGTTTCCTGTTTTGGCTGTCAAGGTTGGGCCTTTACAGCAGTAGCTTAGTGGTAAGGTGCGTTGGCTGCAGTCGATCTTTGACTTCGGTGGTATACAGACGTGCCTTAAAAGCTTAAGCAGTGAAGTAATAATAATTAGCAAGTTCTAGTAAGCAAAGTTAAGCAAGTGTTCTCTAAGTGTCTGATAGCGCAGAGGTTAGCGTATCGGCTCAGTCGATCTTTGACTTTCGAGCGAGAAAAACTATAGCAGCGGAGTTAATTTTTCAAGTGGCTTACCAATCCAAGGGTCGTGGGTTCAATTCCCACTCGGAGGCTACGAAAAATATCGAAGCTTTTTTTCACAACCGTGAAGTCGAAAACTTTATTGTTTGGGAGAAAAAGCAAATGGTAAAGGCGAAGAAGGCAGGGGCATCGAAAGATGCCTCTGCGAATACATCGGATGAGTCTGCGGTAAAATCAGACCATCAGAAAACTGCCGATGAAGCAACAACATCGGCAACAACAAAACCTCCAGCAGAGGTACCGCAAAAAAGGAGGCGGTCCCTCAAAGCAATTCCAAATCTGGTGAAGAGGAGAGCACCAGGCACCTCAGCTATGCTGCAAGCTGAGGGGAGCGAAGAGCGGTCCGCTAAGACTGTAGCAGCGAATAAAATCCAACAACAATTGAATACCTCACCATCCGATGACGACATCGAATTAATGTCTGAAGATGGTGAGGTATTGTACAGGTCCGGGGACAGCAATAAATTTGCTCCCCTGTCGACAGAGTCGTCCTCAGAGGAGGAAGAGATTGAGGCGGAAAAGGCCCAATCCATAATCAATGACCTTAACGCAGAAATTGCTTCAATAAAGAAGAAGATGGAGCCGTATCTCCAGCTCCTGAAGAAAAAGCAAGAGGCCAGTCGCGAGAACAGCAACAACAACAACAACTACAGCAGCAAAAACAACAACAACATTTACAGCAGCAAAAACAACAACAACAAGAGAAGCAGCAGCAAAACCAAGCTGCTCCAAGCAAGCAGGTGGCACCCAAGCAACAAACGGTGTCCCACCAACAACAGAAGCAGCCGCCCAGACCAAACACAGGGGCGGCACAGTCAGGCCCCAGCACATCGGGGGCCCCCAAACAGATGGCGGCAGCAGTACCACAACGCGCCGAAGCACCAGTCAGAGCACCAACGACAGCACCAGCAGTAGCATCAGCAGCAGTACGAGAAGAAGCACCTCCAGCTCCAGCAGCGTCAACATCAGCAGCAGCGAGGCAGCAGCAACAGCAACACCAGCAACAACCTCAGCCTAAGTCCGAGAAAGTGCCACCAATTAGGACATACAAGGTCGACCTACAGGACATAAAACAGGTATGTAAGTTGGCCACTGGTAGCAAATTTTATATTAAGATTATTAATGAAAAGCAGAAGCGGTATTTGGTCCAATGCTTCACATTAGCCGAATACAAACTTGTTAAAGAGTGTCTGAAAGAAGCCACTGCTGAATTCTTCAGCTTCACTCCTAGGAGTGAAAAACCGAAGACGGTCCTTTTAAAGGGCATCAGTTCCTGCACGGAACCAGAAGAGCTCCTAGCTGAGCTCCGTCAGAAAGCCAGCGATGACCTCGAATTCATCGGAGTCAAGCCTTTCTCTACGGTAAGGTCTAGACGGGAGGGGCATAAACTGCCAATCTTCATTGTAACTTAGTCGCCCCAAAGTAGACTGGAGAGTCTAAGGAACATCACTGTCCTAGACTACCAGGTCATACACTGGGAAAAATTACAGAGGCACGACGACATGCTACAATGCATGCGCTGCCAAAGGTTCGGTCACGTTGCAGCCAACTGCGAAATGCAGTTGCGCTGTGTGAAATGCGCCGAAACCCACGATAGGGGTGAATGCAGGTTAGGGACTGAGCGGGTCGAAGACATGAGCCAGCTCAAGTGTGTAATCTGTGGGAACGAGGGGCACCCTGCAAATTATCGGAGCTGTCCTAAGGTCCAAGAGATACGGGACAAACAGGCCAGTCAAAAAGCCGTAGAAAGTCGAACCGTACGACAAGCTCCAACAACAAACTCACTCGTGAGACCCGGTCTTTCTTACGCCAGATCAGCGAAAGGAATGGGTAAAGCGAGACAGGCTCCACCACCGGTCGCCCAACAGGCCCAAGAGCCTAAAGCGCTGGCAGGGCAGCCAGACATTGTGGCCTTGTTGGTGGCCATTCAAGGCCAACTAGCAGGACTGCGAAGTCAAATCTGGGAGCAAGCTTCAAGAGTGGATCATCTCCACTCTTTGATGACTGGCCAAGTGCAACTTCAGGGTTAAGGGCGCGCTGCCGAAGACGCGCCTTAAGATCCTAGGTTTGAATGTGAATTCATTGATTAGGATCGAACGTAGAGCCAATTTGTTCCAGCTGTTGAAAGACCACAGTCCTGATGTGTTCATGGCTAGCGAAACCAAGCTAAACCAGAAACACAAACTGACTAATAACAATTACAATATCGTAAGAAGAGATCGACCCTACTCCACTCAAGGAGGCGGTGTTGCAATCTTCATACGTAAGGGCATTAATTATAAAGTCATATACAATAATGATTTGCGAAAGCTGAGGACGCTAGAAGTCTGCGTCATATGCATCCCTCTCACTCAAGGGAAGCGGATGTATATGATTGCGGCTTATGCGGCTGAAGCTCCGCAGGCCACTACCTTTATTTTAGAGCTCGAGATTATCTTCAGGGTACTAAAACTGAGCTTGGAAGAAAACTACTTCGTCATGGCCGGAGATTTGAACGCAAAACATGAAGATTGGGGAAATCAAACATACAATCCAAGAGGTAATCATCTTTTTAATTTGATGAATCTTTGTAGTGTTGAATATGGTGTCGACCTGCTGGCTACAGAAAGGCCATCGTTCCCAAGGAGCGGTTCCTTCCTGGATCTTTTGCTGTACGATACAAGACTGACAATAACGGACAAAGTGGGTAATCACCCTCGAAACTGCTTACAGACAGTCGAGTACGACAGTGACCACTGCGGACTCGCTGCTGTAATTCAGATTCCGAACGAGCGCGTGGAGTTGGATGAATACGTTCCAACGTATTCTTACAATTACAGTAAGATGCGCTGGCCTCGTTTTACCCAAGTCTTAGCGAGGGAACTTCGTTCGAGTGACTTAGCCTCACCAAACAACAGAAACCTGACAAATACAGAAATCGACCAACACCTTGAACAGATGGACAACATAATAAAACAGACAAAACAGACGGACAATACCGAAGTACAAGGAACGCGACCAAAACAACGTCTACAGTAACGCGACCATAGACGCACTGCACAGACAGAAAAGCGGACTATTGACAAGACTTAAAAACTTGTACAGACGATTTACAGACCCGAACGACCTGGAGATTAGGACACTGAAGTCGTCGATTAAGAATGTCAACACTCTGATCAAGGAAAACTACAGCTTATCTATTAATTTGTACTGGGACAAGAAAATTCGGGCCGTTAATTCTAGCGACCCAAGTATGTTCCCTCAAATTAATAAGATATTTAGATCCAAAAATCAGAACGACCTTCCGTGTCTTAAGGCGATCTTAATTGCCGGGCTTAAAAGAACAGGGTCATGTTTAATTATCTATTCGACATCAAAAGGAACTAGTCTCACAACTGTAAGAATTAGCTGCTGAAGTCACAGGATTAGAGGTCCAGCAAGCCCAGACATTTAGCAGACATGTTCAAAAA
>CAKKXW010000001.1:69874311-69951016 GCA_920937365.1 Sphaerophoria rueppellii
TTTAAAATTTTCTAAAAAAAAAAAAAAAATAAATAAATTGAAATTGAAATAAACTTAGTTCGTAGGCCGAAAGGCATTAATTTTAAGAACACTGAATTGCTTAGAGCGCCCGATTGGGGCCAGTAAGTTATATATAAGTAGAATTAATTAGGCTAGTTTCACATTTTTGTCTAGCATGTAAGTAGATTTAAGTTTAAATGAATAAAAAAAAATGAATTTCGAAAAAAAAAAAAAAAGGTGCGTTGGCTGCTAAGCAGAACGTCGTGGGTTCAAATCCTACTCGGGCCCAAAGTTTTTATTTCATCTTTCACGGACACTGCCTCTTGCGAAGAATTGACAAAACTTCCAAGAGTATCATTTGTCATGAAAAAGTGCTTCTCAACTTTGCCGTGCGGAATCGGCGTAAGATTGTAGGTCCCCTCAATTCTTCACGCGCACCTAGAGAATTGTTGATGAGAGTAAGCCACTTAGGCCTTGGCTCTTCAAGAGCTGTCGCGTGCCGAAGAGTGGCACTTGCCTACTCTTAACGATAGCCTCGTTGACTTCCTCAAGGGTCCTTAGTTCAAGGAGCGCCCATTCGTATTCGATTAGTCTACGTGTGGGCTTACCATAATCAGCTATAGCGACTTGGTGACCCTTATCGGTAGCCCGAGATAACTTTATCTTCTTCGTTACTACGTGTAGCGAAGAGGTGGTTGGTGAGTTGTTAGCATTCCTTGCCCTTTTCGAGGAGCATGGCGCTTCTTGAGGGGAGGGGGTCTTGCCAGCAACTGTAATTTCCGACGTTGTTTGTAGACGATTCTTCGATTTCTCGAACGCTGCCCTTTCCTTGGCCGTGAGAGACTCGGGAGATCTTTTGGCAAACCGTCGAACAATCCTCTCAGCGTTGCGTTGCTGACGTCTTCGAATCTCGTTTTCGTTGAGTGTGCCGGTTGTGCGTTGTTTAGTCTTTTTGTGTATTACTGTTGCTAACCTGTCGATTGTAGTGTCAATCGTTTGGCTTTCGGGTTCAGGTATAGAGGTTGTGTTGAGGTTGCCTTGTGAGCAATGGCCTACTAGGGTACCGTCGCACTCCCTTATATCTTTACCCTCATTAGGGGGGAATACCACACTCGCTTGGCTAATCGGACCCCTAGGTTCCGGGATTAGTTCGGCGGGTGAGGTAGACTCCTCGATGTGTGTCCGCCCGATTTGTTCCGTATTGTTGTCGTTCTCTTTTTGCTCTTTGTTCACTACTTGTTCCTTGTTCCCTGATTGTTTTTTGTTCGCTACGTGTTTTGAGGACTGAGCACCAGACGTTGATGGGGCACACCCTTTCCCGCGCTTGAAATTCGCGTAAGGAGCAGGTGGTCCCATCTACGTCTTACAGCTCGAGTTTTCTGGAGGGGGATTACTTGATGTCTGGTTGTCCTTAACCAAGACCTCTCGTCGAGAAAAGCACGAGCGTTGTGCAGCCTCATTCGCTCTACTTCGAATATCTGGTCCCAGTCTAATTTGCCCAATCTCTTTATTGTGCGCTTGCAGTTGGAGATTCTACTCCGCCTGGAAGTGTTCGATACGTTGGAGACGTTAGAGCTAGCGACTGAGGAGACCTCGCTGGCGTCATCGACGTCAGTCGCACTAACTCCGTCTTCCATATTAAGATTAAAAAAAGGATTGAGGAGAAGATTTTCTTCCTCCTTAGTCAATGGAATATGCTTCGTTGAAGTACTCATGTTATATTCTTGTCTCTGCCTATATTTTGAAACTGTTGAGAAAAATAAAATGAAAAAGAAAAAAGTAAAAGAAAAAGTTTCGAAAAAATAAGTAGGATTGTCGTGAAAAATAAATAAATATGAAAAAATGATGTCACTGGCGACTTCTCCTCTCGATATTGAAATCGCGAGGCAAAGCCAAAACCGGTAGACGTGACTACTACCGACCGTTTAGCGTATATCGCCGCAATGGTTTTGTTCATTATTTTTAATTCTTCCATATTTCATAGGGGTGGGCCTCTCTTAGTTTGCCCAAAACCCCAGCTGGTAGTTGAGAAACTGCTCGAAAGCTAGAGACTGTAACTTGGAAATTAGTTTTTGTTTGTTATGGTTTTGTTCATCAGGTAAAAATAAGAAAACTTAACGATTATTACGCACTTTTTGAAAAAAAAATTGAACTCAACGTTAAAATTTGCTCGGGCAAGAAAAGTTGAACAACTTTTGAAATTGTATATCTGGCAGCCTTAGAAAAATTCCAAAATGGGTCAGGGCACACAAAAGTTAGCCTTTTTAAATAGTGATAAAGTTCAGGATCAGACTTTACTGTGGAAAAATTCTTTTCTCAGAATATGACCAATAATCACATCCCAAAGTATGTCAGTCGATTTACTGGACACCCTGTAAAAATAAATGTACGTTACTTAAGTTGTGTTTTTTTTTTGCAAATGCTTATATGTACTTCGTCCAAAACAAATCTGCAGTACAGGGAAGATAGGACATTCATCTCTCACTCTATCTGTAGAGGAATTCCATTACGTTGTGTGAAAGAAAAAATTGGCAAGTGTAGGTTATATACTAAAACTGTAAAAAGCTCTCCGAAAAATCGAAAGAGTTGCCTTCTATATTTTATTTGCGGTGTCTTAAACAAAGATTTTCATTCAGAAAAAATATTCAATACGAACATGAAATAAATTTGAATTTCGTAATATATAGAACTGAATTGCATAAATTATTAAATTCGAAATCTTAACAATGAATATTTAGAAAGTGCCAAGATTTTATAATTGACAGTTTTTACATTTAAATTTAAATCAATTGTTCTTATCTTTTTCCACACCACCAAGAGGTAAGATTATAGGCCTTTGGTCTTGTTTTCTTTGCGGACACTATAAACAGTTCGTTCTGAAACCGAATAAATATCGCGCACTTGCTTTATAGCTTGGGTTTTATTTTTTAAATGGTCATAAAATTTATTTATTGCATCAACTATTTCTTTTTTTTCTCAGGGCTTAAATCCTTAGAAGAACTTGAAGCCATTTTGATTAAAATTACTGTTTTTATAATTTATATTTCACACAGCATCATGTTACGGTAAATTTTGCCGTAACAAAAACCATCCTTCGGCTGGTTCTTTTTCTTTTTGTTGTGGCTGCAAAATATCGGCAAAGTTGAGGGCAACCGTGGTCTCATCAACCATTGGTGTACCGAGCCTTTATTTTGCAAAAGCAACCCAAGTAGGTTTACGAGGACGAGTGCGATGTGCCGGCGGATGAGCCGAAGAAGTAGAGTCGGGCGGACTCTTACTTACATATAACAACAACAACAACATTAAAACAACAACACCATCATATCAATTATATAATCATATAAATTATTCAAGTTTCTTAATATTTGCTTATGTTTTTTTTAACGTAACTTAACTTTTTAAATTCAACTTTCAATATTAATTCACCTAAATTTATAGGTACAAAATGGGTTTTTAACGCGACGTAACGTTTAGTTTATTATTAGCGTAAAAAGAATATTTTTCAAGAAACGTTTGCACTTCGAATCCTACGCGATAGTTGTAACGTAATTTGTTTGGAGAATGACTAGTAAGACTCCTTTTCGATTTCAACTTTTCCAATCTTTCTCGAAGAATAAATATAGTTGGGAAGAGGTCTGAACTCGACCATAATGTTTCGGCAAGTTTTGGAATAATATCCAACAATTTGTTGAAACCGTGTTTGTGTGTGTGAAAGTAAAGTTTCGTTGAGATTTAACAACGGTAGCTCTCTCGGTTAGCGTAAAGCCTCCAAGAAGCCGTAAGCCCGTGACCGATGATCACGAAAACGATTGTATGGTGAGAATGTATGTGTGGGTTTATGTGATGGTCAAGGGAGGAAAAATTAATTGGAAATAGCTTGGAAGGCACTCTTTGGAGATCCAACCAAGCGACCAGTCGTGAGAAAAGTAAAAGTTTCGAGGAATTTGGGAAAAAAAAGAAAAAAATCGAGGAGGAGTTTTAAGATTTTTCTTTCGAAGGAAAAAAAAATCGAGGATTTAAAAAAAACAATAAGTACAAGGATTCGAGGTGAAAACGAGGAGGAAGAGTAGGAAATATAGGAGAGGAGAAACAAAAAAAACATAAGTAGTTGACTTAAGGATACCCTTACCCATTTGCATTAATATTGTTAAAAGACTTATTCGTGACAATTTCGTGATAAATTCGTGTTTTCAATTAGATAAATTTCGAGTCGTGTTCTTTTACCGTGTTAAAAGCCCATTTTATTTCTTAGTTTTTCCTTGTTCTTGTTCGCCATTTTTATTTTCTTTGTTCTTTTTTTTTCCTTGGTAAAATCTATTTTCGAGAACAGTTTGGGTTTTAATCCAGGGATCTTCTATCCCACGGTTTCCCAATAAATATTTAAAACCATCTAAATTCGTTCTTTTTATTTCAACGTTGGTACAATACATCTTAAAATAGTTTTGGAATTTTTCTCTAACTTTGCTTTTCAAAAAAAATTCCTGGCGCCCATTTTTTTTGCACCCCACTGTGCATAAAGAAACATTTGTTTTTTTTTAATAACTTGATCGATTTCTTAAATCGATCAATTTAATAAAATAAAAGCATAAATTCTTCCACTAGAATCGTATCCAGCAAAGCTGAGCAGCCGCGGTGACAGCTTTATCAACGAGCTGTGTTGTTGCATTTTTCTCTATTCCCTTTTGTGTTGCGTTCGTACTTGCTCCAGTGCAAGTTAGTTGTTGGATTTATTTCGTGCGTCGCGTTGTGTTATAAACACAATATCGTTTATTTATTTTTTTTCTCAATAAATAAGTATTATCGCGTATTTAGTTATTCGTTTTAAATATTAAAATAATATATAATAGTTCCTCCGTGTCACGAAGAAAAAGTGCAACAAATTGGCGCCCAACGTGGGGCCGAAAGTGGAAGAGTTTTAATTTGGTGTTGTTGTGTTTAAGAATAATTTTTTTTGGTGATTTCTAATTCAGTGAAGTCGGAATTAAAGTTTGACAGAGGAAGCTGCAGTTTTTTTATTAATTGGAACAATCAAAACAAATTTAATTATTGATAAGTATTCCCTGTGCCATTTTGAGTGTTTTTGTAAACCCGTTTCTTATTTTTGGTGGTTGTGTTTGTTGTTGTTTTTTTTTACATACAATTTAGTTTCTGTTAATAGTTTTTTTTTTTCTTGAGTTTAAGTGGAAGTGCGTGCGAGAACCTTTATGCGGAAAAGTTTTATTTTCTCGCATGAGAGTTTTTCTTTAAATTGAGTGTTTTTAATACTTAACTTTGTTTGAAAAATACATTGGGGTGACCATATTTTGTTTTCGTTTTTGGTTTTTTTTGCGAATTTTTTTTTATCTTGTGATAATTTATTTTAATCAAGCAAGACTAAAAGTTTTAATTTTTATTGGTATATAAAAGTAAAGTGAATAGGGTTGCCAACTAATATTCCTATTCTTTTTTAATTCTATTTGTTTTTTTTATTTGTTTTTAAATTCTTATTGAATTCAGTTTTTTTTTGTGTTTATTAGCGATTAGGATTGCCAAATAATTTTTGAGTTGACTTTCTTTTAGTTTTTTTTGCTTTAAATTTTTATTCTGCTTTTTAATTCCAAATTCGATTAATTATTTAACATGAATATAGGTCGCTTAGCACAGGACGAACTGGCTTATGAGATGAAGGTCAGGGGTTTGAAGATAGGGTCGGTAGATGAAATGCGCAAGGCATTGCGGTCATCGAGATTACTTGTTAAGAGGAACTCGATGGAAAGTAGTTTAGCGTATCCGTTCACATACGAAGAGGATAGGGATGCCATACAAAACAAAATTGAGGAGATTAGGGGTCTGCTTAAGGTACCTCCGAAGAATCCAAAATCTTCGGAGTACATTAAGATTGTGACTAAAATCGAATGGTGCATAGGCAGGTTAGCTAGGACACCTTGTGAGGCAGAGAAAGAAGAAGATGAGATTAGCTCACTTCGAAACGAGGTCCTTAGAAGATCTCATTGGTGATAGTGAGAATAGTGATAGGGAAGAAGAAGTGGAGAAGGAAAACACTCCAATTAAAATGCAACTTTATGTTCCAGCTGGACAGTCAGGTAGTGTTCGTTCTACTCCAGGTCTGGCTGCAGGGTCAACTGAAGAACCAAGGCGTGGTGGTAGTAGCCCTGCAGTCAGTGGTTTAGTTGATAGGGTCCAATCTGGACATAGGGCGGATAGGGGTGATGTTTTTGTTGAACAAATGGTCGTTCAACAGAAATGCACCGAACGCGTAGGGAAGTGGGGGGGTTAAATTTACTGGTTCGGACGGAGCCTCAGTAAACTCGTTTCTAGAGAGGGTGGAGGAACTCCGTTTGGCAAACGATGTGCCAGAGTCCCTTCTCTTCAAATCCGCTTCAGAGCTTTTGTTGGGTAGGGCACTTATGTGGTATAGGACAGTTAGGGAAGACGTTTCTGATTAGCAGGAGTTTGTTAGGGAGCTTAGGGCCGAATTTCTTCCTGCGAATTATGATGATCTTTTGTTGGAAGAGATCAATCGTCGTTCGCAAGGAAGAGATGAAACTTTCGGGGCGTTAGACTTGGGTCGTTCCGGACATGTATAGTTCCAGGAACTATGTCCTCTATCGGAGACATTTCCTTTCGTTCCATACTCCGAACTTAAACATGTTCATAGTTCCGACTGGACATGGTATGAAAGTGGAAAGAGAAAGAAAAAAACACATGTTGGTTGTTGAACAGTTCATAGTTCCGACTGGATATGTATGATATCAAAGTGGAAAGAACACAACACATGTATAATGTAAAAGTAACAAAATACACACATGCCACCTTTTGTGAAACTCGTGCCATTGCTTGTAGGTATACATACACTCTACACACACGAATGGAACGAATGAATAAGAAATACCAAATCAACCACCGCTGTATAAGCATATAGGTAGTGGCAGATGGGTATGTTATTGAAGCGTGTTTGTATTTATAATATGATCAAGAACGAAATGAACATTGAACGGTCTGATGTCTGATCTCTGATATCTCTGTTATGATGGAACTACGAACCATCGGAACTACGAACCTTCGGAACTATGAGTATCATAGTTCCGAAGGTTCGTAGTTCCTCGCTCATTAAATAGTTCCTTTGGATCGGAGTCGGAACTATGAACATTAAAAGACAAAACTGATTTGGATTCCAGTTTCTTTCGTTCATGAAAGATGAAATGAAAAATGATGTGCATTGTGTTCGTATTGGTATTAGCAATTTAGCATGTGTAGTGTATCGGATTGTTTGTTATTGTTTGTTGACTCTTTATTCTGTATTTTGAACTGTTTTTCAAGAAGTGTTTATCGTTTTCTTATTCGTGCATGCAAAAGTTAGTTAGTTTCAGTAATGTGAATGTGAAATCTGAAATGCTAATCCCTCTTGATTCCGAAAACACCTTCTTTTACTAAGTTCACATTATTGTTTTTTTTTTTTAATTCTTAAAATTGGCAATGTTATTAGTTCCTATGTTCCTAATACTTACATATTAACATTTAAATTGGTTGTTTTTTTTTTTTTTTAATCTACAGTTTTTATTTTTACTTTCAAGTCATTAAAATAGCTTTAAAAAAAAGACAAACCAAGAAAAAACTCTTCATTTCGCTTATTAGTTTATGTTACCTACCATGTTCAAGTTATTATGCATTTACAGAACCTTAACAGTTCCGCGGAACTAGTTCCAGGAACTAGTTCCGACTACCAAAAGAACCGTTCCATGTTCGTTCCGGTCTTGGAACTGTTTTGCGCAACTCTACGGGGCGTACTAAGCGACAATGCGGACATTGTTCCGTAGGCTATCGGAGCCACTGTCCGAAAGTAGGATGTTGGCTATTTTGAGGAAAAATGTTGAACCATTTTATCAGGTTCAAATAGCGAGTTCCAAACCAAGGACGGTAAAGGAACTTGCTATCTTAGGTAGGGAGCTTGATACCCTTAAGGTAAACGTGGATAGTTTTACTCCACCAGTTAGGAACAGGAACTTATTAGAACCAGAGTGCGGTTATCAACCGAGGACGTCAGGACAACACAGAGTTGCGGCTGTTGCTCCCGTCCCGGAAAACCCTTTTAGGCAGGTGGTTAGGTGTTACAATTGTAACAAAGACGGGCACTTGGCCCAAAATTGTTCGGTGCAGAGGCGTTGTTTTGGCTGTGGGGCAATAGGAGTTTACCGTAGGGATTGTAGGCGGTGTTCGGGAAATGGGGAACGGGCCCTTGTGTCAGCAGAGCAAGGAGTCCGTCGGCGTTAGGTCGGTCGTCTGCTGACGATCAGCGGGTGGACCCAGTTCACCTAAGTTTCACGCTAGCGGCAAATGGTAGGGACACAAGACCATATTTAGGAGTTAGGGTTTATGGAATCAAGTTTTTGGGTTTACTTGAGGGGACGGGTGGAAAATTTTTAAGGAGTTAGGGCTTAAATTAGGAAGGAGTAGTGTTGGGTCAGTAACTTTAGCAGATGGGGCGGGTGTAGGTGTAGCAGGGTCTGTTTCTCTACCAGAGAAGGTGGAGGACAAATCCTTTCCACACCAGTTGATCTTAGGTGCCGATTTCTGGGCACTATCGGGCATAGTCCCGGATTTGAGATCTGGTGTTTGGAACTTTTCGAGCCAAGAGATGGTGGCCTCGTTGACAGACATGGTTGCTATTAGGGAGAAATCGGATTTGAACGATTTCGAAAATAGGAAACTAGAGTTAGTGTTAGAGGAGCTTTTTAAGTCAATGACCGAAGGGTTAGGGTGCACCAACTTGGTTGAGCACAAGATTAGGACGTCCGCAGAGCCGATAAAGCAACGATATTACCCTGTTTCGCCCGCGATTCAGAAACATATCGATCAGGAGCTCCAAGAGATGTTGGAAGCTGGAGTGATCGAAAAGTCGAAGAGTCCTTGGGCATCACCGATTCTTCTCGTTAAGAAGAAAGATGGTAGTTATCGGTTCTGTGTAGACTATAGCAATTTAAATGAGGTTACTGATTGGGATGCTTATCCACTGCCATTTATTTCAGCGATTTTGGACAAGCTTCGAAACGCGAAGTTCTTGTCCCCGTTAGACATTAAGTCTGCCTATTGGCATATTCCAATGGAAGAGGAATCGCGCAAGTACACAGCCTTTACCGTGCTAGGGCGGGGTCTCTTCCAATTTTGTAGGATGCCATTCGGGCTTCATAATTCACCAGCGACATGGCAAAGGTTCATTGACGACGTTTTAGGTCCCGACTTAGAACCGTTCGTCTTTGTGTACTTGGCTGACATCATCATCGTTACCAATTCCTTTGAGAAACACCTAGAAATCCTCAAAGAAGTTTTTAAAAGGTTAGGAGATGCGGGTTTAAAAGTAGGTAGGGAAAAGTGTCATTTTTGTAGTCCTTCTTTGAAATTTCTAGGTTATGTAGTTGATAGGAACGGGCTTCATGTTGACCCGGAAAAAGTGGAGAGCATGATGAGGATTCCTCCACCGAAAAAAATCTGATCAAATCAATTTCACTGGAAGACATTTTTAATGAGATTGTGGAGCTGAAAAGAGTTAATGCTGAATCTCTTTCTGCCTTACAAATCAAATGCAAAAACAAATTGATTCCTTGCATCTTAGGATCAATTTGCTTGAGCATAATCCAACAGAAAATATTGTGGATGTAAACAATTCAAAGAATAAAGCCCTAAACGAACAATCAAGTAAGAGTGTCTTACGAAACGAAAAACAAGTAAAAATCGTTTCGTCAGGTCAATGCTCTCAAAGCTCTTCACTATCACTATCATCATCATGCAAAACTAATGAAGAGATTGGAATTTCTACTTCAGAGTCTGATAAAGGTGAAGAGAAAGGTCCTATTAATGAAAATTTGGCCCTCTCAACCCTAGCGGCGTCGGCGGCGGTGGAGAAAGGTAGACCTAAACGTTCAAATGTTATTGGAAATAACACATCCACATTGATTGAAGGTGTGACTGTTCCCAGATTAAAATGGTTACACATCTCATACCTTAGCACCAACACATCTGTGGATTCTCTCACAACATTTATTACCGGTGTACTTGAAATCCCACATAATCACAGTAAATGTATAATGCTTATAAAGAAAGATGCGGATATGTCTAGACTCTCTTTCCTAAATTTTAAAGCTGCAATCCCAGAGAATTGTGTTGGAAAAATAATGCATGCTTCGATTTGGCCTGCTGGCGTTCGGGTAAGAGAATTTATTCATCATCCAAAAATAATAATAATAATAGAGTGGCGCGACAGCTCTTGAAGAGCCAAGGCCTAAGTGACTTACTCTCATCAACAATTCTCTAGGTGCGTGTTAAGAATTGAGGGGACCTACAATTTTACGCCGATTCCGAACGGCAAAGTTGAGAAGCACTTTTTCATGACAGATGATACTCTTGGAAGTTTTGTCAGTTCTTCGCAAGAGGCAGTGTCCGTGAAAGATGAAATAAAATAAATAAACTTTGGGCCCGAGTAGGATTCAGACCCACGACGTTCTGCTTAGCAGCCAACGCACCTAACCACTAAGCTACGGACACTACATCATCCAAAAAACGACCGGCAAACAAATCCACCTACACTACCTGCAAAGTAAATTCAACAATTAAACCTGTTTTCTTCTTAATTGATGACCCTGCTGTCGATGTTGCTCGTGCTGATGCTGCTCTTAATACTGTCTCAACAACAAAACCTGGGGTGGAATCGGCTAAATTCAAAAATGACTATCACATTTGTGATAGTCACATGTGATAAATTAAAATTTTCCTTCTGCGTAAAGTTATCACAAAAAAACTTATTATTTTTGGAATCACTTGGCCAAACTGACCTTTTAAATTATTTTTTTTTTAAATTATTTCGTTAGATTTCTGTTTGTTTTTGCTTATTAAAAGCGTGCAATTTTAAGATACTTAGGTATCGATGTACCTACAGGTTTTTTATATGTATGTAAGGGAATATCCGGCCCGCAGGGTGCAAGCAAAATATATGTTTTTTTTGTGTGCTTTATTGAATAGTGAGAATTGCATTAAGCAATACGTTTTTGATAAACAATATTTTTGGCCATATTATGTCGGACGATATATGTTGATAGAAATAATTAAATCGCCTAGCATCAAATGTACGCAGTTTATACTGCGAAGGTTGTCATATAAAGTGTTTGTTAACCATACGACCAAAAAATAAAAACTATTCAAACACTACAAAATTAACATTTTTTGGGCAAAGTAAACGTAGTTCGTAGGCCGAAAGGCATTGATTGGGGCCAGTAAGTTATATATAAGTAGAATTAATTAGGCTAGTTTCCCATTTTTGTCTAGCATGTAAGTAGATTTAAGGTTAAATGAATAAAAAAATGAATTACAAAAAAAACAAAACAAAAAAATAATAGGTGTCAGCTGAAAAAGTCAAAAAAAGATGACTGTCAAGTTTGACTATCAGCTTACATAGACGAATTTTCGTTAATTTGACTGTCAACTATCAAAAATCAGCTTACACGATTCCACCCCAGTATTCTCACGCTCATACAAAAGACAAAAAATAATAAATACCTATGTTGGTACTTGTATATGAACGTATTTGTCATTTACATATACTTTTGTGAACTCTTCTGCTGAGAATAGACGTCGTCGGCAGAAAGAAAATTCATTTTAATACATTGAAACAATCATTTTAGCCAATGTAGTATTGTGTACTGTAATAATATTAATTTTGAGAACTTTGTATTTAAAAACAGTCAACAATGAATATATATTCATTGGGGATTTGAAGAAATAAAAATCATTCTATGTATAGCAGTCAAGTAGTGAAGTTATTTATTTAAGGACACTATATTGGCGACGAGGAATAAACAAAAAGAAAAAACAAAAAGAAAACACATACATAGGAGAAACAGAAGAATTTGTGAATATTGTGGCAATTTTGAAGAAAAAAAAGAAAGAAATATTTTAGAAGATCCCATTCTCTGAAAAAGAAATGGCAAATTGCTTTCTTTGTAAGAAATTAGAAAAGAAATTAGTCCTTTTATATATATAAAAAAAAAGCTATGAAAGGAAATAATGGAGACACCATTTATTTTATTGATATATATTACAAAAAAAAAGGAGTCAGTTTGAAGAAATGTTGCTATTTAAACTTGTTGTTATTTCTTTTAAGTACCTTAACTTTTTAGATTCCTACCACAATTTTAATCTGTGTTTGATGAAAGATTTTAAAAGCTTTCTAAGAATTTGTGGACAGCAAACCGTATTCTATGTTTATGATTTATATTAAACATTCATAAATATAACTTATGTAATGAACATAATATGTATTTGTATGTGTGTTTATAAAGTATAGTTTTGTTTAAGAAAAATGCACACATATAATATATAAACATAGATACAAAAAAAAAAAGTTTAAAAACTGAAACGATTGCGTAAACAAATGAAAACATTATGTAAACAAAATGTTATATTTGTTTGGCCAAATAATTTCAAAGGGATTGCATAGCTTAAATGCTGGTAGTTTAAATGCTGGTAGCTTAAATGCTAATAGCTTAAATGCTGATAGCTTAAATGCTGGTTGCTTAAATGCTGTATTAATTGAAATAAAGAAAAAATTGAATTACCTCTTTCAAGAGTACTAAGATAATTTTTGTATCGAACACTCACGTTAAAAGCTATGTTCGATGGTTCGATGCTCGATGGAGCATAATTTGGATGTTCTATGAGTCAGTTTGGAACTGGACGGCGATGGGGATGGACCCTCGACGAGGTATACTTTGAGTTTTTTTTAATCAAGAAAGAAATAGTGGTTTTTCTGAGGCATGGCTTCTTGTGTATTTTTATTTATCGGTGGTTCACAAGTAGTTTGTGTAAAAACATTGGTCATTCGACCGAATAGCAGCCAGCGACCTATGGACATCAACAGAATATTCGAATATTCGAATATTCGAATATTCTCGAAGGAACCGAAGGAATCGATGCGTACATGAAAAAGTCACGTACGCATCGAGGCAATACGAAGGAAAAGGTAAGAAAAAATCTCGTATATAAAAATATATAAACCAACACGAAAGAACGAGGCGTGCGTCGGCATTCATGCACAGGCATGATAATAAAAAAAAAGGGGAAAGAAAAGAAAGAAAAAAACAACAAACAAATTATGCCTGAGCTAGCAACAAGTATGCAGCTGCGTCGACGACGAGAAGGCGAGACTACATGTATATACATGTTCATGCTTGTCTGCTATGCGCATGACACGATCTGGATGGGGATAGAACAAAGGCGACAGAAAGATATGGAAAAGACACATATAATAGCGACACACACCGAAGCGCAGAACAACGACGCACAGCTGCAGGGAAAATTATTTTTTTTCTTTTGCTCTCCCTCCTTTGTTCTGTTCTATTTGAGCATTCTGGTTTTGAACGTCAATAGGTCGACATCAAATAGGCAAGTAGAAACAAAATGTTTTTGTGGAAAGTTTTTTTTAAAGGCAGTGAATTCAAGTATCAAGTCAAAGTATTAAAAAACTCAAAGTATACCTCGTCGAGGGTCCATCCCCATCGCCGTCCAGTTCCAAACTGACTCATAGAACATCCAAATTATGCTCCATCGAGCATCGAACCATCGAACATAGCTTTTAGTGTGAGTGTTCGATACAATTTTATTTACGTTTTAGACACTATTCAACCCTTGGGTCTTCAAGTTCAGGAGTTTGATTATTCTCTACATACAAATAATGTTGGAATAGAATGGCAAAAATGGTTGCTTTCATTCGAAAAATTGTGCGAGCAAGTCGTATTCACGATGGAAATTGGAAACATGATTTACTTTTACATGATTTACATCATGCTGGCTGAAAAATATAAATGTTAATCGCTACACTGGACCATTTGTACCATTAGCGAATATCGAAACATATATTCCACATATGACTCAATATGAGATAACAGTCAATAAATTAAATACATTTTTCCTACCAAAAACAAATACCACGTATGAAAGATATATGTCAGAAATTAATTAAATGAAACAAAAATCAGATGAAAACATCGATATGTTTATAATTAAGTTACGCATTCAGGCTGATATATGTGATTTTGAATCACATTTGGAAGAAAATGTAAAAGATCAAATTATTCAAAATTGCCTGTTGACTACCCTCCGTAGAGATTTGCTCAGAGGAGGTGATGCCATTCTCGAAGAATGTTGCAAAAGTTTTTGAAACCGTGGCTCAACAAGAAAAATGTTTTGGTATGAGAGAACCACAAATAGATGAAGGTAACAATATCAGCTTAAAATAAATTCCTGGAAAACGAAGCAACGAAATCAATCATATATTCCACAATATGTTGAATGTCATCGATGTGGATATTACGGTCATACTAAGAATGATGAAAAATGCCCAGCATTTGGAAAAAACTGCAATAAAACCATTTTTCCACGAAATGTTGATCCCGAAAGCGAAGTTATGAATTTGGTGGTAAAAATACATCATTTAATAAAATGAAAACAAAATCTGATTGTCAACAAGATGATTCGAGAGGTAAATATAAAATTGAGGAATCGGTCAGGCAAATAACAGATATGGACCAATATCTACGTTTTCAATGTAACCAAGTAGTTGAATGCAGAATTGGAGGAGTAACTGTGAATGCAATTATTGATTTTGGTTTCTAATATAATTTAATAGTCAGCACACGTTGGAGACATTGAAATCAAAAAACGTAATTGTATCAAATCATCGGAAAGAAACTGGAAACGTTTTCAAAGCATACGGTGGATATGAATTGCCATTAATAGGTGCATTTACTTCTGACCTTGATCTATCAGGTAAACATAGCAGTGACTTTTATGTAATAAAAGGCGAAGGGAAACTTCTGATCGGATGAGAAACCCCTGCAGGGGTTATTTCCTTTTTAATGTGGTAATAACCCCTGCAACAAAAAGGCATTTACACCTGCGGGTGTAATTGCCGATTTGAGTTGGCAACAAGCCCCACGTTTGGGTTAAGCTTAAACTCTCCATTAAAAAAATTTAATAAAAAGAAACAACTCAAAAAATTACAGTTTCAAATATTGTTGTCATGCAAGTCGGAACTCTCCATTGAACTATTTCAATAAGAAACAACAACGCAACGCAGTTTCAAATATTTTTTCATGCAAGTTGGAATTAAGAAAAAAAAATTTACCGTAATATTCAGCTGTAAGCTTCAGTAATTTAACAATGGAAAGTTTCAGTTCATAACATAAATTGGAAGTGAGAGGTCACAACCTGAAAATATAACTATAAAGTTTGAACAGTAAAATTGTGCCGGGCTTTCGAGCCAATAGTAAGTTATTATACATTAATCGTGAACAACAATTATTTGCCATGCGAAATGAAAACGAAAAATATATTTGGTACGTGTGTTATATAAAGAATTGTAAAGCTAGTATTTCAGCATTCGCGCGAATTTTTTAATTTCACTAATGCAAAAAAATAGTCCTGCAGTAAAGTTTATACTGGCATATTTTTGCTAACGGCAGGAATATTTTAATTTTTAATTTTACTAATGCAAAAACGTAGTCCTGTGGTTAAGTTTATTGTTTTTCTTTTCTTTCTTGATTTTTTTCTTATTTCGATTTCTTATTTTATTTTTAGACATATCCTTTCATATATGTGCTTATGTCAAATAAATCCGAAGCAATATAGCAATATACAATCACTTGTTTCAGTTCATAAACAATAATTTGTTTGAGTTCAATGCAGTGTCATTCATGACGGATTACGAACAAGCGCTAAGAAATGTTCTAAGGCGAATTTTTCCTTCCTGTATTGGCATATTTTTGCTAACGGCAAGAATATTTTAATTTTTAATTTTACTTATGCAAAAAGGTAGTCCTGCGGTTAAGTTTATTGTTTTTTTTTTTATTTCTTGATTTTTTTTTATTTCGATTTTTAATTTTATTTTTAGACATATCCTTTCATATATGTGCTTATGTCAAATAAATCCGAAGCAATATAGCAATATACAATCACTTGTTTCAGTTCATAAACAATAATTTGTTTGAGTTCAATGCAGTGTCATTCATGACGGATTACGAACAAGCACTAAGAAATGCTCTAAGGCGAATTTTTCTTTCCTGTATTGGCATATTTTTGCTAACGGCATTAATATTTTAATTTTTAATTTTACTTATGCAAAAAGGTAGTCCTGCGGTTAAGTTTATTGTTTTTTTTTTTTATTTCTTGATTTTTTTTTTATTTCGATTTTTAATTTTATTTTTAGACATATCCTTTCATATATGTGCTTATGTCAAATAAATCCGAAGCAATATAGCAATATACAATCACTTGTTTCAGTTCATAAACAATAATTTGTTTGAGTTCAATGCAGTGTCATTCATGACGGATTACGAAGAAGCGCTAAGAAATGTTCTAAGGTGAATTTTTCCACGTGCGTCATTGAAAGGTTGCTGGTTTCATTTTTGCAATGCCTTGAAAAGAAACTCCAGTAAAATCAATAAGTTTTTAAAAATCTTAAAAAATAACTATCTTGCCTGACGAACATATAAAACGTTTATGGTCTTACCACTTTTGACAAACGGGAATAAACACACTATCAGAATTGGTCGTATAGGCTTATAGCAAGCACTATATTACGACCAATGGTTTGCCAACACAGAGACTGTGTTATACCACCGGCTCATCACTTAGTGTGGTGTTAGTTGTTTGTAAGCACATAACGAAACTAAAACAAATAACACAACACACATAAATAATTAACATAAAATAGAGACAAAAAAAAAAAACATTACAAAATCAACATAAAACATTAAGAAAGTGGAACACTGGTTTTCAAAATTAATTTGAGTTGAATTTTACTTAAATTAAAATCAAAAAGTTTTGAGTTCCAGTTTATTAGTCTACCCATACGTGTCAAAGGCTCATGCATTCCATAATTAGTACGATGAATATGGATCTTAATCAGATCCTGACTACGGAGATTATAACCTCCCCCTCGAGAGCAAAACAATATTTTACAGAGAAGGTCAGGAGCATCAGTGACTCCAGTTATAATTTCATGGAAAAACACAATATCATTATTATTTCTTCTCTGTTGTAGTGTTTGCATGTTAAGGACTGACAAACGATTTTCGTATGGAAGGGTATTTAGGGGATCAATCCACTGCAACCCTTTTAACAAAAAACGGGTAAAATTCCGTTGCACAGATTCCAGTCTTTCAATATGAACATCATATAAAGGAGACCACACCTGCGATGCATACTCAAGGTTGGGACGAACCAAACTGTTGTACAAAGCACAGGTGACATTAGGATCCCGGAATTCCTTTGCCCATCGCTTAATAAAACCTAACATAGAATTAGCTTTATTGACTATGCCGTTAATATGCTCAGAAAAATCTACATTATGTGTAAAAAGAACTCCTAGGTCCTTAACAGTAAAAGCGCGAGCTAAAGTGTGGTTTGAAATGACATAGTCATAAGATGAAGGTGAACGTTTTTTAGAGAATGTCATTGTTTGACAGTTTATCGGGTAAAGATTTAAACTGTTCTTTTCACACCATAATGTAAAGCGGTTAATATCATTTTGAAGTAAAATGTGATCACTTGCAGAAGTTATATTTTTATATATCTTCATATCATCAGCAAAGATGAGAATTTCACAATTATTTACACATAACGGTGCATCATTGATAGCTAATATAAAGAGAAAGGGCCCCAGATGGCTCCCCTGCGGAACACCTGATTTAGCCAAGTATGATTTAGAGTAAGTATTTCTGAATTTAACTTGATAAGATCTATTCTCAAGGTAAGAGACAATCCATGAAATTAAAAAAAGTGGGAAGCCGTAAGAGTTCAATTTAAACTTGATAAGTTCATGAGATAGTTGATCAAAAGCCTTCGAGAAGTCCGTGTAAACACAATTTACTTCTTGGCCACATTCCAAAGAATCTAAACATTTATTTAAAAAAATAACCAGATTAGTCACCGTGGATCGTTTCTGCATAAAGCCATGCTGTTGATTGCATATAATATTCCTACAGTTGAAGGCCAAATTGTCACACACTAATTGCTCAAACAACTTTGGAATACATGAGAGTTTAGAAATCGGCCTGTAATTACAGATATTGTTTTTGTCACCTTTTTTATAAACGGGAGTTATAAAGGCACTCTTCCATACTGCAGGAAATTTACTTGATTTCAATGAAAGATCAAAAATATTACGCAAGGGAAGTGCTTAAACTGACCTACACTTTTTAAGAACTACGGGTGGTATTCCATCTTCATTTAAGATGAGACATAAATTCTAAGATTTTATTATATTCTATTGTAATACTATTAAAAGACACTTGGGGGCAGTTTTGCAGATAATGGAAATAGATTTCGTCCACAACGACAGGAGAATCAATGAAAGATTGACTAAAATTTTTTGCAAAACCGTCACAAATGTCAGAAATAGTAGTCAAGGTTACGTTATTATAAGTGAAATTAATAGGATAACTGTCACACTTTTTCTTTGAGTTAATAAATTTCCAAAAGTTCTTTGGGTCTGATTTTAAAGAAGCCCCCATCGACTCTAGGTATCTCTATATATATAAATATGAATGTGTGTTTGTTTGTATGTCTCTTATAGACTCCAATATGGCCCAACAGATGTTTGTGAAATTTTCATGGTTGATACTGTTGTATTCAGTGATGATTTCTGTGAAAAAAAAAAAATGGAAAAATGGAAAAATTGAAATGCAAAAAAAATTGGTTGCGCGTTGCGGGTAATGAGAAGTGGGTTTCTGGCTAATGGTGTAATGGTAAGCGTGTAGAAATAATTGGTAGCGTAACAGAGTAGGGTCATAACTGGTAGCGGATATGGGTAGACGTACTGGGTAGCACAAGGAGGAAGTGGGTTGGGTAGAGTGGTAGAGGGTTATCCTTATCGATTTATCGATTAAGGCAGTACGAAGTCTGCAGGGTCAGCTAGTTCATTATAAAGTTCGTAAGAGAGTTTCTTAAACCCTTCAAACAAAGAGATATAAATGACTTGATTTTCCACCGTCATATGCTTAATGTATTTCTTCCAGGCCTTATTTCTTTTGTTGCGAAGATGTTTAAGGTCCTTAGTATACCAGGGATGGAAAGGGGTATTTGAGGGAATCGTCCTTTTAATTGGTACTGCTTCTTTTATGCAATTTAACAAAACTGAATAAAAACTTTAAATTGTTTCGTCAATATCATTAGAGATCGGTAAGTTTACTATACCGGATTTATTTAAACAATCCAAAAGCTTTTCGAGAGGTGGATTGTAGTTATCTATGTTACATAAAGCAGAGGAGGATTCAACCACTACAGTATTAACGGCGTCAGATGAAAGAACAAGATCCAGCATTCTGTAAATCCGAAGATATAATATTATCTACCAATTGAAGCTCTAGTTGGGACGAGTTAGTTGAAGCTTCAAAATAAGAATCGTCTTCGGAAGGAACCCAGTCAATGTTGGGAAGATTGAAATCTCCCAATAATAATATAATACTGTCAAGGCTTGCTAAGTTGATAATAAAATCAATTGCAAGAGAGAGTTCAGAGAACGAAGACATCGGGCTCTTTGGTGGGATGTAAATATTGAATACATATATTACTAAAGATTGTTTAGATATTTTTACACAGACAAGTTCTATAGACAGATTCATTGGGAAAACTATTTTGGTTGAACAAAAACTATTTCTTACAGCAATGAGCACTCCCCCACCAACCGAATTAATGACATCGTCATGACGATCTTTACGGAAAACTACAAACTCATTATCAAAGAGTTCTGAGTCTAAAATTGTGGCATTAAGCCAAGTCTCGGTAAGAGCGAAAAGATCGTATGACAAAGATTGGGAATTTTGAAAAATAGTTGTAGTTTTACTACGAAGTCCTCTTACATTTTGGTAGTAGAAGGAGAGTCTTTGCAGTTTTTTGAATTCGGACCAGACAGAGCATGACCTGATTTTCTTCTCTGAGGAGCAGAAAATTCTTTAACTAATGTGTTAACAGGCCAAGGACTTTTCAGAATGGCTTCAAATAAAGAATTGGGAACAGTTATTTTAAAAGACGCTACAAAACTGTTTTGTTTACTTATTTTAGAACATTTGATACTCGACGAATCTTTTATTACTTTCGAGGCAACCAAATGTTCTATTATGTCTTTTGTCTCAGTTTCGGGTGAAAGACGAGAGATAAAGATAGATTTCGGCCTAGGTACTGAGGTTAGAATATTTGGGGGAGCAGGAACGTGAAGTGGACTCGAATTATCCTTATCGCTAGAGGTGTCAGAGGAATTTGGTACGGAAGGCCCTGCAAATGTATCAACATCCATAATGTTGATTTCATGATTGGGAGGAGGTATCGGTTCGGAAACTCTATCTGCACTACCACCACTTTCATTGCTTCTTGAAGAAGATTTTTTTGGAGCCGGACTTACGTTGGCTGAAGAAGAGTTGTTTTCCCTTCCTCTTTTTTTACTTTTTTTAGGGTCGGTAGACACAGATAGATTATCCATTATGAGATCATCCGTTGAGCAGGATTTGTCAGAAACCAGTACCGGAGAAGAGATTTCATTAGTAGTGGAGGCTAATTTAATGAAATTGGAACTCAAATTTTCAAACCCCTTGGAAATTTTACAGAGCTCATTTTTTAAATTAGACAATTTAATAGAAAAATGAGCCAAGGAGATCTTTTTACAGTCCGCGCAATACCAAAAGGCTAAATTCGATGAATTTGTTTTATTCAAAAAGGAATTATTCGCACCAACGCATTTGTAGTGGAATAATTTACCACATGGACCATAGCATTCAAAAAGGGCGGCTGAGCCAGACCGATCGAGACAGTTTGAACTAGCGCAAGTCATACCTACTAATTAATGAAAAAAAAAGAAATAACGAAAAAGAAAAAGAAAAAAAAAAAACTTGCGCTGTTACCGGGAATTGAACCTGGGGCTGCTACTCTGAGGGAGTTGGAAACTCACGCACAAACTAATTGAACCACTGAGTTCTATGAAAAGAGGAATCTAGTTTGTAATAAGAATAATAAAATCTTATAAATTATGGAAAAAAGTTCAAATTATTTTGAGTGATTAATAAACGGTAGAGTTGCGCAAAACAGTTCCAAGGCCGGAACGAACATGGAACGGTTCTCTTGGTAGTCGGAACTAGTTCCTGGAACTAGTTCCGCGGAACTGTTAAGGTTCTGTAAATGCAAATGAACTAATAAGCGAAATGAAGTTTTTTTTCTTGGTTTGTCTTTTTTTTAAAGCTATTTTAATGACTTGAAAGTAAAAAGAAAAACTGTAGATTAAAAAAAAAAATACAACCAATTTAAATGTTATAAAATGTAAGTATTAGGAACATAGGAACTAATAACATTGCCAATTTTAAGAATTAAAAAAAAAAAAAAACCAAAGTATGAACTTAGTAAAAAAAGGTGTTTTCGGAATCAAGAGGGATTAGCAATTCAGATTTCACATTACTGAAACTAACTAACTTTTGCATGCACGAATAAGAAAACGATAAACACTTTTTGAAAAGCAGTTCAAAATACACAATAAAGAGTCAACAAAACAATAACAAACAATCAAAGATACACTACATTCACATGCTAAATTGCTAATATCAATACGAACACAATGCACATCATTTTTCATTTACATTTCTCATGAACGAAAGAAACTGGAATCCAAATCAGTTCCGACTCCGATCCAAAGGAACTATTTAATGAGCGAGGAACTACGAACCTTCGGAACTATGATACTCATAGTTCCGAACATAGAGGAACTACGAACCTTCGGAACTATGATACTCATAGTTCCGAAGGTTCGTAGTTCCATAACTCAGATATCAGAGATCAGACATCAGACCGTTCAATGTTCATTTCGTTCTGGATCATATTATAAATACAAACACACTTCAATAATATACCCATCTGCAACTACCTATATGCTCATACAGTGGTGGTTGATTTGGTATATTTCTTATTCATTCGTTCCGCATTCGTGTGTGTATACCTACAAGCAATAGCACGAGTTTCACTAAAGGTGGTTTGTTTGTATTTTGTTACTTTTTACATTATACATGTGTTGTGTTCTTTCCACTTTCATATCATACATATCCAGTCGGAACTATGAACTGCTCGACAACCAACATGTGTTTTTTTCTTTCTCTTTCCACTTTCATACCATGTCCAGTCGGAACTATGAACATGTTTAAGTTCGGAGTATGGAACGAAAGGAAATGTCTCCGATAGAGGACATAGTTCCTGGAACTATACATGTCCGGAACGACCCAAGTCTAATAAACGGACAGTTAAGAGGGAAAGCAATGCAGAGTTTTAACACATAGATAAACAAGTAAATGGAATCAAAACTTACGTGCAAGCAATCACAATAAAATTTAGATGAAAAAATTAAATTTTAAGCTGGTTTTGATAAAAAAACTAAAAGCATGAGTTGACATGCATGTCAAATATGTAATTAAATATTATACACACAATTTAAATTTTTAACACACAAGAAAACTTGACATTAAATAAAAAAATTGCGGAGCAAGAAAACAAAACACTTCTGCAAGTAATCGAACCAGTGTTTTCACTGTATTGAACTTTCTTTAAGATCTCATGATAGTATTTCAAATATGATTTTTATTTACGTTTTCGTTTCATATATTCCACCTAATTCTGAATTTACAGTTTACAATGATCATGTTAATAATATTAAAAAGGTAGTCTCAAATTTTGATGGTAATTGTTGTAGTGTCGTTTTAGGAGATTTTAACCTTTGTAATGTAAAATGGATCTACTCTCATGATGATAAGTGTTTATTTCTTCACGTCTTAAAAGATTTTGAAGCTGTTGTAACGGATACTTTTTGTGCCCTTAATTTATGTCAAGTCAATAATGTTATAAATCAAATAGGTAGAATTCTCGATTTAGTTTTCATTTATAGTGAACTTGATGTTAAATTAATTGAAGACGAAAACCCCTTGTTAGTTAGTGTTCACCATAAAGCCTTAAATTTATCAATTTTTAAATCCTTAACTGCTCCGTTACATAGTTTAGGAGTCGAATACGACTTTCAGAAAGCCGATTACAATTGCATTAACAATTATATTAAACAAATTAATTGGGATTCAATTTTGTCTCAATATGTTTATACCAAAGAAAGCTAAAAGAAGTGGTTTAAATAAGCCAATATGGTTTTCGAAAGGCTTGAACCGTTTAAAAAATGCCTTAGTTAAAGCTCAAAAAAGAACTAAAGTCAATCCAAGTTTTCGAAGCGAATATTGTCGTCTACTCAAAGAATATAATTTCTTAAAAAGGTTTTTGTATAACCAGTATTTATGGTCTGTTGAATCGAAGATTAAATGCGATTCGAAATCTTTCTGGCAATTTTATAATTTAAAAAGAAAATCATTAGGAATCCCCTCAAATATGAGTCTTAATGGTAACGTAAGTAGTAACATATCCGAGATCTGTGACATGTTTGCTAGTTTTTTTCAGTCAAATTTCGTTGTTGATTGTGGTGGTAATGTCTTGTCCGATTATTCAGATGTTTTGTCGGATTGTTTTGAAATCGTGGACTTGGGCTCGATGATAATATCTGAGGAAGAGGTTCTTGTTGAGCTTTCTGGGCTTGATGTTAACTTAAGCTTAGGACCGGATAATATTCCAGCAAAGTTTTTGAAAGAATGCGCATGCAATTTGTCCAAACCTCTATCTTACATGTTTAATCTATCGCTTCGAAAAGGAGAGTTCTTAGATGCTTGGAAATGTTCCTATATAACTCCCATCCATAAATCCGGTGCTAAACAAATTGTAGAAAATAATAGACCTATAGCCAAGCTGCAAATTATTCCTAAAATATTTAAATCAATTGTTAAAAGAAAAATGTATGAAGCTATTAAAAATTGTATTTCAGTTTATCAACATGGTTTTGTTCGGGGAAGATCGACTGCAACTAATTTGACTCTTTTCGTTAATTTTTGTGTGGAAAATATGGAAAACAAATGTCAAACTGATGTTGTTTTCACTGATTTCTCAAAGGCGTTTGATAGGGTAAATCATCGCATTTTATTAAAAAAAACTGTCACTTTTTGGAATTCATTCCACACTCCTTAAATGGATAGGCAGTTATTTGTGCAATCGCTCACAGTATGTTAAATTAGGATCCACATTGTCGTCTAACATAGTTAACTATTCAGGTGTTCCGCAGGGCAGTCACCTTGGACCTCTGTTGTTTTTAATTTTTATCAATGACCTTCCAACAGTGTTAAAATTTTCAAAATGTCTGTTGTTTGCGGACGATGTTAAAATCTTTATGTCGATTAACTCAGTTGTTGATTGTTTAAATTTGCAAAAAGACATTGATAATTTAAATGTTTGGTGTTCTATAAACTCTTTGGGCTTAAATATCAATAAATGCGCAGTTATGACTTTCTCAAGGTCTGTTATGCCTATATTTTTTGATTATGAAATGGTTGGTGTTTTGTTGAAACGTGTTGTGAGTCAAAAGGATTTGGGAGTCATTTTAGATACACATCTTTCATTCAGTGTACACGTTGATTATATTTTGTCGAGAGCTAACGCAACGCGGGATTTTTATTCAGAAACTCTCAAGAATTTAGAGATCCCTATACATTGAAAACTCTTTATGTATCCCTTGTTCGTCCTGTTCTAGAATATTGCTGTGTCGTTTCATCGTTTGGTCTCCTCTTTTCAAAAAAGATTGTAATCGCATTGAAAAAATTCAGAAACGATTTACAAAGTATGCACTCCGAAAACTTTATTGCTCTAGTTCCATGCCATCTTATATTACTAGATGCCTACTTATTGGTTTAAGCTCTCTTAGTTCAAGAATAACTTATTATTCGGTTATATTTGCAAGGGATGTTATAACAAATCATATTGATTTTCCGCCTCTTTTAACCTTGTTTGGTATTTATGCACCTTCTCGGTCATTAAGACCTAGAAATAATGTCCTTTTAAATGTTTCTCGACATTCAACAAATTATGGCAAAAATGAACCAATTACAAATGCGTGTGTTAATTTTAACAAATATGTTCATGTCTTCGATTTTTATCAGGACAGAAATAGTTTTAAGACTCTCATTATGTTAAGTATAAATTGATCTAAAATATTATTATTTATTTGTATGTATATAAAAAAGACTTTATTGTAAATTAAGAATTTTGTATTAGTTTTGTTGTTTTTTAGTCTATGAAAGTTGTAATACTTATAGACCGTAAATAAATAAATAAAAAAAAACGTGAAGGAAATTAGGAGTTTTGTAGGGACAATTTCGTGGTATCGAAGATTCGTGCCAAATTTTGCAATTTTAGTTAGGCCTCTTACCGATCTGTTGAAGAAAGGCAAGAAATTTGAGTGGACCCAGGAGTGTGAGGAATGTTTTAGGAAAGCCAAAGAGTGTTTGGTTACGGCACCGATCCTGACATGTCCGGATTTTTCAAGGCCGTTTGTTGTACAAACAGACGGGTCGGACTATGGTATCGGAGCCGTACTTTCGCAGGAGTTTGAGGATGGCGAAAAAGCCATATGTTATTTGAGTCGGTCATTGAATAGGAACGAAAGGAACTACTCTACGACCGAAAAGGAATGTTTAGCCGTCCTTTGGGCGATTGAGAAGTTGCGGCCGTATCTCGAAGGTGTTCGATTTACAGTTGTAACTGATCACCACTCACTGGTCTGGCTCAGCAACCTCAAGGATCCGCAGGGTAGGTTAGCTCGTTGGGCTATTCGGCTCCAACAATTCGATTTCAAAATCATCCACCGAAAGGGCAAAGAACATGTCGTTCCTGATATGTTGTCGCGAGGAGTCCCAGAAGTAGCTGGTGTCTCCGAAGCGAATTCGGACCTTTGGGTGATGAAAATGAAATCTTAGGTAGAAAAGAGCCAATTAGATTACCCATCTTGGCGAGTTGAGAATGGGCGGCTCTATAAGCATGTTAGGTTGAACTATATTGTTGTTCATAATAGTGGTGAGGAGTGAAAGCTAGTGTTAGGGAAAGGAGATAGGGCGAGAGTTCTTAACGAGTGCCATGATGCTCCACTTGCAGGACACATGGGCGTTAAGAAAACTTTCGCTAGAGTAGCAGGAAAATATTACTGGCCCAAAATGAGAGGGGATATTACCAAATATGTTAGGAGTTGCAAGACTTGCCAAAGCGTGAAACCGGTGAATGAGAAACCAGCTGGTTTAATGACTGAGAGGGTGGGGAATTCCCAACCGTGGGAAATGATTTGTGTGGACTTAGTGGGACTACGCTCCGGGCGTATGTCTCGGAAAATCAGTGGAGTTGGGATTTGCAACTGGCGAAGGTAGCCTGTGCGATCCGAACTTCGCAACATGAGTTTTTGGTGTGTCGCCATACTTCGCGAACTTCGGTAGGAACATGGTTACGAGTGGCCATGATGTAGGGCATCGAGATGGTAGCTTTGATCACGATAGGGACCAAGATAGAGGGGAAATCGATAGGCAGTTTCGGAAACTGAGAGGAGATATTTCTAGGAAGTTGGAAGCAGCGGGAAGGAAGGCTGCCAAGACTTATAATTTGCGTAGGAGAGACACGCAGTATCACCCGGGTGATCTCGTGTGGCGTAGGAACTTTGCGCTGTCCGATGCAGCTAATTACTTCGCAGCGAAGTTGGCGACCAAGTTCGTGGGACCATTTACGGTCAGTAAGAGAATGTCACCGTGGACATATCTGCTATTAGATGAAAAAGGGAAAGACCGGGGAACGTGGCACGGGAAGGATTTGAAGCCTTACGTTTGAGGCAAAAGTCCCTTACCTTTTTGCGTTTAAGAGCTTTTCTTGTTTTTCTTGTTTTTGTTGTTTTTTTTTTTGTTCATTTACTTGTCCATTATTTTATCCTATTAACGTGCCATATTAATACTTTTTCTTGTTTTCTTCTTTTGTTATGATGTTCTTCCTATGTTGTGTTGTCTACCCCCTAGCCAAGCCTTAAGAAATGGTTTACTTTTCTTGAAAACTAAGCACATTTCTTGGGAGGTAAGGGTGGGATTTGTGACGGTAAATTTTGCCGTAACAAAAACCATCCTTCGGCTGGTTCTTTTTCTTTTTGTTGTGGCTGCAAAATATCGGCAAAGTTGAGGGCAACCGTGGTCTCATCAACCATTGGTGTACCGAGCCTTTATTTTGCAAAAGCAACCCAAATAGGTTTACGAGGACGAGTGCGATGTGCCGGCGGATGAGCCGAAGAAGTAGAGTCGGGCGGACTCTTACTTACATATAACAACAACAACAACAACATTAAAACAACAACACCATCATATCAATTATATAATCATATAAATTATTCAAGTTTCTTAATATTTGCTTATGTTTTTTTTAACGTAACTTAACTTTTTAAATTCAACTTTCAATATTAATTCACCTAAATTTATATGTACAAAATGGGTTTTTAACGCGACGTAACGTTTAGTTTATTATTAGCGTAAAAAGAATATTTTTCAAGAAACGTTTGCACTTCGAATCCTACGCGATAGTTGTAACGTAATTTGTTTGGAGAATGCCTAGTAAGACTCCTTTTCGATTTCAACTTTTCCAATCTTTCTCGAAGAATAAATTTAGTTGGGAAGGGGTCTGAACTCGACCATAATGTTTCGGCAAGTTTTGGAATAACATCCAACGATTTGTTGAAACCATGTTTGTGTGTGTGAAAGTAAAGTTTCGTTGAGATTCAACAACGGTAGCTCTCTCGGTTAGCGTAAGGCTTCCAGGAAGCCGTAAGCCCGTGACCGATGATCACGAAAACTATTGTATGGTGAGAATGTATGTGTGGGTGTATGTGATGGTCGAGGGAGGAAAAATTAATTGGAAATAGCTTGGAAGGCACTCTTTGGAGATCCAACCAAGCGACCAGTCGTGAGAAAAGTAAAAGTTTCGAGGAATTTTGGGAAAAAAAAGAAAAAAATCGAGGAGGAGTTTTAAGAGTTTGCTTTCGAAGGAAAAAAAAAATCGAGGATTTAAAAAAAAAATAAGTACAAGGATTCGAGGTGAAAACGAGGAGGAGGAGTAGGAAATACAGGAGAGGAGAAACAAAAAAAAGATAAGTAGTTGACTTAAGGATACCCTTACCCATTTGCATTAATATTGTTAAAAGACTTATTCGTGACAATTTCGTGATAAATTCGTGTTTTCAATTAGATAAATTTCGAGTCGTGTTCTTTTACCGTGTTAAAAGCCCATTTTATTTCTTAGTTTTTCCTTGTTCTTGTTCGCCATTTTTATTTTCTTTGTTCTTTTTTTTTCCTTGGTAAAATCTATTTTCGAGAACAGTTTGGGTTTTAATCCAGGGATCTTCTATCCCACGGTTTCCCAATAAATATTTAAAACCATCTAAATTCGTTCTTTTTATTTCAACGTTGGTACAATACATCTTAAAATAGTTTTGGAATTTTTCTCTAACTTTGCTTTTCAAAAAAAATTCCTGGCGCCCATTTTTTTGCATACCACTGTGCATAAAGAAACATTTGTTTTTTTTTAATAACTTGATCGATTTCTTAAATCGATCAATTTAATAAAATAAAAGCATAAATTCTTCCACTAGAATCGTATCCAGCCCAGCTGAGCAGCCGCGGTGACAGCTTTATCAACGAGCTGTGTTGTTGCATTTTTCTCTATTCCCTTTTGTGTTGCGTTCGTACTTGCTCCAGTGCAAGTTAGTTGTTGGATTTATTTCGTGCGTCGCGTTGTGTTATAAACACAATATCGTTTATTTATTTTTTTTTCTCAATAAATAAGTACTATCGCGTATTTAGTTATTCGTTTTTAATATTAAAATAATATATAATAATTCCTCCGTGCCGCGAAGAAAAAGTGCAACAACCAACAAAAAAATTAAAATCGCACTAAACTTCAAATTAATAAATATTTCTCTGCATTGAATAAGCCTACTTTTTTTAACAGATTTTAAGTTTTCATTGCAAAAAAAAAAACAAAAAATGGGCTGGCAATGATTACCTAAGAATAAGCTACGATTCTTGAAAGCTCCCTTACAGAATCGAAATAAAAGTAAGCATTATTATTTCCTGGCAACGCTGATTAATATGTTTGTTTTGTCAAACAGCAAGAGCTTTGCAAAAACGAGCACAAAATCAGTAAGGTGTTAGCCGTGCGAATAGCAGGTCATAGCTTTGTATATGAACTAGACTAGTACTACCAAGAATTGAATTTTTGAATTTTGCTGCTCTGCTTGGTTTGACAGCTCAAAAACAAGAACAAGACAAAATTTCCCCAGTGGAGAACAAAATGACAATAACGAACACAATAAGTAGGAGTGTGTAGGCTATATTATATTGAAATAATGCGAGTAAGAGAGTTAGGTTGCTTTAAAAAAAAAATGCAACAAAATATTGCGCCGAATTGGTATGGTTAGTTAGAGGGGAGGAAAAATAAAAATAATATGCGAAGTAAGGATACGATCGAAAAAAACTTTAAGAAGTTTTTAGGTAAAACTTTAACGTTTTGCTACTAAGTATCAAAACTATTACCAATGTACTTTGGTATTACACATTTCGTTGTGATCATTTATGAAAGGAAATAGGGTTTACAAAGCAAATGAAAAAATTACATGCTTTTAAAAGCAAAACTAAATGATTTTTGTTCTTTGACCACTTTTTTAAGAAAGCCATGAATGTTATAATAATTCACAATATTTTAAATAAAAAAGGATAATTTCGGTTACATTGTATTTTTGAAATGTCTTCTTTTAACGGAGAAGAATTCACAGACATTTTATTCTTTTATGGGTTGTGCAATGGAATTGCAAGAATCCGGTTACTTAGTTACTTAACTTGATAATATAATCAATCATTTTTTTAAATTTCTTTTATACTACTTACTTACTTTAGTAAATTCACTTTTTCAACATTCATACCCCAAATCTAACTCTCAGTGAGAAAAGGTAAGGTAATTAATGTTTTGACAGAAAATCAGGTAGACATAAGTATACTTTAAACCCTCTTCATGATTGCACAGTGTTAAACATATTCTTAAAACCCTATAAATATGCCTGTTTTTGGTGCTTTTATGAGATTTTGTTTTTAATTATTGTTTTTTTTTCAACAGGAAAAATAAGAAAAGTAGTTCGCAGTGTGAACAAAAAAATTACATGAAATTGAAAATATTGCTCAAACAAGAAAAAATTTAACATAATTTAAAATTGAAACCCTGGAAACCCTAAAAACATATCAGTTCAATTCAAAAGCATTTTCAAAGTGTAGTATTTCTAATAAAAAATCCGAAACGAGTTACCTTCGTTAGTACTGACAGAGAAATCGATTTCAAAATGGGTGAGGGTCAGCGTTACCACTCTTGAAGATCTACTTCCATTTTTTAAATCATTGAAAATAACTTACTTGTTCACATCATCCCTTATTTCTTAAAATTTATAACTCAAAAAAACTTAACTTCGATTGAACTCGATATTTCCAAAATCTACTTCGGCATACATTCTTCATTACATAATTGTTTCTATAATTATACACTAACAATAAGCCGACAAATTTACAAAACACTAGATCATAGAGGAGGTATATAATATTATAATATAATACATCCTCTCTGCATCAGATGTCAACCCATCAAAATACACAAAGTTTGAATAACGTGCTTGTATCTATAAATATTTTTAATATTTTAATTGATTTCAGTATTAAATACACTCTTCAGATCTACCTTCCTTTTTCTCAATCAACTTGGGTTCCTTTTTTCAAGTTTGAATTACGTGATTGTATAAAAGTGTTTAATATATAAATTCTATTGTCTTCCTCTGTGAACTTTTATAAAATACACTGTGGTAACGCAGAACTCAGTTTGTATCAAATTTTGCCAAAAGCCATCCATCTGCGTTTTCTTACTTCTTACACATACAAAATACATACTCTCAAAGATCTGTGTATAAAAGCACTCTACATTATATTCAAGGCCAAACAAATATCTCCACAGAAAAGTATCATAACAAAATTATTATTATGTCCTTGCCGTTCTTATGCAAGCATATTTTCTATAAGGCGTTCTCGTTCTTACCTTACGCCATTTTTCATGAATTCCCCATTGAAAATAATCTCCAAATTCTCCAAAGCAGTAGTTCTCAACTTTTAGGTAGATGACTCTAGAATCGATGCCTGGACCATGGTACTAGATTTCCATTCTTGGTAGTACTAGTCTAGTTCATACACAAAGGTACTAGTCTAGTTCATATACAAAGCTACAGAATTTCTTGGCAGCACTTTAAAACTAGAGAAAATTACCAAGCTTTTTACAACTTATGGTTAAAGCTTCTTGCAAGCTCTTTAAATCGACATATTTGTTTCTTGATGACAGGCGCCCTTTCAAAACTTCCACCAATAAAAGAGAGCTTACTGGATTATTGCTTTGACAATGAATTTTACCACATAAATAAAGAGCGTTTCGAAAACGTCTTCGGGAATTGTGATTATTTTGTTGCAAGTTTAAAAAATTAAGACCAATCACTTCTCCCTAATGATTTGTCAGATATTATATGGACCAAAGAGAAGTCAAATATGTTAAGCATTTATAAAGATCTAATAAAATTAAATTGAAAACAATAATTTTTACCATGAAAAAAAATCTTTTTACTAACATTTGTCTAGTTTTACTAACCAAACTTCTGCAACTCTAACAAGTTAGTGTTAGGTGCCACAAAGTGTTTTTGAATTGGTTATCTGTTTGTTTATTTGATATAATATGTATTTTCTCTGCAAAGTTAAATAAAGGATTACACGAAATGCAAAGTAAAACCAAATGTTCTCCATAACGTAGGTACGTAAACGAAATTACAACATCATGAAGAATTGTTTAATAAAAATAACATGTTGAGAAGAAAATAAAAATGTCCAGCGTTTCAAAAATTTGTGCAATGTCTCCTTATAAGTATTTTTCAAAAAATGGAATAAGAAAATTAATCCTTTTGTTTGACCGAAAACATTTGTTTTGACTGTCTTCTTCCTAACTTGAGTCCGGGTGAGTAAAATCAATATCAAAGTTTCCAAAAATTAATTATGTAGCAAAATTAAGTGTACCTAGCAATATATTGCTCTCACTTACTATAATGCATGCATTTATATAGAAATAAATACTACCCACCAATATGCAGATTAGTTTGAAAGAAGAATATCTGACATAATTTTAGAACATAATCAGGAACATCAAAATTTAATTAACACTATTCGATATGTCAAATAGAAAAGCTTTGAAGAAATTTTGTGTTAAGGTATGAAATGAAGGACTTTAGCAAAGGCCTTTTCTTGCTAGCACAAATACCTATTTTAATAGTTCTAATGATTGCGTAGATCGTATCTACTAATTAAAGTACATATTGTGTATTATGACTCGAAAAGAAACCTGTCATTCATTTAGGTAATTTTTCTTAATTTCTTATCTGTTTTGGTTTTATTTTTTTTTTTGTGCATTGCAATGATCGAAAATTTCAGAGTAGAATATAGTAATATTCGTGGGCTACGAACGAATTTTCTTGCTATGTACATCCACACTGTTTCAAACAGGCCAGCTGTTTTGGCGTTAAGTGAAACCCAAGTAGGTGAGAATTCCGATCCTACTGAATTTCTCATTCATGGGTATAGCTTAGTGCCACAATTCCTCCTCCACCATGGTCTCGCCGTTTACATTAGAAATGATGTCGCTTATCAATTTCTTCCACAATATGGGAACTGCTCCGACCCTTTTTACTTGCGACATATAGAATATATGGCAAGTATTGAATTCGTAAAAAAAAAAAAAAATTGGAGATGAGGATGAGATATGATATTACGATGATAGAGAAGTCGAAAAAAGTGGGTCCGGCGATTCCGTCTGTCTGTCTGTCGGAAAGTTTACAGGCATCTACAGCCTTAACTACTGGTCCGATTGACTTCAAATTTGAAAATTAGAGGTTTGAGCAAGAAGTCATATCCCAGTTTTTTTATTTTTGTTTTAAGATCAAAATTTAGGGTAGCCACCATACGATTTTTTTGGCCAAAAATCAAAACTTTTTTTTTTCAAAAAAACGGCCCGAACGATTTTTTTTAAACTTCCTCGAGCTTAATTTTTTTAAACATTCATGTGTTTTATGTAAAAAAAAATTTTTGTATTGCTCCAAAACGGTACCTCCCATAGAACCGTTTTTTTGTTATTAGATTTTCTCGAAAACTAAAAGTCCGATCAGTGTAAGTTTTTTTTTCGAAAGTACATATATACTGTTCAAATAATATTTTGTTTTCAAAAATATTTCAAAATTTTTTTTGGATTTTTAAAAAATATTTTTACTTTTTTTTTTCAAAATTCTGTATCTCAAAAACGGATCAATTTTAAAAATCAAAATTAGAGTATAATATGTATATTTACATGGTTTTGAAAACTGCATACCCAAATTAATTTTAAAATATTTTTGAAAAATTTTATATATAAAAAATTGATTTAAAAAAAAACGGCTCCGACGATTTTCAAAAAAAAAAATTCAATAAATCAAAAATAAGGTTTGAATTTGTTCGGCATTTAAATTTTTGGAATGAAATGTATATACGAGGTACATTTCCAAATTTTAATTTTTTTAATAAATTCTAATTATTTGTATACATGTATATATACATATTTTTTTTTGAGTTAAGTGTAAGCTGTGAGTAAGAGTCAGAATTGCTTAAGGTGTATCTCTTATTTTAACACTACCTTTTGCAATTTAAGTAATCATAAATATTTAGTTTTAGCATGCAGGAGCAAGTTCGTACGACCCAGTCGTGCACATTTTTTCAATTCAATGTGGTTCAAGTTCACCGTAAACAAGCACCTCATTCACTATTGTTTTCTTTATCGAAGCCCAAATTTGGACAGAGCTTCAACTTCTCGCGAATTTGATGCTCTGTCTGACTCCATCCAAAGAATTGTTTCCCTGTATCCTCACACTGAAATCGTTATTACGGGCGATTTCAATGTACACAATTCTTCGTGGCTTCTCCATTCGGGCCAGACAACACCCGAAGGAATGTGTGCTGAGATCTTTGCTGAGTTTAACCACCTAACTCAGCTTGTCACCGAGCCCACTCGAATATCGGACATTAATGGCCAAGCGGAAAATACTCTTGACTTGTTTCTTACGTCTGACCCTGATAAATACACTATCAGTGTATTAACGCCTCTTGGCAGATCAGATCATAGTATTATATCTGCAAATTTCTCGTGTCAAGCTAATCCAGTTAGAGAAAGAGCTCCGAAGAGAACCGTGTGGCAATACGAGAAAGCCAACTGGGACGGTCTCAACAACTTTTTCCGGATCTTTAACTGGTCACTATGCTTCCTCGATAGTGACGTAGACTCCAGCGCTGATATGATTACTAATATGATTATTTTGGGAATGAAAACTTTTATCCCGAATAGGGTTAAAAGCATCAAACCCAAGGAAAAGTCATGGTTTGATTCAAGCTGTAAAGAGGTTATCAGGGAAAAAGAAGTAAAGTTCCGGTGTTTTAGAGCCAACCCAACTGAGGAGAACCGGAACAAGTTTAAACAAGCCAGGAAGGCCTGCAATGCTCATATTCGTCGGACCAAATTTTTACATGACCAAAAATTAAGGCAAAAAATACTGCAATGTCCCAAAGGCAGTAAGAACTTTTGGTCTTTTGTAAAAAATATGAAGAATTCTTCTTCTTCCTCGTTCCCTACGCTCGTTGACAATGACACTCCAGTTGTTAGCTCTCTCGCGAAAGCTAACCTCTTTGCTAGGCAGTTCGCCGCAAACTCTTAGCTTCCAGAGAGTGTCATGACTCCGCCAGTTCTTGAGCGCGTCAATGATTCCATGGGACAAATCTTCTTCCGCACTCGTGCTGTGGCGAGAGTCCTAAAAGATCTCAACATACATAAATCCACTGGTCCGGATGGCATCCCCGCTATTGTTCTGAAGAGGTGTTCTTCCACGCTGGCAAAACCCTTGCGTAAGCTTTTCCATCTATCCTATTCTTCTGGGCTCGTTCCGAGCAGTTGGAAAACAGCATTTGTCCAGCCAATCCCAAAAAAAGGCGAATCTTCTTCTCCCTCCAATTATCGTCCGATTGCACTTACGTCCCTTCTTTCTAAGGTCATGGAAACGCTGATAAATTATCAGCTCAAGAAATATCTCGAAGACCGAAAGCTTCTTAATGACCGGCAGTACGGCTTTCGCAGCAACAGGTCCACTGGTGATCTGATGGTCTATCTCACCGAACAGTGGAACAAATCTTTACATCGTTTTGGAGAAAGTAAGATTGTTGCGCTTGATATTTCAAAGGCATTTGATAAAGTCTGGCATCTTGCTCTATCGAAAATGCGTGCCTTCGGTATCGATGAATCCCTTCTTCGTTGGATTAGAAACTTTCTTTCGAACCGTTCAATACAAGTTGTATTGGACGGATTCAAGTCTGAAACCCACAACATAAATGCTGGTGTGCCCCAGGGCTCCGTTTTGTCTCCGACCCTCTTCCTCATTTTCATCAATGATCTCTTGTCTGTAACTTCTAATCCAATTAATTGTTTCGCTGACGATAGTACCCTTAGCTTTTCTTATTCGTTTCCAGACTCACACCCCTCCTCTTCGGATGTGGAACTGCAACGGCAAAATATGATAAGCTCATTAAACTCTGACCTAAACAGCATTGTACAATGGGGAATTAATAACCGCGTAGAGTTTAATGCTTCAAAAACACAATGCTGTCTAGTATCGTCAAAGCGAGACATACCCCCCTTGCCACTGTCCATGAGTGGCACTTGCATCAATGAGACCCAACATCTCGAGATTCTCGGTATGTGCATCACAGACCACCTCTTGTGGAGCGAGCACATACGCGATGTCGCCAAAAATGCCGCAAGATGTTTAGGGTTCTTAAGACGGTGCAAGAAATTTTTCTCCCCGTCTGATCTGGCTATCATCTACAAAACCTACATACGTCCAAAGCTTGAGTATAACTCCCATGTCTGGGCTGGTGCTCCAGTGACATACTTAAGTCTTCTGGACAGTATCCAAAAAAGAGCATTCAAGATGATTGGTGATCTTACCATCGTTGAGTCATTTACATCTCTCGAACATCGCCGTAATGTCTCATGCCTCACCCTATTCTACCGTTACTTCAACGGTATTTGCTCTAGTGAAATAGCCAGTTGCATTCCTCCCCTAAAGATATTCAACCGTAATACCCGCGCCTCCAGGAATGCCCATCAGTTCACCCTTGAGCCCAACTTCGGTCGTACCCTCAAGTATAGAGAATCCTTCTTTAGCCGTACTACGCGAATGTGGAACTCTCTTCCACGCTCTGTCTTTCCAAATCATTGCAATGTTCAGGAATTTAAGACCAATGTTCACCGGCACCTCCTCTCCAACCCCTTTCCTCTTTCTTAAAGCACTCACTGTGTCTCTGGCATAATAAGGGCATAAAAAACCCCTTGAGTGTGTGCTAATTATAAAAAAAAAAAAAAAATAGTAATATGCATTCGCCTTGGTCCGACTTTTAAAACTCATCCACTTTGTCAATAAAACCCAATTTTATTTTATTCAAATCACTCACACAATTATTTGTTCAACACTTTCAATTTTCACTTTCAAACACAGCATCTTTATTTTATCGCAGTTTACAATCAATTTAATTCTTTCGCTTCCAAGTGGCCATTTAATACCTAAAATCGGTTTCGAAAAACTACTAGGTTCTTGTAGGCGCTGAATGTTCTCGGTGCTTAACGAAGTTCTCTTCTTAACCACTAGAGTTTCCCCTACGCTAAAGCGTGTATACACAATTAGTAACAACTACAAATAAAACTTTTGTTACATAATTATTCAGCTTTAACACAATATTAGAGTTATAGAGATAGAAAGCGTATGTATGTACTTTACACATAGACAGAGATACAGAGAAAAAGATAGTGATAGAGATATAAAAAGTGTATGCATATTACATTGCGCCTTCCTTAGGATTGATCGTCCCGAACAAATCCATCATTCTCATCACCACCTCTGACTTCTTTTGTATCCGGTACAAGAAGTCGTTGATTTTTGTAATGACTGTATATGGGCCTTCCCAGTCCCGTTGAAGTTTTGGTGACAATCCTTTTTGTCGATGAGGATTGTAAAGCCACACTCGATGTCCTGGAATTCTGTTGTTGTCGTTCGTATATCGTAGCGTGTCTTCACTCGGTCACTTAAAATCTTTGTACTCAACCTGGTATCGTCGTGCATCAGAAGAAGTTTTTCTTTGAGGTCATCCATATAATCATCTACAGCTTGCGGCTGTAGACATCCAAATTTTATTTCACTTGGTAGTCTGATATTTCTTTAAATCAAAATCTCAGACGATGTATGCCCAGTTGAGTTCTGTCCTGCACTTCGATATGCTATCAAAAACAGCGGAATGTGCCGATCCCAATCTCGCTGGTTATCGTCCATAACTTTGCAAAGATTTCCTTCAGAGTTCGGTTGAATCGTTCGACTATGGCGTCAGATTGTGGGTTGAGTGGTGCTGTTCTTGTCTTCTTGATGTGAAGAAGTTTACAAACTTGTTTGAATCAAAGTTCCTTCCGTGGTCGGAATACAGTTCTAATTAAACGCCGAATCTGCTCGCCCAGTTGAAGACAATTTGATCTGCGACTGTTTTGGCTTCTTGATTTGGAATGGCGTATTCTTCAGGCCACTTGCTGAAGTGATCCATGACAACCAGAATAAAACTAATTCCATTATTTGTTTCCGGAAATGGACCCGCCACGTCAACTGCAATCCTTTCGAAGGGTGCTCCGACATTATATTGTTGCATTTGGCTGTGATTCTTTTTATTTGGCCCTTTGGTGGCAGCACAGGTATCGCATTTTCGGCAACATTTCTCGACATCTTCCCTTGCATGTAGCCAGTAGAATCGTTGTCGAACCTTTTCTATCGTCTTGTTTACTCCTAGATGGCCTCCCGAAACTCCATCATGTATCTCTCGCAGAACGTCCACGTATTTAGTCTCTCAATGCATCTCGCCACTTGACCTTCTAAAAAATAAATAAATAAATAGAGTGGCGCGATAGCTCTTGAAGAGCCAAGGCCTAAGTGGCTTACTCTCATCAACAATTCTCTAGGTGCGCGTGAAGAATTGAGGGTCCTACAATTTTACACAGATTCCGAACGGCAAAGTTGAGAAGCACTTTTTCATGACAGATGATACCCTTGGAAGTTTTGTCAGTTCTTCGCAAGAGGCAGTGTCCGTGAAAGATGAAATAAAAACTTTGGGCCCGAGTAGGATTCGAACCCACGACGTTCTGCTTAGCAGCCAACGCACCTAACCACTAAGCTACGGACACTACTTGACCTTCTGGAGTCTTGAAATTCAAAAGCCAATTAAGTGCTCCGTGATCGGTTCGGAGAAGAAACTTCTGTCCATAGAGATACTTATGGAAGTGCTTTATTGCCAAAATCAGTGCAAGAAATTCTCTTCTGGTCACACAATAGTTTCTTTCCGACTTCGAGAGTACCTTGCTGTAATAGGCAACTACCTTTTCTTCGACATCATGTACCTGTGACAATACAGCACCAATCCCGGTATTGCTGGCACCAGCATCAATAGCTGCGTTTTATTATCCTCACTAACCGATATGGGTTAAATTTTTTGCACACAAAACAACAACAACCTGGGACCCCATACTTATCGGGGTTTATTTTGTAACTCAAAAATGTGTTCCATCTATGGCGGATAGATGGCGATTGTGAGACAAAAAAGATTGATTAATATCAGCCATATTAATTAAAAAATAACACGTTTGTCACTCTTAGGCACAGTTTTATGAAGCCATAGGATAAGAGTCAATATTCAATTAGAATAACAAGCTGTTTGTGGAAAAGCAAAATAAAATTTATCAGGGATGCATCTCGGAAAAAAACATAGCCTGAACTTCAACCTTAATAACCCAGATTGTTTTATTATAAAGAGGTAACTCATATGGATTAGTGAAGATAATAAAACGCAGCTAATGATGAACGGTTTTCCGGGAGTCGGTTAAGTCAGCACTGGTGCATTACACAAGCGTTACTTGAGCTCTTGAAAGCTGCGCTCGCACTCACCTGAACATTTGAACTGCTTTCCCATTTCTGTTAGCTGATGTAGACTCTTCGCAATCTCAGCAAAGTTCTTGACATAGCGCCTATAGCAGGGATGGCGAACCTATGGCACGCGTGCCTAAAGTGGCACGTAGATAAATTTTCGCTGGCAACTATAATATTTTTCATTTCATACCTATGTACTGAGTACTGACTAACCCAAATGCATTTTTGATATTGAAAAAATTATGAACTGGATTCAAATTAAATGCATAAATTTTGACTCTTAAAAACAAACTTCCAGATTTCTGGCGCCTTTATTCATAACGTTAAAATATAATTATATTATTTGCCTTTCTATGTTCGACGTCTGTATCATTTGATCATATTTAAGTATTGTTTCCAAAATAATAAATTTTATAGCAGCCCGAGTTTTGAATAAGCAGCAATTTCAGCTGCTTCTACAAGAGGTAGGTTCAATCTATCATGGATTGTATTCTCTTCTCACGTACGCTGGATTAGTAGAGGATTCGTGTAACAACGTTTTGTAGAATGTTTTGATGAAATTATAAGGTTTTTTAATGATAAGAAAAACTGAATTTTGGATCACCAAATCAATGTTTGTAACGGATATTTCCAACCATTTAAATAAATTAAATATTAAATTGCAAGGTCCCGGAAAATCGATTGATGTAATGTTCGATATTATTGAATGTTTTTAGTCCAAATTAGAAATATTTAAACGCGATATTAACAACAATAATTTTAAGTCAATAATTGCAAGGTCCCGGAAAATCGATTGATGTAATGTTCGATATTATTGAATGTTTTTAGTCCAAATTAGAAATATTTAAACGCGATATTAACAACAATAATTTTAAGTATTTTCCTTTGTTGAAAGATCACTTTTAAACCATCTATTCATGGAGTCTATGAAATTAATATAAATTTTTATTACCAAGTTATAAGTGACATAAGAAAATTTTGTTAAGAGATTTCAAAAAATTTTAACCATTAATTAACCTTATTAAATATCCTAAAAGTTTGATTGTGTTAAAGTTGATGAATTTAGAAATGCAGTTTCAATCAAGTTCTATGTATTTGGAAGTAGAAATGTTTAGAGTTGAGACAAGAAATAGAAAATAATGAAAAAAAAAGATTAAATGAAGAAGATAACGAAAACATACATAACATGTTGTTGAAGACATGGTGTTCACTTCCAGAAACATATAGCTATTCTAACAATAAATTCATCAACGTATATCTGTGAATGTCTATTTACGATTATGAATAATATGAAATCTGATGTGCCAAACAGACTTACCGATGAATGTGGGGAGGCTTGTATTACATTAAAATTGTCAAATTATGATCCGAATATTGATGCATTATCGAGATATTTTAAGCAACAAAAATCCCATTAAAAAATATGTCAGCATATTAAAGAAATGAATCTATACGTAATTTTTAAAATGCATTTTTTTTTATTTAATAAAACTAATTTTTATTGGCACGCAGTCAAAAAAAGGTTTGCCATCCCTGGCCTATAGTAAGTGGCTAGACCCAGAAAGCTTCGGAGTTGATGCTTGTCCTGTGGTGTTGGCCAATTCTTCACGATGTCAACCTTATCAGGATCCGACTTAACTCTATGAGATGATATGTGCCAAATATTAGAGTGAACACTTTTCTGGATTGAGCTTGAGGTGGGCTTTTCGAAGTCTTTGAAATACGGCTCTCAGTTTCGTACAGTGTTCTTCAAATTTTTTTCAGGTAAGATTTTCATGTGAGTCCTTGCAGGACGCTTTCCATTAGACGCTCAAAAGTCGCTGGAGCATTGCATAGTCCACGAGGCATCACTTTGAACTGGAACTGCCACAATCCGTTTCCTGCTGAGAACGCTTCAGGTCCAAAGTTGAGAACCACTTTGCTCCTTCCATTGCGTTCAGAGTATCACTGATCCTAGGCAGAGGGTAGCTATCCCTCTTGGTCACATCATTCAACCTTTCAAAGTCCACCCAAAAGCGTGTTGATCCGTCTTTCTTCCTTACCAGAACCACTGGAGACGACCAAGGGCTTTAAGACTTTTCGATCAGACCTCCTTTCATGGTGGTTATCACTTCTTCAACGCAGTTTGTTTGGCTAGTGGGAGGCGTCTTGCAGGTTTACGGATCGGTTTTACATGCCCTGTGTTGATTCGATGTTGAACCAGTTGTGTTCTGCCATATTTCCCATGCGATGACGAAAAGATGTCTGCAAATTCTTCGAGGAGATCTTCTGCAGTTCTTCGTTGTTGGTGACCATGATAAGATGACTTGAGAATGTTGGTCTTTATGGAACTCAGCTCTTCGTACTTCAAGGTTTGCCTTGACCCTTCTTCGTTGATCCTTGTTACCGCTACTACAGATTCGCATTTTGTGACAATCTCACCTTTTCTAAGCTTAACTTCTTACGGCTTGATGTTCAGTATTCGTACGGGAACCATGATCTTTACAGGTCTAATAAGAGACTTCCCAATAATGACGTTTTGGGAGGACTTTACAGATGCTGGTTCGACCATGAAGTTTTGATGGCTGCCAGGCTTACCCTTCAATTTCGTCCACACGAACACTTCTGAAGAAGCAGGCACAGTGAGATCTTCTTTGATGACGGTTTTCACAGATAGCGAGGTCTCATACGGGACGCATCAGAATCTCGATGTTTCGATATTTCAGGACTTGGTTCCCGATGGGCAATAACACTCCGTGATCTTTCGTGAAATCAACGCCGACAATACACTCGTCGCATATATCTGCTACCAGGAAGAGGTGAGAGAATTTCAATTCTGCCAGTCGGATCTAAAGACGTACCTCACCATACACTTTTTCGGCCTCTCCAGTTGCAGTCCTAAGACGATAGCTATTGGTGTTGTATAGCCATGTCTTCTTAACGAGCTCCTGCCGTACAATGGACGCCGTGGCACCGATGTCGATGGTAGCCACATATTTGTTGCCGTTTATACTTGCTTCCACGGTCAGGCTCTGGTTGTCGTGTTTGGATTGAGAAACAAAAAAGATTGATTAATATCAGCCATATTAATTAAAAAATAACACGTTTGTCACTCTTAGGCACAGTTTTATGAAGCCATAGGATAAGAGTCAATATTCAATTAGAATAACAAGCTGTTTGTGGAAAAGCAAAATAAAATTTATCAGGGATGCATCTCGGAAAAAAACATAGCCTGAACTTCAACCTTAATAACCCAGATTGTTTTATTATGTTGGTGTTACTATGACCAGTCGAATTACTTCTATTTTTTTCGCTCAGTATCTGCTTGAAGCTGCCGTGAGTTTCACCTCTTTTCTGTGCCCTGTTGTTAAGCTGATCTCGTTAGACTTCTGTCTTGTGGCTATCCCCAAACCGCTGTTCGACTGCGTTTACTAGAACTTTGCAGTCACCACTCTTCTCTGCTTGGATGGTTTGCTGTTGTTCAACAGCAGATCCTCGTAAAACAAGCGTAAGAGCAATGTATTTTTTGTGATCGTCCAGCCGTTTGTTTACGCTGCTGCTTCAAACTGTTTCTTGTAGATTGACCATGAAATCTGACCATCAAAGCTTGGAGGATTTACTTCTCGCTTCCTTGAGCACTCACCAGAAGGTTTTCGATTTTTCACACGCTCGTCTGGAATCTGAATTACAGCAGCGAGTCCACAGTGGTCACTGTCGTACTCGACTGTCTGTAAGCAGTTTCGTGGGTGACTACCCAATTTGTCCGTTATTGTCAGTCTGGTATCGTACAGCAAGAGGTCGAGGAACGAATCACTCCTCGGGAACGATGGCGTTTCTATAGCCAGCATTTCGACACCATATTCAACACTGCAAAGAAACTAAGATATACATACTATTTATTATAAGCACACATATACATAATCAACCTTATTTATAAACCGAATATAGACTTATAATAACGCTTATTATGTCTGTATAGGTAAGTAAAATCCTTATTTATAAAGTTTAAGCTACACTACATAGCTGTGGTGGACCATTTCAATTTCAATTTCTATCCTTCAAAGAAAGAAAAAAAAAATTTGCAAAAATATAACAAAGGTTTCTGGACACCGCCCACAAAGAATTCCATATACGATCGAGACTCACAGCACTCTTAACAAACGTCAAATGATCTTAGCGAAAATCGATCAATATCCGCTTTCGAGGAATAGAGTGAATCGAAACGGCCTAGGCACTTTCTACTTTCACCTGTCAGAAAATATCGTTCTTTTTATTCTGATCTGTGGCCAGTGATAGTCAACGAAGTTAATCTTGATTTATAAAGACCATCCTTCAATAAATCTTAACATAAGTTGAATTTTAAGTCAGGTCGTGTGCTTAGTAACCAATTTAAAGAAAACTAAAGGTCCTTTTAAAGACCAATCCAAAATTTGTAATACGAAAATTGTGAGCCCAGGTAATCTTTTAATCATTTTCATTAATAAACCCTCGTGTCTGACTAGACTTATAAAATCCTTTCACTGGCCTTCAATATTCCTTTCTTTATCAAGAAAAAAAGGAAGAGAATGGAAATCGATTTATATCGTTTCCTAATCAGAAACCATCACGTAAGAACGCTTTGATCTTGCACGAGACTGTACGAGTTTGCATAAATCTTAACTCGCATGACTCGTGCATGATCAGAAACCCAAGCCGCAGTCCCTTGTAAGCGATCAGAATCCCACGCTACAGTTCTTAGTCGACGACCAGCATCCTAAGCTGCACTCAAAAACCCTGCACATTCAACGCTTTATAAAAAAAGCCTACTCTACTGTGAACAAAATCCAAAAAAAAAAAAAAAGACCATCCCAACCAACCTGCAACAAAAATATAGCAAAAAACAAAAAAAAAAGAAAAGAAAGAAAGACAATACCAAAACCAAAAGTGAACAAGATCCAAAAACAAGAAAGCAAAAATCATCAAAATCAATCAAACATCGAATAAAAGAAAAAAAAAGTGTCATCAATTCCCATGGCCATATTGCATACTTAAGTACCATCTAAACTTAATTGCACTCTTATCAATGCAGATACATTATCATGCAAATAAAAGAGAAAGAACATAAAGCTAAGTAAACAAAATTCAAATCTGTTAATGTAAAGATCGTTTGATTGCTCTCAATTTATTTTACACTCTTTATTTCCAATAACACATAGCTGGAGCATCGATCATCCAAACTGCTGTGCACAACATTTTGGCGATATCTCCGCTGCTGCGTAAGTGTTGCATTTTAGTAAACATAAGGCTTAGCATAATGAATGCTAAAATTCTTGCATTCTGGTGAGTCAATTTTTTTTATTACCTTACATTTTTTATGAAATTGAATGCGTTTAAGCGATCTAACAAAGAGTAAGAAATAGGTAATTCTCTTGAAGAGAAAACTAAATCATTTTTGTTTGATTGTTGTTTTTTTTTTTTTATGATCGTTTGCTTAGCAATTATTATAGAAACATAAGAGTAAATATACGTTGAGAAATTTGAATTTAAATATTTTTAGATTTTAATTTTCTGACTTAATTTAACGATAAACATAATTAACTCGGATATTACTCAAGCATAAATAAATTTTAATGAAATGAAACAAGCGGTACATTTTCATTATTAAGTAAATGAAGGAAATTTAGAAGTTGATGAGAACTTAAGACTCGTTGTGTAAGTGTGGGGAAGTTAAGCAAGGTAAGATGGGTAGAGTTAAAGCAGAGGTGAGTTTGTAAGAGCTCATGTCTTTCAATTAGGGGCTTTTGCAAGAATTTGAGTGGAGCAAAAGTCGATAGGTTTATCTATTGTTATTTTGAACATGGATATAGTGGGAGGGCAACACTCAGGGAAACTTTAACATCACTGTTTCTCAAGGTTAGGGATTTTTAAGAGTTCATTTTCTTTTACTTCGTTTATCATATTATTTTTTTTTGTGTATTTGAAAAACTAAATTCACATTCTTCAGGCATGTATTACACGTACGGTAGTTCAGTCGCTTGTGCAAGATCCCACCCCACCGGCGAGTAAGATTCCGAGCATTATGCAAGCATGCCTACCAGCGCATAGCGAACTGAACACCCTATCGCGCTACCCTTTGATTCCTGTAGGGATTCCTGTGTTCCTCGGCTTCTTTGGGAATGGAGGACGATCACCTTTAGTGCGATAGGTCCAACTTCCGTTACATAGCGATTAAGCGATACAATCGTTTAGTGTTGTATAAAGCTTGTTATAAGGTACTTTAATACTGTAATATTCGGCTTGGTCCGACAATTAAAATTTATTCACTTTTCAAATAAAACACAAATTCACTTTATTTAAATCACTCACAAACTTATTTTTTCAACACTTTCAATTATTACTTTCAAACACAGTGTCTTTACTTTATAGCAGTTCACATTCGATTAATTCTTGCTTCGACACCAAGCGGGTATTTATTTATATAACTCATCACTGATTTTAAAGTTCTAAGTTGTGTTCTTGTCGCGCTCCTAATTGTTTTTGCAATTATTTAAGTTTTCATTATTTGTTTATATTTAAATTAATTGTACTCTTGTACTGGAGTGACGTAAATAATTTTTTTTTAAACTTTAATTTGGTGATTTGACTCGATTTGAGTTTTTCATCAAGTAAGTTTCGCCTTGTAATACAAACGTTTATTATTTTCTTGTCAAGTGTAAGTTCAATAAAAAGCTTCCAATTGCATTCTCATTGTTTTTTTGTTCAACATTCGCTGCTTCGCCTCTTTAAACTTAATTTCATAGGTTAAATGTTTAAAGCTTTATTCAGCAAAGCTTTTTTTCCCTTTTTAAATTTTTAAAACTCTTTGAGTCTTTCTTGTTACTATTATCACGCAAAAAAATTGTACCGAGTGGTGGTTCTGATCGTCTAGGCGTGCGTGCGTCGGTCGGTGCTCGCTTCATTGTTGAATCAAACATGCACGGTTGGAGTCCCAGCAAGGCCAATTTTTTTTTATCTTTTTTCCTATTGCCAGATTTTATATAGTTAATTTTGTTTTGATTAATATTATAATTCAAATCTTTAAATAAAAACATAATAAATAAAATTACAATATGTCTTGCGCTAACTCTAACTGTAATGAAAGATCTAACAATTTTCCCCTTTTTGCGTGCCTAGGCCCCTGTGGTAATTTATTGCATGCGAAATGTGTCGGTACTACTAATGCTTTCTTAGACAAAATCGTTGCATCTGATTTTGCTTATTGGTACTGTCCTAATTGTAGAAAAATTTCGCTTGCAAATCGCTCTTTCAAACTTTCGACTCTGAAAGATGAAATGAAAAAGATTTCCAAGGGTTTTGAAGTCCTTACAAGTAGTGTTTTGCATATGGAATCTAATCTTGTTAGTGTTTCTGTGCCTCCAATGCTAACTGACAATTCCACCTCTACGGATGATCTTGAAACACTCAATATAAAACCTAACCCATTAAGTTCCCTAAATAATACCACTCCATCTAATTTCAAAAAAAGTAGAAAGAGAGGGAGGGATGCTGCCCCTTCATCGGCAATAGCAGGACCAGCGCCAAAAAAAATCAAATTTAAGAAATCGTAATAAAATTGCTGAAGTAAAGCCCAAAGCAACTGTCGATCTGCCTCCCGTTATCAATCCCGCTATGGGAAATAATAATTTGATTTCTAAGACCCCTGAAACTCAAAATGAAATTTTGCAAGCTGAACTTTCTAAAAAACCCTTTTGTCAATACCCAAGCCTAAGTCAATATTTGTGTTGAGAAACGCATTTTCAGTTTATTTTTGTATATTTAATTTAACTTAATAATCTTACATTGAAATAATTCATTTTCTTAATTGTTAATTTTGTAAATTTATTTCTTAGTATGGCCAAGAACACCCTATCAAGATTAATACTTTTTTTTTTGTTTTTTCTAAGTCACTAATCCACTGCATTTGCATTGATACCTGCTCTGCTGTGTTTTGGTAAGCTTACATTCAATGTGCATAAGCCATTGCTTTTTTTCTTTTGATCTTGGCGACAAAAATCTCACGTTGCCCAGCAACAAGTGCAATGCTAATGCAGGTGAGTGACGTGTGCAAAAGGTTACCTTTTTTGTATGCTTTTTTGTATGCTAATCTTTCTTCTTGTATCAACCACCAAACTAGTCACATCGTTTTTCATTGTAACTTCTTGATAATTAATTGGCTTGATATTTTTTGTCTAAATATAACTTAATTTATATAACGTTTTGAAAAATTGAGTTTTCTTTGATTTTGGACAGTTCATAATCAATTTGTTTCTCGGTTACTACCTAGGACTGAGTCTGATGAATTAATAAACCATCTTCTTGAGCATAAGGCTATAACTAATACTTCACAAACCAAATGCAAAGCAAGCCTGACAGCTTCGTTTCATCATTTAAGATAACAGTCTCAAGCGACCGATTCGATTCGATTATAAATTGTCCTTGGCCGCCTCATACCCTTGTTAAAGAATTCATGGCCTCTGGTAGGAAGAAATTGGTTCGCAACTCTATTGCTCCAAAAAACTTATCAAGTTCTCCTTCTATTACCAGAACGTAAGATGACTTCGTAGTAAGACTACAACAGTTTTTAAAAATTCCCAAACATTTTCTTATGATCTTTTTGCATTTACCGAAACGTGGCTTAACGCCTCAATATTGTTAGATTTTGCATTTATATACACATGTTAATAAGTCACAGTAATACTATCACATAATCAAAACTATAAAAGCAAAGGCAAATAAAAACTGTTCTCTTACTCTGTCTGGAAAATCTGCAAAGGTAACATCGTTGTTTTATTTAATATATTTGGTTTGTTCCAACATTGGTTATGGGCCCAGGGTTGTTCTGACTCCGTATAAAAAAAAAAATAAGTTTTTTTTCTTCAAACTGCAAAGTCATTTGTTTAACCACAAGGATGAGTTCCGGCGGGCTATATCAAATAGATAAATTAGATGATACCAACTATGACGGATGGAAAATACTCATGAAATCCGTGCTGGTGCATTGTGGTTTATGGGATTATGTATCCGGTAAGATAGCACAACCAGCAACGCCAAATGAGTTAGAAGCATGGCAGTCTAAGGACCAAAGAGCACTAGCGACACTGGTATTGTCTGTGAAAGCAAACCAGCTTCTACACATTAAAAACGATACAACATCGAAAGACGCGTGGTCCAAACTTTCTGATTTACATGCACCATGTGGACCTGCAAGAAAGGTCACAATTTTTAAATCACTGGTAAATCTAAAAATGAGTGAAGAAGCACCCATGAGCGAGCATCTAAACAAGTTTTTGATTTGGCCGAAAAACTTGCAGAGCTAGATACATATAAAGTTAAATGACGAGCTGCTTGCTATTATTTTGCTTTCGGGGCTACCAAAAAGCTTCGAAAATTTTATTGTGGCCATAGAATCGAGAGATAGTTTGCCAAGCACAACAACACTAAAAACTAAATTAATCGAGGAAGAAAAACGTAGACAATTTGATAAAAAAGACGATGAGCATCACGAGACAGCATTTTTGCAAACAAACAACGGTCACACAACGGTCAAACAAACAACGATAGAAATCAACCGCAATATCAATCATATAAGAAAAAACCGAAAATCAAATGCTATAAATGCCATAAGAGAGGGCATTATGCTGCTTCATGTCGAAATGATAATACAGTTAAACATAATATAAATTGTACTATGCTTAATCTCTCCAAAGATAATTACACTCAACTCAATAGTTCCGTTTGGATTTTGGATAGCGGAGCAACCTGTCACATGTGTTGTGACAAATCTTTGTTCACTCATTTGAAAGAGCATCGAGAAGACATCGAGTTAGCGAGAAACAAGTACATTTCTTCTGAAGGTGTAGGTCAAGTTCTTGTTGAAACATCGACTAGCAAAATTAATTTGCAGAATGTACTCTATATTCCCCACCTGAAAACAAATTTTTTATCCGTTACTAAAATAGCGGAGAGCAATTGCAAAGTGCAGTTTAATAAAGATATGGCACAAGTGCAATCGATGAGTGGTGTGAAAATCATGCAGTTGGAAAGAATCGGTGATTTATTCATTTATAAAATGATGAACAATAAGTTGTATTTAGCGGCTTCTGACAGTGTTGTCGAATGGCATCGCCGCTATGGTCATTTAAATATCAGAAGTCTAGAGTTGTTGTGTGCAAGAGATATGGTTCATGGAATGGACGTGAATATAGTGAAAGATTTTGATTGCGAAGTGTGTCTAAAGGGCAAGATAAGTGCTCTACCGTTTTCTAAATGTGCAAGCAAATCGACCACGAGGGTCTTAGAAATAGTTCACAGTGATGTCTGTGGCCCCATGAAAACCCCGTCTCTTAGTGGCGCAAAATTCTTTGTCACTTTTGTCGACGATTTTAGCAGAAAAATATTTGTTTATTTTTTAAAAAACAAAAGCGATGTCTTTAGCACCTTTAAGATATTTAAGGCCGCTGTCGAATTAGAAACAGGTGAAAAATTGAAGATGCTGCGATCAGATAACGGTGGGGAGTATGTCAACAGAGAATTTACAGAATTCCTAAAGAGAGAAGGCATTCGCAGGCAACTAACTGTTCCGTATACCCCACAGCAAAATGGGGTCGCTGAGCGATTAAATCGGACTTTGGTGGAGATGGCACGATGCATGATAATCGATTCTGAAATGCCTGAATTTCTTTGGGCAGAGGCTATAAATACTGCCGTTTTTCTGCGAAACCGTTCACCAACGAAGGTGCTCCATGAGATGACACCATATGAGGCATGGTGTGGGAGAAAACCAAATGTTTCCCATCTAGAAGTTTTTGGTAGAAAGGGTGTTGTTTTAGATAAAATGCCAAGAAGGTCAAAATTTTCAGCCAAAGGTAACGTGTGCATAATGGTTGGATACGCAGAAGAATCAAAGGCATACCGTGTTTACGACAAAGACAAAAGAACCGTTATTATAGCAAGAGATGTAAGGTTCCTTCGTTCGGATACGCCATGTGCTTCAAAAACTGAATTTGATGATGATTTTTCGGGCTCAATATTGAATACCAAAGATGAGGCTACAGTTCCAATGAAAAACGACCCACAGTTTTCCGGCGATGAAGATTTTTATGATGCTAGGGAGTCCGAAGAAGTTTCTCTGCTTCTCGATAAAGAGGACCATTGTGAACCCATATCAGAAACCGAGCAAACAGGTGTTTCTGTGACGCCATGTAGTGCTGGTGATACAGTTGAACATGGTCAGGTTAGGACTGAAAATGATGCTGCAGAAAAAGATGACGATAGTTCAATATCCCCAAGAAAGTTGCGCGTTCGAAAACCAGTGAATTATACAAATCTTATGCAAAGTGCCCATAATGAAAGATCGAAAAATCCAACGTGCGTTGAAGAAGCCATTCGAAGTCCAGATGCAGACAAGTGGAAGGCAGCAATGGCGTCTGAGTTCGACTCAGTGATGAGGAATGAGACATGGGAGTTGGTGGATATACCTGCCAATCGTAGACCTATTAAATCAAAATGGGTTTTCAATCTCAAATATGACCAAAATGGGGCTGCAGTGCGCCATAAAGCGCGCTTGGTTGCTAAAGGATGCAGTCAGAAGTACGGCGTTGACTACACCGAAATTTTTTCCCCTGTCGTGAGGTTTTCGTCGATTAGAGTAATCTTAGCGTTGGCGGCAGAGTACAAGTTGATCGTGCATCAAATGGATGTGGCTTCGGCTTACCTAAATGGCAATCTTAAAGAAGAGGTGTACATGTTGCAGCCCGAATGCTTTGTAAACGAAAACAACAAAACTAAGGTGTGCAGATTGAGGAAGGCATTATACGGCTTGAAGCAGTCGGGAAGAAATTGGAATGAAGAGTTAAATAATTTTTTGGAAAGCCTTGGATTTGAAAGATGTTATGGAGATGCATGTGTGTACGTACTTAAGAGACCAGGCGAGACAATCATAGTCGCGGTTTACGTTGATGACATCTTACTTGCGTGCTCCGATTCCAAGACACTAGAAGACATAAAGTACGAGATTGGATGTAGATTTGAGGTTGTCGACAAAGGACCTATAGAGCATTTTCTTGGAATGGAAATAACACAATGTCAGAATGGAATACAAATCTCACAACAGCAGCTTATTCGGAATCTACTTGATGATTTTGGGATGCAGGAATGCCGAAGCTGTACTACACCTTTAGACCCAGGGAGTAAGTTCAGAAGGTGTGATGACTGTTCGAAATGCAAGAAGGTGGATCAGAAGCAGTTTTAGTCATTGATCGGCTCTTTGACTTATTTGAGTATTTGCTCGCGGCCAGACACAACGCATTCCGTCAATAAGCTAGCGCAATTTAATTCAAATCCACATGTGGAACATTTGAATGCTGCAAAGCACATATTAAGGTACCTACACTCAACCCTTAATTTTAAACTTACATATTTTCAGAATGGTGAAAAACTGAAGGGCTTCGTAGATGCTGACTGGGGTGGAAACACTTTAGACCGAAAGTCATACACTGGCTTCGCCTTTTTCCTCGCTGGCGCCGCTATTACATGGGGAAGTAAAAAGCAGATTTCCATCGCCTTGAGTACAGCAGAGGCCGAGTATGTTGCTCTCTCAACAGCAGCAAAGGAGGTTGTGTACCTACGTCGTTTTTTGGAAGAACTTGGATTTATTCAACTGGTTGATAAGCCAACAGAACTATTTGGTGACAACATCAGCGCTCAGAAGTTAGTGAAAAACCCCGTGTTTCACAACAGGACGAAACACATCGACTTCCAGGCACACTACATTCGTGAAGTATACGATAAAGGGATCCTTGAACTGAAATTTATACCAACCGATAAAATGACAGCTGATTTATTCACAAAGTCTTTAAAAAAGCTCAAACATCAAGAGTTCACTCATATGTTAGGATTAAAGTCATAGAGTAAATTCTGAAGTAATGATTATATTTTAAATTTGTATTAATACATTTTTTTTTTGAATTTATAACCATTTAAATAATGAATTAAAATTTTTTGAATTACGTTATAATAATAAATTTGAATATTGTTAGATACCAGTTTTAGGGAAGGTTTGTTAGATTTTGCATTTATATACACATGTTAATAAGTCACACTAATACTATCACATAATCAAAACTATAAAAGCAAAGGCAAATAAAAACTGTTCTCTTACTCTGTCTGGAAAATCTGCAAAGGTAACATCGTTGTTTTATTTAATATATTTGGTTTGTTCCAATAAATATTGGACGCTGAACTTTTGGCAAAGATTTCATAGTTTATCGAAAAGATCGTCATGAAAATGAATTGAATTCAGTTGGTGGTGGGGTCCTTATTGCTGTTCGTAATAGCTTGTACTCGTCCCAAGTTTATATTCCTTTCGTTCTCAACTTAGAATTTATATGCATTAAATTAAATGTACAAACAAAGGATGTTTTTATTATTAACGTTTATATTCCACCTAAAAGTCCTATTTCTCTCTTCACTGAACTATCTTCAGTTCTTGACTAGCTGTTCAGGCTTTGAGAGTGAGATAATCTTGTTGGGTGATTTTAATCTTCCTAACATTAACTGGGTTCCTTCTGAGGATGATTCCGATTTAGAAGCTTCCCCAAGTTCTTCTCAAATGGAACTCAAAATGTGAGATAATATAATCTCAGCGGACTTACAACAAGTAAGCTCTATTCAAAATTCATTAAATCGGTCACTTGACTTAGTTTTCTCATCTAATGCGGCCTGTACAGTGGTGGTTGAATCGGCTTCTGCAATATCTAATATTGATAGTTATCACCCCCCTTTAGATATTATTCTTGACTTGAGTGGTCACTTAATAGAAAATAGTAATTCCCATGACTGCTCATATAAATACGACTTTCGTAGAGCCAATTTTCAACAGCTTTCGGTCTATTAAATTATGGTATTGAAAACTTACTATTTTCTAATAACATTGACGAAACTGTCTCTAGTTTCTATTCTCTGCTCATGAGATGTATAAACGAAACTGTATCTAAGAAAAAAAATCAGTCAAACCAACACCTCTTGTCCTCCTTGGTACACAAAAGAGTTAAAAAGCCTCCGTAATAAGAGAAATAAGGCGTGGAAAAATTATATTAGATCTATGTCCTTAGAGAACCAAGTGGTTTATATATTTCTTTTCGAAGAGTTTAAAAGATTGTCATATGATCTTTATAATGATTATATTGATACTATGGGTGATTCCTTGAAACAAGACCCTAAGCTTTTTTGGAATTTCGTAAACTCTTAAGAGAAAATGTTTACCCAGTCAATCTCACTTACAATAATCTAATTCTGGGCTCTACTTCTGAGATCTGCGATGCATTTGCCAATAATTTCAGTCAATCTTTCATAGATACTCCCAATGATGAAGACATTGATTTTTTCAACTATTTGAAAAATAGCAAACAAGTCCCGTTTAATAATGTCCCTATTGTTATTGATCAAGTCCTTAGAATTTGTCCCTTCTGAAGGAAGACTATTCCTCTGGTCCTGACGGTATTCCTCCCATATTATTGAAAAAATGCAATAAAGTTTTAGCTAAACCTCTTAGTAATAAATTCCAAGTATCTTTGCGACTTGGAAAATTCCCTTGTGCCTGGAAGATTGCTTACATCATGCCTGTTCTTAAAAAGGGAGAAAAGTCGCATATTGTTAATTATAGGCCTATTTCTAAGCTTTTTTGTTTCCCTAAATTGTTTGAATAAATAGTGTGTGACAGTTTATCCTTTTACTGTAAAAACATCATATGCAGTGAGCAACATGGCTTTATGCAAAGTTGATCAACTGTCACAAACCTTCTTGCCTTTACGCATAGTTGTCTGAGCAGTTTAGAACATGGATTGGAAACTGTGTATACACTGATTTTTCAAAAGCTTTTGATCAACTGTCTCACTCAGTTATCAAGTTGAAACTACAGCTATTAGGCTTTCTTCGACTTATGAGTATTATATATCTCAGCAGATTCTTTCTCGTGTTTTTAAAGTAAGGGACCTAGGGGTTCTTTTTACACCGAATCTTGATTTTACAGAACACATTAACAACATTGTTAATAAAGCTAATTCTATGCTGGGGTTCGTGAAGCGTTGGCCAAAAGAATTTTTGATCCCAACGTCACCCTTTCTCTTTATAATTGCCTTGTTCGTCCGCATCTTGAATATGCTTCACAGATTTGGAGTCCTTATTATGACGTTCATATTGACAGGTTAGAATCGGTGCAACAGGTATAATCGAAATGGAATTCGACTGAAGCGACAATTGGTTACAAGCAGAGATAACAATTTTTTTTACATAAGTTTGTGTTGTGTGTTCTCTGCCTGGTTCGACAGAAGATCTGTCAAACCAAGCAGAAAACCAATATTGATAATACCCCCCAAATATTATATACAAAGGAATGTATACATAATTACTTACAGCTACAAATAAAACTTGTGCTACTGAACTATTCAGCAATTAGATAATATTAGAGTGACAGAGATAAATAGTGTATACACATTTAAGTATGTACACCTATAGAGAAATAGAGAGGTAGAGATATTAAATGTGCACGTATTACAATAATAGACATACAGAGCCATAGAGAGGCGTAGATACAAAGTGTGTACACATCTTTGTATATATATTGGGGGGTATTATCAAGATTGGTTTTCTGCTTGGTTTGACAGATCTTCTGTCAAACCAAGCTGAGAACACACAATACAAACTTATGTAAAAAAAATGGTTATCTCGGCTTGGAACCAGTTGGCTCTTCAGTCGAATTTCATTTCGATTATACCTGTTAAATGTATATACAAAGGTACACATTACAATAGATTGACATACAGAGTTATAGAGAGGAAAGGATATAAAGTGCATACGTATTACATTGCCCCCTCCTTAGGATTGATCGTCCCGAACAAATTCATCATTCTCGTCACCACTGTAGCGATGTAGCCGGTCGCAATGTACAACTTAAGGTTTTCCTCTGACTCCCTTTTGTATCCGGTACACGAAGTCGTTGATTTTTGTAATGACTGTATATGGACCTTCTTAGTCCCGTTGAAGTTTCGGTGAAAACCCCTTGTGTCGATGTCCTGCTTGGAACTCTGTTGTTGTCGCTCATATATCGTAGGGTGTCTTCATTCGGTAACTGAATATCTTTGTTTTTAACCTGGTGTTAAATAATTAATTTGAGAAAAAATAAAATGAAATCAAATCACCAGACGATTTAGTATCAAAAAGGCAATCATCAATATATGTATATACATTAATATATATATTCAATAATAGAATTATAGAGTATACTTATAATGGTCCGTGCTGTGCTATGGTTGAAGATGAAGTGGCAGAGAAAAGTTCTGACCAGCAAAGCAACAGCCAAAAAGACTCAACTTACAACTCCACATGCAACTGTGACTTTCCACTGAACTCTCTTAAGGGGGGGTTTCCCATGTAAAAATAGGTTGGACTTTTGCGCGAAACTCTGTAGCGTTCGTAATTTTACGAATATTTTAATAAAACAAACGGTTTTCGATTGATAATTTATGGGGCCAAATGATTGTGTAGTTAAAAAAAATAAATAAAAATTCGATGTACCTCAAAACCGACAAGCAAACGGAAAAACTATAAAATTTTGAAAGACGCTTACGCTAACTAATGGGAAATGGGCTAAATATTATATTTTTATTTATTTTTTTTTTTTTTTATAATGACAATATATCCACTCACTTAACGTCGATCTTTTTTTTTTCGATTATCATTATAATTTTTCCCAAACAAAATTCCAAAAACAGTGAAAAATACAGTAAATTATGTAAAAAGTATGAATGCATTTTTTAGCATAACTTCTAAAATATAAAAGGCAGTGAAGTCAAATTAACTTTTTTCAAAGTCTTATATATGTGTTTTCAATGGAGCAATTTTTTTTTTTTTTTTTTTGGAATTTCGTCAAATTTTTTTGTTGACACAAACATAAAAAACACCTATTTTTTGCCTAACATTTTGCGCGTTTGCCCGGGAAATTGATTAATATATTTTCGAATTTTCTGAAATATTTTTTTAATGAAAGTTTAATATATGTTTCAGTTAACGTCGTTGTTTTTTTAATCATTTTTCATCTGTAACATATTTAAAAACAAGCTTCAAAATTTCAATATTTGAAAGGTCATTGTAAGTGAAATATGGGCAGTAAAACTAGCAAATATTTTTTTTATTTTTTTCTGTTATTTTTTTTATTCAATTCAAAAAACAAAATAATTTGTTTGCTAATGGTCTTTTTAATTTTAATTTTTGAAAAATCGTCGATTTTGCGTTTTTTGTCAAAAAAGAATGGTCGATCACACACACAAAGAAGCTGGTTTCAAGGGAATGCCACTAGGTGGTGTTGTAATTTGTTTTGCTTTGTTTTCCCTTTCTTACAAAAGATGTTTTTTTTTTCATGGGTATTCAGGTACATACAGTTTTTTGGGATCCGCTGTTGAAGGATAGGTAGGTGTACGCAAAAGGCATCATGCGCTGTTGGTTTTGTTTTTGTTTTTGTGTTTTTTTTTTTTTTTGATAGATAATGTGAGAGATGAGAAAAAAGATCTCTTTTTATTTTCGGTGGGTGCACAATGCACATGGCATATAGAAGAAGGGTTAGAGATAGAGATAGCGGATAAAAAGGATGCGGTTAGTAAATCCGCAATCATTTACACCGGTTTCAATTTTTGTTTGATTGTTGGAAATAACAAAATAAAAAAATGAATGAGAGTGGGAAATTTGTTTATGTAGGTAAAGAGAATATCGCACATGCACGATAATTTCTTACCATATCTTGTTGTTTTGGTGGCTGCGACTTGCGATTTTTAGAATGAATATGACAAGTGCAAGACTATTTTATATCTAGTCTTTCTAATTTGTTTTGTTTTACATAATTTGTAGCTCGTTTCATTGTGACATGCTGTATGCAAAGGGGAAAAATATATACATAACTCTTTCATTTTTTGGGGCAATATGAGATTCTGTATCCTTATATCAATTTGAAAATTTTTTTAACAGCGTTGTTTGCTAATACGTGGGTGGGAAAAGAATCAATCAATCAATTAGGTCAATCATACACCAACAGGTGTGCATTGGTAGCTGTACAGTTTAATTCGAAGAGAGCTTTTTTACTGAGTTTTCAAAGACCAGCAAACATAACGTGAGCACACCAAGCAAACAACTTTTAGTTCGAACGGAAACCAAAAAACGCAATGACCTAAGAAAAAGAAAACTGTTTCGTGCTAATCATAAATCTGCTCCAAGGAAAAGAAAACGATTAGCTCCTGCTGACAAATATTATGGCAATATTTATGACTCTCCAGAAACGTGTGATTTGCATCCTGAAGAGGTTGAAAAAAAAAAAACAGAAATCGAAGGGCGCTTGAAAGAAAACTTCAATTCTAGGCTGGAAATCGAAATAAATACAAGAGATCAAGCAAACTGATCAAGATGGCTTGAAATCAGAAAGTAAATGGTAACATCGTCAAACTTCGGGAAAATTTGTAAAGATAGAAGCGTTGCTAGTTATCATAATATAATTAAAGCTTCTCTTTATGGAATATTCGCTTCTTCAAGCTTAGAATGGGGTAAAGCGTATGAAGCAAAGGCCATAGAAAAACTTCAAGAAGAACTAGGCATAATTGTTGAAAAATGCGGATTTATAATATACAAAGAAATGCATTTTACTGGCGCAACACCAGATGGTATGGTTGGAAACACCAGCTTATGTGCAGTGATGTGTCAGTCATCTGCAAAAAGCCTGACAATAGACGAAGCTGTGAGGCTGAAAAAAAAAATATCCTACCTACAAAAAGAAGAGGATACGTTGAGACTAAAGAAAATCAACGACTATTATTATCAAATTCAGATACAACATTACTGGCTGACAAACTTGTTTCTTTGGCGTATGAACTTCCTGCCTTCTGTGGCTCAAAATTGATAGAGATGACGAATTTTGGCAAACAAAAATACGGAAGAAAATACTTTCATATTACAAAAGTCATCTCCTCTTAGAGCTGTGTGACCCCAAGATTCCAAGAAACATGCACGTGTGGAATATATAAGAAGAAGAATATAACGCCGATTCTGAACGGCAAAGTTGAGAAGAACTTTTTCATGACGGATTGATACTCTTGGAAGTTTTGTCAGTTCATTGCAAGTGAAAGTGCCCGTGAAAGATGAAATAAAAACAAGGATACGAGTAGGGATGTTGCGAAGTCAAAGCTGATGCTAAAGGCCCTGAGCTTGTTTTCGTTCCTGTTGATCATTTTGGCGAAGTTGATGCTGATGCTCTCGTTGATATATTGGATGCTGATGAAGAAATTGCTGTTGTTTCCGCTGATGGTACGAACCATTGATGAAGTGATGCTTGTGAGGGATTTGTTTGCTTTTCGAACATTTTCATAGAACAAACTAAGGTTTCTAGAGCTTTAATAATTTCAGTAAAGCTTGACATTATATTGATTTTTGCTCATATTTTATCCTTTAATTATTGTATTTATTACTTTATATAAAAAATATTCAGTCATTATTAATTAATTTAATTCATAAACTGTTAGCTTTAAATTGCTTGTAGATTTAAATAAATAAATAGATTTATATATAAATAATGTAAGAATGTAGTGTCCGTAGCTTAGTGGTTAGGTGCGTTGGCTGCTAAGCAGAACGTCGTGGGTTCGATTCCTACTCGTGCCCTAGTTTTTATTTCATCTTTCACGGGCACTGCCTCTTGCGAAGAACTAACAAAACTTCCAAGAGTATCATCTGTCATGAAAAAGTGCTTCTCAACTTTGCCGTTCGGAATCGGCGTTAAATTGTAGGTCCCCTCAATTCTTCACACGCACTTAGAGAATTGTTGATGAGAGTAAGCCACTTAGGCCTTGGCTCTTCAAGAGCTGTCGCGCCACTCTATTTATTTATTTTTAATGTAAGAAAAAAAATTTTCAAAAAGTTTCATGTTTTTAGAATTTGTCCAAAATAGATCAAAAATGTTGTGTGGGTAGGTAGGTACCTAATTCTAAATAAATTGGAGAACCCAATTTATTTTCTTACATCGTTTTGTTGCGTAAGGTCAAAATTTTCAATAATAGGTTGATGACTATTTTGAACACCGTTCATATTTCTAAAAGATAAAAGGTACCTGCCTGTTACAAACGCAATCATCACCCAATAATAGAATTTCCATTTCATAAAAAATACATAGTTATCCTGCCTCTCCAAAAATTATTTATTTACACGGAAACAAATAAATGATCTTCTCATAAGGTTTCATCTTTTTTATATTTCTTCAACTGGATACACACAAAAAGAAATAAAAACCTAACCGTTCATCACCTCGCGTCTCTGCCGCCGTCTCGATGTCGCGTGGTGCAACAACAATATCTATGATGTATCCCTTTCCTTGTACCTCCTTACATGTACTTTTTCAGTTTATATTCCTATCTCAAAGAAGAAATAATGTGCACATATTCTTTTCTTCACTTATTGCATGTAGGTATGTTTATGAATTTGCTCCTTTTCTACCTAGACTTCGCCTGCGTATATTGCCTTTTTTTTCTCCTTCATGTGCGTGATCGTGATGCAAATTTTCGTCTGAGATGAGAAGAAGGAATCGGTGAAGTGTAGAGCTCACTAACACATTCAAATTCATTTACATGAAATTTGAGTTCGCTGTTCTGGTACACCTACCCTTAAATTTAATAAAGTACCACTTGAAGCATAGAGAATATATAATACCTAGAGTCACGACTTCGGATGTTCGCTCTCTTTTTGCCTACAAGCTGCAATTTGGTCGTTTTGTACTAACGCAGTGAGAATGTGTTAGTTTTCCAATGCTTTTTAAATGAGAAACTGCACCCATACATTCGCACTGAGTTAAATACAATGCTCAGGTTGAAGTCGAGGTGGGTTTCATGGGCTCAGATTTCGAAAATAAGATTCCGTTGAGCTCAGCATTTCCAAAAAAAAAATTAAACATACAAAAAATGCATGTAATATGAAAAATAAATACGTTATATTGTTTCTTTGCACTTTTAACATATAATTGCACTACAATTTACCAATATTTGTATCAAAAATCTTAATAAATCTTAAAAAAAAGTCGTGCGTTTAGTCTCGTATTTGCTGAGGTGGAAGTCTGTCACTTTGGGTTTGTGCATCATGAAAAACATTTTGTCACGGCTGAGTGCTAACTCTTTTGTCACCTCTTACACAGGTTCACGGACACGAAAAAAAGAGAGGATTGTGAGAGTTCACCTCTTACACAGATTCACGGACACGAAAAAAAGAGTGGATTGTGAGAGTTCACCTCAGAAAAATTTTGAGGATGTTTTTGGCAAGGGAGGAAAAGGTCGCGACTCTAGGTATTATATATTCTCTATGACTTGAAGCTTGAACAAATAACAGAAATTATTCAATCACTCAAACTTGATAATCAAAGTTCCGCTTACAAGATAGACAAAATTAATTCACTCAAATCGGAAGCTGCAAGTACAGTGGAGTTGTAAGTTGATTTACAAAGAAAAATAGTTAAGTATGGAAAAAATATAAAATTGAAGTCTTTTTTACAATTTGATATGCAAATAAAAAAAATGAACTTTAATAAATGGGTTTGATTAAAATAAAGAATATTTGAATAGTCCAAAACATCCCGCCCCCCCTGGAACAGGTTTCAGGACACTGGTAACAATGCCAATTTAGTAATCGGGCGTATTAGTGTGCCCTGCTTTGTTCTGACTGTAGCGTACACGAACATCTGACCCTTCTGTGATGGATTCGATTTTTCCAAGAAGCCGTTTTGTAGGAGGTAGGTTTGGCTCCTTGATGATCACTAAATCCCTAGTTTGAAGATTTTTTCTAATTTGCTGCCATTTAGGTCGTTCTTGAAGGGAAGTCAAGTATTCCATTCGCCATCTCTGCCAAAATCCTTTAACCATGTTTTGAATGTGGTTCCAATGTGATAACCGGTTAAAGGGAGTGTTAAGCATGTTAGGCTCGGGTACTGCTGTCAATGGTTCACCTATAATAAAATGAGCTACAGTGAGCGGATTTAAATCTTCGTCAGAAAGAACACATAAAGGACGAGAGTTTAATACTGCTAAAATTTGAGTCAGAACTGTGTATAACTCTTCGAACGTCAAAATAGATGATCCGATAACTCTTTGCAGGTGCAATTTAACAGAATTCATCCCTGCCCCCCACAAGCCACCGAAATGGGGTGCTGAAGGGGGAATGAAATGCCATGTAATGTTATATCTGGCAAGCGAGGCTGCAATGGTCTGGTTATAAGGCTCTGACATTACGAACTTGTGCATGTCATTGAGACATCGACGAGCTCCTCAAAAGTTGGTTCCATTGTCGCTGTAGATATTGGCAGACAATCCTCGACGTGAAACGAACCTTCGTAAAGCAGCTAGGAACGCGCAGCTGGTAAGGTCACTCACCACTTCAAGATGCATGGCCTTGGTAGCCATACAAACGAAGAGTGCAATGTACGCTTTTGATAGTCTTGGTTTGCGACCGCGTGACAATTTAATGGTAAGTGGACCAGCATAGTCACACCCAGAGTTCAAAAACGGTCGATTTGGCTGAATTCGCTGGGCTGGCAAATCACCCATTAACTGCGAGATGGTTAGCTTACGTTGCATAAAACATTTCTTGCATCGATTTATAACCTTACGGATTAAGTTTCGACTTCCAAAAATCCAGTACTGCTGCCTCACTATTTCATACTCCTGAATGCTGATGAATTTCATGAATATCTATGATAATGAGAGTAGGGATTTTATTAGTATTGGGAAGAAAAATAGGGTGCTTGATACTGAAAGAAGCAACAGAATTTTTGATTCTTCCTCCAACTCTGAGAAGTCCTTCATTGTCAATAAAAGGGGCATATTTGATAAGTTTGGATTTCAGGGGAAGTTGTTTTGTAGCAATTAGGGTTCGGATATCGGCACTGAATGATGTTATTTGGATGGTTTTGATAATATGTTTTCGAGCATAAAGAATTTCACTAACACTGATACCAGAGGTGAGACGGCAAGTTTTAGGGGTGAGCACGTTGAACAGATACCGAAGGATATATGCTAGAATTTTCTGAATACGATACCAGTTAGAAACATTGTCAATAAGCGATTGAATTATGTCCGATCTATTGAAAGCTGCAAGTTGCACATGAACTTGATGCGATTGTTTTTGTTCGATTACACGTTCGTCTAAGTCCAAACTGTTTGATACAAATCCTGTTTCTGGCCAATGTTGTTCACCTTGAGATAACCACGATGGTCCGGACCACCAAAGGTCATGACTAGGTAGAGATGAAGGAGGAACACCTCGTGACGCACAATCAGCTGGGTTGTATTCCGACGGTATATGCCTCCATTCACTTCGTGGCAACGTTTCAAGGATAGCCGCTGTTCGATTGGCTACAAAGGTTGCTCCATATGCAACCGACGAAGCATCCGAAAATCCATGCAACTCAACATCTTCTAGTGATTAAAACACAAGTCAAGTCACAACAAGGGTCATACCATCCTAGCTTCAGTTAGGAAGACCAAAGTTCCTGAAATAATGTTTTGAAGAGAACAACAAATGGAGCCAGCAGTCCCAGCGGATCAAATATCCGTGAAACTTCCGATAATAGGGTACGCCTTGAAGACTTGACAATTCAAATTCATGCCTAACACCTTAACTAGGGACTATGTACGCTCGGTATCAAAGATAGAAAATTCACAATCTTCTTTTGGTAGGCAAGTGGCCAACAGTTCGAACTCCATTTCCTGAGCTCAAGTTTTCCTCTAGAGAGCAGGGTTACAAGTTCAGACTTCAAATTCGTTAACTCTTTTATGGAATTCTTCCCCGTCATGACATCATCGACGCACGTAAACATCCTCGATGAGAACTTGTAGTCATCTGCCAGCTGTTTTAAAACTCGAACCGACAAGAAAGGAGCCGAAGCGGTACCATACATTACGGTACATAGACGGAAATGACTGATCAGGACGTTCACGCCAAACTATGCGTTGGAAATCGGTATCTTGATCATCAACCCAGATCTGCCGAAACATTTTAACCACATCCGCGGTGAACACATATCTATGTTGCCTAACGCGTAAACAAACCCCAATCCCGCTGAATAGGAGGGCCTACTAACAACATGCTATTCAGAGACGTTCCAGACGAATCCTTCACCGATCCATCGAAAACAACACCCAGCTTTGTTGAGGAACTGTCCGGCCTTAAAACGGCGTGATGCGGAAGATAAAACTGCTTGCCAGGGCTGGTTTTGAGTTCATCTGGAGAGATACGTCGCATGTGGCCCAGTTCTAAGTATTCATGCATGAAGTCCGAATATAGCTTATATAGAGTAGGATTTTTTGGAAACCGACGCTCCATTGCATACAATCGCGATACAGCTGATGACAGTGAATTTCCGAAGTTGATTTCTGAACCTTTGAAGGGGAGGTGTACCACATGCTTTCCATCCGATGCCCGAGTGAACGTCTTTACAAAATGTTGCTCTGCCTTATCATCTTTCTTGGTTGGACTAGCAAGGATTACTTCCTCTAGCTCCCAAAACCGTTGTAGCAGTAGATCTACATCAATGGTGGAGTGAAGAGACGCTGAAGAGACGCCAAGCTACGACTATCTTCTGACATCTTTGGTTCTAGGTACTCCTCTGTGATGACCCACCCAAACAAAGTCTTTTGAGCGAGTGGAAGACCCTCTGAACCATAAATCTGTTCTCCTTCTAGTATGAACCATAGTTTGTCGGCTCCTAACAGCACATCTACAGGTGTACTTAAATAAAAATTAGGGTCCGCTAGTTCAAGATCGAAAAGATGAGGCCACGAAGAAATGTCCATGGAATTTTAAGGCTAATTCGAAGTTATTTTATTCAAAACCAATGCATCAACAAGTGAATGAGTAGAATTGTACCGCGAACAAAGTTGCAGAGGAATACAGCCTTTAGTGTAACCTGCTTCTGAAGACGACAACCGAAGAACAGGAATTCTGTGATCCAGAATCCAGTAAGACTCGACAGTCAATAACGTGTCCATGAGAATCTTTGATTTTTGCTAGGGTGGTAGGAAGAATGGTTGTTTTACGACGATCAAATTCCAACGAATGATTGTTCAAAAGCGGAGGCTGACGCGAACGAGATGAATGAGGTGGATGAGACGACGACGACGACGACGACGGTGGTGGTTTGTGAGAATTGGTGGAAGAATTATTTGAATTGGTATTCGTTGTATATTCAGGATGTACCAATGTATTATGTCGTGATTTACATCGGTAAGAGGAACGACATTAATAGGACGGATGTTCAGCACGAAGACAATTAAAACAAAGAGAAAGTGTCTTCACGAAGTTTCGCCGCGAAGCAATGTCTAATTCAACGAACATTGCACATTGTGTTAAGAAATCTTCATCATTACACTTTGGACATTTTGTCTTAGACTCTGATGCTTCAGCTACATGCGAACGAATCGATGTAGTTTGTGGTTTAGGTCGCGACAAAACAGGCCGACTAAGCGACTGGCAGGACTCCAGTGTATCACAACGCACTTGCAAAAATTCTAAAAGCTCCATAAAAGTGCTATCATCCTTTGTACCTATAGATTCCGCCCAGGATTTATTAGTATCTGGATCTTACTTGCTTTACAACAGGTAAATGATCCACGGATCGCGACTGTTCTTATCTAAGGCATTAAGCCCACGCACGATTTGGTCCGCATCGTCGGTTATTTTTCCGCAAAATCTTCACATTACTTACACGTTACACTGGTAGATGGAAGCGATAAAAACTTTAAAAAAAAAACGATTGGACTATAATTTGAACACGATCATATCGTCTCTCTAACCTCTCCCATACTTCAAAATAGTTCGCGTCGGAAATGGTTATGTCGTTTTTTAATTGAGCTGCATTTCCACGAAGAAATGATTTTAAAAAATGAAATTTGTAGTTGGGGTTAGATTCGTTCTACAGTCAATTGACCCAGTAAAAAGATCGCGAAAACTAGGCCAGTCTTTGTACTCCCCCGAGAAAGGAGGCACATCAATTTTCGGCAAATGATTTGAGGAATTAGTGTCTTTTGACGAATTCATCTTTTCAAGGAATGAGGATTGTTGCAGCGCTTCTCGGGAGCAATCCGTCTGTCAAAGTCAGTCCAATGGAGTGGTTTCAGAGGACTTCTGGACTCTTCCGAATGCTTCTGGACGACCAATGGAAACTTAAATATGTGCCCAACCACAAAAAGTAACAACGGGATGTTCCTTGTTGTCCTTGAGTTGAGGATCAGCACCAACACATACCAGAATGGCACAATATTTATAGTTTGGGAACCATACATCTAACAGCAAGGATGCGAACATTTTGGTCGATGAAAATTGGACACATTTTAAAGGGCCGACCCCTAGAATCCGTCAATCCCTCAGCGTCAATGCATACGTTGCTGCCAACGTATTTGCTCGATGGAACCGTCCCATAGAATGCGTTGTTTACTTTGACAGTCTGATTTGCTTGGTGTAAAAATTAACCACAAAACCGCAAATCTGAACAAACGATTTTAAAATAAAATATCAAAATCGTGTCAAAATTATTTTTTTGTGCATAATTTTGATAGTTCATTGTTTTTCTTTTTTGCTGGAACACATTGAATTGACCGCTCGTCAAATTCAGTTGTCAACGGATCAACGGACGCAGAAAGTAGAAAGTTAAGCAACTCTATCCGTCGTATCCGTCACATGCGTTGCTTATGGGACTAGTTTCATAAAAACATGTATATTCTATTGTGCTGTCAGTTGAAAACGTCAACGCTGACGCACTGACGGATTCTATGGGTCGGAAGGCTTTCAGGGATAAAGATGAGAATGCACTGTTAAAATTAGAACAATGCATAGAAAATTTTCTGGATTTTGCCTTTTGTTTACTTACGCTTTGAACTGATTTTGGGGGTTTGCAGGATTCCTTTCCTTTCCTCAAACATCAGGGGATAGGTAAAACTGCAGAGAGAATAATGGGAACTATTACCTTTTAAAATCTATTATTTAGAAGAAATAATTCATTGTACTTCACGTTTATTTCTTTCGTTTCATTTGATTTTTTGACATTTTAAATTTTGTTGCTGTTTTGCATTGAATGTTTCCATATATTATCAAAAAGGGATATTAAAGATCTTACGATCTATAATTTCCCATTGGATATTTTATTTACGGTTTCTGTCTTTTATGTGCCTGTGTTGTGTCCGTGACTCTAACACGCTACTTTTTATCATTGTATGAGTAAACATTATTAAATTCCCAAGTTTTGGATATACCTATATTGATCCAATGATCGAAATTTTCATTTTTTGTTTATGAGTGTGTGGCTTGGTGTGGGTGAATGACAATCAGCCTTGCAATATCAGAGGGTGTTTTTGTTGTTGCAACCCATCAAGAAAATTGAGGGTTTCTTGTTGTTGACGTTTAGTCACAAAGTTGCTCTAATACTCCTTTTTTTACTTTTTGTGTTGTTTGCCGATTGCATTATGTGTTTTGCCTAAGCTTTAGAGCAAAGCAGAATTGCGAATGCAATGGGTAAACAACAAACTTGTTTTGTCCTATGTCTATATTTCTTGTCACTACTAGAGGGAAACATTTCTTAAACAGTTCGTCCGACAGTCTTCTAGGTTCAAAATCATTTCCGAAAGACATCACCGTTTCAGCTTACCGATTACCGAATCGTCAACAAGAGTTCGCCACCGAATAGGTTACCTGAAGCATTCCCGGATGCCATATAATTTTTTGAAGAACTTAAATTTAAAATTTAGCAAAATTCAATCTCTTACTTTTTTTTCCCATTTTTTTACATTTTGTTTCATATCGTTTTGTTTTTGTTTCGAAAATAATACAAAAATTCTTATTTTAATTAGAAATAGGTTTATTTTTTGTCGTTGTTTTCTAGTTTATTTAGGATAACATTCAAAAACAAGATTATAATTTTTAATAATATATATCTTAGTTTAGGTTTATCTTTATTTTTTTTCTGTTTCTCTACGTAACATTTCTTTTTATTTGTTAGGTAATTTCTTTTGGTTTGTTTATCTATTCTATTATTTTTTTGTACATCATTTATTCAGTTGTTTTTTTTTATAAATTATTTATTCATTTTGTTTTGTTTACATTTCTTTTTTTTTCTATTCAGATTTAATTATCATTACCTTTTTTATGATTAACCTTTAATACCCAATTGCACACTGATAACAAGTTTCTGTGTAATCCCATTTTTTTTGTTTTGTTTTGTTTTTTTTTCATTTTTATTCATTTCACTTAAAACTACTTATTACTAGACAAAGAATTCAAACTAGCTTATTATCTAAAATCTTATTTTAAACTTACTGGCCCCAACCGGGCGCTCTAAGAAATTCATGATCGTCTTAAAATTAATGCATTTCGGCCTATGAACTATTTCGTTTTTTTTCTGTTCATTTATATTTTAAATTTGTAAGAAAAAATTAAAAACTAACACCATATCATTTTTTTTTCTTACATGCTACTTAGAATTAGGTCCTTAAAAATAAAACTTAAAATTAACTAAAACTACCTATTCTACCTAACAACTACTTAAGAACTAAAACAACCACAGCAGCAAATCTCTATCGTTTTTATTTAATTTTTTTGTATTTTTTTTTTAATATTTGTTTTTTCTTTTTTTTTTCATTTCTTTTATTTGTTGTATCTTATAATTGTTGTCCTTGTCAATGTCTGTGCCACCATGCCTACTCTACTTAAAAATAAACCCAAAACCCTTAAACTAAAACAAGTATGCAAGCCGGCCAGGGCTCAAAACCCCACCCCGACTACTCATTATCAAGTGCTGACTGAAGCCACCAGAACTGGTTCTCCTGCTTCATCCTATCGATTCGCTCCGTCTTGTGCGAGGACGTCTCGACTGTAAAGGAGCCGCTGATCGACGGTTCTTCGCCTGACGTGGTAGATTAGTGGCACCGCCAAACTGTCCTGTATCAGACCGCATCTATCTAAATAGAGGAATGCCTTTGGTGAAATGAAGCCGCTCAAGCGTGCACTATCAAAATATTCGTCGTTCGGATAGAACGCCCCAAAGATCAAATTATTCGTCGAAGTCATAGCTCTCGCAATGTGACCCCGAACAAGTTTTATCACGAAATTGTCAATTCTGTTGATCCGAGCCTCGTTGTATAGAACCTCGTTAGAATAGTAATGTACATAAGAAGATTCCGGTGTCCGATACAAACCGAGACAGCGCCGAAGACACTGCCTCTCGAACACCCGAATTTTCTTCATTTCAGATGGTGCAAAGTTGAACCACACTGGACAGCCATAAACGATCATCGGCCGTATGAGGGCCATGTAGCAAATTACCTTCACTCTGGGGTCAAGCCGACTGCTGTAAAACAGCCGTTTCGTCAGAGCGAAGGCTCCTCTGGCCTTAGTCAGAGCAGTATCTATATGTCTGTCGAAATACAGATACTGGTCCAACCAAATACCGAGGTACTTCACTTCACTTTTGCTCGTTAATCGCTGTCCGTGAGGTCTAACGATGATTATCTTGCGCCAATTCTTGCGCGTATCCCCCGAGGCCCTAGACAACGGGGTCCGGAACAGAATTGTTTCACATTTCTGGACATTTATTTTCAGTTTCCAGTCATCGCAATATCGCTGAATCTTCTCGAAGTCACGCTGCAAGAGAATTCTAATGACTTCGACCTTTGGGGCAGTTCTGTACGCAATCAAGACGTCGGCATACACAATTGCCTGGATAAGGCTACCTATCAGATCGCTGGTGTTAATGCTGAACAGGATCTGCGAATTAACCGCTCCCTGTTGAAGACCGTTTTTGATTTCAAAGCTGTTAATAGAAGTTACATTGCCACTTTTAACAACAAACTTTCTACAGTTGAGCATATCATAAAGCATATACATTAATGGTTTACTGATGCCTAGTCTGGTGAGTTTTAGGTACAAACCTTCTAACCATACGGTGTCGAAGGCCTTCTCTAAATCCACCAGAACAGCACCCGTGCTGTCCCGCCTTGAACGCGAACTGAATTATTTTGTTGTCCGCAGCCCACTCACTCAGAGCCCTATTGATTACCTTTTCGAATACCTTGTTGATGCTTGGTAGAAGACTTATCGACCGAAGATTTGACGGATTGGAGTTGTCCTTTCCCTTTTTCGGGAGAGGATGAACCACAGCTGTCTTCCAACGCTCTGTATAATATGCATTATTCAGCGCGTTGTTGAACAGAGTGGTGTAGATGTCTGTTGCCTCAATCGGTAAGTGTCTTAGTACAATGTTGGATATACCATCGACACCTGCTGACTTCTTTTTCTTCATTGAATCGAAGATTAGCTGGAGTTCTACCTTCGTAACTAACAGAGGACTTGCTTCCGTTTGCTCGGCGATTATGGCGTTCGCCATAAAGTCGTCATTGAACCGCATAAAACCGCGGTTCTCAGATCGCCACTGCAAAATATCGTTCCGAAGGTAGAAGTGATGAAGTAAGGCTCTGTTTTCCAGGTCGTGATTCGGGTGAATGCTAGCATTCACCTAATACACTTGCTAAAAAGCAGCTCCCACTGTCTCCATTTTCTCCAGCGGGTCTTCCATAATAAAGAAGTCATCGTCCAAGACGGCTTCCTCAGGATCAATTTGCGCTGTCAAAAGTACGTCTCTGTTCTCTACTGTCCTCTGGAGCTTAAGACACGGAAGGTCGTTCTGATTCTTGGACCTAAATATCTTTTTAATTTGAGGGAACATACTCGGGTCGCTAGAATTAACGGCCCGAGTTTTCTTGTCCCAGTACAAATTAATAGATAACCTGTAGTTTTCTTTGATCAGGGTGTTGACGTTCTTAATCGACGACTTCAGTGTCCTTATCTCCAGGTCGTTCGGGTCTGTAATCGTCTGTACAAGTTTTTAAGTCTTGTCAGTAGTCCACTTTTCTGTCTGTGCAGTGCGTCTATGGTCGCGTTACTGTAGACGTTGTTTTGGTCGCGTTCCTTATACTTCGATATTGTCCGTTCCATTGTCTGTTTTATTATGTTTACCATCTGTTCAAGGTGTTGGTCGATTTCTATATTTGTCAAATTTCTGTTGTTTGGTGGGGCTATGTCACTCGAACGAAGTTTTCTCGCTAGGACGTTGGTGAAACGAGGCCAGCGCATCTTACTGCAATTGTAAGAATGCGTTGGAACGTATTCATCCAACTCTACGCGCTCGTTCGGAATCTGAATTACAGCAGCGAGTCCGCAGTGGTCACTGTCGTACTCGATGATGTCTGAAAGCAGTTTCGAGGATGATTACCCACTTTGTCCGTTATTGTCAGTCTGGTATCGTACAGCACAAAAGAATCTCGAGCTCTGAAACAAAGATAGTAGCCTGCGGAGCTTCAGCCGCATAAGCCGCAATCATATACATCCGCTTCCCTTGAGTGAGAGAGATGAATATGACGCAGACTTCTAGCGTCTTGAACTTTCGCAAACTATTATTGTGTATGACTTTATAATTAATGCCGTTACGTATGAAGATTGCAACACCGCCTCCTTGAGTAGAGCCGGGTCGATCCCTTCTTACGATATTGTAATTGTTATTAGTCAGTTTGTGTTTCTGGTTTAGCTTGGTTTCGCTAGCCATGAACACATCGGGACTGTGGTCTTTCAACAACTGGAACAAATAGCTCGGCGATCAATCCTAATCAGTGAATTTACATTCACAGCTAGGATCCTTAGGCGCGTCTCCAGCAGCGAGCCCTTAACCGTCACGTTGCGCTTGGCCAGTCATCAAAGAGTGGAGGTGATCCACTCTTGAGGCTTGCTCCCAGATCTGACTTTGCAGTCCTGCCAGTTGGCCTTGAATGGCAACCAACAAGGCCACAATGTCTGGCTACCCCATCGGCTCCTTAGGCGCTGGGGTCTGTGGGGCAACCTTTGGTGGAGCCTGTGTCGTCTTTCCCATTCCTTTCGCAGAGTTGGCGCAAGAATGATTGGGTCGAACGAGCGAATTTGCTGTCGGAGCTTGTCGTACTGGTCGACTTTCTACGGCCTTCTGACTGGCCTGTTTTTCTTTAATTTGTTGGACCTTAGGGCAACCGCCTCGTTCCCACAGATAATGCACTTTAGCTGGGTAATGTCTTCTACCCGCTCCGTTCCTAATCTGCATTCCCCTCTTATGTAGGTTCCTGCGCACTTGACGCAGCGCATCTGTATTTCGCAGTTGGCTGCGGCATGGCCGAACCTCTGGCATCGCATGCATTGTAGCATGTCGTCGTGCCGCATTAATTTCTCCCATCTTATAACCTGGAAGTCAAGGACGGAAAGACTCCTTAAACTGTCCAATTTACTTTGGTGCGATAACGTGACCAGAAACATTGGAAGTTTGTAACCCTCACGTCTGGACTTGACCATAGAAAACGGCTTGACCCCGATAAACTCGAGATCGTCACTCGCTTTTTGACGGAGCTCATCTAAGAGCGCCTCAGGTTCCGAATACCTCTTCTTTTTCTCATTTATTATTTTTATACAGAAATTACCATTCGTGGCCGACTTACATACCTGTTTTATGTCGTCCAGGTCTATTTTGTGGGTCCTGATTGGTGGCACATTTTTGTTATTTTTTGGCTGTGGCCCCTTCTGGTGTTGCTGTTGTTGTCGTTGTTGTTGTTGTTGCTGTTGTTGCTGCTTAATTGCTACAGCCGACGTCGTTGGGCCCTCTGCATAAGTGCCTGCTTACGTCACTGCAGATTTTCCTGACAGCACCGCTCCTGTACTTTGATTCTCCTTAATATTTTTCTGCTGTGGTTGTTGTTGCTGTTTCTTTGACACCTGCGCCGAATTTGGATTTTGTTGCTTTTTTGTTTGAGCTTGTACTTGCTGCTGCTGCTTCTGTTGCTGCTGTTTTTGTTGCTGCATTTTTAATTTTTCGGCTGTCTCCGTTTGCCGGCGCGCCTCCTGTTTTTTTTTTTTTGTTTTTTGAGGATGTTAAGTAGGGGCTTCATGTCTTCTTTGAGCTTCTTCAGCAGCTCCTCACACTCGCTGATTTTACTTTGCTTGAATTGGAGGGTCTCCTCATTTTCTTCGTCCAAGAGGTCTGACGACAGGGGAGCGAACTTGTTGCTGCCTCCGGACCTGTACCAATTTTCTCCTTCTTCGGACACATATTCTACCTCCTCATCTGATGACGAGTCCATATTCGATAATTGTTTGTTGATTTTTTGGTTTGCTGTTGTTTTAGCTGCTCTAGTGTCAACCACCCCAGCTTGCAACTGGGCTGAGGTGGTGGCTGGCCTTTTGCAATCCAAATTGGGCGTAGGTTTCAAGCTCCGCCTCCTTTTCACTGCTATTTCTATCTCGGTTGCGGTGGTTTTTACCGCTGTCCCATAATTGTTTGTTGATTTTTTGGTTTGCTGTTGTTTTAGCTGCTCTAGTGTCAACCACCCCAGCTTGCAACTGGGCTGAGGTTGTGGCTGGCCTTTTGCAATCCAAATTCGGCGTAGGTTTCAAGTTCCGCCTCCTTTTCACTGCTATTGCTATCTCGGTTGCGGTGGTTCTTACCGCTGTCCCATCATCCGATTGTTTTGCTGCAGCATCTATCGAAGCCGCTGCCGCCTTCCCCTTCACCATTCGGTGAAATCGAAGCATAAACCGAAATAAAAAAAACTTATGTTCCGACCTGGTTTCGATCTCACGTCCTTCTGATTAATGAACCGATGCGCTATCACTGCGCTATCGAACTTGTTGAAAACGGAGTGACTAATAAGTTACTTAAAAGTTTTCTACTTTGCACAACACTTGAAAATATCCCACTCATGAAGTCTTTCTCACTCGAAAGTCAAAGATCGACTTGTAATCCCTTTGGTCCTTTTTTGGACAATATATTCATTATTCTGTTCTGATGTTTTTTTTTGAGTTTTCTTTATTTTTCTTTTTTTGGTTTTGGTAAATTAAGCAATTATATATATTTAACATTGTTTTTTTTTTATGCGTTTTTTCTTATTTATTGCGTACTTAATTTCCATTTTTGGTACGTTATTTAACTTATTTTTTTTTCTTCTTGACTTTCCTAAATTTAATTTGTTTTTTTTTTTCGATAATTTATTTCTAGTCTATAATAATTTATATTCTTTTCGTTTATCTTTTCTTTACGTTTTTTTCTTCTTTTAGATTTATTTGTTTACATTGTTCGTTTTATAATTCCTTCTTTTTTTTTAATGTACTATTTTTTTTGTATTTACCTTTTTGTTAACTTATTCTCATACAATTTTTTTGTTTGTTTATTTATTACATTTTTGGTCTATTTGCCTATTTTTTTTTTTTTGTTAATTTATAACTTTTTTTTTGTTCTATTTACATTTTTTTGTTAATTTATTATCTTTTTTGATTTTTTTTTTCTATTTTATTTGACAATTTTTTTTTTCTTGTTTTTGTTAACTTATTTATTTTCCTCAAAAGAAAAATATTATTCTTCTTTCTTTTCAACCTATAAAAAAGGAATAAGACAATCAAGATATATATATATAATTATCTCTAAATTGCATATTTACCAAGGGGAAAGGGGAAAAATAAGGCCAAAATGAAGAAAAATATACAAACTTGAGCTATTAAGAAAATTTTGCGTTCCTCTGCTGCGCAGAACGCACAAGAGCGTTTGCTGAATAGCAAGAGCACCATGCTTTTCAAAATTTCTTTAACTGGCCAGAGTAATCCCAACAATTCCCAGTCAGATGCTGGCTCTTATCATTCAGTCAATACGATTTTTGACACCGACCCTCTAGGAGAACTAAAACCTCTACCTCGAGTTCTCCGAACTCCAATAGACCCTAATCCCATAATGATCCCTAGAGAGCAGGACGAAAACATACAGATTCAAGATACCCCAATTTTTGAGCCAACTAACCTCGAGTCTAATAGCAACGATTTAAATAACCCTTTAGGTCAGTGTTCACAAAATGTTTCGGTAGAGTCCGATTCCATCACTGCACCAAGCTACAGTAGCTTAAGTCACTAAGGCGCGACTGGCCGTGAAATGGATGTTATCAACAAGGTCCGGGATGAGCCCATTTATGAAAAACCCGTTAATAATGTTCCTCCTGGTAGTAACGATTTTAGGTCAAGGTGATCGGAACAGGAGAACATGAAGGCATATATTAATTTGACCATTGTCAATGCGTTTTCTTCATATGCCGAATTAATGAAATCAGAAATTTCGGAAGGCCTAAAAAAAATTATGAAGGACCATTTTATTAAATTTTTGGGAGACTTGAACACGGCTACTCTACCTCTTAGACGAGAGGAGAGCAATGTTAAAACGTCTGCCCAAGCTAATACAGCCCACAAACCAAATCTTTCATACAATAGCCAACAACAACAACCAACACAGCAACCTAGTCGACCACAACAAAATTTGGAAGCAAATGCTTTACCAAGACCGCAATCTATTCAAACCCAATTTGCTGTGGACGGTCGTAATAATTCACAGAGCATCTCAAATTGGTCTGGTTACTCACAGCCAAGTCAGAGAACTCAGTCTAGGCAGCAACAACAATTGCAGTTGAAATGTCATCCACCATCACAACAAAGTAGATCTCTTCCAATCCAACCACATCAGCCTGAACAATTGTTCAAAATCAAAATCGATCTTGTCAGCAGACCTTTTCTAATCAAGACCAACAAAGTTTCCATCCCTAAAGTTTTTTCCCATTCAGGTAATGTCTTCAAACCTATCCATCGCTTTTCTGATAATGGATCACAACCTCCAGGTGACTATGGTCGAAGTCAAGGTGATTTCAGAAATCCAAATCCGGTGTATCCGAATCGGGAACCATATCCGAATTCCGCCCCTAACAGACATTATCATGAATGAACCTGTAAAGTTGGACCGATGGGGTCTGAAATACGATGGGCAGACGGAGAATTTGTCTGTTGAAGACTTCGTTCACCGGCTAGAATTCCTTCAACACCAGTAATCAATGTCCGCGGTCTGCAATTTTGGAGACAATTCCACCTTACCTTTGTGGAGATGCCGAACTGTTGGTACTGGGAGTTTATCAAATTCAATCATTGTTCTGACCGGCCACATTGGCGAGATGCCATAAAGCTTCATTTTCGCAGCAAGTCAGACTGTGAGATTATGCGCGAGATCTCAGATCGCAAACAAGGCCCATCTGAATCTTGCGACAGTTATTTCTCGGCAATAGCGAACATTTGATCACAGTTGACCGTTCCGATTCCCGAGATTGAACTTATAAGAATGATCAAACGGAATCCTATTATATATCCAATATCAAGATTTGCCCTTACATGCAAAAAAAAGCTGAAAATGTTTTTTTTTATAAATTATTTATTCATTTTGTTTTGTTTACATTTCTTTTTTTTTCTATTCAGATTTAATTATCATTACCTTTTTTATGATTAACCTTTAATACCCAATTGCACACTGATAACAAGTTTCTGTGTAATCCCATTTTTTTTGTTTTGTTTTGTTTTTTTTTCATTTTTATTCATTTCACTTAAAACTACTTATTACTAGACAAAGAATTCAAACTAGCTTATTATCTAAAATCTTATTTTAAACTTACTGGCCCCAACCGGGCGCTCTAAGAAATTCATGATCGTCTTAAAATTAATGCATTTCGGCCTATGAACTATTTCGTTTTTTTCTGTTCATTTATATTTTAAATTTGTAAGAAAAAATTAAAAACTAACACCATATCATTTTTTTTTTCTTACATGCTACTTAGAATTAGGTCCTTAAAAATAAAACTTGAAATTAACTAAAACTACCTATTCTACCTAACAACTACTTAAGAACTAAAACAACCACAGCAGCAAATCTCTATCGTTTTTATTTAATTTTTTTGTATTTTTTTTTTAATATTTGTTTTTTCTTTTTTTTTTTCATTTCTTTTATTTGTTGTATCTTATAATTGTTGTCCTTGTCAATGTCTGTGCCACCATGCCTACTCTACTTAAAAATAAACCCAAAACCCTTAAACTAAAACAAGTATGCAAGCCGGCCAGGGCTCAAAACCCCACCCCGACTACTCATTATCAAGTGCTGACTGAAGCCACCAGAACTGGTTCTCCTGCTTCATCCTATCGATTCGCTCCGTCTTGTGCGAGGACGTCTCGACTGTAAAGGAGCCGCTGATCGACGGTTCTTCGCCTGACGTGGTAGATTAGTGGCACCGCCAAACTGTCCTGTATCAGACCGCATCTATCTAAATAGAGGAATGCCTTTGGTGAAATGAAGCCGCTCAAGCGTGCACTATCAAAATATTCGTCGTTCGGATAGAACGCCCCAAAGATCAAATTATTCGTCGAAGTCATAGCTCTCGCAATGTGACCCCGAACAAGTTTTATCACGAAATTGTCAATTCTGTTGATCCGAGCCTCGTTGTATAGAACCTCGTTAGAATAGTAATGTACATAAGAAGATTCCGGTGTCCGATACAAACCGAGACAGCGCCGAAGACACTGCCTCTCGAACACCCGAATTTTCTTCATTTCAGATGGTGCAAAGTTGAACCACACTGGACAGTCATAAACGATCATCGGCCGTATGAGGGCCATGTAGCAAATTACCTT
>CAKKXW010000001.1:69956497-69974473 GCA_920937365.1 Sphaerophoria rueppellii
GGGTAATATTCACTATGAGAAAAGGCCTCCGTTAAATAGCCCAATGCATGGATATCAATTTTTTTATATGATGAGTTTATCTCTTTTATGAGGAGTTTAACTAAGTTTTTATGATGGGTACTTTAAAAACTTTGCTGTCGTGACCAAGTACTATTACAGACAATCCCCGCCTTAAGCCTATACCAAGGGCTAAGCCTATGTGGCCTAAACCTAAAGACTTTAGTGGAACTGAAGCTGGTATCAGTGGCCTATCCATCGCTTTTCTGATAATGGATCACAACCTCCAGGTGACTATGGTCGAAGTCAAGGTGATTTCAGAAATCCAAATCCGGTGTATCCGAATCGGGAACCATATCCGAATTCCGCCCCTAACAGACATTATCATGAACCAGTGCTGTCGTTTCAAAAATTTCATGGGTAGTATTTTTGAATCAATTTGAGGAGTATTTTCTCTATTTGAGTAGTATATTTTTTTATGCCGAATTAATGAAATCAGAAATTTCGGAAAGGCTAAAAAAAATTATGAAGGACCATTTTATTAAATTTTTGGGAGACTTGAACACGGCTACTCTACCTCTTAGACGAGAGGAGAACAATGTTAAAACGTCTGCCCAAGCGAATACAGCCCAAAAACCAAATCTTTCATACAATAGCCAACAACAACAACCAACACAGCAACCTAGTCGACCACAACAAAATTTGGAAGCAAATGCTTTACCAAGACCGCAATCTTTTCAAACCCAATTTGCTGTGGACGGTCGTAATAATTCACAGAGCATCTCAAATTGGTCTGGTTACTCACAGCCAAGTCAGAGAACTCAGTCTAGGCAGCAACAACAATTGCAGTTGAAGTGTCATCCACCATCACAACAAAGTAGATCTCTTCCAATCCAACCACATCAGCCTGAACAATTGTTCAAAATCAAAATCGATCTTGTCAGCAGACCTTTTCTAATCAAGACCAACAAAGTTTCCATCCCTAAAGTTTTTTCCCATTCAGGTAATGTCTTCAAACCTATCCATCGCTTTTCTGATAATGGATCACAACCTCCAGGTGACTATGGTCGAAGTCAAGGTGATTTCAGAAATCCAAATCCGGTGTATCCGAATCGGGAACCATATCCGAATTCCGCCCCTGACAGACATTATCATGAATGAACCTGTAAAGTTGGACCGATGGGGTCTGAAATACGATGGGCAGACGGAGAATTTGTCTGTTGAAGACTTCGTTCACCGGCTAGAATTCCTTCAACACCAGTATCAATGTCCGCGGTCTGCAATTTTGAGACAATTCCACCTTACCTTTGTGGAGATGCCGAACGTTGGTACTGGGAGTTTATCAAATTCAATCATTGTTCTGACCGGCCAACATTGCGAGATGCCATAAAGCTTCATTTTCGCAAGCAAGTCAGACTGTGAGATTATGCGCGAGATCTCAGATCGCAAACAAGGCCCATCTGAATCTTGCGACAGTTATTTCTCGGCAATAGCGAACATTTGATCACAGTTGACCGTTCCGATTCCCGAGATTGAACTTATAAGAATGATCAAACGGAATCCTATATATATCCAATATCAAGATTTGCCCTTACATGCAAAAAAAGCTGAAAATGCCTTTCCGGTTAGACCACCACAAAGCCCTTGATATTATCGCCCATCAATCAAAATGCATGTAAATGAAATGCATGCCATCGAAGACGAAGAGCTATATGACAAATATATTGCCGCAAAGCAATATGCTGGAAAGCATAGGCCTAGACCGTCTAATAGGGTCCTGACTTGCTGGAATTGCAAGGTAGATGGACATCTGTATCGGGAGTGCCCCTCACCTTAAGTATATATCTTTTGCTTTAAATGTGGGAAGCAAATTATATAGTTGCCACTTGCCCGAAATGTCGCAAGAAAAACCTGTCAAAGAGCACGATTACGACGGGGGAGTCGTGTTCAAAGACGAACCCCGAGTCCTTGAATCACCCCCATTAAGCATCATCAAACACTTTTCAGATAACTCGAAGATTACGATATTGAAACGGGATCATAGCGACCCGGTTACAGAAAACTTGAATTTAAATAATAAATTTAGTGGCGTTAAGCCTTTATTTATTTATTGGCTTAATGCAAGCATAAAAAAAAATAATAATAATAATGAAAGAAAAATAAGTTAACAAAAAATCAAAAAGAAAAAAAAAAGAATTAAAATACAATAATAATGACAATAATAGAGATTAATGGCTTTTCAGGGAATGAAATTAAGAGATAAATTAAAAGATAGTAACAATGATACGTAATATACAGTGTCTTGCATAAGTATAACGATAACCGCACCCGGAGAAATGCATTTAAAAGAAAACCTATAATAGGAGTGACTCCTTACTATTTTTTTATTGAGTTACATCACTGATGAAGCAAATTGAGAAGAAAATAAAGTACCGTTATTTCCTCTCCTGGTATTTAAAAATTAAAAACAGATTTTAATGTATTGCAAAAATATAACCGCATTTATTGTTTTTAGTTTTTTCTTTGTTTTAAGTTCATTTTTAACAAAAAATTAATATGCAATTTTGTTGCCTCTATATTCCAATCTTAGAATTCTTTTTGGCATACTATTAACTAGATTTTTCAATATGGAGTCGTCTTAAGCGTTCCAGCTCAGCAACACTAGCAAATTGCTTTTTATGGGCATAAATTTTGAGAGTTAAAATACCCCAAAGATTTTCGATGGGCTTGCAATCTGGAAAATGTGACGGCCACTCCATCAAATTAATGTTTTTAGATTCGAACCAATCCAAACTTTGACGACTTACATGAATTGGGGCATTATCTTGCTGGAAGACATACTTAACTCGGCGAAATCGTCTTAAATAAGGTACCAAGTTCTCCTCAAGGACCGAAGTGTAGTCAGAACTGTTCATTCTGGTAGAGGTGAAGGCAAGTGCAACCTTACCACGCTCGCAGAAGGCCCCCAAACCATACAGCTGACACTACCAAATTCCTCTAGGAAAAAAACTTTTTGTCTTTCCTCAAATCGTGCCAATATCCGCTTAAACTATCTGGTCCATTGAGATTAAACTTTTTTTCATCACTAAAAATAACCTAATAAAAAACATTCATTCCAGTATGCCATTTGGAATAACGAGATTTTAGTGTAGATTAATAGAAAGTCACTTACGGTTTCCAATCCCGATTTATGTTTTGGCGGGCAAATTCCAATCTTGTGGGTTGGTGTTAAATTTGGAGCTGGCACCATTCTTCCCCGAACAATCACTCCACTGCTTTTTAAAGCACGAGAACCGAAACTCCTAAACCCAATTCGTTACGAAATTCCGGCAAAGAATGCACCGAATTGGATGCAGCATTGATTAAAAGCTTCTTGTCGCGAAGTGTCAGCTATTGCGGACGCCCGGGTCTTATTTTTGTCCCATAAGATTCTGGATGTTTTAAAAAATTTCGAACGACACGATCCGATCGTGAAATTCGTCTTCCAATAGCCCTAAGACTTAGGCCGCTTGACCGAAAAGCCAAGATTTTGCCTTTTTCAATTTCGCTTAAATGCGTACCACGTGGCATTTTTGTTTTTTCTTTGAAAGCACTTGACTGAATGCAGCTTCAATTGCATTGTGCGGTTATATTTTTGCAATTCATCAAAATCTGTTTTTAATTTTTAAACACCAGGAGAGGAAATAAGTGTACTTTATTTTCTTCTCAATTTGCTTCATGAGTGATGTAACTCAATAAAAAAATAGTAAGGAGTCACTCCTATTGTAGGTTTTCTTTTAAATGCATTTTTTCGGGTGCGGTTATACTTATGCAAGGCACTGTATAATTATAATAAATTAATAAAAAAGAGAAAAAGAAAATACAAATAAATAGGAGTAAACAAATGAAATGAAGGAATAAGGGAGGATTTTACGAAAAAGGGAAAGTAGATGAAAGGGCAGTTCGGAGGGAAAAAACACTGAGGCAGAAATCAGCAATATGTAATGCAGAGTTGTAATGACGAAGCATTCGGTTTAGAGGATTGAACGCGTTATAGTTGGTTCGATGACAAGGGAGGCGGAAGAAGGGAACAGATCTTAGATTTCGCAAATTTACATTGAACAGAATGAGTTCAAGGAGAGCTGGGGAATCAATAATATTAGTAATCAGTTGATGAATGAAGATGACCTTAGCAATGGCACGGCGATGAGCGAGAGTATTGATAAGCTTGAGACGATTTTCGTAAGGGGGGAGATTAATCGGATCCGTCCAGTTCAGACCACGTAAAGCAAACCGTAAGAACCCTCTTTGAACTGCTTCAATACGATTGGAGTGAGAGGATTGGAATGGAGACCACACCTGGCTGGCGTATTCAAGGATGGGTCTGACATAAGTCGTGTAAAGGCTTTTCGTAACATAGGGATCAGAGAATTCTTTCGACCAGCGTTTGATAAAACCGAGGGACGAGTTGGCTTTAGCAATAATGTGTTCGAAGTGAGAACGGAAGTTAAGTTCTTTGTCACATATAACACCAAGGTCGCGGATACAAGTTACAGTAGGAACTGGTGTGTGATGGAAGAAATAGGTTCTAATATATGAGGGCGGTAGAGGTTTATGTGAGAAGGACATGAATTGATATTTAGAAACATTGAGATCAAAGTGATTTTTGTCGCACCAAGTCAAGAAGTAATTGAGGTCAGATTGAAGGAGAGAGTGGTCCTCATTTGATGAGATGACTTTGATGAATTTTATGTCGTTGGCATAAATTAAAACCTTGGAGGATAAAACAATACTAGCTACGTCGTTGATTGCCGAAATAAAGAGAAGAGGACCCAGGTGGCTGCCTTGAGGAACGCCAGATTGAGGATGGATGGATTCAGATACCGACTGTCTGAAAACAACCCGATAGGTACGATTCTCAAGGTATGATTTTATCCATTGGATAAATATTGAAGGAAAACCGTATATTTACAGTTTGATTAAGATTATTCTGTGGCTAATCTTGTCAAAAGCCTTGGAGAAATCTGTGGTAATCACATCCACGTCGTTACCTTTTTCAAGCTGTGAAAGAGTCATTGTAACGAATTCAATCAAATTCGTTTTAGTCGATCTACCCTTCATGAAGCCATGCTGTGAAGGGGAAATAATAGACTTACAGTGAAAATAAATGCAGTCATAAATGATACTTTTAAAGATCTTAGGGATTGCAGATATCTTGGCAATAGGTCGATAGTTGGAAATTTGATTTTTTGTACCTTTTTTGAAAATGGGAAATATGAAATAGTTTTTCCAGATTAAGGAAAAAACACCTGGTGTAAGCGAGAGCTGGAAGAGTTTAGAGAGAGGTTTATACATTGAAACAGAACACTTTTTTAGGAAGATAGAGGGGATACCATCAGGTCCAGGGTTGAAGTCATCTTTCAAAGACAGTAATTTGTCAAGAACAGAAGAGGGGTCGATTTGAAATGCTACAAGAGAGACTTGGGGACAATTATTTAGTGGAGAGTGGTAAAGAAGGTCGGGTTCAAAGTCTTTATTACAAAAAGAGGTACTGAAGTAGGTGGCAAAGAGGTTGGCAATGATATTAGGATCAGAAGAATAAGAGTCAAGGTAGTTGAATGAGGAAGGAAAGCCGTCGGATTTACGTTTAACATTAATAAATTGGTAGAAGCGCTTGGGATCACGTATTAGACAATATTGCATTTGATTAATGTAATCGCAGTATAACTGTTCACAGAGGTTCGAAAAGATAGATGACACATATAGGAAATTCGAAAAGTTCTTAGGATTAGTGAATAAAATAAAACTAGGGCTAGAATTTTCGGTGGAAAAGTAAAGAATAAAATACTTAACACTAGGAAAAGATATAGAGAAAGAAAACAATCACGACTTAATTTACTACCTACAATTATTACTAATGAGTAATGACCCAAGACCATATGCAAAGGTCAAGATTGAAAATGAAGAAGTCTTTGGATTACTCGACAGTGGTGCCAGTGTCAGCGTCATTGGAAAAGGATGCATGGACTTCATTACGAAATTAAACAAACTGATGAAACCTTTTTCATCCAACGTTAAGACTGCTGATGGCAGATTTCAAGCAATCCTAGGAAGAATTAATCTTAACGTAACCTACAAAAATGTTACACATACCCTATTGTTTTATCTTGTCCTGAATTTAGATCAAGAATTATACCTTGTTGTCGATTTCTGGAGAGTATTCGGCCTTGAACCTGAAATAGTTGGAGATATTAAAGTGGCTGCAATTTCTGGAACTTCAGATACTCACCAATTGTCTCCAGAGCAGCAAGTCACATTGGATGTTGTCAAGCGGATGTTCCGGTGCTATACCAGGCACGGTCTTGGAAAGACGGCGCTGGTCGAGCACGTTATCGACACCGGAGAAGCGGTTCTAATGAAGCAGCGCACTATCCTGTTTCGCCAGCGATACAAGCTTTGATGTATGCCGAGATAGGCCGAATGTTGGATCCTGGAGTGATTGAGAAGAGTGAGAGTCCTTGGAGTTCATTTCATTTCATTTCATTTCATTTCATTTCATTTATTCATTTATTCATTTCACATTAAGATTACAATCTTATTACTTGTGAAGGCTTTGTAAAATATGTTAGAGTGTTCGAAAACTTCAAATTTAATAGAGACTAACAATACAATTTTAAAATAATAAATTATGTACAATATTTATTTGTTTATTTTTTTTTTTTTTTTAGTATTAGTTGTAACCCTAAGCATCATTCTTCAGATGCGTTAAAAGACGATATTTGAATGCATTTGTGTTAATTATTCTTCTAATTGTAATAGGTAGTGAGTTCCATAATTGAGTGGCATGGACGAAAAATGTACGTTCAGATTGCAGGCAAGCGAATCTTGGCTGGATCAGTACAGCAGTTCGTAGCGAATTTGAAAAAATTAATCGGTTGTGCAAATAATCAGGTTGACGCGACTGTATAATACTGTGCAGCTGAATGAGAGTTCTAAATTTTATAAGGTTATCAAGAGTCAGACCCGTTATTTGTTTCGAATAAAATGAAATATGGTCTTGAAATCTTATATTGAAGATGTATCTGGCAAAGTTGTTGTATATAACATTAAGTTTTCGCCTTGTATTTGAGTCAACGCTACAGCACACTTCACATCCATAAAGCAGAATAGGCAATAAAAGAGATCTTACAAGCAGCATCTTACTACTGACAGTAACAAACCTTTGGGATGTCCACAGCAGACGCAAGGCACTATATAACTTGCCTATTGTAGCAGCTGTGTGGTGATTCCAAGTTAAGGTTTCGTTAAAAATAATACCTAGATTCTAAGCAGACGTTACAAATTCAATAACTGAGTCACCCAGCAGAATCGGTGGAAAGCTTGACTTATCAAAGGCGCGTTTGTAAATACATAAAGTTTTAGATTTTCTTGGATTGAGGGTGACGTTATGCTTGAGCGCCCACTGTTGTATAACTACTAGATCCTCATTAACATAGTTAATAGCATTTTTTATGCTATCTACAGGAGTGTCCAAGTATAATTGGACGTCATCAGCAAACATATGAATTTTACACGATTTAACCAGTCGAGGAAGCTCGTTAACGAAAAGTGAAAATAATAGGGGTCCAAGAATAGAACCCTGAGGGACTCCTGCTGGGACTGTGAGAAATGAAGATGTTTGAATTCCTACTGCAACGCATTGTTGTCGATTAGATAAGTATGAGTGCAGAAGTTTCACTGCAAAACGTGAGAACTTGAAATCATACTTAAGTTTTTGGCACAGCACTAAGTGATCGACAGTGTCGACCGCTTTTGAAAAATCTAGTAACGTTAAGAAAGTAGCACGATTCATGTCCATCGCTCTGCGTATATCATCAACAACAAGTAAAAGCGCCGTTTTACAACTTCTTTTTGCACGAAACCCGGATTGGTTTGTATCTAGCAGGCTATTGTATGTTAGGTGTCTTTGCATCTGTTTTAAAAGTAGTTTTTCGAAGACTTTAGATATGAATGGCAGGAAAGCCTATATTCTGGGTTAGCACAATTTAAAGTCTTAGGGATAGGAAGTATCCTAGCATATTTCCATATTCTCGGATACTCAGAACTGGTTAATATAGAATTAAATAAATGAGTTATATATTTTAGAATATGAGGAAGTACAATTTTCAGGAACTTCGGATTGATCCCATCTATGCCTACCGCACCTGATTTAATGGACAGCATTGCCTCACCGATATCTTCATGTGAAACGATTAAAATTATAACTTTGTTCAGGGTCGTCAATTTCATCACTTGACACATCATATGCACGGCCATGGGTATGAATTGAATTGGGAGTTTTGGGAACAGATACAGACACAAACTGGGCATTGAGTTGGTTGCAGTCGATGTTAACATTAGGTTCTGAGATTCATTTACCATTGCCCAATTTACGCAAGTTTTTCCAAAGGTTTTTCCCACATTGGTTAGCTGCGTTTAATAAATTTTCATAGTAGCGTCTCTTAGTCGTTTTAATGTGAAGAACTACTAAATTTCGGAAAAAACGAAAAGTATCATGAAAAACATCTAGTTTATAACGCTTCCAACGAATATACGCACTGTTTCGTTTCTTAATCAAATCTATTATAAAAGCATTTAACCAAGGCAGTGAATTACTTTTAACCACCTTATATTTCAGGGGGACATGACGACCATAAAGGTTGTTTAGATTTTCTTGCAAGAACTCTGCCTGTTGGTGCACAGATTGCATTTGAAAGATATATTTCCATTGCGTTCTTTGTATATCATAATTTAAATGATTATAATCTATGGTCTGAAAGTCTCTATAACTTATGACTGCGTCTGTCGCGCTCAATTGAATATCATAGGTTAAGAATATCATATCTTGACATGAGAAACCCGGCGTAGTTAGTTGGTTGTAGAAAAGAGTTTTCTTGATATCACCAGCAAAGAATACGTCGAGGAAAGTGGGGGTATGAAGTGAGTTGGCGACGTAACATTGACAGGTAAAAGATTCAAACTTTTAAAATGATCAATCATGGAAGCTGACGAACGAGTATCTAACAAATTGCAATTTATATCTCCGCACAAAACTATATTAGGAGCATAGAAAGAAAATCTTTCTAATGTATTAATGACTGTATCGAATTCAGTGTTTTTGTTAGGTCTATAAATCACACCTAGCATAATACTCTCTACTCCACAATTAACTCTAAGAAGCAAATAATCATTAGCAGAGTTTTCATCTGATCGACAAATTTCTTTATATCCTATTCCATTACGTAAGTAAACAGCAACACCCCCACCTACTTGACCGATTCTGTCACTACGGAAGAGTTTGTAGCCCTCAATATCATACACCGAACTAGGAAACTTACAGCTGAACCAAGTTTCTGAGACACGTATCACATCAACCTGCGAGTTAATAAGCAACCACCGAAATTCGTCCAATTTTGGACTCAAACTTTGAGCATTAAGGTGTACAATATGCAAACCTTTTTCTCGCGAACGCAATACCCGAATCATTCGAAATAAATTTTCATCCATTTCACTCAAACCGAACCCACCACCAGCTGATATCATGATTGAATAAATTGGAATCAAATTGTACCAACACTAATAATATAATTAGAATAACAGAAGCTTAACATATGAAGGGGAAACAAAAATAAGCTCTATGACCAATGATTAACAGATATTGAAAAAGAGAAATAGATAACTATAAACAGTATATAAAGAGAAAATGTTTTAAGAGAAATTACGGTTCTTATTGTAAATTTAATATAAATTATATAAATTACTGTAATTGTTGTGAAGAGTTTACTTTAAATAAGTGTAGTTTCGTTTTCTCTGAGTTGGCATCTCATAGCAGCAGTATTTAAACTGTCAATATCATCAACAGCTATGGATTTCCCGTTCTCAGTGAATTTGACAAACACAGTGCCAAGGTGGGAGTAGGCAGAGAACAATCGCTTTTGCTTTTTCAACGCATGTTGAAGGAGAGCTCGATTTTTTTTTCGCCAGTGGTCTTGATACAGAAGCCCGGCAAAAATAGCCTGTGTCTTGACTCACGAAAGCTGAACGCCGAGACGAGAAAAAATGCTCATCCTCTCCCCAATCTCGAAGGGATCTTCAGTCGTCTTAAAGATACTATTCATATAAGTAGTATCAATCTCAAGGACGCATTCTGGCAAATACCGCTGGAGGAGCAGAGTAGAGCGAAAACTGCTTTCACAATACTGGGAGGGCCCTTGTACCATTTTACTGTCATGCCCTTTGGACTGTGTAACACTGAGAAAAAAGGGCATTACTTTGTTCCTATGAAATCATTTCCTAATTTTTCCTCTTAAAAGTGTGGAATGAATTCCTCGCTCTTTTCACCAAAATTTTTCATTGAGGATGAAATTTGCCACTCTGGAGAACACAACAACTACAGGCAAGAGCCAACCCAACACAAACAGAACCGAGTCGTTTCGTAAACAAAACTATCATGCTAAAATCTATCATGAAACAAGGTTAAGCTCAAAAGTTTGCGCTAACAGATTTCATACAATCTTCATAAATAGAAAATGAACTCATTTGAATAAATGCCTTCAAAAATGAACTCGAGGGTTAGCGCAAAAATCACAGCTAACTTTGAAACGAGAACACAACAACGACAGGCAAGACGCAAGACGCAAGAGCCAACACAAACATATACGACATACGAGTCGTTTCGTACACGAAACACGAACAAGATTTGATTACACGAGTAACGATAACGAGTCCGCTGTCGCTGTCGGCTGTATGTGTATCAGGGATGGAATCATAGAGAATATATAATACCTAGAGTCACGACTTCGGGTGTTCGCTCTCTTTTTGCCTACAAGCTGCAATTTGGTCGTTTTGTACTAACCCAGTGAGAATGTGTTAGTTTTCCAATGCTTTTTAAATGAGAAACTGCACCCATACATTCGCACTGAGTTAGATACAATGCTCAGGTTGGAGTCGAGGTGGGTTTCATGGGCTCAGATTTCGAAAATAAGATTCCGTTGAGCTCAGCATTTTCAAAAAAAAACTTAAACATACAAAAAATGCATGTAATATGAAAAATAAATACGTTATATTGTTTCTTTGCACTTTTAACACATAATTGCACTATAATTTACAAATATTTGTATCAAAAATCTTAATAAATCTTAAGAAAAAAGTCGTGCGTTTAGTCTCGTATTTCCTGTGGTGGAAGTCTGTCACTTTGGGTTTGTGCATCAGGTAAAAAATTTTGTCATGGCTGAGTGCTCACTCTTTTGTCACCTCTTACACAGGTTCACGGAGACGAAAAAAAGAGAGGATTGTGTGAGTTCACCTCTTACACAGATTCATGGACACGAAAAAAAGAGAGGATTGTGTGAGTTCACCTCAGAAAAATTTTGAGGGTGTTTTCGGCAAGGGAGGAAAAGGTCGCGACTCTAGGTATTATATTCTCTGGATGGAATTCGAGGTTTTTCAATTGTATTGAATTTGTTTTTCAAATTGTACCACATTGTACCCAAAACTAGTTTCGAATGAAAATAGACAAATTTAAAAATTGTATTTAACAAAAAATGTTAAGAAATATTTTGACGGAACTTTCTGTGAAGAAAAACTTTTATATACAGAAAAAAAAAATATAATTACAGAGTATTTTACCTTTAATCAACAAAATAAAATTCATAAGCACTGTTTTCATTTATTTAACATACATGGGCTGCCCGTCGTGTGATAAATACAAAATTTGAAAATACATATTGAAAATAAAGGGTTCCACCGGAGAGTAGAATGCGTAATAATAGAACTCATTTTATTTATTTCTTGCCGATCTCCCTTTTTTGATTGAGTGAGTTCATATTGTTAAAGCAGTTAGCAGTTAGTCTGAAGCAACAATTTATGACATAAGCTTAGTAGAAATGCTACATTTATTAATGCTGTTGAGGTAATTTTCGTTTATATGAGCAGAAAATGGCAGAAACATTGAATTGCAAACGAGAGAACAAATAGAACGCATAATTTCAACTAATTACAGGGGTTGGTCGAAATCAGTTTAATAAAGCGTGACGTATTTCATGGACGTTCCCATAACTTAGAACCTGGATAGAGCCATAGAATATTTTGTATTCTACTAGCTGACGTTATTTTGCCATATAAGTAATTTCTAAGAACGTATTCTTTTGAACTCCTTATTAACGGCTGGACCGATTAAAATTAACTTTTTATTTTTCGTATGTGAATAATAACAACTTTTTCTAGAGGTGCTTCCACCAATGGAGTAAACCAAACAAATCAGGAAAATCTTTCAATTCTAACCCCTAAGTCGATGCAACCGTGTTGCATAATATGTGAAATTTAAAAGCCTTACAGCTAACGTTCTACTCTTATTAAAGAAGCAGTAAAATGCAAATTTAATTGAAAATTAAAAACAAAATGGATTTTATTTATCGCTAATTCTAAACATTATTTTTCATTTTATGACTGAATTTTATGAATTTTATGTATTTATTTTTATTTTATTTTATTGTTTGCTGTTGTGAATGTTAAGTTTTATGTTATTTACCCAATTTGACCAGGAATCGCCACTGGGTTCGGCTGTAGGACTCGGTCTAACTTTAGAACTTAGTTCTTAGAATATTTGGAACTCGGGCATTTCTTCACTTCTCTAGAACTCGATCTAAAATCATAACTGAGTTCTAAGCGCTTAGAACTTGTTATTTTTAGAACCTAGTTCTAGCATGTTTTAAAAATTTTTGAGTCATCCGGCAATAATTGTTGACAGATATTTTCTTTAATTTAAAACAACATACATATAATTTTTGAATTTGCACTTATTTTTTGCGTATGTGTGTACGGTTCACCTTTATGTGTATTTTTATTTTTGTGATGACCGTGTTAGTTTTATGTGTTGGCTGTTACGCAGAACTTGGGGTTCGAATCCTATTCGTGACATAAACTGTCAAGGAAAAAGTGCTTCGCCGTTCGTAATCGGCGCGCATTAATTTGTCCTACACATGCACTCAAAAATTGTTGATGATGAGTGGCCTACTCCTACGCTTTGGCTTTCTTTCAGCTGTCGTCACCGCCAAAGTAAATTCCATGTTACTATTTGCTAACAAGATTAGAAACATTTGATTCTGATGCAATGTCACTAGATTCCGACGTCTACAAAATGACTCCTGCAGACGATTTCCATGCTCTCTGGTTGGAAAAAAAAGTTACAACAACTCTAATGACCCCGTGTCAAACCGTCAATATTCCACCGACAGCTCATGTGTCTACAGCTTTGTCCACCGAAACAACGGTCCGCGGTCGTCTGACAACACCAACAATAATTCATTACCAAAAAAATGGTTCAAAGTAAAAATAAATTTTCCGGACGAATGGTCGACGCCGGCCGTTGTTCGATATGAAATCAGCAATTTATTTCGCTCGTTGTAAACACAAATTCTAATAAAACCAAGTTCTAAGGCACTAGATCCCCGAATTCGAGGGTCCAATTTTATCGAAGTTCTAACTATAAAAAAGTTCTAATTCGGAGTTGTAATACTCAAAACAGATGTGCAGAATATCTGCACGCAGCGCTGCATGCAGCGCTTCAAGCAAAACACACGTGCAGAAACTCTGCCAAGCTTTGTCAAGACATAAAAGACACCTGCCAAAATTTAATTGATTTGGTTGTCTTGTTGTTTTGTTTACTAAAATTTAAAAATGCCAAGCCTGCCAAAACCAAATTCAGAGATGTTATTCAAGAAATTCACTTTATTGCTTTATGCTTCAAGCAAATTAAAGCAATTGGTTTAAATTCTTTTTTCTTCACTTCTAAGTAATAAATATTAGGCGTGTTTTTTTGGCATCGCTATCTGCAGCCACATTCGATTTACCAAAAAAACGTATCCGCAGTTGCCCATCCGCAGCAGTTTTATTTTATTTTTAAGTTGGTAGACTTCTCTAGCTGCTGGATAATAAAACAAAAACAAACAAAAACCGAAATTTATTCAAGATTATCTTTGAGTTGTTAATTAAGGTATAATTAATTTATAAACCAAAGTAAATTGCTTAAAGTGGAAGATTCACCTTCTTTCCTTATTTTCCATTTGTGCATCCATCTGCATTTGTTCAAAGTTTGACTTGTTATTTTGGTTTTACTTTCGGATAAGTTTTTGACATGTTGGGGTATGTTCGTATAGATTTCTTCAATCGTCGTTCAATAAACAAATAAATAAAAATAAATAAAACAATAACAAACGTCAAACAGAGAAGTGTGTTTGAAAGTGTGTGTGCTTGTATGTATGTGTGAATTTTGATACAAAACAAGATTCAGATTTTTGAATCTCGAATCCATTCTTTTTAATCTCAAGTCTCAAATATATCATGAAATCTGAGATTTTTCCACTTTTTCAGAAATTTGACTCTAAAGGTATGACTTCAACGAGCACTTTTTGCAAAATTTCAAAAATTGAAAATTTTCAAACTCATTTTGTGACAGTTTTTCCACCCCAAAAATAAAAGAAATGGTGCAGAAAGCTTTTTTTTATGTCAAAAACAATTTTTGTAGTTTTTTTTTCCAAATTCAAATGGCGCTACAAAGAAACAAACACTTTTATTTTGTAAATTTCGTACTTTTTGCAAAAGGTGACCGTTGTAGTTATACCTTATATCTCACAAATAGAAAACGACATTACAGAAGAAAAATACTAAACACCATAAGGCAACTATGTGTGACTCGTTCCTTGATTTGGCCGTTCCAATTTTAATTCAAAATAAACTATAATAAAAGAACGCCCTTAAAATGTTTTGCACTCCGCGAACACAGCCTTAGAGACTCTTTGAGTTATCCGATTATCCGAGTTACCAACCTAAAGTAAGAAATCCAATTTTACTCCAATCGAGTATCGATACTCGAACCAATTTCAATTTTTTATCCGCAGTCAGATTTAAGTTTAAGTTTTATCCGCAACTGCGTGTTGTATTTGTAATACATGGAAGCTCCAACTGCAGATGCGGATAGCTGTGCCAAAAAAACACGCCTATTATCACATCGCATTTATTTATCGCATTTTTTATCCCACATATTGAAGGATTCCCTTGCTCACCGGGGACGGGGAGCCTTCGTATGTTGCTAGTCAGCATGATTTGTGGTGAGACTAGCAGCCAGATTACCCAGCTCATGGGTTGTTACTCCAGCATAGAGGCAGAAACTCTGCCAAGTTTTGTCAAGACATGAAAGACACCTGCCAAAATTTAATTGATTTGGCGCCGGACAAACAAATACAAATAGTCAAAAAGAGTCCAAGTACAAGCTATTGGTTCCTTAATTACTGTGACCTTAAATTATTTAAATCTCATTTACAACACAGGGATTTTCCCTTAATCACATTTTAATCTATTATCATTTATCACAAAAACCAAATCACATAATTTATTGCCTTCAAAAAATTGAATGAATCCTTCAAACAATCATACGGGAACCGTGCTCAGTTCATGGTCATCAGTCCAGTAGGACCAGTAGATAACCCAATGACTGACCTTCGAATGAGCTGATTTCGTCGCTCATGCACTGACTGGCGACATTTCCTAGAAGAAATGTGTTCTAAATCGCCATCGCCAACCCTCTCTGCTGCGGCATTCATTACAGCCAACATATCGAACGCAGCTCTTTTATTTTCCAATGTCCATATCGAGGACAGTTCTTCAGGCTGGCGTTTATCAATATCTTCCGGGGAATTGTTCGTCTCTTCTTGTTTGGGAAATTGGCATTGTTGTTGGTTTATTGTCCTTGTTCTTGTTTACTTTGTTAAGACCGAAAATCGAAAGGGAATTTTAAAATTTTTCTAATATTTAAATTTGAATTTGTTTGTATTAATTTTCAAAACTGACAAGTCGAAAGAAATATAAATCACATTTCAATTAAAGTAGTGCCAGATAGCAATTATTTGGAAAATTTAGTTTTTCAATTATGGCTGCAATGAAACTAGGCAGAAAATTTAGAAATAGAGACATCATGCAGCGCTGTTCTGCATGTAGAATTTCCTCCAATACGAGCCTGTGTATTTATAATTTTGCTGCGCAGCAATTCTGCACATCTGTTTTGAGCATAACGCGTTAGAACTTGGTGAAGAATTTACTTAGAACTCAAAAGAGTTCTAAAATTTCACTAAACCGAATTTTAAGGGCTAGAACTTTATGAGGAAATTGCGCGTAAGATTCCGATGAGGAAACAGCAAATATTTTAAATGAGGCAGACGAAATTCTAAACAACCTTTAAGAAGAGACAGTGGAACTACAAACAAATGCAGAAGAAAAAGAAAATGCAAATGATGAAGTTTTTCCAGTAACATCGAAAGAAACAAAAAAATGATAAAAAAGCCAAAGATAAAATTGTCGACGAAGCAGTTTTATTGTCCAACAAACAAATTGAGCTTCAGGAACATTTTTTATCTGGTCAACTTGAGATTAAGGCGACATTAAGTTCAATTAATGGTTCAATAAATGAACTTAACGATACGCTCAAAACATTTTGTATTGAAAAACAAAGTGACACGCAGACTTCGTTAGCCCTCAAAAATGAAGAACTCAAGCTTCGGAGAATGGAGTTGGATGTCTCCAAAGAAATAAATGAGCTCCGACAGCTAGAGTTCAACAAGAACCTGAAAAAAGAGCTGTGAATTCCAACAATTATTTATTTTTGCTTATTGTTTTTTTGAAAAGAAGTTCCTATTTATTTTAAATTAAAAGAAAAAATTATTAATTTTGTTATTACTTTTTTATATAGTAAATTATTAAACTTTCAGTAAATTACATTTATTTCATTTAACGTCTTAAACGGCTAAACCAAATATCATCTGTTATACGATTCCGCATTCGAGCCCCTTCACTTCCGTTTTCTCCTCTTGTATAGGTGTTATTACTTTCAGTTTGAGGAGTTGTAAATTCATCAAAGAATAAATCTCCATTTTCCATGCAGATGTTGTGGAGAGCAGCACAAACATTTATAACTTGGGCTGCTCTCTTTGGAGAATATCGCAACTTTCGTTCTTCTAATATACATCTCCAGCGACCTGTAAATAAATAAAATACTTCATTGTGATGAATTGCTTGCATGTAAGCATCTTAAATATTTACATTTCAAAACTCCAATACAACGTTCACAACACTCCTTGCTTGGGAGTGTACGTTGTTGAAATAACTCTCGGGCAAATTTTCGGACGCAGATCTGTATGGCGTTAGCAAGAACGGTTCCAGAGGGTAACCGCTGTCCCCTGCAATACAATAAGAAAAATGGGATGAAATAGTCTGTTCATTGTACATATATTACTTTTAAGTTTCATGTACCTACCAAGAAGTCTTGATGTTGATTGTCCAGCACAATAATTTTCATTTAGCTTTTCTCTTTCTAAAGATTGCTTCCAAACAAAGCTATCGTGGGCACTCCCACCGTACTTTGCATTGATTGCAAGAATTTTCATATTATGGTCACATATCTCATAGATTTTAAATGCACATTTTATAAATTTTTGTGATATAAGCTTTGTGGCTTTCGCTCATAAATTCTTGTCGGAGTTGAAAATGGTTTAAAAGAATAATTAGGGGACGTCACCATGAACTCGGAACCGTTTGAATCATCCCGACAGGGCTAGTATTTTAGAAATAACCACAGGGCGACTTCATCGATCTCATGTAAAAAGAGCTGTGAATTCCAACAATTATTTATTTTTGCTTATTGTTTTTTTGAAAAGAAGTTCCTCTCCCTACTCATTATTAGATATACTCTGATCGAGACTGCCGGCGCGCGGCGGATACGCGAGGTGATGAACGGTTAGTTTTTTTTTTCTTTTTGTGGGTATCCAATTGAAGAAATATAAAAAAGATGAACCCTTATGAGAAGATCATTTATTTATTTCCGTGTAAATAAAAAATTTTTGGAGAGGCAGGATAACTTTATATTTTTAATGAAATGGAAATTCTATTATTTTATTGGGTGATGATTGCGTT
>CAKKXW010000001.1:69974973-70099567 GCA_920937365.1 Sphaerophoria rueppellii
TTGTCTGACGTGCTATATCCTTCTCTAAACCCAGCTTGATATTCGTTGAGAACATTGTTTCGTTTTTCCCAATCCTGAAGCCTTTTAAGTAGTATCCCCGTGTAGATTTTTGCCACCGCATCCATAAACGAAATTCCTCTGTAGTTTTCTGCGAGATTTGAGTCTCCTTTTTTGTATATGGGGAAGATCAAGGACTTCTTGAAGGACGGTTCAACGCGTTCTGTGTTTTGGATCCTATTGAATATTCCAACCAGACGGTCTAGGAGTATTTGAGGCGCGTGAATGAAAAACTCATACGGGACCCGGTCGAATCCTGCAGCTTTGTTCATCTTGGCTTTGTTTAGAACTTGCAGAATTTCGGAGTTCGTAATCGCTCCATCGAGCTGATCATCCCAGGAGTATTCTAGCGTGTCTTCCAATGATAATGTGTTTTGAAGCGGAGGATTCAGGAGTCGTTGAAAGTGGTCTTTAAAATCACTGCTCTGTATGTTAGAACCTATTCTGTAGCACTTATTTCGCAATTTGTTTGCGATATCCCACCAATCTTTTGTGTTTCGTACGTTGCGAAGACTAGTACATAACGTTTGATAATACAGTTTTTTTTTTCGTCTTGCAGGTTTGCTTATATTTCCTATTTGCGTCAAGATATGTTTTTTTAAGAATTTCAGAAGGTTCCCTTCTCCATCTATTAAGCCATTTAAAGGCATTGTTCCTTGCGGCCATGCATGCCGAGTCGAACCAGCTTTCTCTGAAACTATTTTTGATTGTGCGATATCTCTGTTCTCCCACGACTTCTTTGATAGTTGAAATCATTTCATCAGCCGTCCAACTCTCCACTCCAAAATCATCTACTTCTTTTTCTAATATTTTTTGTTCAATTTCTGTTTTATACTTGTTTTCGTTCTGTTTCAACCATATTAGTTTGGGAAGTAGGCTTAATTCTTCTGAAGGTTGATAGCCAGATACTTGCAGAGTCAACACAATTGGCATATGATCTGAATAGACCATGTCTTCTACTTTGAATTCTTTAACTTGGTTAAGTATATTGTACGATGCACCACATAGATCGTTAACTGATCGTCCTACTGAGTTTAGGAAGGTGAAGTTCCCTTCAAAATCACCTTGCGTACGTCCGTTTAGTATCACAATGCCCGCATCGTCGCAAGTCTCAATGAACCTTTTTCCTTTATTGTTGAGTACCTTGTCCTTTGAATTTCGTCCTGGCTTAGTTAGGGGATTGAGGCTTACGATTTGTTCTTCCATGATAGTTTGATTTTCTCCTATGCGTACATTGAAATCTCCTATGACGATTACGTTCTGCAAGTTAAATTCTTGAAGCATCCTATTGTAAATTTGGTAGTCTTCTTCCCATCTGTTGCAATTAAGATAAGTAGGCAGCACAAATACTTCAAGGTTAGGCATCACGATGCGGATGACGTCTCTCTCTAATGTTTTTGTGCAATCCACTCTAAACCCATTAATAATATCTCGGTTAATACCAAGTACCCTACCCCCACTCGCTCTTCCAAATTGCGCTGAGCGCACTGCTGGTGTCCATATCAGTTCGAAATTTGGGAAGAATTTTTCATATCTCTCAAATTGATCGACCAAAAATGTTTCATAGAGGAGAAAAATGTTAAATTCACATAAATAATTAAAAAAGTTTGGAAATATTAATTTATTTGATAGTCCCGATACATTGTAGGACAGGATTTTAATTTCAGTTTTCTTATGATTTATTGTTTTTGATATTTCATCGCAGCAGCCATCTAATTGCTACTCTGAGAGAGACTCATCTTTACTGGTTTCCAGTTGAAAATCTATTTTCGAGAAATCCTTATTATAGATCTCCCCAAGCATCAATGCAGCTGGCTTCCCATCGCTCTTCAACTCGTTCCCCACCAAAGTAAATATTCTTCCTTGAATTTCCAACCGCCTACCCTTGAACTTAATAGGTTTTGACTTATCGATTTTGCGTATCTCGTTTCTTATACGTAGCAAGTAATTGTGTTGATCTCTTTCATTCTGCGTCATGTCCCTTTGGATGCTATACTTTGACCCTGCTAACTTAGCGGTATTTTGTAAGATCGTTTGTACTGCTGTATGCGTTTCAAACTCTATTAAGAAGTTTTTCTTATCGCCTCTTCCTATTCTCAAGATTCTTGCGATTTCAAAACTTTCATTTATTTTGAGAATACTTTTACATAGAGTCCATATATCATGTTTTTCCAGTGAATCTTTGTCAAAACCTTTAAATATGAGGTTATTTTTGCGTGTGAACTTGTCAAACGTTTCGTTTTTTCTTATATTGTCATTTTTATTATCTTCTAGATGTTTGATTTTGTTTCTGAGTTCTGTGTTTTCTTTTTTTAGTTCTTCTATTTCTTTTGAGTGTTCATCGAGAGTCTCCTTTGTGCCCTTCAGTTCTTCTTGTAGCATTCTTCGAAACTGCATCATCATCATGCCCCAGGTGTTCATTTCTACCACAGTTTGGTCTAATTTGGTCGCTTCTTCGTCCGAGCTATCAGGCATTTTTTTAGAATGTGGTTTTTTGCTAGGTATGCCTACCAAATCAGGAGAGTACTGAGTTCTTGGGCGTTTGCCTGTTTGTTCCAGTTTGAATTATAGGATGTCACCTTTTTTATCCACTAGATCTAGGCAGTAGACTGGTGCCTGCAATCACTATAGTGACTATAGTGGGTCAGAATTATGCTTTCTCAGTAAGTAGTCAGCATACAATACACATCTCAGTCTACACAGACTGTTGTGATTGGATTAATTGTCTATACGTTATTTCTTGTTTGCAAATTTGTTTTATTATTATTGACTACTTTTTATTACTCAAGAAAAGTTTAGTGACACCCTGTATATTTCTTCTTTTTGAATGCTAACTTATGTTTTTAGAAATAAAATCAATTGGTTTGAATTTTGTAGACATGTGTATGGTGTTATTGTAGATGTTTAAAATTTTGAAATTTTATCATCTAAACTAGAACCATCCTTGCTGGCATTAAGAAGTCGAAGGTGGTCGTTCAACGTTCCGTGCAGCCTTTCGATATCGGCATTTCCGGTTTTCATTGATGGTGTAGTGTTATGGAAAGTTATTTCATTTTCCGTTAAAAATTGCTCTACTGCCGAATGCAAGATGCATGTTTCATTGTCCGAGACGATTTTCTTGGGCTTACCTAAGAACAGAATTCGTTGTTTTATAGCATTAAGAATGGCTATCCAGTTTCTGTCTTCTAAGAAATGAACCGTAGCGTATTTTGAAAATTTATCTATCGTGGTAAAATACATTTTGCCACGTTCTGGAAACCAGATATCGACATGAAGTATGTCGTTTATCTGTTGAGGACAATCTGAAATTTGCAAAGGTGTTCTAATTGGTTTTCGATCATGTTTTGCTATATTGCAAATATTGCAGTTATTTACAAACTTTTGAATTTCTACTTGAAGTTTTGGATAAAAATATTTTGTTTTTAATTCTAAGAAAATTTCATTTATCCCTCTGTGGTTTTTACTCAAGTGTTCAGTTTTTATTATTGTAAGTATTTCGTTTTTGTCTGTAACGTCTTTTAGTCTAGTGGTTGATCTTAAAACTTTCAGGTTCTTATTAAGAGAAAAATATTTGACATACAAATTTTGAAAATCTAAGAAAAGTGATAAATCATTGCAGTAAATACATACCAAGCCCTTGCTTAATAGAAACCGTTTCATCATTTCTAGTAAATTATTTTTGTTTTTATCTATTTGAATATAGTTATGTATCTTTTTATGAATTATTTTCATGGTTATTTTTTCTTTTGTGGCATAGGACAAATAAATCTGGTTTTTAAACAAGTTAATTGGCTTTTCAGTTATGAAAATGTGCAGTGAATCGTCTTCCGTTGCGCTGTGTACAGTTGCACCAGTTGATATGACGTCAACATCTTGGACTGTTGGACTTGCGACTGTTACATCTTCGTTATTTTCGCATTTAGCAACGTTAGGACTTACTTCACTAGTAAAAATTTCTGCAAAATAGACTTCTTCGTCAAGATCTGCAAAATTTTTTAAACTTCCGTTTTCAAAATTGTTTCTTAAATTAACTTCTTCGTTAGGTTTAGAATTGCAATTTTGAATCTGATCGATAAACCTGCTAAGTCCATCGGCTACACAATTTTCTTTGCCTTTAACATATTCAATACCAAAATCATACTCATTTAACATTATTTTCCAACGCTGAAGCTTCATATTGGGAACTTTAATTCCGCTCAACCATGCTAGTGGCCTATGGTCCGTTCTCACAGTAAACCTTCTGCCATACAAATATGTTCTAAATTGCTTTACTGCCCATACTATGGCTAAGAGCTCTTTTTCTATTGTAGAGTAGTGTAACTCGTGTTTATTGAGTGTACGTGAAGCATAGCAGAAGGGATGATTATTTTGACTTAAGACAGCTCCAAGGGCATAATTGGATGCGTCAGTTGTTAGAACAAAATGGTTTATTGAAATCAGGACTTTTAAGAATAGGATCGGACATAAGCAGAGATTTTAAAGTTTGGAACGATTTAATATAAGTCGGGTCAGATACATTTGACTTTTCGCATTTTTTCAGGTACTTAATCATTGGATGGGCTACCTTTGCATAATCTTTAATGAATTTACGGTAGTACCCAGTGATTCCCAAAAATTGTTTGATACCTTTAATGCTAGTTGGTATTTTCATTTCTAATATAGATTTGACCTTATTTGGATCGGGTTTTATACCACCACTGACAATAACATGCCCTAAGTAGGTTGTCGACAACTCTGCAAAACGACATTTATTGATCTGAATTTTCAAGTTTGAATCCTTCCAGACCTGAAAAATTTTCTGGAGAGATTGAAGGTGTTCTTCAAAACTTGACGAGAAAATCAATATATCGTCCAGATAGACAACACAGATTCGGTTTATGTAGTCTTTAAGGATGTGGTTCATTAGTCGTTGAAAAGTTTTTGGAGCGTTTTTCAACCCAAAGGGCATCCTTAAAAACTCAAAGTGACCCCTTTTCGTCGAGAAAGCTGTCTTTGCTCTGTCTCTTGGGTCAACTTCGATTTGGTGAAAACCTTTTACGAGATCTATGACAGAAAAATAATTGCACTTGCCAAGCTTGTCGAAAATTTCATCTGAACCAATCATAGGATAACCATCATCGATTGTTTGCTCATTTAATTTTCTATAATCGACTACGATACGCCATTGTTTATTACCATTACAATCGTCCTTCTTCGGCACGATCCAAATTGGTGAATTGTATGGGCTATGGCTTGGCACAATAATCCTCTGTCTAAGCATCTCATCGATTTGCCGATCGACTTCCTCTGTGTGAATCTCTGGATAGCGATATAATTTCGAGTAAATTGGAATTTCATTTTTCGTTTTTATCTGATGGTTTATTTCATTGGTAAATGTAAGTTCATCACCTTCTTTGTAGAATATTGGTTTGAAAGAACGAAGTAAGGATTTTAGTGTAGAAATATCTTTTGGGCTTAAATGTGTTGCCAATATTTTATCATTAATTTCGGAGGAAACTGTCTCATTGCAAAATAAATTAAAAGAATCATCTTTAAAACAATTTGTAGCATAAGTTTCTTCTTGCTCATTTAAAAATAAAGGGAGTTTTGCAGACTCTGTTTTAAGGGCACGATTTTTATAATCAATGACTGGGTTCAAATCAACAAGTATATTATTTCCTATCAAACCATCGAAGTAATCATGAAAAGAGTATTCAATAAAATTGACGAACTTATTTGGTTCATTAAATTCTTTGAATAGGGGAATACGATATTCTTTGTTTGTTTGAATATTGCGGTTTAGAACTTTAAGAGTATGAGTTTTTGAAGGAAGTTCCCACTTAGGGTGACATAAGTTCTTATTAATGATGCTATGTTCTGCCCCGCAATCAATTATAAATCTTAGGGTTTTAGTATTACTTGTAAGGACTAGATAGGGTAATTGTTTCTTTGACGATCTTGAAAATTTTGACGGGAATGGTGACTGTTGTTTTGAATGTCTTCATTTAAGGTAATGTCCATAGCTTCTTGGCTGTTTGACTGCCTACGTCTATTCGAATTTCGCGATTGACCACTATTTGTATTACTATTATTTCGCCCAAACTGTTCATTGTTATTGTTGCTATTTGTTTGACGCAACTGAACATTGTTTGTCGAGTAACTATTTTGTCGTGATTGACCACTATTATTGGAGTTGAAATTTTGTCGTGAATGGTTATTGTGATTGTAAGTATTATTTAACGGTAGTTGATTATTATAGTTATTACTATAATTTTGATGAGGCTGTCCGTTCTGATTGTTGTAAGTTTGATTGAACAAACCACGTGGGTTAGTATTTTGAAATTGTCTATTTCGACCTCTGGAAAAATTGTTATTTGGACTATGGAAATTGTTGTAGTTCTGATGTGAGATATTTGGAGACCTGCCTATATCACCAAAATTAGAACTAGGGCCGACTTTATGGTGATTGATTTCTATAATAATTTTGAATGCATCTGTTAAAGACATAGGGTTTCGACTCAGAATAATTGATTTTGTCGGTTCGGGTAAATTGTTTTTGAATGCTTGAAGAGCAATTCTGTTATTTGATTGAATCATAGTACTTATATCATCTGAATTATTTCTTAACAAATACACTTTATTTATTCTGCTTAGTAAATTATTAATTCTCAAATAAAAGTCTTCAATAGTGGTTGAAACTCTTGTCGTCCGAATACTGTCTAATAACTCTTCCACCGATAATTTCTCACCAAAGTTATTTATCAAAATCCTTTTAATTTCAGGCCAATTATTAATCCTACCATGACTTTGTAGTTGAGACCTTGCTCTGCCTACTATTCTGTCTTTTATGTATCCTATAAGAAGTTGTTTCGCGGAATCTTCAAACGAATCAATTGTTAAAATTAAAGAATCTACCCTGTCCAGGAATTCCAATAAATTTTTATTGTTACCATCAAATTCAGGAATTTTTGTAATTAATTCTAAGGTAAGCTTAAATTTATCCACAGGATCTAAGACTGCCATCGTGAGGTCTTCAAGTTTTAGGATTGGATACTACTCACTCAGTTCCGAATCTTCCACTTCTTTGTTGGCCGCCTCTGATATGCGCGGGTACAGATGATCACAACATAGACTTTCCTTGTAACTCTACTTTTGATTAACCCTTTAGAAGTTTTTTTTTTTTTTTTGGAAATGATTTCAGGTTTTAAAACTTTTGTTTCACAAATTGTTCTTGATTTTTAGTAGTTTTTTGTTTGTTTCTTTATAGCTAGATATTTCTTTTTTTTTATTTTTATTGGACGGTTGAAGCGTTTTACAGAACTAGGTGGTGGAATTTTGCGTAAAGTACAGTTTCGCTCAGTCCTAAAGTTTTTATTTAAGTATTAAAGTTTTAAGCACTCTTATATTTTTGAGAGTGTACTTTTTACCTTTTTATTTATTTAATGTGTTCTGTTTGCATGTTTTTTTTTACAAATTTTGCACTTTGCATTGAATTATATTTGAGACGATCTTATTAGAAAAATTTAATTAAGTTTTGTATACACGTTTTTCAATTTTTATCATTTTGGACAGTTTTATTTTAACACTTATTCCACGCACCACTTTGTTGTTTTTCCGACTGCGCCAGTTATATGTGTTTAATAAATTGAATGAAACACTGAGTTGCTTATAATTTTCATTGAACAAAGAAAGTATTTATTTCTTCGATAGTTATAACCTTGGTTTATAATTAGCACACAAGTGAGGCTTACAGAACACAATAATAGACTGACTTACAAAATGACAAATCGTTTAGGGAAAACCAAACCCAAGCCAAGCTCATATATGTAAAGTAAAAAACAACGCTAAAAAGCTCAGCTTAATCTCTAAGCGTGGCTTTGTTGCTAGGCAAAGATGTTGATTTCCAACTTTATATTCTTAGAAGATGAAGTTGGAGAAGGAAACATGAAAAACAATTCTTCCTCACACTTGGTTTTTGCTGGGCAAAAATAAGTGTGATGACATAAACTTTTAAGCTCAGCTCTTGCATTTTCGAAAACCAGAACCAGTTTAGCACGGATCCAAATGAACTTCAACAAACCTAATGTGTCAAAGTTGTTCAATAAAATTGCTTGATGTTAATTTTACGTAATCTCAAGGCTGATGTACCATAAGATTGGTACTTTATCTTTATACATTGTTATGGAATTTATTAAAATCAATCTGAAGGTTAACCAAGTTTCTCTTTTATTCATTAAATTTATGGGGTGTAAACAACCGTCCTTTCATGGTGATACAATCGGTACGACATTAAAGGACGGTTTTGTAACATTTGGACTTTTCACCTCTTTTTTCCAGCATTCGCTCGGGGAGAAAGGATAAAATTGTATGGCAAATTAGTATTGAATGGTAAGCCAAATGTCCTACTTGTCAATATATGTGTTGATCCTTATTTTGTTTATAGTCTTTTGGTTTTAAATAAAAAGTTATTGGTAAAAAATGTAACAAATTGTTACTTTCGTACCCACTCTCCCCTACAGAACACAATAATAGACTGACTTACAAAATGACAAATCGTTTAGGGAAAACCAAACCCAAGCCAAGCTCATATATGTAAAGTAAAAAACAACGCTAAAAAGCTCAGCTTAATCTCTAAGCGTGGCTTTGTTGCTAGGCAAAGATGTTGATTTCCAACTTTATATTCTTAGAAGATGAAGTTGGAGAAGGAAACATGAAAAACAATTCTTCCTCACACTTGGTTTTTGCTGGGCAAAAATAAGTGTGATGACATAAACTTTTAAGCTCAGCTCTTGGGCATTGAGAGAGAAGAAACCTAAACTTAATTATATAACAATATTTATTTTTTTTTGTGTAGTATAGTTATCATTTAATATTTGCGGTAAAAAATATACAGGTATATATTTATGTAACAAAACAAATCAAAATGAAAATATTTTAAGGGTAAGTATAGTGTTTGAGAAAAACAATATAAACTTACTTTGCCATCCGAGTGTCGTTCTGCCAAGGAGGTGCACCACTTTGGAGTCCTAAACCTATAGATGACTTGCTGTAATTTTATTAAGTGTATTTTGTTTTGTTTTGTTTCGATTTGTAATTTAAATATTTGTTTTTTTTTTTTTATTCAAAATCTTTCTTTCGATCTTAATTTTTTTTTTTTTTTTTTATTCATATATTAATTTATTTCATTATTAATTACACTCGGCCACTTAACCTATATTCATATAATTAATTTTATTTTGCTTTACTCTTATAAAACTAAGACCCTAACGTCACACTAGACACAAGAGGTAAGAAGGAAGGGGGGGATTAAACACAAAGTTGAAGACGGTAGGTATTTTTGTAGGTATTCGGTTAGAACATTTAGGACACACTTATTTTTCACAAAGTAAGTATTTTGGTTTTAAGGGTGCTGCTCCGTTGTAGGGTACTGCTCTGGCAAGTATTTTCCGGTTGTATTATACTATTACGTATTTCAGGACTCCAGGTAAGTAGCTTCGGGAAGAGTGATGTTGCGATAGCAGGTAAGTATAAAGTAGGTTGGTTCTTTTATAAGTTTTCAAATTTTTTTTCAGGTATAAAAAAAAAAATGGTTTTCTCGTTTTTGTTTTTTTTGTAGGTTAAGGCAATGAGGTAAGTAGAGTAATTAGTGTTCACTTATCATTATTTTTGTATCAGGTTTATTGTTTTTTTTCTCACAGGGAGGGGTTTTGGGATAAGCACGTTTACATATGGGTTAAATTATAACACCACTGTATTTTGTTTTATATTTTCATTGTTTATTTAATTATTGAACTTTTAGTTATATTGACATTTTACACCGACACTTTCAGGAAGGTATATATAATAAAATTTTTCTGTGCAACTATAACCGTCGCGATGACTTTTTGATTTTTATTACATTTTTTTTTATCTTTTGTTTTATTGTCTATCGTCAAACTCTTTCGATAAGGAGATTTAAAGTGCTTCCGACCGCGCTGCTTCGAGAAAATTTTCCAACTCAGCTGGCCAGAAACAGTAGTTATCCTACCCAAATCGAACTTTGTTAAGCTCCTCCTCTTTTCTAGCAGTTTTAACGTTTAGCGGTCCTTGCTAGAGAAGAGGTTACTGACAGAAGGTTAAACTGTTAAATTGTCAGGCGATAGGTTTGAAAACTAAAGGTACTCCATGTGGAGTCAATGTACAAAAACCCACAAAAAAAAACTGTTAGTATCGTTGACATTGAAATCAATTGTATCAAGATGTATTTTACTCTTGATATCATCTATCATAATAGTCTGGGCTATAATGTTGACATATTGTTATAACATATTTCCTGGAGTATTATGAAGATTAAGTATTATTATTTATTATTATTATTATTATAAGTCAAATTATATATTTATATCATTATTTGATTGTTTATTTATGTAAAGGGTTATAATTATTAATAAAAACGACAGAAATTCTATGTGCCGTTTCCCACAAAAGTTGTTGACTATCACATTTGATAGTCAATAATTTGATAGTCGACTATCAACTTACACGATTCCACCCCTGATTTCAATTATATGGCAGGGCTTACTAACATTTGGGTGTAGGATTGAGTTCCAAAAAAAAAATTATTATAAATTATATTGTTTGCAATTAATAAACTGTATAGTTCTTCTTTTAACACTGACATTAAGAAAAAAGGTTTTCCCTACACGTTTTAAATCTTGCACCTTCACTTTTTGTGGAAAATTAATTGCCATTCACCATGCACCAGCTTACACTTAACTCACAAAAAAAAAACTCAATACATAAAATTAATTAGAATTTATTAAAAAATTAAAACTTGAAAATGTACCTCGTAAATACATTTAAGTCCAAAAATGTATATGCCAAAGGTTCAAACCTTATTTTTGATTTATTGAACTTTTTTTTTTTTGAAAATCGTCGGAGCCGTTTTTTTTTTCATTAATTTTTTATACAGGGTGATTCACGAGCGTTGTGCCAAAAAGCTAGAGCGTGTAGGTTGAGATGAACAAGAAAAAAATCGAATGGGAGGGGGGGTCTCTTCCCCCCCCCCCCGTTTAGCCGGGGGGGGGGGCAGGCAATTTTCTGAAAAATTGACTTGTTTTATAAAAAAACATATTAAAAATCAACGGCTTCGTTTACAACACCGTGTTGCACTTTTATGAAAAGCCAGAAATATCTTCTTTCATTTTGTTATCAAATTAAATTGTTTTAACGAATAGTTTAAAAAATATTAATTCTCAAACTCAAAATTGTCAAAACAAAAAAAAAAACAAAAAAATCATTTTTGAACCAAGTTTTTTCAAAATTTTATGTAATTAAGTACTAATTTTGTTTTAAAAATTCAATGCCATTGTTAATTTTTAGTCGAAAACAGAAAACCGGATGCAAAAATGTCTTTTCGTTTTTGAGAAATAAAAAAAAACCAGGACCACTTTTTTCTAAGAAAATCTTTGTTTTTATTTTTACATATCTCGACTTTTAGTTTTATTAAACATTAACCTTTCTTTTAATATTTGTTCTGTAATTGGAATTTTATGAGGCCTCAATAAAGTAGAAAAGTATTGGATTTTTCCTGGATTAATCATTTTTTTCATTGATAACCACTGAAAACTGACATGAAATTTTTCTTATTATGCCTAGGGGCCGCGGCCACCTGTCGGTGAAGGGTTCTAACAGCTAGGAGCTTAAGATGATTAAACCGCGATTTTTCTTGAACGAAAAGACCTTAAGGTGAATAAAAGGCATCGCATATTTAGTAAACAACCATTTCCAATTGAAATATTGTCTCATCAACACATAACAATGTCAAACTCATACTCTCGAGAAGAGTTAGCGGACATGCACTTCTGCTACGGTTTATTGTTTTTTCGTTCAAGAAAAAATGCGGTTTAATCATCTTAAGCTCCTAGCAGTTAGAACCCGTCACCGACAGGAGTGGCCGCGGCCCCCAGCCATATAAGAAAAATTTCAGGTCAGTTTTCAGTGGTTATCAATGAACAAAATGATTAATCCAGGGAAAATCCAATACTTTTCTACTTTATTGAGGCCTCATAAAATTCCAATTACAGAACAAATATTAAGAGAAAGGTTAATATTTCATAATAAATTAATAAAACTAAAAGTCGAGATATGTAAAAATAAAAACAAAGATTTTCTTAGAAAAAAGTGGTCCTGGTTTTTTTTTTATTTCTCAAAAACGAAAAGACATTTTTGCATTCGGTTTTCTGTTTTCGACTAAAAATTAACAATGGCATTGAATTTTTAAGACAAAATTAGTACCTAATTACATAAAATTTTGAAAAAACTTGGTTCAAAAATGATTTTTTTGTTTTTTTTTGTTTTGAAAATTTTGAGTTTGAGAATTAATATTTTTTAAACTGTTCGTTAAAACAATTTAATTTAATAACAAAATGAAAGAAGATATTTCTGGCTTTTCATAAAGGTGCAACACGGTGTTGTAAACGAAGCCGTTGATTTTTAATATTTTTTTTTATAAAACAAGTCAATTTTTCAGAAAATTGCCCCTACCGGCTAAACGGGGGGAAACCCCCCCCCCCCTCCCATACGATTTTTTTCTTGTCTCAGCTCAACCTACACGCTCTAGCTTTTTGGCACAACGCTCGTGTTGGATGCTGTCCTTCAGATTGGACCTTGAACGCATTCATTTGAACACTAATTGATGTATATGATTGTAAATTTGTATATAAATTTATGTATATTCGAAGGTTATATGGAGGTTAAAATAAATTATAATACTTACTGTTTTTCACGAAGTGCGAGCGTTTAAACTTATTTTATTTTACAGTCCAGCGAATTTTGAGTTTTTACAAGTTTTCACCCAATCCATTCATTTCTTGAACAAACATTTTGGTCCTTCGAGAGCCTTTTATCAAAGTGAACCACCCAATATTAATTTAAACATTTAAATAGACCCAAAGTGTGCCGACATTTTGTCGAATCCAAATATTTCAAGAAATCTTTCAATTTAAGACAAAGTGTTACAAATTTAAGTGCCATACCACCCGCCGCGTCGCCGTCGTCATTACCAACGACAACCCCCTTCGTTTTTTGAAGATATTTGAAAAATTAAAGACATTTTCCGACATCTTGCCGTATGTGTAATTTATCGATACAATACAATTACAAAACATTTTCAAACATTAATTAAAAATAAAGAATCTTAAATCAATTCGATATCACTATCGCCATCGTTCATCCACTACGCTGAAGCTAACAGCCGAAGTTAAAAGCAAGCTGCCAGCCACCGCCACTCATCGTCATCATCAGTTATTGCAAATTTTCTGGAAATACACAATCAAAGTGTCTCAAAGTGAGTACATTTCGCTTTCCTTATATTATATAAATATATACATACATATAAATTTAAATTAAATAAACAATCAATATGAGTGCTGCTGCGAAGATGGTAAAAGTCATTTCCACCCAGATCTCAAAAGACCTTGAGAATTTCAAAAAAATTGTTGCTCCCGAGCGTAGAACAAAATATTATGTTTCCACACAAATTGAAACGTTGGAAAAGAATTGGACGAACTTGTACAATCAATATCAATTGGCTATGTGCAGCGATGATCTGAAAGAAGATATTTTATTAGCAACAGAAACTCTGTATAGTGCAATAAATGAGACTTACACGATGTATCGTTCCATGCTACTAGACGAGATGGACAAATTCGCAGCATTAGTTAAAATTGATGCAAGTACGAGTGCCGATATAAATCAAGCACTAAAACAGCATGACGTACGGCTTCCCAAAATCCACCCACCCATATTCACAGGTGAATACCAAAATTGGCGTTCGTTTCACGATCAATTTGTGTCTTTGGTACATAACAATGCGACTTTAACAAATATCGAAAAGTTACACTATTTAAAATCCAGCTGCAGAGAAGGTGCTGGTGTGTTACTCAAACACATAAGTGTAGATGATGCTAGCTACGACCAAGCTTGGGAGTTGTTAAAGTCCCGTTACGATTTTAAACGGATATTAGTAAATAACGAACTCAAGTTATTTTATGAGTTGCCAATAGTCCGAGAAGAAACTTCGAAAGAAATCCGTGAATTGCTAGACAACGCTACAAAGCTTTTGCACGCACTCAAGAACCTCGATATTCCAGTTCAACACTGGGATGCAATGATCATTTTTTTGCTTTTAAATGCAATGCAATGATCATTTTTTTTTGCTTTTAAAAAAGCTGCCGGCTTCCTTGCAGTCAAAGTGGGAAACTCAGCTGGGAACCAAAAAGGAAATTCCAACATTTAAAGAATTCTCGGAATTCTTAGAAACAAAGTTTCGAGCGCTAGAAATGATAGACCAGAAAAATGAAAAGCAACAACCATCACACAAAAGGCACAACAATATATATCATGTCAACACCGAATCAAAAGAGAATTTTTCGTGCAAGGTATGCCACAAGGGTGTACATGCAATGAGATATTGCTCGAAATTTTTGAAATTGGATGTCAGCACACGACAAAGAATTGCAAAACAACATGGCAATTGTTTCAACTGTTTGGCTTACAGTCATCAAACAAGTAACTGCCCAAGCACCAAACGATGCCATTTTTGCCAACGAAACCACCATTCGCTCCTTCATTTTGTAAACGCAAATAATATAAATCGCCAATGTTCGCAATACAACCCATCTCAACATAATCCATTCAATCAATTACATACTCATACCAATCAAATGCCACACAACACAAATAATAATAATTCAAATAACACACACTCTTTCAATCGCGCTCAGACCCAGTCAAACTCGCACAATCACGCTCAGCAAAATAACACAGTCAATTCAAATCCAAATATTAATAATCGCACTCAATCTCATCACGTTACCACAGAAATCAACCCAAACGCTCCAGCCTTTCACCCGTATGATTTACAACCTTCAACGTCTTCGAATTGCTGTCATCTTAATGAAATTAGAAACACACAAATCTTACTGGCAACAGCAATTATTAAAGTAAAATCAGTTCATGGAACATTATTCAAGTTAAGGGCATTAATTGACCCTGGATCTCAAACAAGTTTTATTACAGAATCAGCTGCTCAATTGCTGGGTTTAAGAAAATATCCAACTTCCTTCGACATTTCCGTCTTAGGACAAAAAAAGACCGGTTCGTGTCAGAACTATGTAGAGCTGAACTTACACTCAAACTGTTCAGATTTTGTCACAGTGACAAAAGGTTTTATTTTTAGAACTTTAACAGGATTGCTGCCGAGCGAAGAAATTGTTCCAGATAAGCTGAAGCACATCCAAGGCTTACAACTTGCCGATCCCTCGTTCCATGTACCAGCTCGAATTGACCTTTTGTTAGGCAGTGATGTATACTGCGAAGCGGTCTTACCAGACGTCATAAAAAGTGATGAACTAATTGCGCCAATAGCACAAAAAACGGAATTCGGCTGGATCATCTTGGGCAAAGCTCACATCGGAAGAACTTACTCTATACAAGTGTACACACAACTGACACTCAATGATGTTGACACACAAATGAGGAAGTTTTGGGAAATCGAAGAATCCCCGTACGTTAAAGCCGAAGCTAAAGAAGATGTAGAATGTGAAAATCATTTTCTACACAACATCAAGAGGTTGCCGGGAGGGCGATTTGAAGTAGCTCTGCCCTTCAAAGGAAATCATCGACCTGAACTAAATTCAACAAGTCGTAGTGCTTTCAATATGTTCTTAAAACAAGAACAAAAATTGCTGAAAGATCCTGCCTTGCACAAGGAATATAACAAATGTATATCAGAATACCTTGAACTCGGACAGATGGAAGAAGTAAACACTTATCAAGATGTCAGAATTACCTCCCCCTATCACTATGTTGTTCCACACCATGCTGTCATCAAGGAGTCAAGTTCAACCACCAAACTTCGAGTGGTTTTTAACGCTGCATTCAAAACTTCGGACGGAAGTTCACTCAATGATCACCTTATGACTGGTCCTAAAACACAAACTGACATTATATCAATAATATTAAAATGGAGAACTGACAAAATTACTTTTACTTCAGACATCGAAAAGATGTATAGACAAATTAAAATTCATCCAGATGATTCTTATTACCAGCTTATTTACTGGCGTGAGGATCCATCTACACTGGTCCAACTATATAAAATTAATGTGTTAATGTTTGGTACGGCCCCGGCACCTTATTTGGCAAACCGAACACTCAAAAGGTTGGCATCCGATAATGAGTACACACATTCATTAGCAGCAAAAATGATTCGCGAAGAAATGTACATCGATGATCTGGTGTCAGGTGCAGATACGCTAGAAGAAGCCAATGAAAAATATAAGCAGATTTCGAAATTATTATCGTCAGCTGGGTTTCATCTTCGGAAATGGATGAGCAATGACAAGGAATTTCTCAAGTCCATCCCAGAAGACGATCAAGAAACCAAGTTATCACTCACCGTTGGAACTCTGGATCACATGAAGACTCTCGGAATAAGCTGGTATCCTACTACCGATTCGTGTTCATTTCAAAGGATTGCCGTGGAAGATTCAGTTACAAAGCGCACAATACTTTCAACCATTGCGCGTATATTTGATCCTCTTGGATGGATTTCGCCCTGTGTGATCAAGGCAAAGATTATTATGCAGCAGTTATGGTTGAATGGTCTTTCTTGGGATGAAACCATTCCAGTTGAACTTCATCAAGAGTGGTGTTCCTTTAGAAACGAACTAACAAATCTTGAATCCTTCCGTATTCCCCGTTGGATAAATACTCAAAAGCATGTTAAAAACGTGGAATTACATGGGTTCAGTGATGCTTCTACCAAAGCATACGGAGCCGTAATTTACATCCGACTTTTGGATACTGAAAACCACATCCATACTCATCTGTTGATATCGAAGACTAAAGTAGCTCCAGTAAGCACAGTATCATTGCCCTGATTAGAGCTTTGTGGGGCTGTTCTTCTCGCAAAGCTTCTCAGATACACCCAAGATGTTCTCCCGTTTGAAAATGTAAGAAGTTTTGCCTGGACGGATTCAACTATCACTCTTTGCTGGATAAGTGCGTCGCCGTCGCGATGGAAAACTTTTATTGCCAACAGAGTAACTGAAATTCAACGACTCATGAATGATAGCAGCTGGAAGCATATTCCAACGAAGCTTAACCCAGCAGATCTCGCTTCCAGAGGAGTAATGCCGTCCAAATTAATAAATAATGACCTTTGGTGGAGGGGACCACCTTTTCTTCTAGAGAAATGGGGTTTCTCAATTCCCCAACAACCCACTCAATATGAAACCAATGAAGAAAAAAGAGAAATCAAAATTAATGTCGCCATAGAGGATACTGATTTCATTTTAGATGTAGTTTCTAAACAATCAAAACTCAGCAAAGCGCTGCGAATTATAGCATTTGTCAATAGATTCCTTTATAATGCTAGACAAAGGGAAGCTAACAGAAGAAGATCAGTTCTTACACCTATAGAACTCGATATGGCAATGCACACAATTGTCAGAAGTGTACAAAAGCTTACGTTTTATGACACCCAAAATGAACTTCATAAAAACCAAAGAAGCAAACTCAACAAATCACTCAATCTTTTTATCGATGGCTGTGGAATACTAAGAGTAGGAGGAAGACTTCAAAATGCGACACTTACATACGATTAAAAACACCCAATTGCACTAAGACCAGAACATAAGTTCGCTCAACTTATAATTGAAGACGCTCATGAGAAAACCTTACATGGTGGAATTTACCAAGTAGCTGCCTTCATTAGAAACAAATTCTGGATCTTCGATCTTAAAAGAACAATCAAGAAATACCTTAACAGATGTATCATATGTTTTAAAAATAAACCCAAGCCATTACAACAACTGATGGGAAGCCTTCCAGCACCAAGGGTCAATGTATCTCGACCTTTTACACACACTGGTGTCGACTACGCTGGACCTATTGAAGTAAAGGCCTGGAAAGGACGAGGTGCAAAAAGATTTAAAGGCTATTTCGCAATTTTTATTTGCCTTTCAACAAAAGCAATCTCGAAGCTGTAACAGATATGACGACACAAGCCTTTATTGCCGCATTCCGACGGTTCATTTCTCGCAGAGGTATTTGTACGAATATGTACAGTGATTGCGGAACCAACTTCAGAGGAGCTGCGGTGGAACTTCAAAAAATGCTAAGCGCTGCTAAACTTGACTACACCGAAATTGCTGATACATTGAGTAAATTGGGAACCACTGGTGTCGACTACGCTGGACCTATTGAAGTAAAGGCCTGGAAAGGACGAGGTGCAAAAAGATTTAAAGGCTATTTCGCAATTTTTATTTGCCTTTCAACAAAAGCAATACATCTCGAAGCTGTAACAGATATGACGACACAAGCCTTTATTGCCGCATTCCGACGGTTCATTTCTCGCAGAGGTATTTGTACGAATATGTACAGTGATTGCGGAACCAACTTCAGAGGAGCTGCGGTGGAACTTCAAAAAATGCTAAGCGCTGCTAAACTTGACTACACCGAAATTGCTGATACATTGAGTAAATTGGGAACCAATTGGAACTTTATTCCTCCTGCTTCTCCTCACTTCGGAGGTCTATGGGAAGCAGGAGTGAAATCTGTGAAATTCCACCTACGACGTGTTGCCCGAAACCAAGCCCTGACGTTTGAGGAGCTCAGTACGCTTCTAGCGCAAATAGAAGCCTGCCTCAACTCGAGACCTCTCTGTCCAGTGACAGACAGCTTGGAAGATTTTAGTGCTTTACCACCAGCTCACTTCCTTATTGGCACATCAATGCAAACAATTCCAGAAGCAGACCTGACTTCAAACAGAATTGGATATTTAGACAGGTGGAAATGTCTACAAGCATCACTACAGACATTCTGGAAAGAATGGAGTGGAGAATATCTCACGCGACTCCAAAACCGACCTAAGTGGCTTAAAATCGAAGATCAACCCAAAGTCGGAGATTTAGTCATGCTTCGAGACGAAAGACTCCCACCATCAAAATGGTCCATGGCAAGAATAGTTGAAACCTATCCCGGAAAAGATGGCCTTATACGTGTAGTAAAAGTACGGACACCAAGTACAGAATTTAAGAGGCCAATTACAAAAATATGTCCTCTACCATCGAACAACGCTCATAATGAAATGGAAATTATATGAATAATATTCATCAAACTAATAAAACATTCAACTTAAAAATCAGTCAACTAAAATTCAAAAAAAACTGAAATCATTCATGCCAAATATTCATTATTCAATCGCAAAATAATCATCTTAATTCATCAATGTCAAATCAAACACAAACTATTCGAACACACACACCCACATTCACTCAAACAACAAAATTCGCACATAAACTCGAACCTAATTTTAAATACTAATATCAAAATTAATACATATCAACTCAATCATATAACCCACTTTAAATCACATCAAAACACCCTAAACTTCAAAATCGGAAAACAAATACCATAATTCAAAAAAAAAGAAATCAAGGTAAACTAAATTCATTTGTCGCGCAAACAGAACACACATACAAAAATATTATCAGAACACACACAATAATGCAAAATCGAAAAATAAATGAATTAATATCAAATCCAAAAATAAAAACAAAATTACCATAGATGGCAACCATATGCAGAAGTCAATTGAAATTAAACAAAATGAATAATCACCCAATAAAATAATGAAATACTTACCACTAAATGAAATTATAATACGTCGACTGCTAAAAAACCCGGAAAATAGAAAAAAAAAGAACCATAAATCAAAATGTTTAATCAAAATCTCTAATCCAATTCATCAAAAGGTACCAATGGAAATTACAAAAACAACAAATTTTCAAATCTAAATTATACAAAGAACATGAGACTAAAATAACGCATTCAATAAAACTGAAATAATACTACACATTACACAGTGAATTAAGTATACACACCACAAAACACATTTAATAACATAGCACTAATTAAAACCAAAATAAAATGCGAAAAATTTAACAATAAGTAAACGAAACTGCAAAACAAAACCCCGCACGATGTGAACAACAACAAACTTATAATAATATAATTTATGACCAACGGAAGCATGCTACACTCATACTCAATGGATGGATATTGACAGCTGCTGAAAATCGAAATTCGAAATCGAACTATCACCATAAATAAGCATTTACATGAGCACAAACTGAATGTAAACTTTATGGTTATGTATGTGACGTCTTGGTGGCGCTAGTGACCAATAAATTATTCATTAATTTTTTTTGAAAATTTCAACTCATTTAGAATTTGTTAAATTTTTGCAAATGTATTATAAAATAAATTTTCTATTTTCATGTGAGTTCGGAATGCAAGTAGAAGAAAGTTGATAAAAAACCCAAAAGCTTGAATAACAGCCGTTTAATCGTGTACGTTGTGTACTGGCGGGGGAGAATGTTGGATGCTGTCCTTCAGATTGGACCTTGAACGCATTCATTTGAACACTAATTGATGTATATGATTGTAAATTTGTATATAAATTTATGTATATTCGAAGGTTATATGGAGGTTAAAATAAATTATAATACTTACTGTTTTTCACGAAGTGCGAGCGTTTAAACTTATTTTATTTTACAGTCCAGCGAATTTTGAGTTTTTACAAGTTTTCACCCAATCCATTCATTTCTTGAACAAACAGCTCGTGAATCACCCTGTATAAAATTTTTCAAAAATGTCTTAAAATTAATTTGAGTATGCAGTCTTACAACCTGGTTATAAACTTGTCGGTTTAGGATTTGGGGGGGGGGGGGTTTTTGGTGAGGGGGCGGGGAGTAGTGGTCTGTTGGGGGTTTTTTTTTTTTTTTTGGGTTTTGTGTTGGGGTTTGGTGTTTTTGCCTTTATGGGGGGGGTTGTATTTTTGTGGTGGGGTTCTTGAGTGTCGGACTGTTAATTATATAATAACATGTTCGGGTTCGGTCCTGGATGGGGTGAGGAGGGGAGTTTTATTAGTAATTTAATTTAGGGGGAGGTGGGGTGTAGGGTCCGGGGTGGGTGCTTGTATTTATTTGGGGGGGGTTCTGTTTTTGTATGGTCTGGGGTTTTTTTTGTTTTTAGAGTGGTTGGGGGGGGTTTTTTTTTTTGCGGGGTGTTGTGGCAGGGGGCGGGTTGGTTGTTTTTTTGGGTTAATTGGGGGGGGTGGGGGGGCCACATTAAATTGGGGTGGGGTGGGAGGTCCCGCTTTCTGGCTTGTGCGGTTTTTCTATTAGTTATATATTAATATCGGGGGGTGTCGAGGTGGGGGGCGTAGGCGATTAGAGAGATGGGGATAATTGGATGTCAATGCGGACCAGGCTGTTAAGGACTCTGGAGTACGCCCGCGGAAGCTTTTTTCCGTCAGACCAGTCTGCTAGGTTTGAGCAGGAACAAAGGGGGGGCGTAGTGGCGTGCAGCGTATTGGCTGTCGGATGAAGATGCGCAAGGTGGGGTTTTTCGAATTCTTGTCGAATGTGTGGCGTGTGGAATATTGGTTTTTGGTAGTGTGTTTGTTTGGTGGGGTTTTGGTGTTGGTTTGGTTAGGGTTTATTGTGGGTTTTGAAGGGTTGTTTGGGTTTTTGTGTTTGTATTTTTTTTTGTTATTGTGGGGGGGGTAGGGGGGGGCTGTGTAGGGAAAGGAGTGTTGTGGGGATGGGGGCGTGGGTATAGCAACTCTGCGTTGCGGGTTTGGGGGGGCGTATTTTTGATGATGGTGAGGTAGGGGGTACGCGGGCCTAAGTGGGTTATGCGGATGAATTTGTAGTGGGGGTTTGTGGTGGGGGGCTGGCAGAGACTTGGGGTGGATTGCGGAGGTGACATTGATTATGGTTTCGTAATCTGTTTTAAGTTTAATATAATCTTACATAATTTTTTCTTATAAGAAATATATACATACTTATAAGAAATGGTATTTATTGTTTTCAGAAAAAATCTCACTGCCTGAAAAAAGAAATAACTAAACCCTTGAGAATGGGCGAGCGCGATCATTCAAATGTGGGAGAATTCCAAAGTGAAACGCAAATAGAAAATTCTAGCTTACCCCAACCGTCTTCACCAAAGGTCGCTTCAAATTCCAATGGAGGGAATAGCAAGAGTACTCTCATGGAAAATGAATCTAGTTCTGAGGTTCACAATATAAACAATAGTCTTAAAAACGACATTGAAAATACAGCTTCATCAACAAAATCTACGAATACCAGCTGCAATGATTCATCAAGAACGTCGATTGATGGATCAAATTCTTCATTGAAAAGGAGTAAAATAAATGAATCTGACGTAGTCTATAGTTCTGGTAAGAGAAATGCATCTAAAAATTTGTCAGCTGCAGCTATAAGCAACAACGCTTCTACAGCAATCATTAAGACGAAAGGGCCAATACGTGTTGGTTTTTATGACATTGAACGAACAATAGGGAAAGGAAACTTTGCTGTAGTTAAGCTGGCTCGCCATCGGATAACCAAGAATGAGGTTCGTATGTGTTCTACAAATTCTAACATAAGGCCGGAAAAAATTTGTATGAGAAATAAATTTTTTCCCTAGACAAATTTTGTCCTCAATATTTTTTCAAGCGGTACGCAGTTCAGACACAAAACTGACATTTTGAAACCGCTGTACAGAAAAAGTTTGTTCGAAGCATTGTTTTGCCGGCGCAAAATTGTGTAAATATAACTGTCTAAACAAAGTGTCAAAAAAAGAAAAAACTAAACTTAATAAAATTAAGGTGGACTATTTAATTGAATATTTAGAAAGTGAAGTTGAAAGTGAGAAAACAATAATAAAAAAACAAAAAAAAAAAAGTGAATTTCAATTCGCAAGAAAAAAAAGGATGTGTGATTTAGTTAAAGACCGACCAGCCATATGGGATCTTGGCCACATGTCACACAGCAATACGAAGGCGGTGTATTCGGAATGGCGGGCATATTATAGCCATATATTAGGGTTTCCAGAATATCTCTTTTAAAGAGAACACGTTCTCTTTTTGGACTCCGATCTTTCTTATACTTTCTTTTTCCATCAAATTCTTTTTTTGTACTCTTTTTTATTTGTGTTTCCTTTTTTTCCTCTTTTTTCTTTTTTATAAAAATTGGTGCCTGAAAAATAGTAATCTTACTCCCTTTTCATAAAAAAAAAAAAAACTTCTTAGTGTCCACTAAAATAAAGAATTGCAATACGAACCTACCTATTCATAATCCATCACCAAACCCTGGTTCGAACATTGAACATGCAATGCATGAACACGAACAGACCGACTTAATGTGATTATTGCGAAATTCACCGCACCACATCTGTTCTCTTCTAACAGTCTGCATAAACTCACCACGCAATTTTTGTTATATTTTTGTGTATTTCTTTTCTGTTTTTCCTTTTCCATTTGACATTTCATCAATTTAAACGCAAAAAATATTGTCTAGAGTCTAGACCTGAGTTCATGCAAAAATACCAATGTTTGCTGCTGTTTTTATGTAATTTAAAAGAAGAATTTTCTTTCCACAAGATATAATTTCAAAAAAATAAATAGGTAGCTAGATACCAAAGAATACATAATCGTAAGTTAAAAAAATAAAAATAAAAAGTAGCAGTGTGAGTGTTCCTGTTTGAATTTTTTTATAAGAAAAGAAAAAATGTCCACGACTGGGTCGTACGAACTTGCTCCTGCATGCTAAAACTAAATATTTATGATTACTTAAATTGCAAAAAGTAGTGTTAAAATAAGAGATATACTTTAAGCAATTCTGATTACACTCTTACTTACAGCTTACACTTAACTCACAAAAAAAAACTCAATATATAAAAATAATTAGAATTCATTAAGAAAATTAAAATTTGAAAATGTACCTCGTAAACACATTTCATTCCAAAAATTTAAATGCCAAACAAATTCAAACCTTATTCTTGATTTATTGAATTTTTTTTTTGAAAATCGTCGGAGCCGATTTTTTTTAAATTAATTTTTTATATATAAAATTTTTCAAAAATGTTTTAAAATTAATTTGGGTATGCAGTTTTTAAGACTATGTAAATATACATATTATACTCCAATTTGGATTTTTAAAATTGATCCGTTTTTGAGATACAGAATTTTGAAAAAAAAAGTTAAAAATATTTTTTAAAAATCCAAAAAAAAAAATTAAATTTTTTTGAAAACAAAATATTATTTAAACAATATATACGTACTTTCAAAAAAAAACTTACGCTGATCGGACTTTCAGTTTTCGAGAAAATCTAATAACAAAAAAACGGTTCTATGGGAGGTACCGTTTTGGAGAAATACAAACATTTTTTTTTCACATAAAATACAGGAATGTTTAAAAAAATTAAACTCGAGAAAGTTTAAAAAAAATCGATCGGGCCGTTTTGGAGAAAAAAAATTGTTTTAGTTTTTGGCCAAAAAAATCATATGGTGGCTACCCTAAATTTTGATCTTAAAACAAAAATAAAAAAATTGGGATATGACTTTTTGCTCAAACCTCTAATTTTCAAATTTGAAGTCAATCGGACCAGTAGTTAAGCCTGTAGATGCCTGTAAACTTTCCGACAGACAGACAGACGGAATCGCCGGACCCACTTTTTTCGACTTCTCTATCATCGTAATATCATATCTCATCCTCATCTCAATTTTTTTTTTTTTACGAATTCAATACTTGCCATATATTCTATATGTCGCAAGTAAAAAAGATGAGCAAGAGGAATTGTGTTTTCAATGAAGAGCTAAAATGTAGATTCAAAGTTTTCATCACAAAGCCAGGTTACTCCAAGCATGAAGCTTTCTGTACCATATGTGAAGTTAAGGGACGTTATGACTTGGAGTAACACATAGCATCAAAAAAACATGCAAATGCATTGCGAGCAGGTGAAACATCGAATAAAATTACCTCGGCATTCATCCCGAGATTAACAAAACTAGATGACAAAATAGCCGCTGCAGAGGGTGCTCTTGCTTTTCATTCATTCAAACACCACTTCAGTTTTCGGTCTACAGATTAATCGACTAAATTATTTAAGGAAATCTTTAACGACTCGGAAATCGCAAAACGCCTTTCGTCAGCACATACAAAAACAAGATCAATTTAAAAGCATGTCATAGCTCCTTTTTGTATCGCAAGTGTTTAACCGCCGTTAGTGAAACACCGTTTTTGTCAATATCTACCGATGGAAGTAACCATGGCAATATTTAAATATTTCCGATTTTAATACAGTATTTTAAAAAAGAAGTTGGTGTTCAGTCCAAATTAATTCATTCGGACAAACTTATGCCGTTTTTAATTGGCAATCTGGAATCTGAAAAAAGCATTCTGGTTTTAAAATCAGAAGGGAATTTCCTTCTTTTCGGAATCAGAACTGTCACTTTTGCCCAATTGAACGCATTCGCAGAATGCTTTTTTTACTTCCAGATTGCCAATTAAAAACGCCATTAGTAGCGAACATTCGGAAACTATTTCCAATTTTCTCTTGCAAACTTTAATAAAGTTTGACATTGAAAAAAAAAAAATGCATTTCATTTTCTGCAGATAACTGCAATACAAATTTTGGAGACTTAAATAGAGCAGTCATAAATAACGTATTTTACATATGGCTTCGATATATGTTCTATTGACATCGAAACGACAGTTATAAAAATCTTCAATTATTTTTCTATATATACAATTAGAAATGAAAATCTAAAAGACTTTTGTGCCTCGCTTGAAGTAGAGCACAAAGAGTTGCTTCGTCACTGTACCACAAGATGGCTGTCTTTGTTTCCCGCAATTATTTAAAAACTTTTTTTCCATCTGATTTATCTGAAGCTTTTTTGTACTTTGTACATTCACTTGCTTTCATGTTTAATGAAAAAGCCATAGAATTAGAAAAGGAAAACAGTTCCCTATTAAAAGTATCCATGGTTTTAGATTCTCTTCAAACTCGTTTAAAGAACAGATATGATAAACATTTTATTCCTCTAGCTACAAAAACAATTCTTAATAATTTAGTTGAAAAAGGATTTGAAGACGAAGTAGACATTTTTAAGAAAGACTGCTTTAATTGTTACAAAAAGTCCTATGAGTATGTATTTAGAAAAGTGGACAGTTCAATTTGAAGAATTTTTGTGTTTTCGATGGATGAATTTAGAAAAAATATTAATATGGGAAGACTTAGAAAAAAGTATCAACTACCTAATTTCGAATTAAACAAGTTTCTTTCGAAAGAACTTCAAAATGAAAATTTTAAAAACAAAATATCTGTTGAAAAGTGGGTCAGTTTCTTTAATTCGTCTTCAAATATTGAATTTTATTTAGAGCTTTTAAAAATGTGTCAGTTCTTTTTTTGTATTCCTGGACAAAATGTGAACGTAGAACGTGTCTTATCGTTGATGGATTCACAATGGACAAAGGAACGGAATCGTTTAAAAGTAGGAACAATCAAATCGATTCTAGTAGTTGCCTACAACCTTAAAGATTTAAGCTGCAATAAGTTTTATAATACCCTTTTAAATTAAAAAAAGTATCTAGATCAAATTCGAGGCTCCCAAAAGTATGATACGTCCTCAGATGAGGAGGAAAATTAACATATTTATGTAAAATAATCTACTTGATATATATAATAATTATTTCTTTGAATTCAGCAATAATTTGAATTAATGTTTACTTAAGTTTTACTAATTATTATTATTTATTGTTTTTTATTATAATAAGTTTGTAGTTAATGCTTTTTTTATAAATATATATTTTTATGAAACGAACATTTGATCATATCTTTTATTTGGATGATGGTGAGGTGAGTGGCGGAGTATAACAGTAGAAGTTTGAATTTTAGAAAATGTTCTTTTTTTCTCAAACACGTTATGGACACCCTACCATATATACAGTCAGTCACAAAAGTAAGTACACAATATGCATTAAACTACTTTCTGTTGCAATAGCTTCATGATTGCATAATGTTGGCCTTGAAACAAGTTTGATCTGTTGTCCACCATGTATTCAGTTTGGATACATGCAAAAAAGGACCGTTATGTAAGCTCAACTCGTTGCTTTGGAGATAGCTTACAAAATTATACTAATTTTTATGACAAAAGTAAGTACACAGTTAGAATATTCCATTGTAACACTTGCACAAATACACACAATTTTTAAAAAAAAGTGAGTTTTTTTTCCAATTTTACATTTCCTTTATTTGTTTTGATTGTTTTTTATTCAAAACTAACACTTAAATAGGACAAAAGTTGATATGGCTCCTAGAGGTAACCAACTTTCACAAGATTTGAAGGATTTGATAATCAAGCATCATCTAGAAAACAAAAGCATAAGGGATATTACAAAAATAATTGATACAAGCCCATTTACAATTCCTAAAATAATAACAAAGTACCAACGAACAGGAAACACTAAAAATAAAGCCCGCAGTGGACGCCTACGTATCTTCACACCTGCAGAAAATCGATTCATTATCCGAAAAATCAAAACTAAACCTAAATTAAGTGCCCCAAAAATACAACAACAAGTCTCTGAAGAAATGTGTAAACAATGTAACCCCCAAACTATTCGGCGAATTTTAAAAAGTAATGGTTACAATGGTAGAAACATCAGAAAAATACCTTTTATAAATAAAATAAATAGAACAAAAAGAATTGAATTTGCAAAAGAGCATCTCAAATATAATGCAACATTCTGGAACACCGTTATTTTTCAGTCGAGAAGTTTAACATTCATGGCTCGGATGGAAGGGGTAAAGTGTGGATCTATCCACACGTTCCAGAATGTTACATTATATTTAAGATGCTCTTTTGCAATTTCAATTCTTTTTGTTCTATTTATTTTATTTATAAAAGGTATTTTTCTGATGTTTCTACCATTGTAACCATTACTTTTTAAAATTCGCCGAATAGTTTGGGGGTTACATTGTTTACAAATTTCTTCTGAGACTTGTTGTTGTATTTTTGGGGCACTTAATTTAGGTTTAGTTTTGATTTTTCGGATAATGAATCGATTTTCTGCAGGTGTGAAGATACGTAGGCGTCCACTGCGGGCTTTATTTTTAGTGTTTCCTGTTCGTTGGTAATTTTTTTATTATTTTAGGAATTGTAAATGGGCTTGTATCAATTATTTTTGTAATATTCCTTATGCTTTTGTTTTCTAGATGATGCTTGATTATCAAATCCTTCAAATCTTGTGAAAGTTGGTTACCTCTAGGAGCCATATCAACTTTTGTCCTATTTAAGTGCTAGTTTTGAATAAAAAACAATCAAAACAAATAAAGGAAATGTAAAATTGGAAAAAAAACTCACTTTTTTTAAATTGTGTGTATTTGTGCAAGTGTTACAATGGAATATTCTAACTGTGTACTTACTTTTGTCATAAAAATTAGTTTAATTTTGTAAGCTATCTCCAAAGCAACGAGTTGTGCTTACATAACGGTCCTTTTTTGCATGTATCCAAACTGAATACATGGTGGACAACAGATCAAACTTGTTTCAAGGCCAACATGATTGCAATCATGAAGCTATTGCAACAGAAAGTAGTTTAATGCATATTGTGTACTTACTTTTGTGACTGACTGTACATATATAAACGACATATAGAGAAATGAATAAAACAGGTCTGTTGAAATATATTTACATATGTATGTACACATGTATTTAAAACAAATATATTATTTTTTTTTAATAGTGGACGAATGAAAAATGACGTGTTAGTCCCTTCGCGGAAGCTTTCGCTACCACACTGCAGCGAAAAAATTGAAATCGGGAAGTGTTGTATCTTCGGTGTGATGATCAAGGTGATGACCGGGAGTTTTCCGAAAACTTTATCTTTCCTCGGGTCCATTTCCGAGAAACGCTTGTAAGTACATACCAACATTCATGAATTACAAATTGTCTCTAAATGCAAACAAACACATTTCAATTCTTTTACATTCAATAGTACATTTTCCAGCATGGAGTGCGAAAACGCTCCTTCAACATCCATCCAAAAAGAGCCTGAAGATAAAACTTCACATTTTTGTAAGTTATATATTATAATTTCGGTGTTGGACAAATAGGTACTTTTTTTATTTCAGAGTTCTAGACCACAGAAGAAGGATCCGATGCTGGAAAATGTCACTAAGCTCACCGATACGGTGACTGAACTTATCGGTATGAGGAGATCGGAAGCACCATCAGAGCCACTGTTGGAAAATTACACTCTTTTCGCAAATCAGGAAAAAGTTTATAAGCAACTGCCAAGTGAACTCGTTGAAGACTTGAGACTAAGCTTTCAGCAACAAGCAGTTTTTGTTTTCAGTGAAAAACAGCGAAAACGAAAACTGAAATCCCTCTCCCGGCTTAACTATTTGTGCTAGAGGGATGATTCAAAAGTCCTTGAGTTCTAATTTCTACCTCTAAGCAATGTGTAGGTGAAAGTGTTTGGTCGTGTTCCGATCCTGTGCATTTTTGTTTTGAGTTTTTGATCTAAGCAATCTGACTCTAATTGCATTTTTTTGTCATACCGATTCAAAAAAATATAGTAAACATTAATCCGAAAAACCGAAATAAGATTGAAAACTATTACAAAAAGTGGTTTCAAATTCAAAAATAAGGCCGTGTGTGAATAAAATGGGTTAAAATTTATTGAGCTGTGGAGCAGGTTAAAGTGTGTTTAAATTTGACGTTTCTAGTGATAGAGAAATTTGTTCTTGCTTTTGCATTCAAACCACGAAACATAACTTACTCCACGCTCTCTTCTCTGTTTAATTGAATTTCTCGTTAAAATGCGTTGATATTTTAAAAAAATACTTTAAATTTGTCATTTTTTCTAAACCAAATACGAATTTATTGTTTTGTTTGTTTTGAATATATAACAGATATCAGCTATGAAAACAATTTTTCAGTGTTACCACACCGAATAAATCAATTAATCAAAATGGTAATTTTGTTTGACTATTTTTGACTGTTGTTTTAAAATATGACATTAGAATCGAGAACAATAAATAAAAAAGATTAGTTTCAGAGACTTTTTGTTCACCCTGTTTTCTTAGAAATATGTTTTGTAAGAGAAATTATTTTTCCATGAAAAGGAAACCAATTTTTGTTCAGGGAAATTTCTTAAATTATCGAGGGAAATTTGTTTAACCTATGCAGAAATCTTGGTTAGAATAATTGTTTTAACGCAATTCGCACAGCAAATGGCTAAATTTGATCCCACCTCAAACAAGACGTCAAATTTTAATCGTGGTAGAAGTTTTAACGCAAATTTTAACGCAATTCACACACGGCCTAAATCACAAAGAACTATTACATTAAATGCATAAATATATCTTTAAACAAAAGAAATTGTTTACATAATCAACTTCCTCAACCTGAACAAGGAGAGATTCCCCCTGCTTGGGACAGCACGGTTCTGGTGAGTTTTCTCCCGTTCTTATTCTCACTCATCACATCACGATCACATCAAGAAAGGAAAACACTCAATCCGATAAAATTCAATTCACGAACCGAACTCTTACTTCAAAATTTGAGAAGAATAATTTTCGATTAAAAGACACTTGGTCTTTGAAATTGTTTTTCTTTAACACCCAAAACATTTTCAAAAAGACACAGCAACAATTCTTCAGAGCAAATATTCACTAAATTGACAATCAAATATAAAAGTACAAACAAAACACAAGGCAATACCATCTGTCACTTGTGGTCCCCTTACGCTAGAGGCTCACAGTTTAATAGACATTTTAACAAAACAGCAATGGGTGACACAAATGCCAAACTAGTCAAAATAATAAATGCAATAGGCAATTTAAAAATCGAACTCACAAACGAAAAAAAAAACAGAAACACAGAACTTAAAATCTAAATTGGACAAAATTGCAGAAAACCAAACAAATATTGAGAAAAAACAAATTTATCTTGAGGGAAAAATAAAATATATAGAAAGAACTCAAAAACGCAAAAATATAGTCATCTACAACATCAAAGAAATAGAGAAGGATAACATTTCCCTACAAAACTATGTACTTGAATTCTTAAACAACATTTTAGTTGTCAATACACACATCAGTGAATTAGACTTTGTATGACGCATCGGAAAAAACGTGAAAAAGCACGACCGATCTTGTCGGTTTTATATCACAAATAAAAAATGTGCACGACTGGGTCGTACGAACTTGCTCCTGCATGCTAAAACTAAATATTTATGATTACTTTAATTGCAAAAAGTAGTGTTAAAATAAGAGATATACTTTAAGCAATTCTGATTACACTCTTACTTACAGCTTACACTTAACTCAAAAAAAAAACTCAATATATAAAAATAATTAGAATTCATTAAAAAAATTAAAATTTGAAAATGAACCTCGTAAAAACATTTCATTCCAAAAATTTAAATTCCAAACAAATTCAAACCTTATTCTTGATTTATTGAATTTTTTTTTTGAAAATCGTCGGAGCCGTTTTTTTTTAAATTAATTTTTTATATATAAAATTTTTCAAAAATGTTTTAAAATTAATTTGGGTATGCAGTTTTTAAGACTATTTAAATATACATATTATACTCCAATTTGGATTTTTAAAATTGATCCGTTTTTGAGATACAGAATTTTGAAAAAAAAAGTTAAAAATATTTTTTAAAAATCCAAAAAAAAAATTTAAATTTTTTTGAAAACAAAATATTATTTGAACAATATATACGTACTTTCAAAAAAAAACTTACGCTGATCGGACTTTCAGTTTTCGAGAAAATCTAATAACAAAAAAACGGTTCTATGGGAGGTACCGTTTTGGAGCAATACAAACATTTTTTTTTCACATAAAATACATTAATGTTTAAAAAAATTAAACTCGAGAAAGTTTAAAAAAAATCGATCGGGCCGTTTTGGAGAAAAAAAATAGTTTTGGTTTTTGGCCAAAAAATCGTATGGTGGCTACCCTAAATTTTGATCTTAAAACAAAAATAAAAAATTTGAAGTCAATCGGACCAGTAGTTAAGGCTGTAGATGCCTGTAAACTTTCCGACAGACAGACAGACGGAATCGCCGGACCCACTTTTTTCGACTTCTCTACCATCGTAATGTCATATCTCATCCTCATCTCAAATTTTTTTTTTTTACGAATTCAATACTTGCCATATATTCTATATGTCGCAAGTAAAAAGGATCATGAGAAACATAAAAGATGATATGATGAAAAAGGACATGACAAAAGAAGACATGAACATAACAATCAAAGAAAATAATGCAGCAACAAAACCTGCACAAAATACACTTAATAAAGAAAATAATGATACCCGAAATAATAACAATCAATCAAATAAAAGAAGTTATGAATACGAACCATATACATCCAATAATAGAACTACCTTAACAGGAACGAAAAAACTCAAACATGACAATGAACAAGCAAACATTACAACATTTTTTAAGAAAAACCCTAAAGATATAAACAATGCAACCACTTTACAATAGCAAATAAACACACAATTTTTAACATCACAAACAAATGACGACACAAAGAATCACCCAAATATAACTTCCTCAAGCCGGCTGGCCACCGTGAGGAATGAAGGCTCAAACCCCCCATTAATATTACAACCTACTAAACCTACGGAAAAAAGAAGTAACAACATCAACTTATTGAATATATGCACATTTAATACACGAACTCTATCTATGGAAGAACGACAGCAAGAAATAAGACTAGCGCTATCTGAGATCAACTGAGACTTGATTGGTTTAGCTGAAACCAGATTATTCGGTCAAAAAATCCTAGAATTTGACAATGATATATTCTGCTATATTGGAGAAACTAGGGGCCTATATGGAGTCGGTCTTTTAATAAGAAAATATTTAAAAAAGGACATCATAAACATACGCTTTTTCAATGAAAGAGTCTGTTCGATTACCCTAAGAATTCAAAATACAAAAATGACAATTATCCAAGTTAACGCTCCTACAGAAAAAGCCTCTGATTCAGAAATTAGTATTTTTTATGATGATTTTTTATGACTTGACCTTGCCTACCAAGAGACGAAATCCGAGGTTATGTATGTCATAGATGACTTTAATGCCAAACTCGGACGACGTGAAGAATATGAAGAAAACACAATGGGAACATTTGGATATGGACAAAGAAACAAGAGAGGAGAAATACTCTTATCATGGCTTCAAAAAACTAACATGGTATTTGCAAAATCTTTTTTCAAGAAAAAGGACAAAAACAAATGGACATGGAGATCACCAGATGGAAGCACAAAAAATGAAATTGACCTCGTCTTAACTAACAAAATCTCAACAATAGCAGACGTCTCAGTACTTAACAACTTCAAATTTGACAGTGATCATCTACAAAGAGCTAAAATAAAAATCGACCATCAAACATTAAGAAGAAGCCAACAAAAACTTGGTATACCCCAAAAGATAGAAACTGAACAATTACAGAGATACAATGATCTACTTTCAAGAAATATATCACAACACTTAAATTTTGAAAACACTAGCATAAATGTCCAATCGACTTATGTAGAACTTAAACAAATAATAAAACAATCTGCCAAACACACGATAATGAAACGAACATCACAAAAAAACAATAAAATCTCAGACGAGACAATGCAACTCATTAATCTAAGAGAAACATTAAGAAATGAAACAAACCAAACAGAACCAGATAAAATTTTACTAAAAAAAACTTACGAAAAACAATTAAGACTAAAACTAAAGAAGACATTCAAAATTTCAACGAAAGCGCTATTAAAAATATACTACAAACTACAAAATCAATAAAAAAGACAAAAACATTTCTGAATCACAACAAGGAATGGATAATTTCAATGAAAAACAAGTCGAATACATTGACTAAACGACTTGATATAAATGAAGTAGCAACAAGATTTTTTGAATCTTCGTTCAATTCAAAATGTGAACCAGATACTCAAAATACAACAACGTCAAATCCACTGAATTTGACGAGCACCGACATCGAAATCGCTATTGACGAATTGAAAAACGAAAATAGCCCAGACAGTGATGGAATTGAAACCGAAATGATAAAATATGCAAAACCCACTCTTACACCAATTTTGACGAAACTATTCAATGAAATTATTAAAACTCAACATATTCCGACACAATGGCAAGAAAGCACCATCATTCTTCTGCACAAAAATGGAAACCACTATGACATCAACAACTATCGACCCATCAGCATTATATCGACATTATATAAGCTTTTTTCCAAGACACTATATAATAGAATGAAAAAATCGCTCAATGACAATCAACTCAGGGAACAAGCCGGTTTCAGGGAAGGATACTCGACGTCAGATCATCTTCAGACGATAAACCAACTGATCGAAAAACACAACGAGTTTAAAAACCGCTATACCTACTTTTCATTGATTTTACCAAAGCCTTTGACACAGTGGAACACAACTACATCTGGACTGCACTAAGGAATCTGTTATATCTTCTTGATTACTGACTTCAATATAATCATTTACAGTTTATATGAGACAACCAACTTATAATTTATATAGCATGACATCTGAGACATGAGAGTTTCAATAACTGTTATACAATATATAACATCTCCCATACTAAGATTTTTATATATATACTAGCAAAATCCCTGCCCGCTTTGCAGGGCTTCGGCAAACAACGGTCGTGATATTAGGGATTGGCTGGATGAAGAATACGGTATTCGATGGATTTGCAGAAATGGAACATTATTCCTAGAAATATCGTGTCTGTACTTGCTAATCTGATGAATAATCTATTGGTTTTTCAATTCTCTTATATCAATTTTTTAGTTCATGTACCCATTAAAGAAACCCCAAATTTAACTATCTGAGAAGAGTTTAGGTAGTCAGGGTTTTGACAGCAAGCCAGGTAGGCATAATTATACTTTAAACCCTCTTCAGGATTGCACAGTGTTATACATTTTCTTAAAACTATCAATTCTAGGGAAATTATGAAATGCTGCAATAAATATATTGAAAAATAAAAATATAAATTCTATTTTCTTACCTGTTTTAGATTTTGACAAGTATCATAAAATATATGGGTTTTTGTATGCACTTATCAATGAGATTTTATTTTGTAATTCTTTTAGTTATAAGGTAAAAATGTTTTTTACGCATTATTTAAAATCACATCCCAAAGGATGGCAGACAAATTACAGGATACCCTGTATAGTTGACCATGAACAAAACAGGAATTTGTAAATCAATAGCACATATTTTTAACAATTGACCTTGCACAGGGCCGGCCTTAGCCACTTGGAGCCCCAGGCGAGTCAAATATTTGGCGCCCTTTTTTTATTTTAAAACATACAACTTCCTTCTCCAGAAATAAAAAGCATGGAACTTGTATCTCTCTTATAAAATTGCAAGTTGATGAAAAAGTAGAATTTATGCTTGAAAGAATATTACGTGAAGACTCGAACCTCCTTATGCTATTTACTATGCTTACACTGCACTCAATAAGAGTTAATTTTGTTGAAAAATGCACACTCATCGAAAGTAGAACGAAACTCAATTTAGGCATTATTTGACGATTAATTTCTTCACAAATTCTCTTAAACCTAGATCTAGTGAATCTTGGTCTTGCGTCTTATTTATTTTGACAGGGAATTCAAGCCGAACTGGTAGCCCATTTGCCATTGACTTCTTTACGGCTAGTCTTGTTCTAAGTACTGCAAATTTTAAGTTGATTGATGTTCCGAAACATAGAAATTGACGCTCATTCTTTCAGAGTTAAGAAATGTGGTGGCAGTCCTGGAACATGAATCAAAAATATTCAAAAACTCCGTCTCGTCGTAAAATTTTCTATATCGTTTTCATTTTTGTAATTCCGTCAAACTTTTTGTGGCCAAAAAATTGTGCATTTATTTATCTCGTTCAAAATAAATTGTTGCATCGATTTTAGAAAGACTTTTATCTGCACCAGCTAATATAGCACTTCAACTCAACTTAACGTGATTTTTGTAATTTTGTTTACACTTGGAAAGACATCTTGAATCAAGTGAAATTATTCCATTTCCAATGTCCAATAATTGCTTAGGAAATTCTGCTGCAGATACATCGTTTAGTAACTGCACACAAATATATGTGGCCAATGTAAGTTTCTTGAAATACCGCCGTAAAATAAAAGGTTTTAAATAACTCAATTCGTCTGCAGCAGTTGACCGTAGTATAATCGGCCAAGTTTGTCCTCAACAGCCAAAAGTTATAGGGCTCCAAATTCTTCAAGTTATGGGATTAAAGGCTTAAAGAACATTTTTGTGCGCCATTGTGCACTCATCCAACACAACAATTCGGCCATTGCCGACTTTTTTTTTTTAAATGGTCATGTCGGTTTAAGACTAATGACGCGCTCGCAATTCCAGAAGAAGCAGGAGCCAATGCTTCCCCCTTCCACCGGGCTCATCACAAAAATATATACCAACACTTTGATTGATCACACCTTGCATAATGGTGTAATACACATATGTACTTTTGTTGATCATGTAACTTCGTCTCAATAGTTTGCAGAAATATTCGTAATCCAATGCAATTTGATTAGTGTCTTTAACGAAGTATTGTTTGATAAAGAACATCTTACGCTATACGACTTCGAGCAACCAATTCAATTGTGGCAATGCTTTATTCACAAAACGATTGTGTACACAGATGTGCCAGTTCAATTTGAAAGCATTCAGTTCTCCATCAGATTAGCATTTGCAATGACAATGACTATTGACTCAAGGCCAACAAATTTCTGTTTGTGGGTTAGATTTGAGCACACCATGTTTTTCACACGGACAACAATTATACGTGGAAAACCTCCAGTTTTCATGTGTTGATCACATTTTATAAATGACATTTTCCATCAAGGTTCACAACATTATAAATATGACTCTATCTCTCACATACTCATATTCCAGATACGGACTCACTAATAACAATAAGATATTTTTTTTCATACTCTAGAAATTTCATACAACAAAACAACGTTTGCCGGGTCAGCTAGTTCAAATATAATTTCATATTTTCACTGACATTTTTTTTTTTTGATCGAATAAAAATATTTGTCTCAATTCTCAGATAAAATTGAGTATTCGTATATTGATCAGTTTTTTTTGTAGTGCGAAATAAAAAATTGTTTTTAACAACTGAACCATTTGTGATTTGAAAAGTATACATTTTATTTTTGCTAAACCTTCTACCCTAAAACCTCTTGCATTTAGAGAAATAATTAGGAAAATCGGTTAACCAGTGTGCCCGGTTAGCGAACGAACACAAAAATTAGGCTGTTCTTTTATATATATAAATATAAATATTTTTTTTTTTTTATAATTCACAAAATTTATTTCATAAGAACAATCTTAATTTAAATTTTGAAGTATAATAATATAATATACATCTAACACAATAATTATTTGTGATCAAACTATTGAATCAGTAGGTCTTCCAGACCTAGTAAAATAGTTACCAGAAGGAGTGCTTTTATTTTCACTTATATTTTTTTCCGTTGATTTTTCAAGGCTTGGTTGGCTGGCCTTGTTTTCTTGGTTTTCCGAGTGCCCACTCAATTCAAAATCAAGTGATTTAAATTGTGGCTCATGAACGGATTGTCTCAAATGACTTGAATTGCGCCGGAGTAAACTTCTATCTTCTGTTTTCACATAATAGGATCTCGGAGTATCGTGGGGCTTAACTATCTGTGCTAGCTCCCAAATTTTATTCCTCTGTATAACTACATTTTCACCTGAGTTGAAATTTATTTCTTTTTCGTTCTTTATGTTCCTAGCATGTAAATTTTTATAATTTTGTTGATGCTTTTTTATATCACTAATTGGGTTCTGAATAACCTTTGGCTTTAAAAAACATTCTTGTATTGGAATTTTTGATCTTAAGATTCTACTCATCAAGAGCTGAGATATGGAGTAGCATTTATACCGGCTATTTGAGAATTTCTATAAGACAACAAAGCACTAAAAATGTCTTTTCTTTCTTCATTAGCTTTTTTAATAATTGTTTTGCAATATGCACCCCTTTCTCTGCCAACCCGTTCGACCGAGGGTACATTGGACTTGAAGATGTCAAAATACTGTTCCATTCACTTGCAAATTTCTTAAAATTGTAGGAGTTGAAGGGCATATTATCACAAATTATTTGATTGGGTATACCATGAGTTGAAAAAATATCTTTTAATACTTAGCTAACTGACAGCGTAGTTTTATTTGAAAGTGGTTTTAATTCTAACCATTTCGAAAGGTAGTCAACAAGAACAAGATAAGGCTTATTTTGATACTCTAAAATGTCACACCCTACTTTGTAAAAAGGAATATCTGGTATTTCTTGCGGAATCAAGGGTAGTTTTACATTTGATCTTTGAAATTTTTCGAAGACTCTACATTGAGTAATTAGTTTTTCAATGTTTGAAGATATGTTTGGCCAATAAATAGACATTCTTGCCATAGCTTTGGTTTTCGTCATCCCCAAATGCCCTTCATGGAGTACTTGCAGTAATTGTGCTCGCAACTTACTAGGAACAATAACGCGTTTTCGGAAAAGTAATAACTCATTTTCATAATAAATTTCATATCTTATTGGCCAATATTTTTTTATTAAATAATCAACTTTTTTTAATTCATTTGGCCATCCAGTTTGACACATTTGGATCAGTAAATTAAGTTCTCTATCATCTCTCATTTCTTTTTTAATAAGATTAACACGACTGTCTGCGATTTCTACACTGTGGACAATTTCATTCAGAGAGGGATCAATGTCATGATTATTTTTCGATTGAATTTAGTTCCTGGATAAAGTATCGGCTATAAACATATTTTTTCCTGGTATATACTCAATTTGTAAATCATATTTTAAAAGTTTTAGTTTCATTCTTTGTAATCTACTGGAATGAACTTGTGAAATAGGCTTTTTCATAATAGCTACAAGAGGCTTATGATCAGTACCACACAAAATCATTGTTTTTCCTTAGAAGTTCTCGAAGAGAAGACGTTAACTCAGATAGGTTGGGTATAAAGTTCCTCAAATAATTAATGAAACCTAAAAATAAAAAAATTAAAAATAAATCTTTTTTATTTTCAGATATTTGTAATGCCTTTATTGCTTCGATTCTAGTTAAATCAATTGAAATACCATTTTTAGAAAATAAATATCCTAAGTATTTAACTTCTGTCAGTTTATATTGTAATTTACTAGCATTGAATTTTATGTTAATCTCTTTTGCTCTTTTCATTACACATTCTAGATTACTATCATGCTCTTGTTTACTTCTTCCTCCTACTAGAATGTCATCGAAATAAACAAAGGTACCTTGCAAGGCACCAAAATATTTTGTGTTTAACTTTTGAAATAATTCGGGTGCAAAACTAACTCCAAAAGGCAAACGCAAAAATTTGTACAACCCATATGGTGTACTGAAAGCACAATAATCGCTACTTTCACTATCTAAAGGCACTTGCCAAAATCCAAAATCAAATCAATGACTGTAAAATATTCCATACCTTCAAACGCTGTTGTTAAATCTTCGAGACGTGGAATTTCAAATGGTTCTTTCTTTACATTTAGATTTAACTCGCGTGGATCTAAGCATAATCGTATTGATTTATCTGGTTTTTCAATCAAAACGAGGTTATGAACAAAATCAGTTGGGTAATCTATTTTCTGAATTATTTTCAACTTTTCCAATTCTTCTAATTTCGTTTTCAACTTCGGTTTCAGACTTTTCGGAATTCTACGTGGAGCTTTAACGCTTCCTTTTGCGCCTTCATTTAAATAAATTTTACACCTATCCAGATAGCAACCTAGTCCATTGAAAACGTACCTGTTTTTGTTAATAAATTCATGTTTTTCTTTCTCATCATCTATTTGTCCAAGTTGCAATTTTATTTGATCTACGTTTTTCAATATACCTAACTTCAAACAAGTGTGTAGCCCTAATATTGGTGACGATTTAACATTTGCGATTACAAAACAAGTGTTTATTTTAACATCATTGTGACTTACCTGTAAGAATGTCATACCTAGCACATTTATTTGGAATCCACCGTAGGCTTCTAATTTAATTTCTGTACTTTGCAACTCATAGTCGATATAAAGTTTCCGAAACAATTCAGTCGGTAAAATATTAACTTCAGATCCAGTATCGATCTTAAAATTAACACACTTCCCACCAACATTAACCTTTTCAAACCAACCCGAACGATTTTTCTCTACTGAACTAACAACCACTGATTTAATAGTGAGATTATTTACATCTGGATAATTATTATTTATACTTTCTACACTATTTGTCAAATTATCATTATCTATATAATACATTTTTCTACTAGGGCATGCATAATAAAAATGGTTGAACTGTCCACAATTTTGCACTGCTTTCCTTTAGCCGGGCACATCATAGGTTTATGTCGATAAGTACACTTGCTGCAGTTTTGTAAATTGTCTGTTTCATCTTGTCTTCTCATTTTATAGTTGTTTGTTCGCCTTCATTGGCTGTTTCCCTCTCTTTGGTTGAAAACCCCTCTCTGACTGTATATCCTCCTCTTTGGCTAGGCCCTCCTGGATGGTTGCAGTGATATCCTATTGCATTTTCATTCTCAACGCCGCTGCCGCCGTCATCGTCATTCTTGTTCTTCATAAACCTTGTTTTTCTCCTGATAGCATGAACAGTTGATTGCGATTGTACGTCTCTTGCTTGATCATGTGTAATTTCCGCTATTCTGCAGAACTCAGCTGCTTTCGATAGTGTCAAGTCAATTGCTGCATTCTCAAAAGATTTTCTTGGGAATCTCCATCTCTTATCCCCAACACAATACGGTCTCTTATCATCTGATCGGTGACACTTTCTGATGTACAGTTGAAATCACATTTTTTGGCTTGGCTAACGATGTCAGTGAAAAAACTATCAAACTGTTCCCCAGGCTGCTGTACTCTTGAGTAAAATTTGAACCGTTCATAAATGATGTAGTTTTTTGATTGACAATATGAGTCAAAATGTTCCAACACTTTATCGTACACCTTAGAATCTTCCTCCGATATGTTAAAAGTTTCGTAGATTTCAATGGCTTTTTCGCCCATTGAATTTAAAAGCTTAGCAATTTTTACTTCATCTTCGAGAGCTTTACCTTTCGTAGATGCTTGTACGTATATGGAAAATAGTTTTTTAAATTTTGTCCACTCGTTACTCACGTTTCCTTCAAACTTAAAGGACCGGGTGCTCTTAATTTATCCATTTTCTTTCATGAGACATGAGAGTTTCAATAACTGTTATACAATATCTAACAGAATCAACAAATTCATCCGGACTTTATTAATACCATGAAAAGTATATACAAAAACAACAAGGCCAAGATAAAAACACACAAAATCGGAAGATCCTTTAATATCAAGAGAGGAGTTCGTCAAGGTGATCCACTATCACCACCTCTTTTATCAGCCGTTCTTGAGGATATCTTTCGACACCTCAACTGGAAAAAAAGTGCACGACTGGGTCGTATTAACTTGCTCCTGCATGCTTAAACTAAATATTTATGATTACTACTAATTGCAAAAAGTAGTGTTAAAATAAGAGATATGCTTTAAGCAATTCTGATTACACTCTTACTAACAGCTTACACTTAACTCACTAAAAAAAAAAACTCAATATATAAAAATAATTTGAATTCATTAAGAAAATTAAAATTTGAAAATGTACCTCGTAAATACATTTCATTCCAAAAATTTAAATGCCAAACAAATTCAAACCTTATTCTTTATTTATTGATTTTTTTTCTTTTAAAATCGTCATAGCCGTTTTTTTTAAATTAATTTTTTATATATAAAATTTTTCAAAAATGTGTTAAAATTAATTTGTCTATGCAGTTTTTAAGACCATGCAAATATACATATTATACTCCAATTTGAATTTTTAAAATTGATCTGTTTTTGAGATACAGAATTTTGAAAAAAAAGTTAAAAATATTTTTTAGAAATCCAAAAAAAAATTGAAATTTTTTTGAAAACAAAATATTATTTGAACAATATATACGTACTTTCGAAAAAAACTTACGCTGGTCGGACTTTCAGTTTTCGAGAAAATCTAATAACAAAAAAACGTTTTTTTTTTTTACATAAAATACATGAATGTTTAAAAAATTAAACTCGAGGAAGTTTAAAAAAAAATCGTAGGAGCCGTTTTGGAGAAAAAAAGTTTTGGTTTATGGCCAAAAAAATCGTATGGTGGCTACCCTAAATTTTGATCTTAAAACAAAAATAAAAAAAAATGGGATAATGAATTTTAGCTCAAACCTCTAATTTTCAAATTTGAAGTCAATGGGACCAGTAGTTAAGGCAGTAGATGCCTGTAAACTTTCCGACAGACAGATAGACGGAATCGCCGGACCCACTTTTTTCGACTTCTCTATCATCGTAATGTCATATCTCATCCTCATCTCAATTTTTATGTCGCAAGTAAAAATATGGACTGGATATTTGAGGACAAAAACTCAACAATTTGAGATTTGCAGATGATATAATGCTTCTTTCTCACTCACCCGACGAAATACAATGAATGATAAACGAACTCTCAGATATATGCTCAAAATACGGACTCTCTCTAAATCTGACAAAAACAAAAGCCAAGACAAGCCACATAAAAGTGGACATACTACTCTCGGACAAAAAATGAATACGCTCACGATTTAATATATCTCGGTCAACTTAAGTCATTAACGAATCAAGAAGAAAAGGAAATAAAACGCAGAATTGACAACGGCTGGAAACAATATTGGAACCAGTGATGCCAGACTTTTGAAATGCAAAGTCCCACGATAAATATCAAAAAACCCATTTTGTCCCACGTCATCAACCGAAAAAACCATAAATATCCCACGAAGTGTAAAACAAAAATAAAATGTTTGCTTCCCTATAAAAATACTAAACACAAAATTTGTTTACAACCAAAGTTATTTTCTTATTAAATTATTAAAGTAAAAACGAAAGTAATAAAACTCAATAAATAAAATTTATCAGAAAAAAAAAACTTTAAAGAAAATCACATACGTAGGTAGTTCATACATATTCATTTTGGGTAAATTTATTTTTTTAATTATATACTTTGGAATTATGCAGGGCTAAGTGCTCCTCATTTATTTCAAAATTGTGCCAGTAAATATTCTTGGCCTGAAATGATGACCTTAACAAACAAATAGAATTTATCAAATCCTTCCCGAAGCGATTTCTCTTTTTAGACTTGATATTGGTTATCACTGAAAAAATACACTCGGCTTCTGCATTTGAGTACCTACGGAAAACTTAAGGCCGTTTTAACCAAAACGTCAAGGTTAGGAAACATGAGTTCATCATCGAAGTTTTTCATGCGACAAATCTCGAACCAAATTTCATCAATAGGAAGTTTTTTAAGCGAAGTTTTTTTCTCATCATCAAGAACAACCGAAATACTTTTGAATTCTTCAATTACTTTATTAGATATTTTAATGTCAATTGTTTTAACAATATCGGCAATTGAGAAATGTCTGCTATTACACACATTTAAAACAATATTTGGTCGAGAAATTGAAGTTGGGCAACCGCAGCATCCTCAAAAGGCATTCGGGTGATTAGCTCAGACACGGATGTCTTATAAAATGTCTGTTTGTCTGTCTGTTCTGTTTCCGCAGTCCAACGAGGTCAAGGATACTTCGCATTCATGACCCAAAAAAAATATTTTCTGTGATATCCATCACATAATCATTAGAGTCTTTTAAAATTGAGAGCTGAACATCCCAATTTAATTCGAAGAACTCAGTTTTCATAAAAAAGAACACAATCTTAAAACTAAAATCTTGCATTCCTGTACAATGCAGTGTACTTAGTTCACTTAGTACTTTTTGGTTTTGGAAGAGGGCATTAAATTGATTAAAAATTGCCAAAACATGTTTTAAAAAATAAAAATAAGATTTTACTTTATGGTCAATAAGCTGCTCGTAAATTTTTGTTGCTTTTTTTCGCTTATCTTCAAAAGAAGCTAAGTGGAAAAATGACTTTAGAACGTCCCAATTTTCGATCAGTCTTACAACACAAGGATGCACAGAAAGCCAGCGAGTTTTTGATGGCTTCAAAATTTGTCTTGCTTCGAAGCCAAAGTATTCCTGAAATTCAATCAACTCAGCTGAGCATTTCGCACATTCAGAAACATATGACGATATGTCTCTCATCAGCTCTTCTACCTCTTTTGGAAGTTCTTTGCTTGCATGAGAAGCGACGACGAGTGCAGAAGAATGGCATAAGCACTTCATCAAAATTATATTGGGGTTTACTTGCCGTAATTTTGTAAAAATGGAGGAATACTAACCTATCATTACATTTGCGTTGTCAGATGCCATTCCTACTATGTTACACAAATGAATATTCTTGTCATTCATGACATTTACAAATTGGTCAAACAATGCATTTGCCCCGGAATCCAATGCATTGATGTTTACCATTTGGAGGATTCTTGTGTTGGCCTTTCCAGTGTCGGGATGAACAAATCTTGCTAGACAGCACATATATTTAACGTTCGTTGAATCGGTGGTTTCATCAACAAGAACCAAACATTTGTTTTTTCTTAGGATAAGCACTAGCTCGTTTTCTTCTACTGAAGCAAGAACGTTTTGAATAAGTTTCGAGCATTTTGTTCTCCCGAGAGTAACGCCAGACAATATTTTCGAGTCTGGGAAAATATTCCTTTAACAACGGGACAAGGTGCTCTACAACCTCATATGCAACGTTGTGCTCGGCGAAGAAAGCACACAATTTTAACTCAGCTACTTTGGTTTCATCTTTGGACGTAGTCAATTTAGAAAACATCGAACTCACCGAGGCTGCCTGTTGGATTGCCTAAACGTTTGCAATATGCTTTTCTCTTGTGCTATGTCTAAGAATTTCGCTTTTCCTGCATTGCATTGACACACCACAAGGCTTGCAAAATGCTTTGCAATCATCTGAACTAACGGGCATCATCCAACCTTTGAATTTGGGCTTTTCTTGCCACCTGGCTTGAAACTTTTTTATTTTGTTTTTCCGACATTATTCTGCAATTATAACAAACAAAACTGATTTAAAACAAAAAACACGAGAAGAAACAGACAAACAGAAAGAAAAATAGAATTTGTAGCTTCCGTTTATTGTATTTGTATGTTGTCCTACCTATACTATCAATTCTGTAGTAATATGATAGAGAAACGAAAATAATGTTACATGTATACACTTTATATTCCTACCTCTCTATATCTCTGTATGTTAATCTATTGTAATGTGTACACACTTTGTAACTCCGCCTCTCTATACAGGGGCGATTCCTCAAAGTAACCAAGTATATCGGCGGTAAACCAAGGATTTCAAAAAATAAATGTATTTTCAGATATTAAATATTCTTTGGCAAATCAACGGTTCAAACATTTATAGTTTCAAACACTTTAATAAATGCCTGAACACAAAAAAAAAAACAAAGTTTAGCGCAAAAAAAAAGCGATTCCCTTTAACCCAGATACACCGCTTTGCTACCGTAAACAATTGCGGTTACTTTTTTCATACAATCTTCAAAAACAGTATACACAAACATTCCAATAAACGCCTGTAAAAATGTAAACGCAAAAAAAAAATTGATTACCTTATCCCTTCCTTTTGAGGAGAATTTGGCATACACAAAAAATCTCTGATATCGTAAAAATTTGCGGTAAAAAAAAAGAGAAGGTTAATCGCAAAAAAAAGCGATTCCCTTCGACTGAAAAGGCAGCGACAACCGACAACGTACAACATAGAAGGAGAATACAGAAACAGCAACAGATACACATTTTTAACTCTTAAGCAACTTTCGTGCTTGTTGTCGTAGTGTTTCTATATCAATTAGCACGACGACGTACGACAACGCAACGCACGTATTCGCCAATGCGAAGCGATTATGCTCATAGTGACTGTTTTTATTTTTCTGTATCTATTATAAGAATATGACAGTCAATATAGCAAAGGTAAAGAAAGAAGAAAATTAGGACAGCCAAAATTTTCACGATAGAATAATCGAAAACTGTACAAAATTTGAGAGACGTGCAGACTTTACTTATCGTTGATTTTTACTTGCGACATAAAGAATATATGGCAAGTATGTATTGAATTCGTAAAAAAAAAATTTGAGATGATGATGAGATATGACATTGCGATGATATGGAAGTCGAAAAAAGTGGGTCCGGCGATTCCGTCTGTCTGTCAGTCTGGAAGTTTACAGGCATCTACAGCCTTAACTACTGGTCCGATTGACTTCAAATTTGAAAATTAGAGGTTTGAGCAAGAACTCATATCCCAATCTTTTTTATTGTTGTGTTAAGATCAAAATTTAGGGTAGCCACCATACGATTTTACTGGCCAAAAACCAAAACTTTCAATTTTCTCCAAAACGGCTCCTACGATTTTTTTAAACTTCCTCAAGTTTTATTTTTTTAAACATTCATGTATCTTATGTAAAAAAATTTGTATTGCTCCAAAACGGTTCCTCCCATAGAACCGTTTATTTGTTATTAGATTTTCTCGAAAAATGAAAGTTCGATCAGAGTAAGTTTTTTTTTGAAAGTACGTATATTGTTCAAATAATATTTTGTATTCAAAAAAATTTCAAACTTTTTTTTGGATTTAAAAAAAAATATTTTTAGTATTTTTTTCAAAATTCTGTATCTCAAAAACCGATCAATTTTAAAAATTCAAATTGAAGTATAATATGTATATTTACGTGGTCTTAAAAACTGCATACCCAAATAAATTTTAAGACAATTTTGCAAAATTTTATATATAAAAAATTAATTTAAAAAAAACGGCTATGACGATTTTCAAAGAAAAAAAATCAATAAATAAAGAATAAGGTTTAAATTTGTTTGGCATTTAAATTTTTGGAATCAAATGTATTTACGAGGTACATTTTCAAATTTTATTTTTTTAATAAATTCTAATTATTTTTATATATCTCTTTTTTGTATATCTCTTATTTTAACACTACTTTTTGCAATTTTTGTAACATAAAAGTAATCATAAATATTTAGTTTGAGCATGCAGGAGCAAATTCGTAAGACCCAGTCGTGCACATTTTTTATTTACTACTGATTTTATTACTATTTATTATTAATGTAAATATTTATTTAGGTACGACGTACGACAGTATATTTGTGTACTTTTAGTATTCGTTTCATTACTATTTTTTTCAATTAATTCATCTCTTTTACCATTATAAAAATATACGTGCATTGATATGAATTCTGTGTTCCGTTTGTTTTGTAAAATCATTTTTGTTTGTTTTGCAAACATAAATCGCTTACTATAACTTTTTTTTATTATTACTTATTTTCGTATTTTAGTTTTCATTTAACTCACAATTTTTCACCAGATAAAATAAACATTTTAAAAATTTTATCATAAATTATAAAAAAAAAACTTTTGAACAACAAGAGTTTTGAGTTTTTTTTTTTTATTATTGTCTTAACTTTCCCGAGAGTCGTAGTTAAACCAAGGATGAGGACCAGGAATCGCCACTGTCTCTATATTTCTATACTTAAATGAGTATACACTATTTATCTCTGTCACTCTAATATTGTCTAATTGCTGAATAGTTATGTAGCAAAAGTTTTATTTGTAGTTGTAAGTAATTGTGTATACACTCTTTAGAGTTTCCCCTACACTCTAGTGGTTAAGAGGAGAACTTCGTTAAGCATCGAGAAGTTTCAGCACCTACTAGAACATAGTAGTTTCTCGAACTTATTCGAGTTATATAAATACGCGCTTGTTGTCGAAGCAAAAATTAATTGAATGCGAACAACTATAAAGTAAAGACACTGTGTTTGAAAGTAATAATTGAAAGTGTTGAATAAATAAGTTTGTGAGTGATTTGAATAAAGTGAATTTGTGTTTTATTTGAAAAGAGAATAAGTTTTAATTATCGGACCAAGCTGAATACAACATTGGTGTCAGAATTAGGGATTAAGACTTATTGAAAATAAAGCAATGAACAGTGATTAAATAATTTTGTGCAAAGAAGTGAAATTAAAAAAAAAAATGAGTAAAGTGTTGAAAGACTTAACTGTCCCTGAGCTAAAGGCCGAAATAAGCAAATAAGCATGTATGCGTGATTCTGTTTTCAATTCCGACTTCAAATTCGGAATCGGGGTTCTGTTCTATACAGAACAAGAACTGTCATCTTGTGCCAAGTGACCTATTTCAGAGTGGGGCAGGAGTGAAAACGAACTCGTTAAACGGCTGCAGGAATATCTGGAGCAGCAAAATGTAGACCCGAATACATTTGCTTTCGAATTTGAAGCAAAAATGGAAGAGGTAAATGCAAATGACGCCTTATCTAACATGATGTCTCTTCTTCTAGAAAAGTTTGAAGAGAATAAGAATGATGTTGTCGCACAACTACAAGCTCAAAGGAATGAACAGAAGCAAGAGCAAGAGCATGTTCTCAAACAACTTGAAGCTCAAAGAAATGAACAGAAGCAGGAGCAAGAGCATGTCCTAAAACAACTAGAAGGAAATGTTCTCAAACAACTACAAACCCAAAGGAATGATGTTGTCGAACAGCTACAAGCTCAAAGAAATGAACAGAAGCAAGAGCAAGAGCATGTTCTCAAACAACTTGAAGCTCAGAGAAATGAACAGAAGCAGGAGCAAGAAAATGTTCTCAAACAACTCGAATCTCAAAGAAAGAAGGCAAGTTTGCGGACTTCGAAGCAAAAATTAATAATCTCGACGAGCGCGTAGAAAAACAAAACGCTCGTTTCGAGAAAATGGACGAACAAATCGAAACCATTACAAACGAATTGGAAAATGTGCGAAAGATGAAAGCTCGAGAACCTTCTGATGAGTGCTCATGGAAGAGAGAAGTGAATCCTCCAATCTTTGATGGTCAGATTCCGTGTTCAATCTACAAGAAACAGTTTGAAGCAGCAGCGTTGACAAACGGCTGGGACGATGCTGAAAAATAAATTGCTCTTACGCTTGTTTTAAGAGGAGCAGCTGCTGAACTGCTACAAACCATACCTGCGGAGAAGAGTGTTGACTTCACAGTCCTTGTAAATGCAATTGAACAGCGGTTTGGAGACAGTCACATGACAGATGTCTTCCGAGTTCAGCTAAACAACAGAGCACAGAAAAGAGGTGAAAGTCTGCAACAGCTTCAGGCAGATATCGAGCGATTGGTTCACCAGGCATATCCAACAGCTGACAACGAGATAATAAATCAACTTGCTGTTGAAGCCTTTGTGAGAGCTGTTGGCTATATAAATCTCCAAAGGGCTATTCGCACTGCCGGGAAGCGAACACTACCAGAAGCATTGGCTTTCGCTCTGACAATGGAAGCCGCAGAACAAGCTTCCCAAAACGTGCATCGCGTAAGAGAGTTAGAGGTCCAAGAATGCTCTTGTCAGAAAGCAACTGTAGAAAAGAGTCAGCGAGACGGACCAGCATGATGCTGGAACTGCAATAAGACTGGTAATCTACAGCGACAGTGCAAATTACCGCGAAAAAGAACCGCATGCCAACACTGTGGAAACAGAAGTATGTCAACTGGTCAAAGTTACACCTACAACAATGTTGCTTCCCAAGTTGTTTCCCACCCCACCAACTTCGAGGGACAGAAGCTGGCTTCTAGTACCGATAGCTACAGAAACGACATCCAGGTTTCTCAAACCAAACGCGACAACAAGAGCCTGACCGTGGAAGCAAGTATAAACGGCAACGAATGTGTAGCTACCATCGACACCGGTGCCACGGCGTCCATTGTACGGCAGGACCTCGTTAAGAAGACATGGCTCCACAACACCAATAGCTATCGTCTAAAGACTGCAACTGGAGAGGCCGCAAAAGTGTATGGTGAGGTACTTCGTAAGGCAGAGTTGGAATTCTCTCACCTGTTCCTGGTAGCAGATATATGCGACGAATGCATTATTGGTGTCGATTTCATGAAAGAACACGGAGTGATATTGGACATCGGGAACCAAGTCCTGAAATATCAAAACATCGAGATTCCGATGATCTATGGGATCCACTCGTATGAGAACTCGTTATCTGTGAAAACCGTCATCAAAGAAGATCTAACTTTGCCTGCTTCTTCAGAAGTATTCGTGTGGACGAAATTGAGGGGTAAGCCTGGCAGCCATCGATACCTCATGGTCGAACCAGCACCTGTAAATTCCTCCCAAAACGTCACCATTGGGAAGACTCTTGCAAGACCTGAAAAGAACGTGGTTCCCGTACGAATACTGAACATTAAGCCGTACGAAGTTAAGCTTAGAAAAGGTGAGATTGTCGGACAATGCGATTCTGTATCAGCGATAACAAGGATCAACGAAGAAGAGCCAAGGCAAACCGTGAAGTACGAAGAGCTGAGTTCTATAAAGACCAACATTTTGAAGTCATCTAATCTTGGTCACCAACAACGAACAACTGCAGAAGGTCTCCTCGAAAAATTTGCAGACATCTTTTCGTCATCGCAAGGGAAATATGGCAGAACACAACTGATTCAACATTGGATCAACACCGGGGATGCAAAACCGATCCATCAACCTGCAAGACGCCTCCCACTAGCCAAACAAAGTGAGGTTGAAGAACTGATAACCACCATGAAGGAAGAGGGTCTTATCGAAAACTCTAAAAGCCCTTGGGCGTCTCCAGTGGTCCTGGTAAAGAAGAAAGACGGATCAACCTGCTTTTGTGTGCACTATCGAACATTGAACGATGTGACCAAGAAGGATAGCTACCCTCTGCCTAGGATCAGTGATACTCTGGACGCAATGGAAGGAGCAAAGTGGTTCTCAACTTTGGACCTGAAGAGTGGATACTGGCAAGTAGAAATCCATCCTGAAAACAAAGAGAAGACAGCGTTTTCAACAGGAAACGGGTTGTGGCAGTTCAAAGTGATGCCTTTTGAACTATGCAATGCTCCAGCGACTTTCGAGCGCCTAATGGAATGCGTCCTGCAAGGACTCACGTGGAAATCTTGCTTGGTCTATTTGGATGACGTCATTGTATACGGGAAAACTTTTGACGAACACTGTATGCCGTGTTCCAAAGACTTGGAGAAGCCCACCTCAAGCTCAACCCAGAAAAGTGTTCACTCTTCAAAACAGAAGTGAAATATCTGGGACATATCATCTCATCCCAAGGAGTGAAGACGGATCCTGAAAAGGTTGACACCGTGAAGAATTGGCCAACACCACAGGACAAGCATCAACTCCGAAGCTTTCTGGGTCTAGCCACCTACTATAGGCGCTTTGTCAAGAACTTTGCTGAGATCGCAAAGAGTCTACATCAGCTAACGGAAAAGGGAAAGCAGTTTAAATGGTCAGGTGAGTGCGAGCGCAGCTTTCAAGAGCTCAAGCAACGCTTGTGTAATCCACTAGTGCTGACCTACCCGACTCCCGGAAAACCGTTCATCATTGATGCTGATGCCAGCAATGTCGGGATTGGTGCTGTATTGTCACAGGTACATGATGGCGAAGAAAAGGTGGTTGCCTATTACAGCAAGGTACTCTCGAAGTCGGAAAGAAACTATTTTGTGACCAGAAGAGAACTTCTTGCATTGATTTTGGCAACAAAGCATTTCCATAAGTAAGTGTCAAGTGGGAGATGGAAGGGGAAGCTGCACTCAAATGCTGATGCACTGTCTCGGAGACCATGCAAACAAGATTGTAAGCATTGCAGACGCCAAGAAGAAAAAGAAGTGGTTACCGTCCAACGAACCAGAGCCGATCCCATTTATGGCTGGAGCAACGAGTTGAGGAAGGCTCAACAAGAAGACCCAGATATGGAACCCATCCTCGCATGGAAGGAACACCAGGAAAAACCAGAATGGGCTGATATCTCCTATAGAAGTCCGGCTTTGAAGGCCTATTGGGCACAGTGGGACTCGCTTTATGTCCAAGAGGGTGTCCTTCGGCGTAAGTGGGAATCAGCTGACGGGAAGTCCTATGTAATGCAGCTAGTCTTACCGAAATCAAAGGTTATGGACGTTCTGCGAGAGATGCATGATGGAATTTCGGGAGGCCATCTAGGAGTAAACAAGACGTTAGAAAAGGTTCGACAACGATTCTACTGGCTACATGCAAGGGAAGATGTCGAGAAGTGGTGCCGAAAATGCATTACCTGTGCTGCCACCAAAGGCCCGAACAAAAGGAATCACAGCCAAATGCAGCAGTATAATTTCGGAGCACCCTTCGAAAGAATTGCAGTAGACGTGGCGGGTCAATTTCCGGAAACAAATAATGGAAATCGTTATATTCTGGTCGTCATGGATTACTTCAGCAAGTGGCCTGAAGCATACGCCATTCCAAATCAAGAAGCCAAAACAGTCGCAGACCAAATTGTGTTCAACTGGGTGAGCAGATTCGGCGTTCCATTAGAACTGCACTCCGACCAGGGAAGGAACTTTGAATCAAACATATTCCAGGAAGTTTGTGCGCTTCTTCACATCAAGAAGACAAGAACAACACCGCTCCACCCACAATCTGATGGCATGGTCGAACGATTCAACCGAACATTGAAGGAACATCTTTGCAAAGTTGTGGGCGACAACCAGCGAGATTGGGATCGGCACATTCCTCTGTTTTTGATGGCGTATCGAAGTGCAATTCATAGCTCAACTGGCCATACATCGTCTGAGATTTTGATGCGAAAGAACATCAGACTGCCGAGCGAAATGAAATTTGGGTGTCCCACATCGGAGCCGCAAGCCGAGGACGACTACATGGATGAACTCAAAGAAAGACTCCTTCAGATCCACGACGATAGCAGGTTGAAAATAAAGATGTTCAGTGGCCGAATGAAGACACGCTACGACATATGAGCGACAACAACAGAGTTCCAAGCAGGAGATCGAGTGTGGCCTTACAATCCCCATCGACAAAAAGGGTTGTCACCAAAACTTCAGCGGGACTGGGAAGGTCCATATACAGTCATTACAAAAATCAACGACGTCGTGTACCGGATACAAAAGGGAGTCAGAGGAAAACCTAAAGTTGTACATCGCGACCGGCTACATCGCTACAGTGGTGATGAGAATGATGGATTTGTTCGGGACGATCAATCCTAAGGAGGGGACAATGTAATATGTATACACTTTATATTCCTACCTCTCTATATCTCTGTATGTCAATATATTGTAATCTGCACACACTTTGTAACTTCGCCTCTCTATATCTCTATACTTAAATGACTATACACTATTTATCTCTGTCACTCTAATATTGTCTAATTGCTGAATAGTTATGTAGCAAAAGTTTTATTTGTAGTTGTAAGTAATTGTGTATACGCTCTTTAGAGTTTCCACTACACTCTAGTGGCTAAGAGGAGAACTTCGTTAAGCATCGAGAAGTTTCAGCGCCTACTAGAACATAGTAGTTTCTCGAACCTATTCGAGTTATATAAATACCCGCTTGGTGTCGAAGCAAAAATTAATTGAATGCGAACTACTATAAAGTAAAGACACTGTGTTTGAAAGTGTTAATTGAAAGTGTTGAATAAATAAGTTTGTGAGTGATTTGAATAAAGTGAATTTGTGTTTTATTTGAAAAGTGAATAAGTTTTAATTATCGGACCAAGCCGAATACAACAATAAGGAAAATCACTGTTTGGTGCGCTCCTGTCGCGGTTGCTCGTGAAATTGATGTGATTATTAGTTTAGAATTAATTTTTTTTGCAGTTTTTTACTTCACGTATGTGATTAAATGTGAAAAATCTCATTATTATGAGAAAACCCTTTTTTTATACTACGAGGGCATCGAGAAAACCCTTTATCCCTTTTTGTATTTTTTAGACCACTGATAGGAAGCTTAACAAATACTTGATTCTAATCTTAGCAACGATATGAAAAAATATATATTAGACTCTACAATACTGCCAACATTGACATATGGATTGGAAACATTGGGATTAACAACGAATTCACCCGAAATGCTAAGGATCTGCCAGACCAAAACTGAACGAAAATTATTGAACATAAGACAAGCGCAAAGAATTAGTAATGAAGAGATAAGGAAAAGAACACATATAGTCGACGTTAATAACTAAATGGCAACCGCCAAACAAAAAACGATCTAGAGGACGACCAAAAAAGAGATTGGCAGACGATTGGAGTTTTGAGAGTTTTCAACCAAAATTGGTACAACGACGCAAAAAACAGAGATATATGGGCAGCTATGGGGGAGGCTTATGCCAGATCTTAACATTAAAACAACGAACTATTAAAGAAAATTTAATTGTTATTAAATTAAATTTAAAATATACTATAACATTAACGAATAACTGTAAACTTTGAGTAATTGTATTTTAAATTGTATTTTAATAATTTTGATCTATACTATTTTTATTTTCTTATTAATCAAATTTGTAAATAAATTAATTGGCGAATAAAGCTTTCAATAATAATAATAGTAATAAAAGCAATTTTATAAGCTGTTTTGACTTCGAAGCCGGATTTCGAAATTGCGTTTAGGGCTGGGCATGTCTAGTGGGTTTCGCTGAAAATAAAAACTGAAATCCCTCTCCCGGATAAACTATTTTTGATGCGATAGTTGGCAACTCTTTCATCGCCTTACAGTTTTTTCGGCTTTCTTGGGACGTATGGCTTTATTATTCGCTTACAGTGCGGAAACACATCGTCAGCAACAAAAAAGTACGGTAGCCTCTCGCTTCCGATACTCATGTCTGGTGGAAATTTTAACTCATCCTTCAGAATCTTTTTTCCAATCTCAGTTGATGCAAAAACGTTTGCATCACTCAGAACAATATGCCCCCACGTCAACGTATACAAACTTACAGTTTGTATCTGATATTGCCAGGGGCTAACGCAGGGGGAGGCGGTTTTGGATGTTAAAACTCCCTCCGAAATATCAGAATATGTGCAGTAAACAAATATCTATCCATTAACCATTAATGTTCAAAAGAAAAAAAAAACAAAAATGGTACAAAATTAATTTCCAACTCAAATTCTCAAACCACGTTGGATGTTAAAACTCCCTCCGAAATATCAGAATATGTGCAGTAAACAAATATCTATCCATTAACCATTAATGTTCAAAAGAAAAAAAAAACAAAAATGGTACAAAATTAATTTCCAACTCAAATTCTCAAACCACGTTAAACGAAAAATTTTAATAGATTTTCTACGATTTGTGGGTCTCAATTCTCAAATAACGGGAGCTGCAACTAAAATATACAAACATTCACTTATCTGCTTGCAAATACATTGCATCGGTCGTTTCGAATCTAACGAGGATTGCGAACAAAATCTACGAAATTAAAAAAAAAAAATTCATCATAGCCACACTAAATCACACATACTTAAAAAAAAACCTTAACGACGAATATCCTCGTGCTCGCCTTTAATTCTTCATAATAGGTTCATTGTTGCCAAAAATGTTCGATTTTCTCATTATCTTCGGTTTCGTTGTTCGTATGTAGGGAGATATTTTTTTTTTTTTAACACTATCAGATAAAGTCGAAGAGAACTTAAAGCAAGCCACATCTAACGACCATTAGTCCTTAACCCAGAAAACTGTGTTAACAGACGGGCTCGTCACTTAGTGCAGTGTTAGTTGTTAGTAGGCAATCTAAAACAAACGAACACTTACTCAAGAAATGACAAAATTATACAAATACAAACAAATAAAAAACAATAAATTATTAGACAACAATTAAAACAATTAAGAGCGAGTTACACTGGTTTTAAGCATAGTCTTTAATTTATTCTTATTAATATGAAAGTCAATAAGATCCGTATTATAATTCAAAAGCCTACTCATCCTTGTCAAGGGCTCATGCATTCCGTAATTGGTCATATGTCTTTGGACTTTAATAAGATCGATGCTGCGAAGGTGATAACCTCCTCCCCGATAGTAAAAAAGTATGGCAATAAGAAGGTCTGGTGCATCTGTGACGCCTGTTATGAGTTGATGAAGGAAAACTAAATCATTGTTAGTCCTTCTTTGAGACAACGTTTGCATTTGAAGAAGTGATAATCGATCCTCATAAGAAGGAATATTTTGAGGATCATGCCATTGTATACCTTTTAATGCGAAACGAGTAAAATTACGTTGTACCGATTCTTACCTGTCAATATGAACGTTATATTAAGGACTCCAAATGTGTGAAGCATATTCAAGATGCGGACGAACAAGGCAATTATAAACAGAAAGGGTGACGTTGGGATCAAGAAATTCTTTTGGCCAACGCTTCACGAACCCCAGCATAGAATTAGCTTTATTAACAAAGTTGTTAATGTGTTCTGTAAAATCAAGATTCGGTGTAAAAAGAACCCCTAGATCCCTTACTTTTAAGACACGAGAAAGAATCTGGGCTGGAATCACGTAACGCGATAAGCGATACTTTATAATCAAAATCAAGATTTTTGCTCTATGTAAGCTGATTATCAAGTTGATAGTCAGTTATTTGCGATAATTTCATTTGATACCTATTTAGGTGTCGTTTTTAAATATTTATGTAGTTTTAATAAAAATTCAAATGAATATTAACATTGCATATGCTTTTAATATATATTTAAACACTATCTGACAAGTTTGAAGCAAAAATCAAATCAAATAAGAAAATTAAATGCATATTTAATCTGTTCATTTACTCCCTAAAACTCATGAAAACTCCCGAAAACGCTTAAATTCTCACACTTTTCTGTTTTTTTACCCAAGAATTTTGTTAGTACTGTCACTTTTGAAGGAGAAAAATATTTCCCCTATCTCTTCAAATGTTTATTTAACCCATTTTTGACGTTCTTCAATTCTTTTTCAAAATTTTTGAATTTTGTTTTATTTAAATTCGTCTTGCTTGGAGTTCCCGAGTATACTTTTCTAGTTGAAAAAGTGGGAAAGAATGTTTTTCATTTCATTTAAAGGAAAATTAAATTATAGAGCACGCCAAATTTGAATCGTGACTTAAGAGTCATGGTGTAATAGTGCTCGACTCAAAGGAATTGAATTTAATTGAATACTTTATTGAGACTTTTATATGAAATTTAAAAGAGAATTTGAAAAAGGGTCATGACTCATGAGTCATCGTGTAATAACAGTCTACGTTTGTGTACTCTTGTTAGTGAAAAGTGTAACGCAGACCTAAGGAAAGATTTCAATCCCAGTCTGTATCGGGGCTAAGTCAAATTTCAAATGTCAGTACAGAACAAAATAGTTTCGTCAAAGTCAGTGATGCCAAAAAAACAAAGGTTTTTTTAGATCAGCTTACATAGACCAAAGGAAAGTTGATAATCAAAAACGATAAACAAATTTTGATAATCAACTATCGCGTTACATGATTCCGGCCCTGCTTAGATATATAATACTCATAAGTTGAAGATGCTCGTTTTTTTGAGAATGTCACTGTCTGACATTTCGACGGGTTTAGATTTAAACTGTTCTTATTACACCATACAGAAAACCCTATTTATATCATTTTGCAGAAGAATGCGATCATCGTTAGATGTAATTTTCTTAAAGATCTTCATGTCATCTGCAAAAATAAGAATTTCACAATCACGAACACATAACGGTGCATCATTTATTGATAAGATAAAGAGAAGAGGTCCTAAATGACTACCTTGTTGAACACCAGATTTAGCAGTAAAAGTTTTCGAAAACATGTCTCTGAATTTAACTTGATAAGTTCTATCCTCAAGTTAAGAAGAAATCCATGAAACCAGCCCAGGGGGAAAGCCTAACAACTGTAGTTTCAACTTGATAACTAAGTGAGACAGTTGATCAAAAGCTTTTGAAAAATCAGTGTACACACAATCAGTTTTCAATCCATGTTCTAAACTGTTCAGACAATCATGCGTAAAGGCAAGAAGGTTTGTGACAGTTGATCTCCTCTGTATAAAACCATGTTGCTCACTGCATATGATGTTTTTACAGTAAAAGGATAAACTCTCACACACTATTTGTTCAAATAGTTTAGGGATACAAGAAAGTTAAGAAATAGGCCTATAATTAACAATAAGCGACTTATTTCCCTTTTTAAAAACAGGCGTGATGTAAGCAATCTTCCAGGCACAAGGGAATTTACCAAGTCGCAAAGATCGTTGGAATATATTACTAAAAGGCTTAGCTAAAACTGTATTGCATTTTTTCAATAATATGGGAGGAATACCGTCAGGACCAGGAGAATCGTCTTCTTACAAAAGGGACACACATTTTAGGACTAGATCAATCTCGATCGGGACATTATTAAACGTGACTTGTTTGCTATTTTCCAAATAGTTGAAAAAATCAATGTCTACATCAACGGGAGTATCTATGAAAGATTGACTGAAATTGTTGGCAAATGCATCGCAGATCTCAGAATTACATTATTGTAAGTGAGATTGACTGGGTAAACATCACATTTTCTCTTAGAGTTTACAAAGTTCCAAAAAAGCTTAGGGTCTTGTTTCAAAGAATCACCCATATTAACAATATACTCATTATAAAGATCATATGACAATCTTTTAAACACTTCGAAAAGAGATATATAAACCACTTCGTTCTCTAAGGACATAGATCTAATATAATTTTTATACGCCTTATTTCTCTTATTACGGAGGAGGCTTTTTAACTCTTTTGTGTACCAAGGATGACAAGAGGTATTGGTTTGACTGATTTTTTTCTTAGGTACAGTTTCGTTTATACATCTCAAGAGCACAGAATAGAAACAAGATACAGTTTCGTCAATGTTATTGGAAAATGGTAAGTTTTCAATACCATAATTTAATAGACTGTCCGAAAGCTGCTGAAAATTGGCTCTACGAAAGTCGTATTTATATGAGCAGTCATGGGAATTACTATTTTCTAGTAAATGACCACTCAAGTCCAGAATAATATCTAAAGGAGGGTGATAACTATCAATATTAGATAATGCAGAGCCGATTCAACCACCACTGTACAGGCCGCATTAGATGAGAAAACCAAGTCAAGTGACCGATTTAACGAATTTTGAATAGAGCTTACTTGTTGTAAATCCGCTGAGATTATATTATCTAACATTTGGAGTTCCATTTGAGAAGAACTTGGGAATGGGAATCATCCTCAGAAGGAACCCAGTTAATGTAAGGAGGATTAAAATCAGCCAACAAGATTATCTCACTCTCAATGCCTGAACAGCTAATGATATAGTCAAGAACTGAAGATAGTTCAGTGAAGAGAGAAATAGGACTTTTAGGTGGAATATAAATGTTAATAATAAAAACATCCTTTGTTTGTACATTTAATTTAATGCATATAAATTCTAAGTTGAGAACGAAAGGAATATAAACTTGGGACGAGTACAAGCTATTACGAACAGCAATAAGGACCCCACCACCAACTGAATTCAATTCATTTTCATGACGATCTTTTTGATAAACTATGAAATCTTTGTAAAAAATTTCAGCGTCCAATATTAAATTAAGGCGTTAAGCCACGTTTCGGTAAATACAAGAAGATCATAAGAAAATGTTTGGGAATTTTTAAAAACTGTAGTAGTCTTACTACGAAGTCATCTTACGTTCTGGTAATAGAAGGTGAACCTGATAAGTTTTTTGGAGCAATAGAGTTGCGAACCAATTTCTTCCTACCAGAGGCGATGAATTCTTTAACAAGGGTATGAGGCGGCCAAGGACAATTTATAATCGAATCGAATTGGTCGCTTGAGACTGTAATCTTAAATGATGAAACGAAGCTGTCAGGCTTGCTTACTTTAATGCATTTAGCTTGTGAAGTATTAGTTATAGCCTTATGCTCAAGAAGAGTGTTTATTAATTCATCAGACTCAGTCGCAGGAAGTAACCGAGAAACAAATATTGACTTAGGCTTGGGTATTGATAAAAGGGTTTTTTTAGAAGTTTCAGCTTGCAAAATCTCATTTTGAGATTCAGGGGTCTTAGAAGACAAATTATTATTTTCTATAGCGGGATCGATAACGGGAGGCAGTTCGACAGTTGCTTTGGGCTGTACATCAGCAATTTTATTATTATTTGTCAAATTTGATTTTTTTGGCGCTGGTCCTGCTATTGCGGATTAAGGGGCAGCATCCCTCCCTCTCTTTCTACTTTTCTTAGAATTAGATGGAGTGGTATTATTTAGGGAACTTAATGGGTTAGGGTTTATATTGAGTGTTACAAGATCATCCGTAGAGGAGGAATTGTCAGTAAGCATTGGAGGCACAGGAACACTAACAAGATCATCCGTAGAGGAGGAATTGTCAGTTAGCATTGGAGGCACAGAAACACTAACAAGAGTAGATTCCATATGCAAAACACTACTTGTAAGGACTTCAAAACCCTTGGAAATCTTTTTCATTTCATCTTTCAGAGCGAAATTTTTCTACAATTAGGACAGTACCAATAAGCAAAATCAGATGCAAAGATTTTATCCAAGAAAGCATTAGTAGTACCGACACATTTCGCATGGAATGAATTAGTAAAAAGAAAGGCTTAAGGAGTTTTAAAAATTTAGAATTGGGAAAAAAAAGCTTTGCTGAATGAAGCTTTAAACGGTTAAAGCTATGAAATTCAGTTTAAAGAGGGGAAGCAGCGAATGTTTAAAAAAAATGAAATGAGGAGAATGCGATTGGATGCTTTTTAATGGAATTACACTTGACAAGACAAAAAATAAGCGTTTGAATTACAAAACGAAACTTACTTGATTAAAACCTCAAACCGAGTAAAATCAACAGATAAAAATTAAATCAACTAATTTCTGTCACTCCGGTAAAGATTACAATTAATTCAAAAATAAACAAATAAAGAGAACTAAAATAATTGCAAAACAATAAGGAGCGCGACAAGAACACAACTTATAGCTTTAAAACCAGTGATGGCACTTGTTCGCAAGCAAATCTCATTCTTTCTATGAAATTACCATTAGCCCAATGACTGTCTTCTCTTTTTGACACATCCTCATACAACACAACACGTACGAATTACGAAATGATGTTCGCCAATTCTGTATTCGTGTAGTGAATAATGCAAACGAGCATGTGTCGTCGTTGCCAGAGTTGAAATAAAGTAAGGAGATGTATAACAAAGCTGTCAAAACGGATTTGCCTATAAGCTGCGTAGAATACCATCTTTACGAAGAAATTGTTGAAATGCTATATAATTCCGAAATAAGATTTCGTAGCATATTTACAGCAGCTAGGGAAATGGCTGATAAAATGGACTTACAATCGGTAGTCCCACGCATTATTGCAGACAAAATGAGACAATTATGCGGGTGGTCCGGAAGAATATTTTCGTCGGTCTGTCTATGTGCCTGTTTAGGACCAGTTAAAAAATCGATTCCTTGACCATCATGAATTCATTTCCAAAAATCAAAATATTTAGCAAGAAAAATTTTGCAAGCTTGATGAAAGAGACATGAAAAGAACTGTTGAAGTATGTACTTGCTCATGAATGGCCAGATGATATAAGAGGATGTTTGTATGATTTTCTAACTGAGGTGAAAATGTGGCACAGGTACAAATTTTATTCTTATTTTTTCAATGTTTAATAAACTATTGTTGCAGATATTGCTTGAGTATGTCAAATGAAAAACGGCCCAAAAACTTTATAGACGCCTTAAATGTTTGCGATGCTTCTTCGTCGCTATAGTAGGAGAGCCGCTGAAGGCCGACCTTCACCGAACTGTTAACCGGCTGAAACTTTTTTTTATGAAATTTAGTTTGAAAACATATATGAATATGATAGCTTGCCTAACGAAAAGTGTGCCAGGCTATATTAAATTTAACTTTATTTTAATCAATTACTAACTCCTCCTTCACCCATACGTTAAAATAAAACGTTGTGCCACATAGCCATATGTGTAAGTAGGCTTGAGACAAGAAAAAAATTGTATGGGAGAGGGGGGCCTATTCCCCCCGTTTAGCCAGGAGGGGCAGTTTTCTGAAAAATTGGCTAATTTTTTTTAAAATATTAAAATTCAACGGCTTCATCTACAACAACGTGTTATACCTTTCTGCAAAGCCAAAAACTTAGGCTTTCATTTTGTATTTAAATTTAATTGTTTTAAATAATAGTTTAGAAAAAATAATTTTCAAACTCAAAATTTTGCAAAAAAAAAAAATTGTTAAATTTTTAGTTAATTTTTTTCAAAATTTTATGTGATTAAGTACTTATTTTGCATTCAACATTCAATACTGTTAATAATTTTGAATATAAAAAACAGTAACGTAAAAATAAAAAGTTTTTTTTTTAAAGCAAAAAGTGATTTTGGTTTTTTCTTTATATCTCGACAATGGCAAGGTATTTTTCAATCCGGTTTACTGTGTTCGACTAAAAATTAAAAACAGCATTGAATGTTGAAAACAAAATTAGTACTTAATAACATAAAATTTTGAAAAAATTAGTTCGAAATTTAAGAAAATTTTTTTTTCAAAATTTTAAGTTTGAAAATTAATTTTTCTAAAACTATTATTTAAAACAATTAAATTTAAATACAAAATGAAAGCCTAAGTTTTTGGCTTTGCAGAAAGGTATAACACGTTGTTGTAGATAAAGCCGTTGATTTTAATATTTTTTTTTTAAATAAGCCAATTTTTCAGAAAACTGCCCCTACTGGCTAAACGGGGGAAGTAGGCGCCCCTCTCCCATACAATTTTTTTCTTGTCTCAAGCCTACTTACACGATATGGCTATTTGACACAACGTTTTATTTTAACATATGGGTGAAGGAGGAGTCATTGATTAAAATATAAAGTCAAATTTAAAATAGCCTGGCACACTTTTCGTTAGGCAAGCTATCATATTCATATATGTTTTCAAACTAAATTGCATAAAAAAAAGTTTCAGCCGGTTAACAGTTCGGTGAAGGTCGCCCTTCAGCGGCTCTTAGACTACTATATGCGAATCGGTGAGACACTGCCAGTATCTGTGGCTACAAGTGAGCGGTCTTTCTCATATCTGCGCAGATTAAAGACTAATCTACGAAGCAAAACAAACGAGGAGCGGCTGAATGGCTTGATGTTACTTAATATCTACAAAGAAATTGAGATCGATTATGAAGATGTTATAAACATTATGGCAAAAGGCGCTTTGATTTCACTTTATAAATATTCTATACATCTAACCAAAAATGTATGATATGTAGATACCTTACCTACCTATGTGTATATATTTAATTATTATTCATACATAGAAAAAAAGCACTTAATATTTAAAATAAAAAAACAATCTCTATCTCTACCTCTTCTCTATCTCTATCTCTATAATATATAAAAATGGATGTGTGTTTGTTTGTATGTCTCTTATAGACAGAGTAGTATATCTAATAATGAGTAGGGACACTCTCCACGTGGTTCATTTCAGGCGGCCAATGGGCTGTGTATGTATTATTGCCTCCAGTAGAAGAGAATAGTGCAAAAGTATTAGGTTTAGAAAAATTCGAAAGAAAGAAAGAGTTCACAACAAACAATACGACGCCCTAACACATTCGTTTTCTTGTGTACGATACATAAAATCCATATAATGCTTTTTTAATGTGTATGTATTAGTGTTCTGGCTTCTTTTCTCTGACAATCAGAAAAGGAGTAGAGTGACCACATTAGTCTATTTTAAGATCATTTTATTTTTCAGTTCAAGCAATTGCTTTTTTTTTTACTTACAACGCCATATAAAGAATGCAAAACAAAAATATTTCACTCTAGAATATATGTTAACTGATTTATGAGCTGTTATGACTTCGTAAGATATAATTTTACTATTTAAACTTTAATTATCAACCCTTCTAACATGTTTTATATGAATGAACGTGGTCACACTAATTGAGGGTTGAAATGAAGAAGTTTTTTGCTGCGTTGTTTTATCTCCTTCTTACTATAACACTTTATACCGCCGTCTTTTTCTCGTGTACATGAGGCCTAACGGGATCTAAAATGTGAACATAAATGAACCACGTGGAGAGTGTCCCTACTCATTATTAGATATACTCTGCTTATGGACTCCGAAATGGCCCAACAGATATTTGTGAAATGTTCATGGTTGATATTGTTGTATTCAGTGATGATTTCTGTGGAAAAAAAAATTGGAAAAAGCTCATGGAAGAGTGGGAAAACTGGAAAAACCAAACAAAGGTCGGAAATTAGATTTTTTTTTGCTTGGAATTTTTTGGTTAAAAATGGGTTTTTGAATCTAAAATAGAAAGTTCTTAAAGAAAAACTCGGAAAACTCATTGGTTTTCAAATGGAAAATTGCATGAAATTGTGGATGCATTGGTTTTCAAGTGGAAAACTGGAAAATTTCAAAAGTAAAATTAAATAATTTCAAAATGGGTTTTCGAACGGAACTCGGAAAACGCATTGGTTTTCAAAAGGAAAAATGCATGTAGTTGAAGATTGGTTTTCAAATGGAAAACTGGAAAATTTCAAAACGGGTTTGACTTCAAGTGGAAATCCGGGCTGAAAAATAAAAAAAAAAAAACATACCAATAATGCAACTAAAATTCTGTGCAATAACTTGATTTTAGATCTTGAAGTTCTTCGTGCTCTCGCAGAGTTTTCCGAGTTCCCAATCCAAAATTATTCATTTATCCCTTTGAAAACCGATGAATTTTCCGATTTTTTCATCAAGAACTTTCTATTTTTTTTTGAAAACTTCGAAATTTTCCAGTTTTTCAATTGAAAACCAATGCACCTACAATTACATGCAGTTTTCATTTGAAGACCAATGAGTTTTCCAAATTTTTCATCGAGAACTTTCTATTTTCAATTCGAAAACCCATTTTGAAATATTCCAGTTTTCCATTTGAAACCCAATGCACCTACAATTACATGCAGTTTTCTCTTTGAAAACTAATGAGTTTTTCGTTCGAAAGCCCATTTTGAAATTCCCCAGTTTTCCACTTGAAAACCAAACCCGTTTTGAAATTTTCCAGTTTTCCATTTGAAAACCAATCTTCAACTACGTGCATTTTTCCCTTTGAAAACCAATGCGTTTTCCGAGTTCCGTTCGAAAACCCATTTTTAAATTTTTTAGTTTTCTTTTTGAAATTTTCCAGTTTTCCACTTGAAAACCAATGCATCCACAATTTCATGCAATTTTCTTCAAGAACTTCCTATTTTCCATCCAAAAACTCGTTTTGAACCAAAAAATTCCAAGCAAAAAAATCTAATTTCCGACCTTTGTTTGGTTTTTCCAGTTTTCCCACTCTTCCATGAGCATTTTCCAATTTTTTTTTCACAGAAATCATCACTGAATACAACAATATCAACCATGAACATTTCACAAATATCTGTTGGGCCATTTCGGAGTCTATAAGAGACATACAAAAAAACACACATCCATTGTTATATATATAGAGATTAAAGTATGTAGGTAATTAAAAATTCATATAAAAGAAAACTATTAGTTGCGTCAGTTAACATGCAGAAATTACAAAACTTTTTAAACTTTTTATAAACTTTAAAAACTGAGCAAAATGAAAAAAAATGGGTTCTAATGGTAACTCTGATCATCTGGATATTTAGAAGTGCATATATACAAATATGTATGTACATACATATATGTCCATATTTGTGAAAGGTTTGGGTGGCAGTTCTTTCTGTTGTGTATGCAAACAGAACAGTCATGATTTAGGTCCCATCAAACATTTTCATTCAGAAATATATCAAAATAAAATAAAAAGAAAACTGAACAACTCGACCGAAAAGGAATTCAGAAAAGGATCATTTTGAATTCTTTTACCTGGGCTCTTGGACACTGATTTGAATCATTTTAGTGAACTATTTATGATTGGAAAAATCTTCATTTAAATGAACGTATTGGTTGTCGTTGTGTAGTCAAAGAGCCTGGATGTGCTTGAAGTGCTTTTGTCCATTGTGTTTATTTATTTAATTTTTTTTTTGTGTCCCGTCAAGTACCTCGCGTCCATCATAAAAATAAGCAAAAAACCAACAAAATTAAAACAAAAAAAATCAAAAATAACACATACATTAATAAAACCTTTGTATATGAACTAGACTAGTACTACCAAGAATTGAATTTTTGAATTTTGCTGCTCTGCTTGGTTTGACAGCTCAAAAACAAGAACAAGACAAAATTTCCCCAGTGGAGAACAAAATGACAATAACGAACACAATAAGTAGGAGTGTGTAGGCTATATTATATTGAAATAATGCGAGTAAGAGAGTTAGGTTGCTTTAAAAAAAAAATGTGCACGACTGGGTCGTACGAACTTGCTCCTGCATGCTAAGACTAAATATTTATGATTACTTAAATTGCAAAAAGTAGTGTTAAAATAAGAGATATACCTTAAGCAATTCTGATTACACTCTTACTTACAGCTTACACTTAACTCAAAAAAAAAAATATATATAAAAATAATTAGAATTTATTAAAAAAATTAAAATTTGGAAATGTACCTCGTATATACATTTCATTCCAAAAATTTAAATGCCGAACAAATTCAAACCTTATTCTTGATTTATTGAATTTTTTTTTTGAAAATCGTCGGAGCCGTTTTTTTTTAAATTAATTTTTTATATATAAAATTTTTCAAAAATATCCTAAAATTAATTTGGGTATGCAGTTTTTAAGACCATGTAAATATACATATTATACTCCAATTTGGATTTTTAAAATTGATCCGTTTTTGAGATACAGAATTTTGAAAAAAAAAGTTAAAAATATTTTTAAAAAATCCAAAAAAAAATTTGAAATTTTTTTGAAAACAAAATATTATTTGAACAATATATACGTACTTTCGAAAAAAAACTTACACTGATCGGACTTTCAGTTTTCGAGAAAATCTAATAACAAAAAAACGGTTCTATGGGAGGTACCGTTTTGGAGCAATACAAATTTTTTTTTTTTACATAAAACACATGAATGTTGAAAAAAATTAAACTCGAGGAAGTATAAAAAAAATCTATCGGGCCGTTTTTGTGAAAAAAAAAAGTTTTGGTTTTTGACCAAAAAAATCGTATGGTGGCTACCCTGGGATATGACTTTTTGCTCAAACCTTTAATTTTCAAATTTGAAGTCAATCGGACCAGTAGTTAAGCCTGTAGATGCCTGTAAACTTTCCGACAGACAGAGAGACGGAATCGCCGGACCCACTTTTTTCGACTTCTTTATCATCGTAATATCATACCTCATCCTCATCTCAATTTTTTTTTTTTTTACGAATTCAAAACTTGCCATATATTCTATATGTCGCAAGTAAAAATGCAACAAAATATTGCGCCGAATTGGTATGGTTAGTTAGAGGGGAGGAAAAATAAAAATAATATGCGAAGTAAGGATACGATCGAAAAAACTTTAAGAAGTTTTTAGGTAAAACTTTAACGTTTTGCTACTAAGTATCAAAACTATTACCAATGTACTTTGGTATTACACATTTCGTTGTGATCATTTATGAAAGGAAATAGGGTTTACAAAGCAAATGAAAAAATTACATGCTTTTAAAAGCAAAACTAAATGATTTTTGTTCTTTGACCACTTTTTTAAGAAAGCCATGAATGTTATAATAATTCACAATATTTTAAATAAAAAAGGCTAATTTCGGTTACATTGTATTTTTGAAATGTCTTCTTTTAACGGAGAAGAATTCACAGACATTTTATTCTTTTATGGGTTGTGCAATGGAATTGCAAGAATCCGGTTACTTAGTTACTTAACTTGATAATATAATCAATCATTTTTTTAAATTTCTTTTATACTACTTACTTACTTTAGTTAATTCACTTTTTCAACATTCATACCCCAAATCTAACTCTCAGTGAGAAAAGGTAAGGTAATTAATGTTTTGACAGAAAATCAGGTAGACATAAGTATACTTTAAACCCTCTTCATGATTGCACAGTGTTAAACATATTCTTAAAACCCTATAAATATGCCTGTTTTTGGTGCTTTTATGAGATTTTGTTTTTAATTATTGTTTTTTTTCAACAGGAAAAATAAGAAAAGTAGTTCGCAGTGTGAACAAAAAAATTACATGAAATTGAAAATATTGCTCAAACAAGAAAAAATTTAACATAATTTAAAATTGAAACCCTGGAAACCCTAAAAACATATCAGTTCAATTCAAAAGCATTTTCAAAGTGTAGTATTTCTAATAAAAAATCCGAAACGAGTTACCTTCGTTAGTACTGACAGAGAAATCGATTTCAAAATGGGTGAGGGTCAGCGTTACCACTCTTGAAGATCTACTTCCATTTTTGTAAATCATTGAAAATAACTTACTTGTTCACATCATCCCTTATTTCTTAAAATTTATAACTCAAAAAAACTTAACTTCGATTGAACTCGATATTTCCAAAATCTACTTCGGCATACATTCTTCATTACATAATTGTTTCTATAATTATACACTAACAATAAGCCGACAAATTTACAAAACACTAGATCATAGAGGAGGTATATAATATTATAATATAATACATCCTCTCTGCATCAGATGTCAACCCATCAAAATACACAAAGTTTGAATAACGTGCTTGTATCTATAAATATTTTAAATATTTTAATTGATTTCAGTATTAAATACACTCTTCAGATCTACCTTCCTTTTTCTCAATCAACTTGGGTTCCTTTTTTCAAGTTTGAATTACGTGATTGTATAAAAGTGTTTAATATATAAATTCTATTGTCTTCCTCTGTGAACTTTTATAAAATACACTGTGGTAACGCAGAACTCAGTTTGTATCAAATTTTGCCAAAAGCCATCCATCTGCGTTTTCTTACTTCTTACACATACAAAATACATACTCTCAAAGATCTGTGTATAAAAGCACTCTACATTATATTCAAGGCCAAACAAATATCTCCACAGAAAAGTATCATAACAAAATTATTATTATGTCCTTGCCGTTCTTATGCAAGCATATTTTCTATAAGGCGTTCTCGTTCTTACCTTACGCCATTTTTCATGAATTCCCCATTGAAAATAATCTCCAAATTCTCCAAAGCAGTAGTTCTCAACTTTTAGGTAGATGACTCTAGAATCGATGCCAGGACCATGGTACTAGATTTCCATTCTTGGTAGTACTAGTCTAGTTCATACACAAAGAATAAAACACTTATAACAATCAACAAATAACCAAGTCAAGGAAGAGCAAAAAAAAGAAGAAACCAAACAACAAAACCTGCAAACAAACATAATTAATGCACCCATAAAATAAAGGCAAAAAAAATATCCCGCTAGCCGCAAGATCATCCTATTCTCTTTGTTTCCCCGTCGTACAATTGTATGGCTTGTCACATGCATCACATTGCATGAATTTCTTTTTTTGTTACTCATACAATGTGTGCATGTGATATATCGTCAAAAACAGATGAATAGAGATTTGCTGTTGAATACCAGGGTCGGATCGAATCACGCTGCCGTTAAGGCATATAACTAACAGTGGCGCTGAATTGTAAAGACTTCTTATATTCAATTCAGTAACTCTTTTAGATCTCGTCTGTTTTGGTCTTTTTATTTTTTTTTACCTGTAATGACTGATAATTTCAGAGTCGATTACTGCAATATTCGTGGGCTAAGAATTAATTTTATTGCTGCGTTTATCCACACTGTTTCGAACAGGCCAGCTCTATTGGCACTGAGTGAAAACCAAGTAGGTGAGAATTCCGACCCTACTGAATTTCTTATTCATGAGTATTGCTTAGTGCCATAGTTCTTCTCCCACCATGGTCTCGCCGTCTAGATTAGGAATGATGTTGCTTATCAATTCTTACCACAGTATGGACGCTGCTCCAACCCTTTTTTCAATTTTATGTGGTTCAAGTTCACCGTAAATAAGCACATCATTCACTACTGTTTTCTTTACCGAAGCCCAAATTTGGACAGAGCTTCAACTTCTCGCGAATTTGACGCTCTGTCTGACTCCATCCAAAGAATTGTATCCCTGTATCCTCACACTGAAATCGTTATTACGGGCGATTTCTTCGTGGCTTCTCCATTCGAGCCAGACAACACCCGAAGGAATGTGTGCTGAAATCTTTGCTGAGTTTAACCACCTTACTCAGCTTGTCACCGAGCCCACTCGAATATCGGACATTAATGGCCAAGCGGAAAATACTCTTGACTTGTTTCTTACGTCTGACCCTGATAAATACACTATCAGTGTATTAACGCCTCTAGGCAGATCAGACCATAGTATTATATCTGCAAATTTCTCGTGTCAAGCTAATCCAGTTAGAGAAAGAGCTCCGAAGAGAACCGTGTGGCAATACGAAAGCCAACTGGGACGGTCTCAACAACTTTTTCCGGATCTTTAACTGGTCACTATGCTTCCTCGATAGTGACGTAGACTCCAGCGCAGATATGATTACTAATATGATTATTTTGGGAATGAAAACTTTTATCCCGAATAGGGTTAAAAGCATCAAACCCAAGGAAAAGTCATGGTTTGATTCAAGCTGTAAAGAGGTTATCAGGGAAAAGAAGTAAAGTTCCGGTGTTTTAGAGCCAACCCAACTGAGGAAAACCGGAACAAGTTTAAACAAGCCAGGAAGGCCTGCAATGCTCATATTCGGCGGACCAAATTTTTACATGACCAAAAATTAAGGCAAAAAATACTGCAATGTCCCAAAGGCAGTAAGAATTTTTGGTCATTTGTAAAAAATATGAAGAATTCTTCTTCTTCCTCGGTCCCTACGCTCGTTGACAATGACACTCCAGTTGTTAGCTCGCTCGCGAAAGCTAACCTTTTTGCTAGGCAGTTCGCCGCCAACTCTTCGCTGCCTGAGAGTGTCATGACTCCGCCTGCTCTTGAGCGCGTCAATGATTCCATGGGACAAATCTTCTTTCGCACTCGTGCTGTGGCGAGAGTCCTAAAGGATCTCAACATACATAAATCCGCTGGTCCGGATGGTATCCCGCTATTGTTCTGAAGAGGTGTTCTTCCACGCTGGCAAAACCCTTGCGTAAGCTTTTCCATCTATCCTACTCTTCTGGGCTCGTTCCGAGCAGTTGGAAAACAGCATTTGTCCAGCCAATCCCAAAAAAAGGCGAATCGTCTTCTCACTCCAATTCTCGTCCGATTGCATTTACGTCGCTTTTCTAAGGTCATGGAAACGCTGATAAATTATTAGTTGTGTTCATTGACACTGTGCTGGACTGTTCTAGACAAAAAAGTACAGCTTTTTGCTGTTCATTGAGGTTTTTTCTGTGCTGATCTGTTCTACTTTCCTGTTCATTGACAAACCTAGAACAGTTTAGAACAGGATTTTCTGTTCTTGCTTTTGAGTTAGAACAGGTTAGAACAGACTCCTGAGAAATGTCATGTTTGTTTACGTTTTGATTTGGCTGTGCTTTGTGTTTTTTTTCTCGTGATTTGAAAAAAATAAAATAAAGTTATTTTGCCAATTTGTTTAATTTGTTTTATTAGATAATAATAAAATACATTGAAAACAAAAAATGCATCAAATTCTTTTACATTTCATCAAATAAAAGGTTATAACATTCGTCACACTTTCATTCCAATCATCTGAAGAGGAATCCGACGAAAAATCACTATCGGTGTCTGAACCAATAACATTTTCATTTCGTATTATCTTAGCAATCACTTGATTTTCCATTTCAATAATTTTAAATAATATTTTTCACAGTAAAAACACAAAAAATGAAAAAAAATGAGCGAGAAACGAAAAATTCACACAATTTGCAATTTGTTTTGTTTTTTTGTTTTTTTACAACTGACGTTTAACTGACTGTTCTAACTTGATCTGACGTTTCTCACGAAACTGTGCTGTGCTGTGCTGTTCTGATCTAGAAAAACCTCAATGAACACAACTATTAGCTCTGTTGCGGGCACCTGTAAAGAAAATTTTCATGTCAGGGACAATAATCAAAAACAAATAAAATGTCTTTACTCAACCCCAGACTTCAATGACTTACTTCATTTTTGGAACAGTATTTCCAAAACCTCTTCTTCTTCAAAAGCAACTTGCAAAAATGGAACTAAATTTGAATTACAAAAGGAAAATATCCACAAATAAATGTTTACTTACCAAAAACCACAACAATAAAACATAAACTTTCCTCCTCTGCCAATGCCCATATTAATAATGCAGAGCAGACCAGAGACAGAGATTCAGAAAAAGACTTCTTTCAATGTTTTTGTTTCTCTGATCTCTGAATACGAACACGAATTCAGATCAGCTGATTCGATATTAGCTGCGCTGACACAAACAAACTGGCTTGTGAATTTTGTGTATGTGTTGTAAAAGTAGTCAGATGACTACTATATCTGTTTGCTCACAATAAATGCTAGATAACGCTATAGTCGGAAAACTTCTTCGATCCGTCGATGTTACCCAAAGTAGTGCATACTCTACGGCAAATACATAGGTTTAAAGAATTCAATCTTAAATGTACCGATTCAAACCGATTAAACAGGAACAGGTTAGTATTTAAGCTAAGGTTAGCATGAGCATTATGCATATTATGTGGCGGCCTTCGAGGAGCCAAGTCGACGGCCGCGATGCAATTCAAAGGTGACGTCATCCAATGCAATTGCATTAATTTTTGTTGCATTTTTTTGTACGCACAATATGATATGCAATGGGAAGGTGTCGGTGTTGGTATTGAAATGCACCTTTGAATATTTGCATATGCATTATTGTGCGTGGAAGAGGAAAAAAATGCGAGACCTTGAACATTTTCGTGTAGGTAGGTATGGTCCGATCTCGGATGATCTATTTACTTTACAGTAAGTAAAATCGAGTTCGGTTCAAGAAAAAAGAATCAAATGCAATGAGAATTGAATTGCAGTTTAACACCGGACATACGCAAGTCCCAGTGCGGAATATAATCGATAGCGGAGCTTATTAGTTAAGTCGTTGTAAAGGCTAAAAGTAGAGCCAAGACTAACAAAAAAATTGAAGCATAAGCTAAGTGGTACAAGTAAAAAAGTTTACGAATAAGCTATCCAAGTGCACTGCAGAAAAAATAATCGAACAAAAGGTCCGGATAGTTCAAACTAAAAAGCCTAAAATAAAGCTTAGCTCCAAAGCCACCGTGCTTGAATTTGGGGCCCACTGGAACAGAGGCGAACCATAGGAGAAACCCATATCAGAGGTCCAGATCTGAGCCAAGGGTCAAGAGTATCCCAAAATAGTGATAAAGAAAAAGGAAATAAACGTTCGTTGAGACTGGATGGAAATGTCAAGGTCGGAGTTGTGTGTTTGTGATGTCCCAATTATAATTATACTATATATGTATTTTTTTGGCGTGATAAGTTTTTTTTATTATTATACTTATTTTAATTGCATCTTATAATATTTAAGATCTATGATTTTGTGTATCAAAACGAAGATTTTTGTGCAAGAGCACCATATTAAAATACGAGAATAATAACTTTATCGCTAAAAATTGTTCAGGGTTTTGGTTCCAAAAAAACTATTTCTTTTTCCCCTCGTCGGTACGAATATAGTCCCTATTGGAAAGGACCTTTCAGGACAAACCCCCTACAGTGAGCTCATTTTAGGTAGGAAGTGAAAGTCGCGTCCGTTTTGCAAGGCTCCCGAAAAACGGGGCCCATTCTTCTAACGAAGCGGAAATAGAAGATTGATACACGAACCGACGCCCTCAGTAGAATTTTAATTCACAATAGCCATTTATTTTTGTTTCATAGCGTAATGTTTTTTTGTTTTGTTCTTTTGTAATTTTTTTTTTGCTTGGTTAATTTATTTATTCTTTAAAGATTTATTCATTTAATTAAATCATTGATTAATTAATTTATTTGCTTGTTGAGAAATTTTATCCTTCATTATTATAAATGATTTATTTGAATTTTTGCTTAGTCGATTATCGTTTTCTATCAATGATAAAACTAATGAATCTTGTACTCGTTTTGTAATGTATCCATAGAACTTTAGGAGAGTAATAAAAATGATTGTAAATCACGTCAGATCTCGGACTTTCATTCCGTCAATGGGTAATTCAGCTATGTTTTGGTAAGGATATTCAGGGGGGGTGGAAAGAGGGGGAGTAAACTTTCGAACGAGCGAGGAGTGATTCCGCGAGCTTAACCAAGCTCAAGCAGTGGGGAGTCTCAATCGACAACACAACATCTGTAGCGCCCGAAGTGAGTTACGTCATCGAGGTAAGCAGTGGTATTCCCTATCGATATATAATGTTATGTGTTTCGTTAACTTCAGTTTTGGAGTTATTTAAATGGCACGATATATGTTTGTTTGTTGTTTAGTGTCTTTGTCTTTTATCGGGACAAGATCCCTCCCCATCCGGCGAGATAAGCCGTGCTACGCCAGCGTGCCAGTCCCGGTGAAAGAAGTCCGCGTTTTGTTTTGGTTGTCTATGGGTGTTGTCGATTCTAGTCGGCACAATACCCTTAGTAGACCGTTTTTGGTACACCTAGAGGACGCAACAAATAATGGCGCCCAACGTATTGTGCATGTCCTAGTCCGTTATATAAAGATGTGTTCCTGTGTTAGTCTCGTATTAACGTAAGTCATGAACAGAATCGCTCCTTAGAAGTCTGTTCATTTGCGACGTGTCATTTGCGACTAGACTGAGAGCAATGAGTTCGAAAATATTATTGTTTTTTTGAACAGTTTTCTGCAAGTCTTTGATGGAAAGTCTTAACAAACCATTAAATTGCGGCAGTTTATTCGTTTAGTCAACAAAAATTACGTCCTTGTCAATACTTGTTGTCTTTCTGATACCGGAACGGGTTGTATGTCCTGATTCGGATGGCTACTAAGAATGCCGATTCAGTTGCGACATCTCGCTTCGATATCACTAGACTAAATGTTGTGTCGTTGAACCGATTTGGATTACTGCCATGGTCTTGAAAGCGTAACTCACTTGTATGAGCCAGGTTGCGTGAGCATGTCACTCGCGAGAGAAAACCATGAAAACTCGCATGACTCCGAAAGTTTCCCTCTCCTACACCCCCGTATCTTATGAGTGACGAATTATTTTTGTTGAAGATTCTAATAGTTACAAACATATTGGTTTATATAAATAGTAATAATTTAATTCAGAGTTGGAAGAATAGTAAGGAAATCCTTAGTAGTATCCTGACACTAGTTCGAAACTAGTGGATGCTTCGAATCATCAGGTTTTAGGAATAAAAATCCGTTTGGATTTGAATTGTCCATTTATTTTTAGAATTTGTCGAGACGATTATTTTCTTTTGCACTAGATAAATATAGTCTTAGGTAAGAAACCCATATTAATATAAGGTAATAGATAAGTTTCTTATATACATAGCTAGGATAGTTTTGAATAGTGATAGGAGACTAGGAGATCTTAGATCTGTCTAATTGTTCAAGAGCGTGTTTTGTTTTCTTGGTAATTGTAAGAATTAGTCGTTAGTTTATTGTTAAGTGTCGAGAATAGGATCTTTTTATTTTATTTTTCTTCTTTTCTTCTGTTTTGTTTTAAAAAAAAATACAAAAATTGAGTTTGATTGATTTTTTTTTGTATTCGCATTCATCGTTAATTTTTTTATTTTGGTTTTGGGCTTTAAGATTAGATAGTATAGTATAGGCTTGTTTTTTTTTATAAAGAACTGTTTATTTTTAGGTTTAAGCTAACGAGGTAAGATTCAAGTTCTGTTCTGGACTTAAACTAGACTTAAAAACTAAATTCTTATTTATATATAACCTTAAAAATAAGCTCACCGACCGACTCTTGAATTGTGTCAACGCTGTCGATTTGTTTTCTTGGAGGTTGACAGTAGTGAATCGCCTGCTGAGTCAGGACATGAGATCTAAAGAGAAAGGAAAAAGCTTTAGAAGAAATTCGTTACCGATCTATGACCACGACCAATTTGAAATTCAATTCCGGAATGAATCCAACGGAGAAATCGTCAGAAAATCGTGTTCCATCGCCGATCCCTTTGGTTAGTAGGTTCAGTTTTCCTCCTCCTCCCTTGCCAAGTGCTCTTGCTGAAAGCAGGAACACCGATTCTTTATCAGCACCGTCTTATAGTAGTTTGACAGGTATGGCCGCTTCGGTGGACTGTGAGACCTGTTCCCCTTCGACCAATAGTTGAACCAACTTCTTACTCAAGAAATCCAACTGAGGCTGTACAGAGATCCAACGAGCAATTGGCGATCCCCATCTCTGAAGCCGAAAGAGAGAAAAGCCCAACTTTGTCCGCAGATTTAAAAACGGCAATAAATTTAGCCGTAGTACAAGCCTACGATTCGTATACGAGTACGATAATCAGCGAGATATCAGAAAGTCTGAAAGTAGAAGTTAAAAGACAGTTTGTGGAGTTTATGGGGGATATAAACAGGACGATAAGACCAACACCTCCACCAGAAGAAAGAGTTCCAAACCCAAGATCGGAGCGCGGTCAGACCAGGTCCAACAACAACAACAACGCCAACAACGTCAATAACAATGATCAAATCAACAACCGCGAGATGCATTGGGGCAACGGCCGATGCATCCGAGATATAGGCCAGTTGCCAGCGCGTATGGTTTACGAAATGAACCGACTCGGGCGGAGAGTAGGAACTACAACCAACACCGAGCGCAGCAGAACAGGCCCAACCCGGAAACGAGCTACCCAAACTACCCGTTTACCGGCGATGATCCCACTTATTCTCCTTATAGAGAAATCGCTAAGTTCGATAAGTGGGGGATAAAATTTGACGGAAAACCTGAAACGCTGCCCGTGGAAGAGTTTATTTCCAGAGTTGAGATACTGCAGCACCTTTACAATTACCCATGGACCGACATTGTAAGAGATTTCCATAATCTCCTGGTGCCCAAAAGCAATGCTGAGGAGTGGTATTGGCGCTTCCAAAAACTGAATTTTATGCCCAACTGGCTCATGCTTCGTGACGCGTTGTTGCGACAATTTCAGAATCCCAAATCAGATCTCGAGTTAATGAGGGATATCATGGACCGTCGACAAGGTGCTTGGGAGAAAAGTGAAGACTTTCTCAATGCAATAGACAAGTTATGTGCGCAGTTGCGAATCCCTGAAGCAGAATTAGTCAGGGTCCTGAAGAGGAATCTCAATGAGAGATTGGGGCGACTAGTCTATCCGCAGGCCGTTAGCACGATGGATCAGCTTCGATTCATATGTAAGGATGCTGAAGGTCTCTTTAGTAGCACCGGCAGGGACAAACCCATGCAACCTCGCCTTCCCTCTCGTTACCAAGTCAACGAACTACAATATGGGGACAAAGACGTTCCTGAGCAAGAAGAATGCCTAGCAGCCTATCACCAGACCAGCTTTAAACCAAAGGAAAAAAATGTAGGTGAAGCAAAAACATTTACCTGTTGGAATTGTAGGAAGTTAGGTCATTCATTTAGAGACTGCCCCTCGCCAACCCGAACTATCCATTGTTTTAGATGCGGTCAAGAGGGAGTGATAACTCCGAAGTGTTGAGCATGTCACCCGGAAAACTGGAGGAAGAGCGTGACTTTTCTGGGGGAGTCACGTTCCACCCAGACACCTCACGAAGAGCTGGAGAAGTAGAAAAGAGTGAGCAGGTTCGTATATTAAAACGAAAAGAAAATGATAGGTCAAAAGATACAGTTAAACTTACCCAATTAAAACCATACCATGTTAGAGTTAAGGAGTACGAAGAGGCTAAAAAACGAATTTTAAATGAAAATTATAAAGCAAAAATTAGTAAAAAGATTAAGAAAACAAGAGAACGTTATAAATTAAGAAAAGAAATCAGGAGCGACATTTTATCGACCATTATAGATACGAGTAATGACTCTAGGCCTTACGCTAAAGTCTCTATAGAAGGAAACGAACTGTTAGGACTACTAGATAGCGGGGCTAGTGTGAGTGTTCTTGGTAGAAACCAGGGTTCGGACTTCAGATTAAATTTTTCGAAGTAAATGCAGGAAAAAACTGAAGTAGATCCAAAATTTTCGAAGCAGATTTAGGAAATACAAAAAAAAGATAATTTTCGAAACAAAACTATTAAGAAGTTTATTTGGTTAAGCGGTATTAATATACAACATCAATAAATAATAATTCGGAGGTGGTGAGCTTCTTCAGTATAGCTACTTCGAATTATTGTTTGGTTTTTCACTTCTGCTCCCTTCTTGATGTGATTGTGTGACTTTGCATGACGTTCAACATTCGTTATGTTGTTTGCCAAAGCCTTTTTGCAGAGCTCGCAAAAAGCAGTTTGGGAATCATCATCTTTGGTCAGCCAAGTTCTTGTTGATTCCCATTCTTTCTTATACTTTTGTTCGTACTTTTGGCACTTTTTGATGTCTTCTTCATTGCAATCTACATTCATGTAGATGAAGATTCTTGTTATGCAAGACGTCGTATGCTTTTTTCTAAATTAGGCCGTGTGCGAATTGGATGAACTGTGGTTAAAAATGGATGAATTTTTAACCACTACTGTCATATTTTAACCTGCTCCGCAGCTAGTCTAATTTTTAACACATTTTATTCAATGCGAAGTGTCAAAATTTAATCAAACGTCAAGTTTTAACCCATTTTTCAGTTTTAACCCAATTCGCACACGGCCTTAATACAAAAATATTTATTTTAAAAATATGATACATGAAGAAAGATACAAGACGTAAGAATGTTTCTGCTACGAAAAACGTACTCTGCAGTGGTGGTGGAGAGTGTGGGCTGTGGGATCTGGTTCTTGAATTTTATCCGGTGTGCTTCTGCTTCCATCATCCATACTGGAAATTTTTTTCTAGAAGCACCAACAAACATATTTCATAAAACACAATCTTTTATAAATTATTAAAATATCATACTTTTTTACTAGATATCTTTCCATTTTTAATTTGTTTTGCTATCGAATTAACAAGATTGTGATATGTAACAGGGAGAATAAACCAAATATCCCTGCAACAGCATGTATGCATACAATTCGTTCCGTTTTTTTATTTGAACTTTGAAATCTCAAAACACAAGCTCTCATAATGGAAGAAGGTAGAAGAAAATAAAATCAAATGCGTTCAGAGAACAAACTTTCTGTTGTTTGGGTTGGATGCAAGAAAACAATGCTGCCGTTTACACAATTATGTAATAAAGAGTGATCAGCGCTGTCTTTTAATATGTTGGTTAAGAATTTTTTTCAAAGTGAAGTAGATCCTAAAAAAGAGAAGTAGGGAAGTAGATTAATTTCTATTTTCAAAATCGAAGTAGAACTACTTCGATCGAAGTAAAGTCCGAACGCTGGTAAAAACTGTTTAAGTTTTGTTGAGCAAAATAAAATAAAAATAATTCCCTATAAGTCAGAAGTGAAGACGGCTGAAGGCAAAGGTCAGAGCATAGTAGGGAAAGTTAGAGTTCAAGTTAAATACAAGAATGAAATTAATGATATCACCTTTTTTTGGTTCCTTCTCTGGACCAGGAACTCTATTTAGGAATTGATTTCCGGAAAGCATTCCAAATAGCACTGTCAGTCGTTAGTTCCATTTCCCATTCAATAGAATCCATTGATGATAACACTCATCTGCTAACCTCAAGTCAAGAGGCTGAATTGAGGGCCATCAAGGAGAAGTTTTTGGATTTTGATCGTCACGGTCTTGGTAAGACGTCACTGATGGAGCATGTGATCGATACTGGAGATGCGCTCCCGGTGAAACAGCGCCATTACCCTGTTTCTCCGGTGGTACAGGCCATTTGGTACCAGGAGATAGATAGAATGTTGGAGCTCGACGTTATAGAGGAAATTGAGAGCCCTTGGTGCTCGCCAGTTGTCCTTATCAAGAAAACAGGCGAAGACGGCGTTGTAAAACACCGTTTTTGCCTGAATTCTCGTAGGGTCAACGCGGTTAGCAAAAAGGATGCCAACCCACTTCCTCATATCGAGGGGCTCCTCAGTCGTTTATCTGATACATACTACATAAGTAGTGTGGATCTTTTATTTATTATTTATTTATTATAAAAAATCATAACGCTGTACATAATTAAGAATCACATTCTTTTGAGCTTGCACAGGAATTTAAGTTTACAATTTTACTGCTTACATTAGATAATTAAAGAAATAATTTCGAAATATAAAAAAAAAAAAGAATGGAAAATGAAAGATGAATTCAAGTTTTAGGTGGAGAGAAAGATTAGGAAGAGGTAGTTATGAAAGTGAAAAATAGAGAGTCAACAGTCATTATTCAATTAAAGGTTGTTCGCGAAATATTCAAATAATAACTTTTTGAAGGTTCCTTCTGTATTAGTTCTTCGAATATTTTGAGGGAGATTATTCCATAGTTGAACCGCATGTACAAAAAATTGTCTGCTGCTGACTAAAGATCGATGTCTAGGTGGAATTATTGTGAGCGTTCTTTCAGAGTTGCTAAATTGAATTTTATCAAAAAGATATTTTGGCTTTTTAGTGGATTTAATTTTTTGCAAAGCTAGAACTGTTCTATATCGTAAAAGGGCATACAGGGAACAATCAGTTATTTGCTTAGCATAAAATGAAACGTGGTCGTAACGCCCACAGTTGAAAACGTATCTTGCACAGTTGTTAAATGCAGTATTCAGCTTCCTAAACGATTCAGAGTCCAGATTTGAGAACAATTCACAGCCATATATGATGATAGGTACAACATAGCTCTTAATCAACTTCATTTTAACATCTGTAGGAAGATACATTTTGGTAGGGCTCAGACCACGAAGAATGCAATATATCTTTGACACTATATGATTTATTTGGTCCTTCCAGTTGAGGTTTTGGTTGAAAAAAATGCCAAGATTCTTCGCCTTACTCACAAATTCAATGGTTGAGTTATTTATTGTCAAAGGTAAGGGTGCAAAGTTAGGATGTTGACCCTTACATAACATTAGAGCTTTGGTTTTAGTTGCGTTGATTTTAATTTTATTACGTTGAGACCAAATGTGGATTTTGTGCAAATCATTATTCAAGTTTTCAACAGCAGTTAAATAATTAGATTTATTGAATTTAAGAGTCAACTGTGCGTCATCAGCAAAAAAATGAAATTTACAATTTTCGATACATTTTGAAAGGTCATTAAGATAAAGCGTGAAAAACAGTGGGCCCAAAATTGAGCCCTGAGGAACGCCAGTGGGTACAAGAACCATATCTGAATGGTTATTATTGTGGTACACTGCTTGCCTTCTATTGAAAAGATATGATTGCATAAGATTGGAAACCGAATCTTCAAAGGCGAATTGAGTTTTAAACTTGTGTAGTAAAATTGAATGGTTTACCGAGTCAAATGCCTTAGAAAAATCCAGCAATACCATAAAAGACATTGAATCCTCATCAAATCCTTCACGAATATCATCACTTACTTTCATTAGTGCAGTAATGCAAGAATGATTGGACCTAAACCCCGATTGAAACTCAGTTATAAGCTTTTGTTCTTCCAGAAATACTTTTATTTGGCGACTCACAATTTTTTCGAAACCTTTACTAAGAAATGGAAGGATAGCTATTGGTCTATACTCAGTATTATTAGACGAAGGTTTTTTTGGAATAGGTAAAACCTTTGCATTTTTCCATTCTTCAGGGTAAGTAGATGTGGTAATAATTGTGTTATAAATATAGGTTATATGTTTTCCAATAAAGGGTAGAAGTACTTTGATAAGATTTGGGTGAATTCCATCTAAGCCAACTGCTTTTGATTTAATCGAGAGAATTATCTCTCCAACAGTAAAAGCGTCTACGCACTGCAGTGAAAATGATCGATTGGTATTTATTTCACAATTTTCAAATTGATCAACAGAAGTTGAGAATGACCCAACAAATTTTTGGTTCAGATCATTAAGATTTAATACCACATTTTTAGATGATAGGTAACCTGAACTACTTGTACTGATGCCTGTTTCTCGTACTATTCTCCAAAAATCTGCACTCGATTTAGTACCTTGGAATTTATTTTTATAATAAAAGCTTTTATTTTTACGAATTAATTGTGTTGTCTCATTGCGCAAACGCTTAAACTCAACATGTAACGACGGACAGCGATATCTTCGCCACCTGTAAAACATTAGGTCTCGTTGTTTGATTTTATTAAGAACTATCTGGGTAAGCCAAGGCATCTCAGTATTTTTAATTTTCTTAGTTTTAATGGGGACATATCTTTCAAACAAATACTTGATGTTGGTATTTAACGCTGATATTTGAACATTAACGTCAGATGAGCAGTAAATGGGTAACCAGTTAAGGTTTTGACAATCATTAAACATAGCTTGGACATCTATTGACGAGAAATCACGGAATTGTGATATTACATTAGTTTTGCCTTGTGGAAATACATTCAAAATAAGAATTAGCATATCATGGTAAGAGAATCCCGGGGATACGATTTGATCATAGTGAGAAGGAATGTCTGTTTTAGGGACTAGAAAGACATCAATGAGTGAAGGCGTTTTGTCAGGAAAAAAGTGAGTAGGGATTGATTTGTTTACAAATTTTAAACCAAGAGAATCGATTGAATCTACAAACTGTTTGTTTTTATTTGCCATAATATCCATATTCAAATCACCACAGACAACAATTTTGGAATAATTTGGCCCTAATATTTCAAGTATATCTGCTATTTCGGAGTAAGATGCTATGTCTGGTGCGGAATATATTGTACCCATTAATAATTTATGCGGGCCCGATGTGATCTCCACAAAAATAAACTCCGATTTGTCAGTTTCATTAGATTTTCTCACAGTTTTAGCCCGATAACAGTCTTTTATATAAATTGCTACACCCCCGCCGCGTTTCGAACATCGATCACCACGAAACAATTCATAGCCTTTAATATTAAATAAATCATTACCCATCTCACGTTTAGTCCAGGTTTCTGACACTCCAATTACGTCCATACAGCCATTCCCGAACAATAGACGCATTTCATCCATTTTATTGACCATGCTTTGCGCGTTTATATGGCAAAACAGAATGCCTACTTTATTTTTACAAATTATGTCAAACAGCAAACTCAATTTGTCATTGCTATTCCCCAATGGAGGACAATTCCCTCTTGATGTATTATTATGATACATTGTATTCATTTTGTAAAAAAGTAAAAGCACAGAACATACAGAAATAAGGAACAATCAGAAAGAAAGACAATTCGCGAGTATGATTTATAATAAACAAGAAGATGACTTTACAAAAAGTAAGTTGACACTTAAGGACAGTTAAAGAAAATGAAAAAAAGAAGAAATTAGCATAAGAATTATTTAGAGAGAATATAATAAAACTTAACAATAAAAAAGTAAATAGTATAAGTTCATGCTCTGGAAGGTTCATTTCTCATATTAAGTTGTTCCAGGTCTTCATTGCAGGTGAGTAATATGGATTCCCCTCTCAGAGACCGCACATACACTTGCCCATTTTTACTATGGACAGATGAGATTAATTTGGCTCGTTTCAGTTTAAGCGCATTCCGTTGTAAGAGATAATTAGTTTTCGTCAAACTCTCGTTCAGATAAAATCTCATATCAGAAGGTATATCAATGTCACGGAGAGACAAAGCGGATTTGGTTTCCTTGTATCGGTTTAAACAGGCTCTTAAGAGATTATTTTTGTCATGTGAATCAGCAAATTTTATGATTATTGTGCCATCATACGACGATTGCTTCGCTTCAATTGATCTTTGTTGCTTGACTCGGAATATTGATTTCAACGGAGGTGTGTGCACGTTTACCGCCTTGCAAATTTTGTCAAAAACAGCATTGAGGTTTTCATCTTGCGTAGCTGGTACGCCGACCAGCACCGCATCAGTAGAAATTTGCATTCTTTCAAGAGAGTCCACCCGCGCTTGCAGCGAATCGCACTTTTGTTGGACGTCAGCTAGTTCTCTTGTTGTAGACAGTTGAATCGCTCTTACTTTATCGAGAATGCAGTTTTGTGTGGTTTTCAATTGAGAGATTTCGTTGTTTATTTTCTCTTCCAATAAAGAAATGCGTTTATCAATACGTGTCCACAAATCATCGATATTGCTTGTATTTGCTCCCAACGGGGTTTTCTCTTGCTGAATGCTCTGAGATCTTGTTGCTTTAGACATTATCTTACAAAAAATAAACGAAGTAGCTGAGTGTCTTAAGAAAGCCAATCTCACCATCAACGTTAAAAAGTCAAAGTCTTGCTTTAAGGAATTAAAGTATTTGGGTTTTATCGTTGGTGGTGAGATGGTTAAAACCGACCCATCTAAGGTAGAAGCGGTGGTAGAATTTCCCCTACCGAAAAATCCTAGACAAGTTCGCCGGCTACCTTGACCGCTCCTCTTTCAGATACTCTTAAAAAGAAGAATGAAAAATTCAAAATGACCGAGGAAGCAATAGAAGCATTCAATGGGTTAAAGAAAGCTTTAGTTAGTACACCCGTTCTAGTCAGACCTGATTTCTCTAGGAAGTTTTACATCCAGTGCGATGCCTCGGAGTCTGGCATAGGAGCCGTTCTTTTCCAAAAGACCGACGACGGAGAAGAATACCTGATCTCCTACTTCTCGCAAAAACTGAAATCGAGTCAACGAAACTACAGTGTGACCGAGAAGGAGTGCATTGCGGCAGTAATGGCCATAAAAAGGTTCCGGCCCTATGTCGAGGGCATGGATTTTACCGTCAACCCGGACCACTCCAGTTTGAAATGGCTCATGTCCATGAAAGACCTTAACGGGCGACTGGCTAGGTGGTCGTTAGCGTTACAATCTTACGCCTTCGACAAAGAGCACCGGAAGGGAGTCTTAAATGTCGTCCCTGACACTCTTTCTCGGGCACATCTGGATAGTTTACAGTTTGAAGAGATAGCCCCTATGCTAGATTTAGAATCTAAAGAATTTAAAGAGGGAGAATATTTAGAAATCCTGAAAACAATAGAAAGCAACCAAGAACAACTTCCCGATTTAAGAATTGAAGAAGGCTATATTTACAAACGTTCGCTACTTTTGGGTCAAGACGATGTTTCTCGTGAACACAGTTGGAAATTATGGGTTCCTACGGAACTAACTGAAGAGCTGATCTCGAAGGCCCATGTGCCGCCGACAGCCGCTCATGGCGGCGTGATGAAAACTCTGCATAGTAACAGTAATTTTACTGGCCTAACATGACCACCCACATTAAGAACTTCGTATCCAATAGCTCAGTTTGTAAGGAGAACAAAGCCAATAACCAAATATTACGTCCCCCAATAAAAACAAGCTATGTACCTGACAGACCGTTCCAAAAACTTTATATAGATTTCTTAGGTCCTTACCCAGAACGAAAACCGGTTTTGTGTTTATTTTTGTTGTCTTAGACCATTACTCAAAATATGTATTTTTAAAACCTTTAAGGTCAGCAACCACTGCGAGCGTGGTTAAATTTATGCGGGATGACATATTTAATGCGTTTGGTGTACCCCAAGTGATTCATTCGACAGCGGAAAGCAATTTGTCTCGAAAGAATTTCAGAGCTTTTAGGGAAATATGGGGTTAGACATTTCAGGACTGCAAATTACTCGCCGCAATCAAACGCGTCCGAAAGAGCTAACCGAACAATTTTAGCAGCCATACGATCCTAATTAAAGGACGACCAGCGAGACTTTGACGTGCACTTAAGTGACAACGCCGCTGCGCTGAGAAGCTCCATTCATTCGTCAATCGGAGTAACACCTTATTTTGCACTGTTTGGTACTAACATGATGATTCATGGAGATAGTTACAAAGTCGCGAGAAAACTAGACATGATGGAGGATAGAGAATTATATGTCCTGCCACGGAGATTACGTCTGCAATGCATCCGCGAAAAAATCAAAGAAAATGTATACAAGGCAAACGAGAAAAGTGCGAAAATGTACAACATTTGTTCACGCCAAGTAAGATTCTTGCCGGGACAAGAGGTGTACAAACGAAACTTTGTCCTCAGCGACACCTCTAAAAATCTAAGCTTGAAACTTTGTCCGAAATTTATTCGCTGTAGAATAGTAAAAACCTGTAGGCAATGCTATGTACGAGGTAGAAACTTTGGCCGGGAAAAGATTGGGAATCTTTCACGCCAAAGACCTTAAGCAATAAGGAAAGCTACTCGAAACGCAGTGCAATATTCAGTCTCCAAGACTCCAAATGTTTGTGAAAGCCAAAAACTCAGTATCTGATTATTAAGTATGTAAAACAAATAAACCGCTTTACCACCTGTGATATTTACTTTCTATTTATTTATTTATTTATTTATTTATTTATTTAACTGTTTTGTCCGTCCTCGGGAATTCGGTTGGTCATACCGAAAAACAACCCGACCTTAAAGAGCTGAACAGAATGCATCGCCAGTCGCCCGGCGACTGATCTGACAGCTGTCAAAAATGAGAAATTTGTATGGCAGTCGCCCATTAACAACACAATGCGTCGTTCGTCGCTGAACTAGTCACCCAAAAGTTGACCTTTTTTTCAACTTAGTCGCGCGACGAGTTTGACGTTTGGTTTTTTATATCATGTTGTTGTTTCCTTGTATTCTTAAAGCAAAGTTGATAAGAAAATACAGGAGTTTTCATGGAATTAATTAGAAGTGACGAATTATTATGAAATATATCCGATACGCAAATTTATTGCATGCCCATGCACCAAACACAAAATATATTCTTTCATTTGAATGAATAAAAAATATTGAATAATGTTTTGTTTTGTTATCATGGGCATATTTGAAAGCTCGTCGCGCAACTGCATTGTGTTCACAAATTTCTTCAGCGATTTCGAAGGCGAATTTTTGACAGCTGTCAGATTGGTCGCCGGGCGACTGGCGACTGCATTCTGTTCAGCTCTTAACACTGTCGACTTCGGGGTGAACACCCTCTCCAATCTCTCAACGAGTGACAAACTATTCACGGAATCATCTTCAAATGAAGCCGAATAGGATTCAACATTTAAATAAAACAGATTCGAGACAAACAAAATAATACGATCACCGGTTAACCATAGCTTTACTCGAGAAATCTTTTCACGAACTAAAGACTATTCACAAACTATATAACCAACCAGCCGAGCGCTCAGATATTCGTTGTAATATGTCATCCATGCACCAAAACTGCGTATGATTTATCCGTAAATCCCACAACTAAACCGACAAAAAATGCACAACCATACAAATGTAGGCGATCAACAAAATTAGGTATTCGGAAAAAACTCACCGGTGCATACATACATACAGTATGCTCATAGGACGATTGCCCGGCTTATTAAGGGGGTGGGTTGACTTCCCCACGTCTAATTTATAACTCATCTGCCCTAGCCAACGTCCTCGTTGTGAGCAGGTCCGACGATCCCGTTGGTTTGTTGCGGGCACCTGTAAAGAAAATTTTCATGTCAAGAACAATAATCGCAAAAACAAATAAAATGTCTTTACTCAACCCCAGACTTCAATGACTTACTTCATTTTTGGAACAGTATTTCCTGTTCTTCTTCAAAAGCAACCTGCAAAAATGGAACTAAATTAGAATTACAAAAGGAAAATATCCACAAATAAATGTTTACTTACCAAAAACCACAACAATAAAACATAAACTTTCCTCCTCTGCCTCTGCCAATGCCCATATTAATAATGCAGAGCAGACCAGAGACAGAGATTCAGAAAAAGACTTCTTTCAATTTCAATGTTTTTGTTTCTCTGATGTCTGAATACGAACACGAATTCAGATCAGCTGATTCGATATTAGCTGCGCTAACACAAACAAACTGGCTTGTGAATTTTGTGTATGTGTTGTAAAAGTAGTCAGATGACTACTATATCTGTTTGCTCACAATAAATGCTAGATGACGCTATAGTCGGAAAACTTGCAACTACTTTTATTAATTATTTTCTTCGATCCGTCGATGTTACCCAAAGTAGTGCATACACTACGGCAAATACATAGGTTTAAAGAATTCAATCTTAAATGTACCGATTCAAACCGATTAAACCGGTTAGTATTTAAGCTAAGGTTCTGAAGGTTCTAGGCTAGGCTAGGGTTAGCATGAGCATTATGCATATTATGTGGCGGCCTTCGAGGAGCCAAGTCGACGGCCGCGATGCAATTCAAAGATGACGTCACCCAATGCAATTGCATTAATTTTTGTTGCATTTTTTTTGTACGCACAATATGATATACCAGTGGCAAATTTCATCCTTGGTGAAAAATTTCGGTGAAAAGAGCGAGGAATTCATTCCACACTTTTAAGAGGAAAAATAAAGAAATGATTTCATAGGAATAAAGTAATGGCCTTTTTCCTCTGTACAATTTCTCTGTTCTATTAACGCTTTCGTTTCTTCGCATACCTAAACGTTGTGATTTCAGTAAGGAAAAGTCCTGCACAGCTTCACGAGTTCGCAATTGGCATAGAGCACTGTGTGTTGTTTTCATAAGAAGAAGAATAAACGAACAAAAAAGAAACAAAAATATTGTCTAGCTTCTAGCGCAGCTGATAATTTTTTATTTTCTTTTAAGGGTGGAAACGACCTGCAAAAATCCGTGTACATAAACATTATGTACCTATGACGACGCAATGGTTTTGGTTTTTGCCACTATTTTTGTCTGTGATCGTTAAAAAAATGTTTTTTCCATGTTCAATCAGTGCAATCGAAATCTTAGTTAAAGACAGTTCATGTGAATTCTTCACATCAGTGTAAGTTATTTTTAAAGGTGAATTAATAATAATTAAACAGCACAGGAGAAAACATGAGTGTAAATAGGTATTTATTTTCGATTTATATAGAAATGAAATTAAACTAAATATCTAAACATTTTTAAACGTATTCTGGAATCTGGAGTGTGGAGCATGTTAAAAGGAGTCGTTTAGCGGCAAACAATTGAAAGAAAGATTAGAAGATCCAGATTATTATTTAAAACAATATTGTGTCTTTTCAGAAATATTAATTAATAAATTTGTTTTGATATTCACATTTGGTGGTTTTTGATTTCACAGCTGCATTTTCATAACATTTTTCAGTCATGAAAAAAGTACTTAGTGGAAAATTCAACTTTCAAAAAAGGGATGAGTTCACCAATGAACTATCATTTAACATTTAATCGGAGTTAGAGAACAAATGAAAACACAGGATACTTTTATTCAATGATTTCACTGCTTCATGTTCACCAAAAAATTCACTTGGTGAACTCCAATGACAGCCCTGTGTAAATTTCACCTAATGATTCACCTTCAAATTCATGAGTGAAGCTTCCATTCCTTGGTGAATCGCATGGTGATTCCTTGGTGAAAATTGGAAAATTTGCCACTATGCAATGGGAAGGTGTCGGTGTTGGTATTGAAATGCACCTTTGAATATTTGCATATGCATTATTGTGCGTGGAAGAGGAAAAAATGCGGGACCTTGAACATTTTCGTGTAGGTAGGTATGGTCCGATCTCGGATGATCTATTTACTTACGAGTAAGTAAAATCGAGTTCGGTTCAAGAAAAAAATCAAATGCAATGAGAATTGAATTGCAGTTTAACACCGGACATACGCAAGTCCCAGTGCGGAATATAATCGATAGCGGAGCTTATTAGTTAAGTCGTTGTAAAGGCTAAAAGTAGAGCCAAGACTAACAAAAAAATTGAATCATAAGCTAAGTGGTACAAGTAGAAAAGTTTACGAATAAGCTATCCAAGTGCACTGCAGAAAAAATAATCGAACAAAAAGTCCGGATAGTTCAAACTAAAAAGCCTAAAATAAAGCATCTTATAATATTTAAGATCTATGATTTTATGTATCAAAACGAAGATTTTTGTGCAAGAGCACCATATTAAATTACGAAAATAATAACTTTATCGCTAAGAGTTGTTCAGGGTTCCAAAAAAACTATTTCTTTTTCCCCTCGTCGGTACGAATATAGTCCCTATTGGAAAGGACCTTTCAGGACAAACCCCCTACAGTGAGCTCATTTTAGATAGGAAGTGGAAGCCGCGTCCGTTTTGCAAGGCTCCCGAAAAACGGGGCCCATTCTTCTAACGAAGCGGAAATAGAAGATTGATACACGAACCGACGCCCTCAGTAGAATTTTAATTCACAACAGCCATTTATTTTTGTTTCATAGCGTAATGTTTTTTTGTTTTGTTCTTTTGTTATTTTTTTTTGCTTGGTTAATTTATTTATTCTTTAAAGATTTATTCATTTAATTAAATCATTGATTAATTAATTTATTTGCTTGTTGAGAAATCTTATCCTTCATTATTATAAATGATTTATTTAAATTTTTGCTTAGTCGATTATCGTTTTCTATCAATGATAAAACTAATGAATCTTGCACTCGTTTTGTAATGTATCCATAGAACTTTAGGAGAGTAATAAAAATGATTGAGTGCAACAATGTGAGAGAGACATTATTACATTGCGACAAGAAAACGAAAAGATTAAAGACCAGCTTGAGGATTATCGACGTCAGCAGCGACTCAGTGACGTTGTTGTAACTGGATTACCAGTCATAGCAAATAAGAGTCCAATTGATCTTGCAAAACAGATAGCAAAAAAACTCCAACACACGATAACTCCTCATATTGATGCTTTTCGCTTGCACTCTCAGAATCACAATCACAACAACACTGGTGATGCCCCGTTGCTGATAAGATTATCTTCACCTGCTGAGAAAAAAGCACTACTCTTTGCTTTTCAAACTAACAAAGGTTTGACTGTCTCTCAGATGTTTAATGATGATGGTGTGTCAAACACATTTAATACTAACACACTGAACCGTCGAATCTACATAAATGAAAGCTTAACACCGCAAAACAGTGCATCGATGCGACATGCTCTTCAACTTAGAAAGGAGGGAATTATTTTCTCTGCGAGATCAAAGAATGGTTTTGTCTATGTAAAAAAGAGCATTGATGATACGGAGATAAAAATCCAAACCAAGTTCACTTTCTAGTACAGAAGTCCCGATATCACAAGCCAATAATTTAAATGACGCCAGGAGTGGATTAGCCACCAGTTCTTGATTTGTTTATTTATTTTTATAATTTATTAATTAATTTATTTATTTATTTATTTATTTATTTATTTGTCTTTATTGTAAAACCTGTTTATTTCTTAATTCTTTACTTATTTCTTAATTTTGATTATAATTTTTTTTTCTTTTGTTTTCTTTCGTGATAGTTTTTTTTTTCTCTTCTTCTTTTCTTGATCAAAGTATTTCTAGTTGTAACTGCCACTATGGATGGTTATTCAGTAAAATCAGTTGTTCAAATACTCTCAAGTGCCCGTGAAGGTTTCAAGGTATGTTGCATTAATGCTCGTAGCCTTAATATGAATAAACTAGACTTTCTAAGATATGTGTTTGACTCTTCTAGGGTGGATATTATTTGCATAACAGAGACATGGTTTAGACCTGATACTCCAAGTAATATATATGACAAAAAAACTACAATTTAGTTCGAAATGATAGAGCTACAGATACAATAAGCGGAGGAGTGACAATATATTGCAATTCATCTCTTGATTGTAAAGTCCTTAAAAAATCGGAGAATAATGGTATAGAGTTTTTAATATTGGAGATTTCGGATGGGAATATAAAGTGTGTTTTAGGTGTAGGATATAATCCAAATAGGAGTATTTCTCCTGAACCCTTTTTTGCTGCCTTACAACAATACTCGCCCTCATATGAACACATTATTATCTGTGGTGATTTTAATGCAGATCTCTAACTTCCGGATACTCGAGCGAACCAGCTAAGAGACTTAATTGCTACAAGCGGACTGCATATATCGAACGTTTATGCAACCCGTTTTGCGCCCAACACAACTCCTAGTCTTCTTGACCTTATGATTGTTTCTGATCTTTCTAATGTTTTTCTGCAGGACCAACTTTCTTTGGATGGTGTTTCTGACCACGATCTTTTGTTTTGCACTTACAACATCGATATTTCCCGTGTGCCGACTCCCATAACTTTTCAATTTAGAGATTTTAAATCAGTTGATAGCCTTGCCTTACAAAATGATGCAATACAGTTCCCCTGGCATTTTTGTCACAATTTTACTAGTTCTACTGATAAAATTGACTGCTTTCAATCCATGGTTTTTGAACTATTTGAAAAGCATGTTCCTATTAAAACACTGTCAGTGCGTTGCAAGAATTGTCCTTGGTTTACTTCTGATGTTAAAAGAGCAATACAAAACCGAAGAAGGTTATACTCTAAGTGGAAGCCAGGTCCTACTAATGCAAATTGGGAAATTTTTTGTCGATTTAGAAATAATGCAACATATGTTACTCGGAGATCCAAAAAAAGATATTTTGTTTCAAAACTAGATCCAAACCAGTCTTCTCGTAAGCTTTGGAGTAATCTTCGTTCAATTGGAATCGGTAAAAGTGTTTTAACTCAAAAATATCCTGACCCTAATGATTTAAATGACACTTTTGTTCTGAAAGACGGTCAGAACCTTGAATTTGCACAAAATAATCAAATCATATGTAGCTCGTCAACTGTTTTTGAATTTGTTACTGTCTCTGAATTTGAAGTTCTTGAAAGCGTTCGATCTATCAAATCTGATGCTATAGGAGAGGATGGAGTTCCATTGGGTTTCATCAAAATGATTATACCCTTTGTCTTAAGTACATTGACGCAATTGCTAAATTTCTGTATTGTTTCCTCATCGTTCCCTGAAAGTTGGAAAATAGCCAAGGTTATTCCTGTAGCCAAGAAAAATAACCCTAGCGGCTGTGCAGATTTTCGTCCTATTAGTATTCTTCCATGTCTGTCAAAAGTCTTTGAGAAAATCTTAGCAACACAAATCTCGAATCATTTTTAGAGATTTTACTTACTATCACCATTACAGTCGGGTTTCCGGGCAGATCATAGTTGCCAAACTGCTATAATCAAAGTCCTAGATGATATAAGATGTGAATATGATTTGGACAACCTAACTGTTCTATGTTTGCTTGATTTTTCATAGGCTTTTGACAGAGTTAACCATTATTTACTTTGCCAGAAGTTAAGGTACTATTTTGGATTTCATGAGAGAGCAATGCATCTTATTTGTACAATCGCCGCCAAAAAGTAAATATTGCTCATAAACAATCAGATTCTTTGACCTTGGTTATGGGTGTTCCACAAGGTTCTATTTTAGGACCCTTACTGTTTTGTGCTTTCATTAATGATCTACCAACTGTGTGCTCGGATGTTGTGGTACATCTTTATGCTGATGATGTACAGTTATACCTGTCACGGCCTATTGGTCTACAGGAAGACTTAATAAGCAGAATGAACGAAGATCTAATGGCAATTTCGAAATGGTCACTTAATAATGGACTTACACTTAATCCGAACAAGACTCAACTTCTTGCAATCTCCAAAAAGCACATTGATACCTCACTCTTACCTCCCATCTTCCTCTCCTCATTTCAGCTTGGTTTTGTGGACAATGTTACAAGTCTTGGGTTCGAAATCAATAAAACACTTTCAGCCGAAAATCTTATAAACCACACAGTTGGGAGTATCTATTGTGGACTACGTAAATTATGGCCTTTTTCTACCATTACGCCAATAAACGTAAAACTTAGACTAATAAAAACATTACTTTTACCATTAATCGACTACGCAAGTGTCGTCTATTGTAAACCTGATTCTCATTCTCAGCATAAGCTGCTTGTGGCTTTTAATGACATGTGAAGGTATGTATATGGTCTACGAAGACACGAACATATCTCTCACTATCATCAATTAGTACTTGGATGTTCTTTGCATCAGTTTCTCGATGCTAGATGTTGTACATTTTTACACAAAACTATACAAAATAAGGCACCATTATACCTTTATTGTAAATTACAATTCACCCAATCTGTTCGAACTACAAATCTCTTAGTACCAAGCTTCAACTACTTGAATTCTTCACGGCTCTTCATTGTGCATGCAACTAAGCTTTGGAATTCTTTACCGATTAACATCAAAAGGATATAAGGGATACAAAACTTCAAAAAAGCTATCACAGATCATTTTCGTTAATTTTAGTTTTAATTTAAGAATGAAAAATACTGAAATTAAACAGGTTTAGTTTAGTTAACATTAATACAAAAATATGTTTAAAATTAAATTAAATTATTTATTATTTATTTATTATAATCCGTATTGTTTAAGTACTATAAAAGACAAAGTCTTACTTGTACATTGATTTTAAATAAATTGAAATTGAAATTGAAAAAAAATTGAACTGTAAATCACGTCAGATCTCGGACTTTCATTCCGTCAATGGGTAATTCAGCTATGTTTTGGTAAGGATATTCAGGGGGGGGTGGAAAGAGGGGGAGTAAACTTTCGCACGAGCGAGGAGCGATTCCGCGAGCTTAACCAAGCTCAAGCAGTGGGGAGTCTCAATCGACACGTAAGGGACTCCAGGATGGGTGGGGGAGCAGCTACACAACATCTGTAGCCCCCGAAGTGAGTTACGTCATCGAGGTAAGCAGTGGTATTCCCTATCGATATATATGTTATGTGTTTCGTTAACTTCAGTTTTGGAGTTATTTAAATGGCACGATTTATGTTTGTTTGTTAAGTGTCTTTGTCTTTTATCGGGACAAGATCCTTCCCCATCCGGCGAGCTAAGCCGTGCTACGCCAGCGTGCCAGTCCCGGTGAAAGAAGTCCGCGATTTGTTTTGGTTGTCTATGGGTGTTGTCGATTCTAGTCGGCACAATACCTTTAGTAGACCGTTTTTGGTACACCTAGAGGACGCCCCTAATAGATTTTCACAATTTCCGCTTCCGAAAGGTCTTCAGAGCCATAACCGGACTACACTTCTATTGAAAATAGCAACAGCTCAAGAAATATTATTTTTTTTTATTTACTTTATTTATTTTATTTATTATAAATCTATTTCTTTAAACAATAATATTGCTATACATTTGTAAGTAAATTAAAGAAATGTTAGGAGCATTTTTAATTTAGAGATAAATTGATTGAAATCCCCCTTCAAAACAATAGTACAATAATAATGAACAATAATGGGTGGGGTGATCCTATCAAAAAAGAAAGCAGGTTTAAAACAGCATCGTATAACGAAAAAATTAAGAAAATATGTTTATTTACAAATTAGTACAACTTGTATCTTAAGAGACAAATCGAAGATAGCTAAAAGAATGCAATAATGAAGAAACCACTAAATGCTAGAAGCTTGAAGACACTTTACATAAGAACATAATTTTACCCATTTGAGCTTAAAATACGTTCTAAACATGTTGGATCATAATTGAAGAGCCATAATTTTAAACCTTTTAAAAACTTCATAAGAGATCCTTCTGTTCTTAGAGATAAAGGGAGTTTATCAAATAATCTACATGACGATACATTACAAAAGTTACGATAGGCGGTAGTGCGGAACTTAGGAATATTGACCAAAGACAAAAGATTTCCACGAACGTTATAATTATTTAAGATTCTAAAATCACGATTTCCAGACCTTATATAAAATATCTTAAGCGCTTTATAACAATATAAATGTCGTAATGGAAGAATTTTCAAACATAGGAACAAAGGAAAACTGCTAGCCAATCTATTTTGTTTGCATATTATTCTTATGAAGTGTTTTTGTAATATAAACAAAGGCAACGTTTTGTTACAGTAAGCACCACCCCAACATGTTATCCCATATTGTAATTTGGAATGGATAATTCCATAGTAAATCTTGGTTAAGAGGTCAGTAGTACACACCTTACGCAGATAAGAAAATTGTCTGAGAATTGAACAGAAATGCAGTTTTAAAGTATCTATATGTGTAGAAAAACACATTTTAGAATCAATTATTAGACCTAAATACCTTATGTCATTTACTATTTCAATATGAAAACAATCAGGACTACAAGCAAAATCACCGCGCAAAGTGTCAACATTTGGTGATCCTAAACAGGTACAGCTATTAAGTCTGAATTTTTGACAGCCAGGAGAATGATAATAGAATTCAGGAACTGGATTGTTCAAATTTGATAGGCTGTAAAACATAAATTTTGTTTTAGGGCTGACGATCAATTTATGTTGAGCAAACCAAATTCTTAGTATACTTAGGTCCCAGTTGATATCAATAGATGAATCCAGAAGACTTTTTGCTCCATACGCAAAACCTACGTCATCAGCAAAAGCCGTCATCTCACATTTGAAAGGCAAATCAAAAAGTGAATTGATGTATACAAGAAAAAGCAGTGGTCCGAGTACTGACCCTTGGGGCACACCCATTTTTATGAACTTCAAGTCACTTCGAGTACCGAAAATCTTAGTTCTTTGAGAACGATTGTTGAGATAAGACACAAACCATCTTAAAATAAAACCCCGGAAACCCGCTAACTCTAATTTATTTATTAAAATGTTATGATTCACCATGTCAAAAGCCTTAGAAATATCTACAAATAGGCCTGCAGTACATTTGTTCTCATCTAAATTTTTATAAATTTTTGAGCAGAAGTTTAAAAGGGCATCTTCTGTTGATTTTTTTTTTCCTGAAAACCAAATTGGAGCGGTGAAAAAAAGCTGTTTTTGTTAAAAAAAAATTTAGCATACGCTGCTTTACAAGCTTTTCAAAAATTTTACTAAAAGATGGAAGTAATGAAATGGGCCTGTAGTTACGAACATTGTCTCTGCTACCTTTTTTTAAAAAGTGGGATAATATCTGCACATTTAAGAGCATCAGGAAATACTCCAGAGAAGACACTTTTATTAAAGATAAATACCAAGACATCGATAACAAACCATGAAATGTTTTTTAAAAGAATATTTGACATATTGTCATTTCCACAACTATTTGAGTTTTTCAAACCATTAATCGTTTTATAGAGTTCTAGCGCTGTTATTGGTTCAAAAAAGAAACTGCTTCTGGAAGACAAAGGCTCACTATTACTGCAAACAGAACAAGATGGTAAACTAAAATTCGGCTCAATGAATTCAGATATGTTAATAAAATAGTTATTAAATTTATCTGCTATCTCACTTGCATTTTTATAGACGGTATCATCTATGCGTATCTCGATAGGGCAATTCTGAGAAGCAGACTTGTTCAATAAACTATTAACAACCTACCATTCACGCTTGGGATTGCCTATATGTAACCTTAGTTGATTTTTGTAGTACTCCTCACGACACAAAGGTATTTCTTTTTTTAAATTACTACACAATTTTGTGTATCTCTTTTTTAAATTGGTATTAAGCGGATGCTTGAGATCTTTTTACGTAATTTATTCTTTAAGTTTACTTATTTTAGCAGGATTGTTGTAATCCAAGGTCGTAATCTTTTTGTTTTAGTTTTATTACATGGCGTTAGAGTGCATCTAGAGATATGGGCTTGTAGGGTTTTAACTTTTAACAAATATGTCATAAGATTTAGACACATCAATTTCATTATATACTAGATCCCAAAACTCAAATTTTAGACTACTCTTGAGTTTACTGTAAATTATACGTGTTTTATGTGTAGTTGGAGATTGAATCTTACTACAATTTTGACCGACTGAACCTATAAGAACACCAGTCATAGAGTGATCTGTAATCTTAAAGTCAAAAACACATTTTTCCGTTGACCTATCCAAACAATTAGAGAAACGCCCATAAAAATGGTCAAGGCACTTTCCTGATGCTGTACGGGTTGGTTCATTTATATAAGAGAGTTTTTTCTTGTTCCAAAAAATTTGAGAACTCTTCAAAAAACATTGAAAGATTATGCTTATGGAACCTGTACACACACAAGACAATGTATTTTTGATGATTGGTTTCAAACGATATTTTTAAAACCTGACGACGTGACTAACAAAATCAATAACGGGGGAGATGAAGTTCAAGTCTTCCCTTATAAAACATCCTACACCACCAGCTGCGTAGCTTTCATTCATATTAGCAATAAAATTAAATCCCGGCAACATGTAATCACGTATTTCAAAATTATAGATCCAAATTTCAGAAACAAAAATTAAATCAGGTTTGCAAAGAAAAGTATCCAAGTGTGTAAGGAGAACATCAAAATTTTCTCTCAAGCTTCTTACATTTCGGTGCACAATAAAAAGCTTATTTATGCAATACATTTTGTCCAAGAAAACTTGTTCACAATTTAAGTCAACAATATTTTTTGGTAAAGTATCAACATCATCGAACAGATCCATATGATCTGAATTCATTGTGGCTGATTAAAAAAAAAAAGAAAAAATCACGGTTAAGAACATAGAGAATATATAATACCTAGAGTCGCGACCTTTTCCTCCCTTGCCGAAAACAGAAAACACCCTCAAAATTTTTCTCAGGTCAACTCTTAAATTCCTCTCTTTTTTTCGTGTCCGTGAATCTGTGTAAGAGGTGAACTCTCACAATCTTCACCTTTTTTTCGTGTTCGTGAACCTGTGTAAGAGGTGACAAAAGAGTGAGCACTCAGCCGAGACAAAATTTTTTTCCTGATGCACAAACCCAAAGTGACAGACTTCCACCACAGCAAATACGAGACTAAACGCTCGACTTTTTTTTTAAGATTTAATAAGATTTTCGATACAAATATTGGTAAATTATAGTGCAACTATATGTTTAAAGTGCAAAGAAACAATATAACGTATTTATTTTTCATATTACATGCATTTTTTGTATGTTTAAGTTTTTTTTTGAAAATGCTGAGCTCAACGGAATCTTATTTTCGAAATCTGAGCCCATGAAACCCACCTCGATTCCAACCTGAGCATTGTATCTAACTCAGTGCGAATGTATGGGTGCAGTTTCTCATTTAAAAAGCATTGGAAAACTAACACATTCTCACTGGGTTAGTACAAAACGACCAAATTGCAGCTTGTAGGCAAAAAGAGAGCGAACACCCGAAGTCGTGACTCTAGGTATTATATATTCTCTATGGTTAAGAAACTGAAATTATATTTTAGATAAGTCATCAAAAGATCTGATTACGATAATGTTGCTACCACAGAGGAGGTATACCTAGAGTCGCAACTCAAGGCATTTTACTCTCTTTCGACTAAAAAAATTAAATTTGATAAAATATACTACCCAATGTAAATGTATAGGCTTTTCAATGCATTTCAAATGGGAGGTCGAACCAATACATTTGCAATGGGTAGGCCTGTGTGCTGGGCTCAATAAGGTGAAAAGCCTAGGCTCAATTTAAAAAGCCTGCGCTCAAAATTCAAAAATAAGAGTCAGTTAAATTCAAAAATTTAAAAAATAAAAAATAATTGTATGAAATTCATGTTTTAAGTATTTAAATAACAGTACAAAGTGCAGTGCATAGTGTGTTTTGCTTTTTAAATGGAATTCAACTATGATTTACGAATAAATAACTAAAAACACACATTTAAACACGTTGGCAGAGTTTATTTCACCCTTAAAACAGTGCGGTCATGTCCTTATTGAATTTTTTTTCACCTCTTTCACAGATTCACGGACACGAAAAATAAGAGTAAATTGAGAGACTCACCACAACATTTTTTGGACAGTGATTTTTTTAAAAAAGAGAGCAAGTTGCGACTCTAGGTAAATAGATTCTCTATGGTTGCTACCTTCCTCTTTTCTCATTAGAATTTTATTATTCGAATACCAAACATACTTAAATAGTTTCTCTTTACTTTTCTCCTTTGCACGCATTAAGAGAGTCTGGGTATATTTCGTTAAGGCTTTATTTATGTAAATATTTCCCTTTCTTTCACCAAGAATGTAAGAGTTGAGCACAGCTTTCTTCATTTTCTTTTCCTTCATTATTTGTTGCTTACGTGCAAGATCCAAGAAACTTACACAAACAATAGACTTGCGGTTGATATTGCTAGCTGAAATCTCTTTGTGATTGTTGTTGTTGTTGACTTGTTTCAGATCAGATAGCATTTGTCGACATCATTCTCCGTAACATAGAGAATATATAATATTATATATAGAATATATAATATTATATATTCTCTATGCTCCGTAATGTTAAGGGACAATGCATTGCGAAAAATATTCGCAGCTACACTCAGAGAATTTGAATCATTTACATCGTTTACACCAGCGATTTCAATAAATTTCTTTTTTTGACCTTGATATTGCCAATTAAGTTTACTTTCGAGGTTGTTAAGTTTTGATTTGAGCTCAGAGTTTTCTTTACGTAGATCCAAAATAGCTTGAACATATTCTTTGTGTTGCTTTTCCATGCAAACAAGTTTTTGATAAGCCATTGAATTGTTGCCGTTGAATGATCATCATCGTTGAGGTTAGAGAGAGAGGCATTATTCGCAATGTCACTATCACCCGCACTTTGCATCTCCTTTGTTAGACCACTTGTAGCAGGAGCTTCTGCATCACCGGGTAGTGGTAAGGTTGATGAGGGGCAGAGAGAGTTGAGTCTTCTTATGATTGTGCATTTATCGCAACGAAATGATCTCCCGTTCGTTTTCATATAATCAAGATCTTGTTTCAATATTGTAATATGTATACACCTCTATATCTCTGTATGTCAATCTATTGTAATGTGTACACACTTTGTAACTCCGCCTCTTTATATCTCTATACTTAAATATGTAAACACTATCTATCTCTGTCACTCTAATATTGTCTAATTGCTGAATAGTTATGTAGCAAAAGTTTTATTTGTAGTTGTAAGTAATTGTGTATACACTCTAGTGGTTAAGAGGAGAACTTCGTTAAGCATCGAGAAGTTTCAGCGCCTACTAAAACCTAGTAGTTTCTCGAACTTATTTGAGTTGTATAAATACCTGCTCGGTGTCGAAGCAGAATTAATTGAATGTGAACTGCTATAAAGTAAAGACACTGTGTTTGAAAGTAATAATTGAAAGTGTTAAATAAATAAGTTTGTGAGTGATTTAAATAAAGTGAATTTGTGTTTTGTTTTATTTAAAAAGTGAATAAGTTTTAATTGTCGTACCAAGCCGAATATTACATTGGTGTCAGAAGTGGGATTAAGACTTATTGAAAATAAAACAGTGAACAGTGATTAAATTATTTTGTGTAAAGAAGTGAAGTTTAAAAAAAAAAAAAAAATGAGTAAAGTGTTGAAAGACTTAACTGTCCCTGAGCTAAAGGCCGAACTAAGCAAACGTGGCTTAAGTGGGGCAGGAGTGAAAAACGAACTCGTTAAACGGCTGCAGCAAAATGAAGACCCGAATACATTTGCTTTCGAATTTGAAGCAAAAGCGAAAGAGGTAAATGCAAATGACGCCTTATCTAACATGATGTCTCTTCTTCTAGCAAAGTTTGAAGAGAATAAGAATGATGTCCGGGAGCAACTACAAACTCAAAACAAAAATTTTCTGCAGCAACTACAAACTCAAAAGAATGATGTTGTCGAACAGCTACAAGCTCAAAGGAATGAACAGAAGCAAGAGCAAGAGCATGTTCTCAAACAACTTGAAGCTCAGAGAAATGAACAGAAGCAGGAGCAAGAAAATGTTCTCAAACAACTCGAATCTCAAAGAAACCTATTAGAAGGCAAGTTTGCGGACTTCGAAGAAGAAATCAATACTCTCGACGAGCGCATAGAAAAACAAAATGCACGTTTCGAGGAAATGGACGAACAAATCGAACCGTTACAAACGAATTGGAAAAAGTGCGAAAGATGAAAGCTCGAGAACCTTCTGGTGAGTGCTCAAGGAAGAGAGAAGGGAATCCTCCAAGCTTTGATGGTCAGATTAGGTGGTCAATCTACAAGAAACAGTTTGAAGCAGCAGCGTTAACAAACGGCTGGGACGATGATGAAAAATACATTGCTCTTACGCTTGCTTTAAGAGGAGCAGCTGCTGAACTGCTACAAACCATCCCAGCAGAGAAGAGTGGTAACTTCACAGTCCTTGTAAATGCAATTGAACAGCGGTTTGGAGATAGTCACATGCCAGAAGTCTTCCGAGTTCAGCTTAACAACAGGGCACAGAAAAGAGGTGAAAGTCTGCAACAGCTTCAGGCAGATATCGAGCGATTGGTTCACCTGGCTTATGCAACAGCTGGCAACGAGATAATAAATCAACTTGCTGTTGAAGCCTTTGTGAGAGCTGTTGGCGATATAAATCTCCAAAGGGCTATTCGCACTGCCGGAAAGAGAACACTACCAGAAGCATTGGCTTTCGTTCTGACTATGGAAGCCGCTGAACAAGCTTCCCAAAATGTGCATCGCGTAAGAGAGTTAGAGGCCCAAGAATGCTCTTGTCAGAAAGCTACTATAGAAAGGAGTCAGCGAGACAGACCAGCACGATGCTGGAACTGCAATAAGACTGGACATCTACAGCGACAGTGCAGATTACCGCGAAGAGGAACCACATGTCAACACTGTGGAAACAGAAGTAATTCAAGTGTTCAAAGTAACACCAACAACGTTGCTTCTGAAGCTGTATCCGTTCAGGTTTCCCAAACCAAACGCGACAACAAGAGCCTGACCGTGGAAGCAAGTATAAACGGCAACAAATGTGTGGCTACCATCGACACCGGTGCCACGGCGTCTATTGTACGGCAGGACCTCGTTAAGAAGACATGGCTCCACAACACCAATAGCTATCGACTAAAGACTGCAACTGGAGAGGCCGCAAAAGTGTATGGTGAGGTACTTCTTAAGATCCGGCTGGCAGAGTTGGAATTCTTGCACCTGTTCTTGGTAGCCGATATATGCGACGAGTGCATTATTGGTGTCGATTTCATGAAAGAACACGGAGTGATATTGGACATCGGGAACCAAGTCCTGAAATATCGAAACATCGAGATTCCGATGATCTATGGGATCCACTCGTATGAGAATTCGTTATCTGTGAAAACCGTCATCAAAGAAGATCTTACTGTGCCTGCTGCTTTAGAAGTATTTGTGTGGACGAAATTGAGGGGTAAGCCTGGCAGCCATCGATACCTCATGGTCGAACCAGCATCTGTAAAGACATGGTTCCCGTACGAATACTGAACATCAAGCCGTGCGAAGTTAAGCTTAGAAAAGGTGAGATTGTCGGACAATGCGAATCTGTATCAGCGATAACAAGGATCAACGAAGAAAAGCCAAGGCAAACCTTGAAGTTTGAAGAGATGAACTCCATAAAGACTAACATTCTCAAGTCATCTAATCTTGGTCACCAACAACGAAGAACTGCAGAAGATCTCCTCGAAGAATTTGCAGATATCTTTTCGTCATCGCAAAGGAAATATGGCAGAACATAACTCGTTCAACATCGAATCAACACCGGGGATGCAAAATCGATCCGTCAAGCTGCAAGACGCCTCCCACTAGCGAAACAAGGTGAGGTTGAAGAACTGATAACCACCATGAAAGAAGAGGGTCTGATCGAAAACTCTAAAAGCCCTTGGGCGTCTCCAGTGGTCCTGGTAAAGAAAAAAGACGGATCAACCCGCTTTTGTGTGGACTATCGAAGGTTGAACGATGTGACCAAGAAGGATAGCTACCCTCTGCCTAGGATCAGTGATACTCTGGACGCAATGGAAGGAGCAAAGTGGTTCTCGACTTTGGACCTGAAGAGTGGATACTGGCAAGTAGAAATCCATCCTGAAGATAAAGAGAAGACAGCGTTCTCAACAGGAAACGGGTTGTGGCAGTTCAAAGTTCTGCCTTTTGGACTATGCAATGCTCCAGCGACTTTTGAGCGCCTTATGGAATGCGTCCTGAATTTGGATGACGTCATTGTATACGGGAAAACCTTTGACGAACACTGTACGAATCTAAAAGCCGTGTTTCAAAGACTTCGAGAAGCCCACCTCAAGCTCAACCCAGAAAAGTGTTCACTCTTCAAAACCGAAGTGAAATATCTGGGACATATCATCTCATCCCAAGGAGTGAAGACGGATCCTGATAAGGTTGACACCGTGAAGAATTGGCCAACACCACAGGACAAGCATCAACTCCGAAGCTTTCTGGGTCTAGCCACTTACTATAGGCGGTTTGTCAAGTACTTTGCTGAGATCGCCAAGAGCCTACATCAGCTAACGGAAAAGGGAAAATAGTTTAAACGGTCAGGTGAGTGCGAGCGCAGCTTTCAAGAGCTCAAGCAACGCTTGTGTAATGCACCAGTGCTGACCTACCCAACTGCCGGAAAACCGTTCATCATTGATGCTGATGCTAGCAATGTCGGGATTGGTGCTGTATTGTCACAGGTACATGATGGCGAAGAAAAGGTGGTGCACTGATCTTGGCAACAAAGCACTTCCATAAGTATCTCTATGGACAAAAGTTTCTTCTCCGAACCGACCATGGAGCACTAAACTGGCTTTTGAATTTCAAGAATCCAGAGGGTCAAGTGGCGAGATGGATTGAGAGGCTACAGACGTACGACTATGAAATCCAACATCGGAAGGGGAAGCTGCACTCAAATGCTGATGCACTATCTCAGAGACCATGCAAACAAGACTGTAAGCATTGCAGACGCCAAGAAGAAAAAGAAGTGGTTACTGTCCAACGAACCAGAGCGGATCCCATATGTGGCTGGAGCAACGACGAGTTGAGCAAGGCGAAGGAAGGCTCAACAAGAGGACCCAGATGTCGAACCCATCCTCGCATGGAAGGAACACCAGGAAAAACCAGTGGGACTCGCTTCATTTTTTTTTTACACTATCAGAATTGGTCGAAGAGAGCTTATAGCAAGCACAGTCTTATGACCAATGGTTTGCCAACATAGTAGACTATGTTATACCACCGGCTCATCACTTAGTGCAGTGTTAGTTGTTAGTAAGCAAACATTACATAACAAACACTCACATGGATGAAACAAAAACAAGACAGTTAACAAAACAAGATTAATCCATAACTAATAATTACAAACATTGAGTAAACAGAGAAACATTTAAAAGTGTATAACACTGGTCTTGAGCAAAGACTTCAATTTATTCTTACTTATATTTAAATCAAATAAGTCTGAGTTGCAGTTTGAAAGCCTACTCATACGTGTCAAGGGCTCATAGAAACCATAGTTGGTACGATGTTTTGGTTCATGTACCAAGTGTTTCCTACGAAAATTATAACCGCCACCCCGATGGTTGAAAGATATAGCGCCAAGTAATTTAGGTGCATCTGTTACACAAGTAATAACTTGATGGAAGAATATCATGTCATTGTTATTTCGTCTACTTGACAATGTTTCCATTTGAAGAGTTAGTAAACGGTTTTCATAAGAGGGGACATTCAAAGTATCACTCCATAGAATACCTTTCAGGGCAAAACGAGTAAAATTTCGTTGAACAGATTCTAGCCTCTCAATATGAATATTGTAATGAGGTGACCAAACTTGGGAAGCGTATTCTAATTGAGGACGAACATAGCAATAATATAAAGCGCGGGTTATATTTGGATCGCGGAACTCCTTTGATCAACGCTTTATAAATCCAAGCATTGAGTTTGCTTTATTCACGATGTTGTTAATGTGCACAGAAAAATCTAATTTAGGGGTAAAGAAAACTCCAAGATCTCTTACGGAAGTTACACGGGTTAAAAAGTGCTGTGAGATAGCGTAGACATATGAAGACGGTGCACGCTTCCTTGAAAAGGTCATTGTTTGACATTTTATTGGATTAAGGTTTAAACTATTTTTCTCACACCACAATGCAAAACTATTAATGTCATCTTGTAGAAGAATGTGGTCATTACTAGAACAGATGTTTTTGTAAATCTTCATATCATCTGCGAAGATGAGAATTTTGCTATTACGTACACATAACGGGGCATCATTTATAGCTAAATTAAAAAGTAGAGGTCCTAGATAGCTACCCTGCGGAACTCCCGAATTAGCAAAAAATGACTTAGAGATAGAATGCCTGAATTTTACTTGGTAAGACCTATTCTCGAGATAAGAGGATATCCAAGTGATGAAAAATGGGGGGAAGCCATATGCATTTAGTTTGAATTTTATGATGGCGTGGGAGAGTTGGTCGAAGGCTTTCGAAAAATCTGTATAGACGCAATCGATTTCCTGACCACATTCCAAAGTGCTAACACATTGATTTATAAAAGCAAGAAGATTTGTGACAGTAGAACGTTTCTGCATGAAACCATGCTGTTGGTGACAGATGATGTTCCTGCAATGAAATGCCAAACTTTCACAAATAACTTGTTCAAACACCTTAGGAATGCAGGAGAGCTTAGATATTGGTCTATAATTGGTGATGTTGGCCTTATCTCCTTTCTTATAGACTGGTATAATATAAGCGTTTTTCCAAATTGATGGAAATTTTCCTAATTTTAAAGACAGCTCAAAAATATAACGGAGGGGAGATGCTAAGATAGACTTACACTTTTTTAAAACAACAGATGGAATACCATCTGGACCACTCGAAAAATCATCTTTCAGAACAGAGAGAATGTTTATAATGTCATCAGTCTCTACTGAGATGTTATTAAACAATACTTGTGGACAGCCACGTAAATACTGAAAAAAATCTTTATCCACAATGGCGGGGGAATCAATAAATGATTTGCTGAAATTATTTGCAAATTCTTCACAAATTTCAGAAGTTAAGTTGAGGGCTACATTATTGCCTCTTCGAATTAATGTGTTTCCAAAAACTTTTCGAGTCAGACGTCAGAGAGCATCCTACAGTAACTAAATACTCACTGTAAAGTTCATAAGACAGTTTCTTAAATTCTTCAAAAAATGAAATATAAACTACTTGGTTTTCTAAGGTCATGTATTTGAGGTATTTTTTCCAGGCCTTATTTCTCTTATTACGAAGTGTTTTTAGCTCTTTAGTATACCAAGGATGACTGAAAGTGTAAGAGTGGGTTGATTTCTTCTTAGGAACTGCCTCTTCAATGCAACTCATAAGCAAAGAATAGAAATTTGCAATAATTGCGTCAATATCATTGCTGGACGGTAATTCTTGGATACCGGAACTAAGCAAGCTATTTGTAAGCTGCAAGAAATTAGCTTTTCGAAAGTCAAATTGGTATGAGCAATCATGGGGATTACTATTCTCAAGTAAATGACCGCTCAAGTCCAGAAAAATATCTAAGGGAGGGTGGTAATTATCTATTGTTGATAAAGCAGATGTAGATTCTACAACTGCAGTATTTACTGCGTCAGATGAGAATACTAGGTCTAGTATTCGATTCATTTTATTTTTGATACAGCTTACTTGCTGTTAATCGAAAGAAAAAATGTTATCCAACAATTGAAGCTCTAGCTGAGAAGAAACTGTAGTAGCTTCAAAATAAGAATCGTCTTCAGAGGGAACCCAATCAATAAGAGGAAGATTGAAATCACCTAGCAAAAGAATACAGCTGTCAAGATCAGCAATACTGAAAACAAAGTCTAAGATTAAGGAAAGTTCAGTGAACAGAGACATTGGACTTTTAGGAGGAATATATACATTTAATACAAATATTGATTTTTGCCGTAAGGTTATCTTAACACAGATGAGTTCCATATTAACTGTAAATGGGAAAACAACAAGGGAAGATGAGAGACTATTTCTCACAGCGATGAGAACTCCCCCGCCAACTAAGTTCATAGCATCCTCATGACGGTCCTTCCGAAAAACTGAGAACTCTTTATCAATGAGCTCTGTGTCCAATATTGTGGCGTTGAGCCAGGTTTCAGAGAGAACAAAAACATCATGTGGAAATGCCTGAGAATTCTTATAAATAGAAGTAGTTTTACTACGAAGTCCTCTTACGTTTTGATAGTAGAGGGAGAGTCTCTGCAGTTTTTTGAATTAAGGCTTGAAGTTGAGGGACGTGATTTACTCAAAGGAGCAGTGAATTCCTTAACTAAAGTGTTAGGAGGCCAGGAACAGTTACAAATGGGATCAAAAAGAGAAGAGAGAAAAAGGGGCAATGATTTTAAATGAGGCTACAAAACTATTCGGTTTACTTATTTTAGAACATTTAATGCTTGAAGGTTTGGTGATAACCTTTGAATCGACTAAATGAGCCAATATGTCTTCATGCTTTGTTTCGGGTAGTAAACGAGAAATGAATATATATTTTGGTTTTGGAACTGATGCCAGATTTGTTTGGGGTGTATTTAATGGAATCGGTTCTAAAGTAGGTTCATTGGCAGTGAGGTCAGAAATATTTTGAAGGGTTTCCTGTACAATAAGGGAAGGGCAACTGTCTTGAGAAGTTGCAAGGGCGGGATCAGGTAAATTGTTGCTCTTAAGTGAGGACTTTTTTGGAGCCGGCCCTTTGTTGGGCCACCTACATTCATACCTCTCTTTTTACTTTTTTTGGAAATAACTTGAAGGGGGGTATTTTGAGATGGTAAAATATCATCCATTTCAGAGGATTTGTCAACCATAAGTGTTGGGTTAGGGATGCTTTTAGCGATGGTGGCTAAATTTGAGAAATTAAGGTTCAAGTCTTCGAATCCCTTTGTGATTTTTATGAGCTCATCTTTCAGTGAAGACAGTTTGAAAGAAAAGTGAGCCAAAGAAATTTTAATACATGTGGGACAATACCAAAACGCAATCTTAGATGCATTAATTTTGTCTAAAAATGCGTTGTTTGAATCAACACATTTTGCATGGAATAGATTTCCACACGGACCGTAGCACGCGAAAAGAGGGGATGCACCGGTTCTGTCCAAACAATTTGTATTTGCGCAACTCATGACGCTAACTTTATATTGAGAAAACGAAAAGAACTAAAAGAAGAAGAAACAAAAAAAAAAAAAAGAGATGCGCAACTCAGGATTCGAACTTGGATTTATTGTGCGATACAGACAAACGCTCAGACGCACTGCACCAAGCACCCCACTAAAGTAATGTTGGTATAAATTTAATAAGAGGTGGTGTGGGAGCTTAGCAAAAGTTTAACGATATGGCAAAAAGATATTAGGGCCTACTTTTAGGGGTAAATATTAGAAAAAGAAAGAGACAATATTTTTAAGAGACTATCCAAGGAAAAGGAAACAAGAAAAAAAAATTACAAAAAAAAATTGGTGAATAGAGCTATAGAGAGCCAATCTTGACATGCATGAATAGCTTAATAACTAACAAAGAACAGACTTACTCAGAATGGAAGAATTTTAATATTAAAATTAGTTGTTTTGAAAAGCACTGTGGCAAAAAAATGCGCGAGTTAATAAGAAATGTATACACAACTATTTTAATAAAGTCAAATACAGAATTTTAAAACAAATAAAAACTCGAAAAGTAATTAACTTTAATCGGAGAGCACGAAAAACACAGCTTCTAATAACAAGACCAGTGTTACCACTGTCCAAGAGGGTGTCCTTCGGCGTAAGTGGGAATCAGCTGACGGAAAGTCCTATGTAATGCAGCTAGTCTTACCGAAATCAAAGGTTATGGACGTTCTGCGAGAGATGCATGATGGAATTTCGGGAGGCCATCTAGGAGTAAACAAGACGTTAGAAAAGGTTCGACAACGATTCTACTGGCTACATGCAAGGGAAGATGTCGAGAAGTGGTGCCGAAAATGCATTACCTGTGCTGCCACCAAAGGCCTGAACAATGGAATCACAGCCAAATGCAGCAGTATAATTTCGGAGCACCCTTCGAAAGAATTGCAGTAGACGTGGCGGGTCCATTTCCGGAAACAAATAATGGAAATCGTTATATTCTGATCGTCATGGATTACTTAAGCAAGTGGCCTGAAGCATACGCCATTCCAAATCAAGAAGCCAAAACAGTCGCAGACCAAATTGTGTTCAACTGGGTTAGCAGATTCGGCGTTCCATTAGAACTGCACTCCGAACAGGGAAGGAACTTTGAATCAAACATATTCCAGGAAGTTTGTGGGCTTCTTCACATCAAGAAGAAAAGAACAACACCACTCCACCCACAATCTGATGGCATGGTTGAACGATTCAACCGAACCCTGAAGGAACATCTTTGCAAAGTCGTGGACGACAACCAGCGAGATTGGGATCGGCACATTCCTCTGTTTCTGATGGCGTATCGAAGTGCCAGGCATAGCTCAACTGGCCATACACCGTCTGAGATTTTGATGGGAAAGAACATCAGATTGCCGAGCGAAGTAAAATTTGGGTGTCCCACATCGGAGTCGCAAGCCGAGGACATGGATGAACTTAAAAAAAGACTTCTTCAGATCCACGACGATACCAGGTTGAAAATAAAGATGTTTAGTGACCGAATGAAGACACGCTACGATATACGAGCGACAACAACAGAGTTCCAAGCAGGAGATCAAGTGTGGCTTTACAATCCCTATCGACAAAACATGTTGTCACCGAAACTTCAACGGGACTGGGAAGGTGAATATACTGTCATTACGAAAATCAACGACGTCGTGTACCGGATACAAAAGGGAGTCAGAGGAAAACCTAAAGTTTTACATCGCGACCGGCTACATCGCTACAGTGGTGATGAGAATGATGGATTTGTTCGGGACGATCAATCCTAAGGAGGGGGCAATGTAATATGTATACACCTCTATATCTCTGTATGTCAATCTATTGTAATGTGTACACACTTTGTAACTCCGCCTCTTTATATCTCTATACTTAAATGTGTAAACACTATCTATCTCTGTCACTCTAATATTGTCTAATTGCTGAATAGTTATGTAGCAAAAGTTTTATTTGTAGTTGTAAGTAATTGTGTATACACTCTAGTGGTTAAGAGGAGAACTTCGTTAAGCATCGAGAAGTTTCAGCGCCTACTAAAACCTAGTAGTTTCTCGAACTTATTTGAGTTGTATAAATACCTGCTCGGTGTCGAAGCAGAATTAATTGAATGTGAACTGCGATAAAGTAAAGACACTGTGTTTGAAAGTAATAATTGAAAGTGTTGAATAAATAAGATTGTGAGTGATTTAAATAAACAATAAAGTGAATTTGTGTTTGTTTTATTTAAAAAGTGAATAAGTTTTAATTGTCGGACCAAGCCGAATATTACAATATGTTAACACAGTTGCAATGAAAATATTTTTTTACAGTCAGAACATAAGACTTTCTCTTTACAAGCCCTAACAATTATCTGTTTACACACCGAACAATTCATTATTTTTATTGTTAATTGTCTTAAGGTATGCAAATATGTAATACAAATTCAGTAAGAATAGAAAGAAAACTGCACCCCACGACACTCTCTCACGAAGACCGAAAGCTTCTTAATGACCGGCAGTATGGCTTTCGCAGCAACAGGTCCACTGGTGATTTGATGGTTTATCTCACCGAACAGTGGAACAAATCTTTACATCTAATATTTGTTTAATTGGGCTTAAATGATCCATTTTCTTGATGCAATTAATAAAAACACTAATTCATCTTTTTGTTACCCGACGTTTCGCTGGTTTTTCGAATTTATTAGTTTTACGTTTACTATACTATTGCATTGTAGGTTATAGTTAAATGTTAAATAAATAAATAAATAACACAAATAAAAAGATAAATAAATGAACAATTTTAAACAATGGAATAAAAAATACAACAAAATTAAAACTAAAATCACAGCTTCTTATGGCAACACTATACAACGAGCTCGTTGTAAATAAATGAACAATTTTAAACAATGGAACAAAAAATACAACAAAATTAAAACTAAAATCACAATTTATCACAGCTTCTTATGGCAACACTATACAACGAGCTCGTTGTATTTTCTGCAAATTTTTTTGTTGACACAAACATAAAAAGTACCTATTTTTTGCCTTACATTTTGCGCGTTTGCCCGGGAAATTGATTAATATATTTTCGAATTTTTTGAAATATTTTTTTAATGAAAGATTAATATATTTCTCAGTTAACGTCGCTTTTCTTTTTTTCATTTTCATATTTAAAATAAACTTCAAAATATCGGTATTTGTAAGGTCATTGTAAGTGAAATATAGGCAATAAGACTAGCAAATTTTTTTACTTGCGACATATAGAATATATGGCAAGTATTGAATTCGTAAAAAAAAAAATTTGAGATGAGGATGAGATATGATATTACGATGATAGAGAAGGCGAAAAAAGTGGGTCCGGCGATTCCGTCTGTCTGTCTGTCGGAAAGTTTACAGGCATCTACAGGCTTAACTACTGGTCCGATTGACTTCAAATTTGCAAATTAGAGGTTTGAGCAAAAACTCATATCCCAATTTTTTTATTTTTGTTTTAAGATCAAAATTTAGGGTAGCCACCATACGATTTTTTTGGCCAAAAACCAAATTTTTTTTTTCACAAAAACGGCCCGAACGATTTTTTTTAAACTTCCTCGAGTTTAATTTTTTTAAACATTTATGTGTTTTATGTAAAAAAAAATGTTTGTATCGCTCCAAAACGGTACCTCCCATAGAACCGTTTTTTTGTTATTAGATTTTCTCGAAAACTGAAAGTCCGATCAGCGTAAGTTTTTTTTCGAAAGTACGTATATATTGTTCAAATAATATTTTGTTTTCAAAAAAATTTCAAATTTTTTTTTGGATTTTTAAAAAATATTTTTAACTTTTTTTTTCAAAATTCTGTATCTCAAAAACGTATCAATTTTAAAAATCCAAATTGGAGTATAATATGTATATTTACATGGTCTTGAAAACTGCATACCCAAATTAATTTTAAGATATTTTTGAAAAATTGTATATATAAAAAATTAATTTAAAAAAAAACGGCTCCGACGATTTTCAAAAAAAAAAAATTCAATAAATCAAGAATAAGGTTTGAATTTGTTCGGCATTTAAATTTTTGGAATGAAATGTATATACGAGGTACATTTCCAAATTTTAATTTTTTTAATAAATTCTAATTATTCTTATATATATTTTTTTTTTGAGTTAAGTGTAAGCTGTAAGTAAGAGTGTAATCAGAATTGCTTAAAGTATATCTCTTATTTTAACACTACCTTTTGCAATTTAAGTAATCATAAATATTTAGTTTTAGCATGCAGGAGCAAGTTCGTACGACCCAGTCGTGCACATTTTTTTTTATTTTTTTCTGTTATTTTGTTTATTTAATTCAAATAACAAAATAATTTGCTTGCTAATGTTCTTTTTAATTTTAATTTTTGAAAAATCGTCTATTTTGCTTTTGTTGTCAAAAAAGAATGGTCTATCACACACACAAAGAAGTTGGTTTCAAGGGAAAGCCACTAGGTGGTGCTGCAATTTGTTTTGCTTTATTTAGGTACATACAGTTTTTTGGGATCCGCTGTTGAAGGATAGGTACGCAAAAGGCATCGAGCGCTGTTGGTTTTGTTTTGTTCTTGGATAGATAATTGTGCAAGATGAGAAAATAGATCTCTTTTTATTTTCGGTGGGGTAACTGGGTACACATGACATATAGAGGAAGTGTTGGAGCGGGATATAGAGATAGCGCATAAAAAGGATGCGGTAAGTAAATTCGCAATCATTTACACTGGTTTAAATTTGTTTTGGTTGTTGGACATGACAAAATAGGAAAATGAATGAGAGTGGGAAATTTGCTTATGCGATTTTTTTCAATGAATATGACAAGTGCAAGACTATTTATTATAATTTCTTTGGTTTTACATAAGGCGGCCAAATTTATAACAAGTTAATGCGGGACACCGACCCCTGTTCACAAAAATACTTGAAAAAAAAACAAACAAAACTACAACTGAATTAACATTTATTCTTAAACTCATATTTTTCACATGAGTGGCATTTTTTTACAATTTCTGCATTTTGATTTAATATCTCTAAAAAGTTTTCACAACTGCCCATATTAAATTTTATAATAAGCATCGCGCGTAATGTGTCCACTTTTAGCGACGACTTTTCGGATGTCCATAAGCTATTCATTAAGGAAAATACTCGCTCCGTAAGAGCGTTTGTTCCAGGCAAGCAGAGAAGGTACTGGACGATGGCTAAACAATTCTGGAACGGTACTTCGTTGTCTTTGAAATGTTTGAACACCTCTATCCACCGTTGTTCAGTACTGTTCTTCATTTCCTCCCATCCGCTTAGGATATCGTTGTTCACATAATTTGCCACGTAACTTACTTCATCGAACAAATTATCTTCGCACAATATCCAACAACTTTCTGTTTAAGGTTGTGCTTTTCCAAAATTTCCATTAAGGAATCTGTTATGATTTCAGAGGTTTCACCAAGTAAGTTCACAAGGTCTAATATTTTGACATTAATGCCGGTTGTAGGGTGAAAGAACCTTACTAGCGTTGGAAATATTTTGATGTCTTTATGGTTCGAATCATCTGTACAGATACAGATAAATGGGACAGCGTTAAGTTCTTTGTTCAGAATATCGGAAGAATACGGCGCAATCACATGTTTGCAATAGCTTCGCACTTAGTTTTCCCGCAGCAAAACTTCTTATCAAAAACTGTTTGAATTAATTTGGAAGTGCATTCCATTGATCGAAAACTTTGATTATGACATACCGTATGGAAAGCCCACAAGCCCTCGGCTTTTGCCAGCTCTGCTTTTTTGTCCCCATATTTTTCGTGACGGAAGTAAGAAGCCAGTGAAGACGACGTACTTGCGGCAGTGAGTGCTTTTTTATGTTTGTCCGATATCAAATGCCTTTGTATGTCATGTGTTCCACCGTGAGCAACAGAAAATGTTCCATTACATTTGTTGCAACGCACTTCTGAAGGTGTTGAACACTTTTGCAAGAATGGAAAATCATTTCGTAAGTCATCGGTGAACTTACAAGTTCGCTTTTTCGCGGTCGGCGGCATTGCAACAGTTAAATTTTCTATCGAAATTGAAAGAATACGAGTTAATGATTATGGTTACTAACTTGTCAATTGTACTAACTTCTTTACATTTGTGACTGTCCTAAATGCCCAAATTAGATATTAAAGAGTTAATGATTTTGATTTCTTAGTTTCCACGGCGCACAGTTGTCCAAAAAGGGAAAAGTCGTGGCAAAAATACAAAATCAGATGTTTTATTTTTATTGTTTTGTTTTTTATTTCAAAGAGAAATATAGACTGAGCTTCAAAAAGTGCAAACAAAATAATTTTTTGATCACTAGTTTAATTTATAGGGCTCTTCAAATTTAGTTAATTTTTTTCTAGAGAAAAAAAAAAAAAACAAAATTCCTTATCTTATTTTTTGTTAATAGTTCCTGGTTTAGTTACTTATAAGTAAATTTAAATTTGAAATTGAAAAAAAAAATAATTTTTAAGGTTTTTATAAATGAAACAAAAAACCACCAATTTTTTTTACAATTTATCGAGTTTGCATAGAGCTACAAAAAAATCCATCCAAGTCCATGCACTAAGCCGAATAGGGTATGTGTATCAATCAATTGTTGAGCCAAAAGAAAAATATTTAGCTGCGCATACTTGCGCACTGCCGAGATTTTGTACTTTGAAAAAAAAAAAAAAAATAAAGGCTTGAGAAAACGCTTACTTTGGCATACCTTGATCCACGTAAACGCTTAGTTCTCTGTTAATAGTAATGCTAGCAACAATGTTAAGGTTTTAATTTTTAGAAGAAATGTTATCCATTTTAACTGCATTTACAGATTTTTTTATTTTTTTTTATTGGTCAGATATTATTTTGTGATGCTTAATTTACTCGGGCCGAGGTATACTCGCCGGAGTCCAAGGTCCGTCTGAGGAAAGCACGAAAACTCAGCAAAGAAAACACCAAACTCTCTCCAATTAGATTTTTAACTCTTCTTTATTGAAATAATTTAACTTAAACTAAAATATACATAGGGGTTTATCCTTACATATACTCTTAAAATTAGCCTTATAAATACGCTAGTGCCACGGCCTCAAAGGGAGGGGGACTCTCGGAAGGAGAAACAAAATATAACCTATCGCCACAGCCTCGAAGTGAGGGGGATTCTCGGATGGAGGTAATTGCCACGGCCTCGAAGTGAGGGGGATTCTCGGAAGGAGGGAAAACTTATCTTTTGCCACGGCCTCGAAGTGAGGGGGATTCTCGGAAGGAGGGGAAACTATAACCTATCGCCTCGGCCTCGAAGTGAGGGGGATTCTCGGAAGGAGGTAATTGCCACGGCCTCAGAGTGAGGGGGATTCTCGTAAGGAGGGAAAAATCTAATCTAGCGCCACGGCCTCGAAGTGAGGGGGATTCTCGGAAGGAGGGAAACTAAGCTCAATGTAGCCTCTAATATTTAGTACCAAAAAATAGGAACAATAATAGTTGTCCTATGCACCATAACTTGTTGCTATCCAACTAGTAGCGGTGGGAGAACAAAATAAAATGCTTCTCGAATTACATCAAAATCCTAGCATCTACTTAACAACTATTCGGTAAAAACTAAATGTGAATTATATAATTACAGAATAAGAAAATATATAATCGGTAGTCGATGATGCTGTTGATGTGATTCATAGTCCGGGCGGTAAAGCTGCTGATGGTTTTATAGTCCGGGCAGTGCGGTTGTTTATTTTTAATAGTCCGGGTCCACAGAGTTGTATTTTTCCAAGGTTATTTTATAATGGTTCGGGCGGTACGGTAATGGTAATCCGGGTTGGTCGGCGTTTAAGACGTGAAGTGTGACGCTTCGTTACACACCCCCCTTTCTTAACGAGACGAGAACCTTCTCGTCTATAGGTCTCCTGGGAAAAAAGAAAAAGACGGATAAATAATGATTGCATTATTTAAATCGGTTATTCTTTTTAGTAGATCATAAGAAATGCAAAACAATACTTTATTAATTTGTTATAATAAACTTAAAGTGAATTTAAATAAAGGTAATATAACAGTTGTGCATTATTTTTCCACATTAATGCTTGTCCGGTAAGGTCCGAATCGTAGTGCGGCTTTGGAACCGTTGCGGTTCATCATGACAGTCACAAGCCCGCAAGGTCGGTTTATAGTGAACCTGCGCCGGGGAATGTCGTTCGATCGTAAGCAGATTCCTTCAAAGGGATCGAAGATTATTTGAGTCGGTCGGGTGGGAACGTTGGGATTTATCTCGGTAAGTCTCGGAGGTTTATCTGGTTCTGGTCGGCATATCTCTGGATGTGTTGAAATTGATTTCGGGGTCACAGTCAACGGCGGTGGCGGCGGCGGCGGTTTGTCGAAGGATAAAGTCGTTGGAGGAGTGGCGTAAAACATAGACCCAGCTGAACTTGTTGGTGTGTTCGGCAACAATACTACATTTCTTTTGGCGTTACTGGTAACTGCTGCTGAAATGGCTGCGAGTGCTCCTCGGTCTCTATTTTCCTCGCCACCCGTCGGTACCTTTACCTTGAAGGTGACTGGAGCTCTTGCTGGAGTGGGTGCCTTCACTCGTCCGGGGGCGGTTGCTTTGCGGATGCAAGGGTCATTTGCGTTGGCCTGAGCGATGGGGGCTGTCCTGGCTATTCGTCGTTTTTCGGTTCCCAGAGCATCCCTAGATGTTGACGGTTGGAGGTGCTGGAATGCTGATGTTTGGGGGTACTGGATGAGCGGATCCATGTGGCCAACACAAAAATCTCCAGTACGTTGCCTCTCCGGGGTGGAAAGCCTATTAAACCGCGGCTGCTCTTCTGCTTCGGCTTTATGTGGCCGTGGGTCGTAGGGCTTAATTTGGCTTCTCCATTCCTTTCTGGGATTCTGGTGGTCCATTTGGTACGGTGTGTTCTTGTCGGCGATCGAACTAATACTGACTATACTGGACGTCCTGAGGTTGGTTCGTCGGGTACTTTCGATTGGGAAAACTGCTCTGGGACTTCTATTTGGCATGATAACTGATTCGAGACTGAGTGCTTGACTGGGTGTTACTAGCTCTGAATTGGCGGAACGGTGCTGGCTAGTTTTAATTACGAAGGACGGTTCTGGTCTGGTCTGGAGATAAGATATTGCTCGGTGGTTGTTAATATATGCTGGCTGGTTTGGTTTATGTCCGTCGGCAAGTTTTCCGCCAATAAAAAGTTGTAGATTCATTTGTCGCATCAAGTCTATTCCCAAGATGGCGTCTTCGGTTAAAGGAGGTAAGTAGGTTACCTCTCCGGTTAACTCCGTGTCCCGCACGAAGAATGTGAAGGTGTAATGCTCCGTGGTTATTACGGGGTATCCATTAGCCATGTGCACCGGTCGTTGTTCATATTGCACAGGGTAGCCTATTTCTATTAATTGTTGTCTTAGTTCGGGGCCTATAAACGTTTTTGTCGATCCAGTGTCGACGAGGGCTTGATAAGTTCGGTTTTCTACGGTTATCGGAATGAAGTAGCGGCGGTCTTGGTCGGTTGGCGAGTAGATGATGGCTGCTTGGCTTCGGTGACACTGGCAATCTTTCGTGCGTTTCCCATCTTCTCCGCAAAAAGAACAGAAGAGGCGGAAGGGTCTGCGGCAAGTCTCTTTACGGTGGCCCCTCTGCTTGCAGTTCCAGCAGTGAGTTTCCCTGTTGTAAGAGAGGTTCACTGGTGGACCACGCGGAACTGGTTGTGCGGGGGGCGCGGATGAAACGGTTGGCCGACTGTTCCGTTCCTCGTTTTTTATGGCTTCGAATTCTTCAGCCAAAGTCTGCAACTCGTCTAGTGTCTCGAAGTCCCGGCGTTTGATGTAGAGTCGGTACTCTGGTCGCATGCTGTCAAAAATCCGGTCTATACTGTCGTCGACTCTGATGCGAGGATGCTGGCGAATGAGATACTGGACGGCTAAGAGATAATCTTTAGCTCGTTCGCGAGGGCCTTGGCGTCGGCGTAGGATCTCGTCCTCAAGTTTTTGGAGGTACCGGCTCGGCAAAAATTGGCGTATGAAAGCCTCTCGAAAATCGTCCCACCTAGAGAAATTCTCGCTTTTAATACGTAGCCACTCCAACGCGGTGCCTCGGAAAAGTTCAGGAAGGGTCCTCAGCATGTCGTCCAGTGGAATGTTATAACAGTGAGTCAGTTCGGTCACCCTTTCAAGAAACTCCAAGGGGTTCCCTGAAGAATCGAATCGCAGGTTCCACTTGCGGACTGTGTTCGTGACCTCAGCTTCATAACTCAAGGTGAGTCGATTCGGGGAGTGGGTTTGCGTCACGGGGTGGAACTGACTCGGTCCTGTATAATATGCAGAATACTGCTGGGGCTGCGATACGGGGTTGAAGCGGCTGGGCTCTGCATGGAATGCGGCATAATGGTCGGGCGGTGGTACGGGGTTGAAATGGGCTGGCCCTGTGTAGGATGTGGCATACTGCTGTCTAGCATGCTCCGGTGGTTTGTTCGTGTTGACGTAATTATTGGTTGTCAATGGAAGTTGGGCTGGTTGAACTGGTTTTTGTTGAGTACTCCCAAAAGGCTGCAACGGCGGAACGGTGATACTGGTCTGGGTGAATAGAGGAGTTTTTACTCTTTCTTTGTTGATTTCCTCGGAAGCTTTGTCCACCTCACTAGCAACGTCACTGGCTTCATCGGATAAAGCGTCAAGCCTTTTTTCTGCGATGCTTTCCCAGTGTTCGCACAAGTTCTGGGTGGACGCGTGTGCTCGAACTAGCTTCAGGTGTTGACTTAGCCGTTGCCTGAGGACCTGCATATTCCCCGTAGTGTCCAGGTTTCGGGTAGCTAACATCTCCACTAGCTCTATTTTCCTCATTAAGTAGATGAAGCCCAGATTTCTGAAGGGATTTCCTTCGTTAGGCGGCGGTTGGTCTGGCGGTGGTTGGTCTGGCGGTGGTTGGTCTGGCGGTGGTTGGTCTGGCGGTGGTCGGTCTGACTCAGACATCTCGTGGCGGGTTAAGTCGGATGTTTGATGAGAAGAGTGCTGATTGGAGTTCGGAAACGGTGGAACCTTTCGAAGATTCTCGGTCGGACGGCGGCGGTGAGAATTCGGTTGAATCTTCTTAAGGTCCCTGCTCGGGCGCCAATTTGTGATGCTTAATTTACTCGGGCCGAGGTATACTCGCCGGAGTCCAAGGTCCGTCTGAGGAAAGCACGAAAACTCAGCAAAGAAAACACCAAACTCTCTCCAATTAGATTTTTAACTCTTCTTTATTGAAATAATTTAACTTAAACTAAAATATACATAGGGGTTTATCCTTACGTATACTCTTAAAATTAGCCTTATAAATACGCTAGTGCCACGGCCTCAAAGGGAGGGGGACTCTCGGAAGGAGAAACAAAATATAACCTATCGCCACAGCCTCGAAGTGAGGGGGATTCTCGGATGGAGGTAATTGCCACGGCCTCGAAGTGAGGGGGATTCTCGGAAGGAGGGAAAACTTATCTTTTGCCACGGCCTCGAAGTGAGGGGGATTCTCGGAAGGAGTGGAAACTATAACCAATCGCCTCGGCCTCGAAGTGAGGGGGATTCTCGGAAGGAGGTAATTGCCACGGCCTCAGAGTGAGGGGGATTCTCGTAAGGAGGGAAAAATCTAATCTAGCGCCACGGCCTCGAAGTGAGGGGGATTCTCGGAAGGAGGGAAACTAAGCTCAATGTAGCCTCTAATATTTAGTACCAAAAAATAGGAACAATAATAGTTGTCCTATGCACCATAACTTGTTGCTATCCAACTAGTAGCGGTGGGAGAACAAAATAAAATGCTTCTCGAATTACATCAAAATCCTAGCATCTACTTAACAACTATTCGGTAAAAACTAAATGTGAATTATATAATTACAGAATAAGAAAATATATAATCGGTAGTCGATGATGCTGTTGATGTGATTCATAGTCCGGGCGGTAAAGCTGCTGATGGTTTTATAGTCCGGGCAGTGCGGTTGTTTATTTTTAATAGTCCGGGTCCACAGAGTTGTATTTTTCCAAGGTTATTTTATAATGGTTCGGGCGGTACGGTAATGGTAATCCGGGTTGGTCGGCGTTTAAGACGTGAAGTGTGACGCTTCGTTACAATTTTTTGAAGGATGTTCCGTTGTTCTTGTCCGTGATAATTTTTGACTTTGATGTCAGTTTTTTCGAAAAAATGCGTAGTAAACAAAACATTTCCTTACTTTATTTTAATAATGATAATAATAATGAATAAAAAAGTCATTCATAAAGTTGTCGTAAAACCCACAAGTATCATAAAATGTATGATACTTGTAAAAACCAGCAACGGGTAAAATTTTAATTTTTTTTTTGCATTAGAATAAAAAAAATATTATTTTGGATTTTATTACGAATATCAATTGATATGGGTTTTGCAAAATGTTTTACCATGTCTACCAATTTTTATAATCTGCCTATTTTCATTTTCCTATTTAAGTAGATTCCTGCAATTAATAAGCCAAAAGGACTAATATAAATCTTAAACTAGGTAAACAATTATATTTAAGGTTGAAGGATATTTTTAATTATAGATCCTTATTTTATGGTCCAATCAAACAGGTAGAGAGAAATATTTTTTTTTTTCACTTACCCAATAAAAGAGCTAAAAAGTAATGTATTTTGTGATAATATAATAATAATATAATTTATTTATTGAAAATGGTATACATTAAGACTTGGTCTTTTATTGTACGCAAGTGAGAAATTAGAACATTGGTATTAAAAAATTTAAAAAAAAAATAAAAAAAATAAAAAAAAAAATGAAAAAAAAAAAAAATAAATAAATGGGAGAAAAGGAATTGAGAAAGAAAATATGAGAAGAGAGTAAGAGAAAGATGGGGAAAAGATCTGACTCATTGCGTTGAAAAAAATTCTAAAACTGCCTTTTTAAAGTTGTTGTTGTTGTTGTTTTGGGTAGCTTAAATTTCACAGGTGAAATAATCCTTGTGCGTGTGCATGTTTATCTGTTATATAAACTCTGACAATGGATAAACTTCATTAGTTTTCAAAACAATTGACTAAAGACCGGATCGTGTTAATTTAATTCGAATATGAATATTTCAAACAAAGTCCTTTTGGAACATTTTCACAATGCTTCGAATTCTGAAGAATTTCTGCAATTGTTTCAGAATCAATACGCAGAAATTAGTGTTAATGAAGAAATTAAAAAGAAACTTCAAAAGTTATATGCTCTATTTAAGCAAAAATGGACACAAAGTAGTAGACACAAAGAAAGATTTCTCACTAAAAATTAAGAATTTTTGAATGGAACATTTACTATACAAGAGGTTGAAATGGAAGACAGTGACATGCCAAGTACATCAAGAGGAAGGCCTTCGAAATCCATGCAGGCATGTTCAGAATACTCCAAAAGGAGGAAACTAATGGAAACTACGAGCAATATTTCGACACAAATGTGTCAATAGCTCTTAGTATGAAATACAACAAGGATAATAATAAAATAAAATAAAATAAATACAAATTGATGCGAAAATCATTGCGGAGCCATAACGTTGACGTATTTCCAAGTTATAATGAGTTAATGGAGACTAAGATAGAGGCCACTCCATCAAACCTTGAAACTTGATTTTTTTTATTTTTTTATTTTTGGTCCGTTTATTTTTCAACTTTACTGTTTCACATAAAATATGTCACTTAAAAAGGTATAAACCATTATTATTGACCTCTTAAAGCAAAAAAAAAGTTTCTTTGCGAAAATTTCGCATCCACTGTTGTGATGAATTTTATTTTTGAACACCCTATAAACACTTAGGGGGCCATCATTTTGTTTTTATCAACATTTGCAAAACAAAAGACAATTTTTAAGGTTTTACTTCAATTCTTTTTTCTATAAATTTAGTTTTTTGAGAAAATCTGTTTTCGGCCGATGATTCCGAAACACCCTGTAAAATAATTTTCTTGAAATTCATTGGTGTAACAGCCCTGGAAATTTCCTTCAAATTAAAAAAAAAATTGTACCGCTACCTCAATCCGTTCAAAAGTTATGATTTTTGCAACGAGATAAGTCATTTTGGACAACTGTGCGGCGGCGTGTAATAACTAAATAACCTTCTTTACATCTGTGACTGCCTCAAATCTCAAATGGCCAAATTAGAGATAAAAAGAAGGAGATCCAAAACTGGTATATGTTTTTTTCTCTTTTCGTACACAGAGTTCCTGCCAAATTAATCTTTTTTGGTGAATTTGTGGAAAAAGCAGATGAACTCTCACCATTCCTTCATCTGATCTTTTTTGCTTGTATTTCACGCAAACACTCTCACCGTTCGTAATTTGAGCTAAATGTTTGTATTACACACGCATATACTCTCACTGTTCGTCAATTTGAGCTTGCAGACGTTCGTAATTTCGATGTGGAGTTCAACACTTTTATAGTTATATGAGAAATATGACTGGATAGGAGGAATGCGGGACATACGGGACACGTAGGATAATTTACGGGACTATTTTATTATTTATTGAAATGCGGGATTACAACTGTCATTACGGGACTGTCCCGGAGAATGCAGGACGGTTGGCCGCCTTAGTTTTACATATGCAACTCATTTCATTGTGACATGCTGTATGCAAAGGGGAAGAATGTATGTATAGCTCTTTCATTTTTGGTGGCAATATGAGGTTCTGTATCCTTATTTCAATTTGAAATTCTATCAATGTGGTTCAATTTTAAAAATCGCAGATTGTTTGTGAAGGTAATTTTTGTGAAGAAGAACTAGGTACCTAGACCTACCTACCTATACCATCTACAGTTTTTAATTGAAGCTATAATAAGCTTAGTGTTCTCGTTAAAAAGAAATATTTACAAATGTCAAACTAGCGCTATCAATTGTTTACTATCGTGTTTTGTTTTGCCAAAAACCCTTGTAAAGTTAAACGTTAATGCCCCCAATAAAAAAATAAACCATTTAATTATGGCCAAAAGAAATATAAAAATCTATGTTAAAAAATGTGCACGACTGGGTCGTACGAACTTGCTCCTGCATGCTAAAACTAAATATTTATGATTACTTTTATGTTCCAAAAATTGCAAAAAGTAGTGTTAAAATAAAAGACATACTTTAAGCAATTCTGATTACACTCTTACTTACAGCTTACACTTAAGTCACAAAAAAAAACTCAATATGTAAAGATAATTAGAATTTATTAAACAAATTAAAATTTGAAAATGCACCTCGTAAATACATTTAATTCCAAAAATTTAAATGCCAAACAAATTCAAAAATCGTCGGAGCCGTTTTTTTTAAAATTAATTTTGGGTATGCAGTTTTCAAGACCATGTAAATATGCATATTATTCCTAATTTTTGATTTTTAAAATTGATCCGTTTTTGAGATACAGAATTTTGAAAAAAAAGTTTAAAAATATATTTTATAAATCCAAAAAAAAAATTTGAAATTTTTTTGAATACAAAATATTATTTGAACAAGATATATATACTTTCGAAAAAATAATAATAATAGATATGTTTCGAGAAAATCTAATAACAAAAAAACGGTTCTATGGGAGGTACCCTTTTGGAGCAATATAATTTTTTTTTTTACATAAAACCATGAATGTTTAAAAAAAATTAAACTCGAGGAAGTTTAAAAAAAATCTTTCGAGCCTTTTTGGAGAAAAAAAAAAGTTTTGGTTTTTGGCCAAAAAAATCGTATGGTGGCTACCCTAAATTTTGATCTTAAAACAAAAATAAAAAAAATGGGATATGAGTTTTTGCTCAAACCTCTAATTTTCAAATTTGAAGTCAATCGGACCATAAGTTAAGGCTGTAGATGCCTATAAACTTTCCGACAGACAGACAGACGGAATCGCCGGAACCACTTTTTTCGACTTCTCTATCATCGTAATGTCATATCTCATCCTCATCTCTAATATTTATTTTTTACGAATTCAATACTTGCCATATATCCTATATGTCGCAAGTAAAAAATTGGCAGAAGTTAAGAAAGTCGAAAAATTGAACAAAATTAATTTGAAATACTATAACAGAGGCCGTTAATTTCGGTTAGGTTAGGTTAAAGTGGATACAGGATCCACACACTAAGTCCAGATGAAAAGGCCCATTGTAATTCCACATAAATCTAGGGAATTACTTCTTACTAGTCGAACCATTTTGAGCTTTTTACAAAGCGAATATCCTTATTAGCTAGTTCACTGGGATTATCGTAGAAATATTGGGGCATATGCATAAACGGTAGTAAATGCTTTTACTAGTGAATTTTGATAGTATTTACTTTTTTTTCGTATGCATAAACTTCAAGTAAATACTTGAATATAAGCTTTTACTAGATGTAAAAGTATTTACTAGGTA
>CAKKXW010000001.1:70121889-70132185 GCA_920937365.1 Sphaerophoria rueppellii
GGCGGAGAATACAAATCCCTCCTACGGTAATAACTCGATCTCCTCTGGAACTACGCTGATCCAGGATTTATATTACTGTAAGACTAACCACCACTGAAGTTACACTTATAAAACTTCCTGTCATAAGGATGAGCAGACAAATAAATAAAGACACTTTTTAACCCAAGTTTGATTTGGTCATTACCTAAAATTTTATGTTTGGAACTCGTCAAGAACATATCCAATAGCGAAGGATTTGTGAGTGATTTGAAACATGTCGGCCATTTATCATTCACCACCGCTAAACCCAATTTTTCACAGAAATAAATAAACAGACGAGTAGGAATACTGTCCTTCAAAATATTCACATTGAAGTCACCACCAATCAGAATGTCATTATATTTAGGACCTAGTCGCATCAAGGTCTCCTCTAGCTCAATAATGGCATCCTCCCTAAACATAAGAGGCGGACAATAAACAGAGACAAGCAATAGTTTATCTACCAAATTTTTAACTTCAATGCAAACGAAATTGATGTGGTTCCCACATGACACATAAACAACAGATCCCAATAAATGTTCACGTAAATAAATACAAGCACCACCACCAACCCTATCTTTTCTGTCACATCGAAATATCTTAAAACCGGGAATAGAAACAAGAGCATCCAACATGTACATGTTTAACCAAGTTTCCGAAATCATAATGACATCCATGAACGAAGTGCTAAACATTTGATATAACATAGTATACTTGGCTCTAATACTTTCCACGTTTAAGCAGCAAACCTTTAAACCCTCGTTAAATATTTCTCTTTTGATAATTTATTTCTTCATTCTAATAAAAATAAACGATTTTTTTTAATTAAATGTCATTAATTTGTTATTATCATGACAAGTTCTCGTACTATTGAGACACAAGTTTGCGCCCGATGATGGACTGAGTCCGAAACGCGTCGCCTATCCGAAAAAAGTTTTATTTATTTTTGTGAAATTCATTTGAAAATCAATAAATTATAACTAAAACTATATAGTTTTTTTACTTAATTTAGAACAACTATGCTACAACGATAAATCAACAAACAATACTAATTTTCTTGTTTGCTAGACAGTTATATGAATCCAAACTGTCTCGTTAGTGTGTAAAAGTCCGTTATTTTTAGTTGAAACACTGACTAAAATATCTAAACAATTAAGTGAAAAGTGGAAATTTACGCCGAATATTTATGTGTGTGAGTCGTGCAGGAAACGGCTGATACGTGAATCCCTTTCAGAGGCAAATATTGTCCAGTCGCAATCAAGGGAGTATTCACAAACGACAAAAGATGAAACATTCATTGTAAATCAACTCAAAGAAAAATTCAACAATCCCTCCACTTCCACCTCCATCAAGACCATGATACTCACCGTTTAACCAAAGTCCTGGAGTGAAAATTAACTGGCTCAAGAATTCAGAACATCTCGACGCCAAGCAAAAAAAGCAAAGCAACTGGTAGAACAGTTTGGCGTCTTGACTTCGCCAAATCCTCGCGACGGTCGTAAATTACCTGCGGAAACTGAAAGCTTGGTAAAAAATTATTATCTTCGCGAAGATTTTAGTAGAGTGATGGCAGGCAAAAAAGATTTTGTACCCATTAAATTAGAAGATGGAATAAGAACGCATCTACAAAAACAACTTCTGATGTGCAACATAGATGAACTTTATCAAAAGTTCAAAATAGAATATCCGAATGTAAAAGTCGGCTTAACAAAGTTCTTTACATTAAGACCAAAACAATACGTATTCGCTGGAGACTCTGGAACACATATGGTTTGTGTTTGTATGTATCACCAGAATGTTAAATTAATGTTGAGAGGAGGAGACGTGGCCAATCTTACATGTGGAACAGCCATGCATCTTTCATCCTATAAAGTGTGCCTAGAAATGATGATGTGTGCCAATCCAACGCCGAAATGTTATTTAATGTCTGCAAAGACAGCAAAATTTGAAAATGAATGTTGTTCTTCTTGCCCTGGTCTTAGCGGAATACGTGAGCATTTAAAAATGGTATTTGATGAAAATCAGCTTACAAATATTCAGTTTGAAAAATGGGAAGGTACAGACCGCTTCACAATAGCCACCCAGGTTCTTTCTTCTGATGATTTTGTTGACTGTTTGTGCAACGCTTTGGACATTCTGAAGCCGCATGCTTACATCGCTGAACAACAAGCACTTTGTTTTAGATGTCTGAAGGAAACCATTTCTGTAGGCGAAATTCTCGTTCAATGTGATTTTGCTGAAAATTATAGTTTTGTCGTGCAAGATCCTGTTCAATTATTCCATTGGAATATCTAATAATCAAGCCACGCTTTTGACATCTGTCTATTATTATAAGGATGGAAATGACATAAAACATGGAAGCATTATCATGATTTCGAACGATTTAAGGCATGATACTGCAACATTTTACGCTTTTCAAAAAATATTGCACCAGCACCTTGATGAGCACAGAATAGTTGTTTCTGTCATGAAATACATTTAAGAATAGGTTTCATTTTGTGAATCTACTTTACTACAAACAAGATTTTAAGAAAGAAGCACAGTTACACTTCCATGCCACCGCTCATGGAAAAGGGCCATGTGATGGACTTGGGGGAAACCTTAAACGTGGGGCAACCCGTGCAAGTTTGCTGTCTACGAATAACGCTATCACCACACCCATTAAATTATATGAATGGGCCAAGACATTAATGACTGAGACTTCCATTTGCTATTGCTCGAAGGAAAATATTCAACAAGAACGAAAATTTCTACGAGACCATTTCGCTTCCGCTATCACCGTTCCAGGAACTAAACAACTTCATTCTTTTCTTCCTTCTCATGGAGGCTTATGTGTAAGGAAAATAAGTGCTAGTAAAAATTTTAAGATTGTTAAAATTACGAAATAAATCTCTCTATTTTGATTCATATTTATACTATTTTTAATTATTTAACTGCGTAGAAAGTAAGTGCTTATAGCTATATGTAGGTACTCTATGTGCTCTAACTCTTAAACTATTGGAGATCACGTTTTAATTTTTCTTGTGTATAATAAGTACATTTAGAGCTTTAATTGAAGTTAAGGAAGTTAAGAAAAAAAAGGGTCGGAGTTACTAAAATATTGATTTGAAATGTTCATTTCCGGTTAACTAAGCGTTAGGAAATTTTAAATTAAAATTCGACAAAAAATTTGAAATCTTCAACTTTTTTTCCATAAGAAACAGTGTTTTCAATTCATATTCAAAAATTAATTGATACAAATTAAAAACATCCAAGAAATTAAGAATTCGTTTTTGTTAAATTTTGAAAAGCTCATAACTCAGAAATAAAGCGTCATACGACAAAAAAATATGTGTCTATACATCATTGTCTACTAGATGTATAAATGAAGAGAGTATAAACAAAATTCACAACCTCAACTTTTTTTGGTTGCCCGCTTCACGTGAAATGCCCCATATATGTATTTCACCAAGAACTCATCGAAATTGCTCCACTGTACTTCGCATCATCTTTAATCAAACATGCACATATACACACATTAACACATACATACATATTGCATTCACACTCAAGTCAACACCACGTTTCTGCAACACTAAATTCAGCTCAAGCTTTTCTTAAACTCACCACACTTTCCAAGAGCTAAAATTTACATCGATTCAACGATACCAACGGCATTGAGAGCGATAGCAAACAAAAAACGGTGGTTTTCAATTTAAACCAGAAAGAACCTTGAAAAGTACCGAACATCGATCAATTCAGAGAAACACAGGACCGCTATCATCATACTTTCACCACATCACATCATACGGACACACAATTAGTTCTAATCGTGTAACAGGTGCGTGTGCTTATTTTAAAAATCGGTGCAATATTTTCTCTTGAATTATTATAAGTTTGCATGATTTAGGTCAATATTTATGTTTGTATAGTTAAAAATTACAATACAATTTAAATAATAATTAAATTTACTACTTTTTACCGTCGATTCAGTTCATTTGTTCGGTCTGGGGTAAAAATATATATATAAAGTGAAATCAAAAATTATTCATAATATTAAGTGTAGGCTATCAATAAATAAATTAAAGTTATGTATCGAATCGAAATTTTTGCATGAATAGAAAAATTAAATTTGAAGTGTGTTAAAGTGGGTGGCAATATAATACATAATATTAAAAAAAAAAAAAAATTATCGAAATTATATTATAGTGGTTCAAATTTTGGTTTAAAGAAGACGCAAAATAGCGTGTCAGCCGTTTAATTTCTAAATTGTTTCTTGGGTGAGTTTGTTTTCTTATATTTTTTATAATAACTTTCTCTTTTGAATAAATTTTCAATATGACAGCCCTTAATCAATTTATTATCGCAGCTGATCAGTTGGTTGCATTTTATACAAATTTCCAAACGATTCCATTAGTCGATCAATCGCTTTCAAAATTAGAAGCATCAAAATTAGAATTGAAGGATCTTTGGCTTGAAATCAAACAGCGTTATTCTAGATGTTTATTGTCAGATGGGGATGATGAAACGTCCGATGATACCACTGAATCTATCAAGGCCAAATATCTTTTATCAAGCAATTCATACATTAATTGTGTAGCTGAAATTATTGAATCTACAAAAAAAACTTAGTTTAATAGAACAAGACACAATAGAACAAGATTCAAATGATAATGGAAAAAGAACAAGATTCAAATGATAATGGAAAAAGTGTTGTAGATCAGATTTCGAAATCTGTTGCTGCTTCTACTTCAACTATTAAAGTTCCAGCTTGCAATACCGACATTTTTTATGGTGATTATTTAACGTGGCCTGCGTTTCGAGATATGTTTACTGCAGTCTATATAAATCACCCTAAATTATGTGCAGTTCAAAAGCTTTTTCATTTGCATTCAAAAACGAAAGGTGAAGCAAATCATATTGTTTCGAAATTTCCGTTAACTGCAGATAGTTTTGATCTAGCTTGGAAAGCTTTAACCGAACAATTTGAAAATAAAAGAATAATTATAAATAACCAACTCAAAAGTCTTTTTAACTTATCAAATGTTTCTATTGAATCAGGGACAGGAATTCGAAACCTACAACGCGAAATAAATGATAGCATTTCAATCATTAAAGCTCATTCAATAAAAACTGATTCTTGGGATCCTATTTTAGTATTCCTATGTTCAAACAAACGAATGTCCATCGAAAACGAATGATTCAATCAATAAACCTTTAAGTCAAATAAGGATAAACAACAACAACATCGATTATTTTACACCAACACTCAGAAATTTAATTTCAAACTTTGTAATAGCAATCACCCGCTTCGCATATGCCCAAAGTTCCTGCAGATGTCTATTCCTGAAAGGATTTCAAAAGTTAACGCATTAAAATATTGTAACAACTGTTTGTCTTCGTCGCTTTTAAAACCGAAGTGCCAGAGTAGTAACTTATGCTTACATTGCAAACAAAAACATCATACAATGCTCCACATTCCAACCTCAAACGATGCTTCAAACCAACCCCACTGCTCCAACGCTCCTTCTTCTTCACCTCATGCTTCTTCTTCTTCTCATGTCACTCAAACTTCTTTACAGCCTCAATTTCAAGGCAATTACATACAGTCCACTGAAAACTCAGTCTCCAATCCAGTCAATATTCAATCATATCATTTGAAAAACAATAAATCGGTCTTATTAGCGACAGCATTGGTTAACGTTCATCATTTAGGCGATGTGTTTACGTTGAGAGCCTTGGTAGACACAGGTTCTGAGGTCACATGTATTTCTGAAGCAGCTCAAAGGAAACTGAATCTTCCTGTTAGGCCTATAAATGCTCAAATCTCAGGAATAAGTTCAGTGATAACAGCCACGTCTTCAAAAATGTGCACACTGTGCTTAGGCTCAAAATCTAACTCCAATTTTACACTTTTTGCAAATGCTCTGGTTTTGAAAAGATTGACAGGTAGTTTGCCATCCGCTAATATCCTTAAATCAAAGGAGTTTTTCGGTTTTGAATTACATCTAGCTGATCCGTTTTTCTATGAAAGCTCAGGCATTGATCTAATAATTGGAATGGATATCTACCCATCAATAATTAAAGATGGTTTAAAAACAAATGTTATTGGGACACTAATGGCACAAAACACAGAATTTGGTTGGGTTTTATCAGGACCACTTGAAGAACATGTGAACTCATGTTCGACTTTCGTATCTTATTTCAATGAAGTTTCTCTTGATGAACAGATTCAGAAATTTTGGGAAATTGAAAACATCTCTGATGTTAAGCCTTTTTCTAATGAAGAATGGTTTTGTGAAGACTTGTTTGCAGCTTCAACTTTCAGATCACCTGACGGTCGGTACACAGTACGCCTTCCGTTTAGAAATCCAATTCCCAAATTAGGATTTTCAAAAGATCTAGCTTTAAAACAATTTCATCGCATGGAAAAGTCCTTATCCAAATCTCCAGAGTTGTACTCCAAATACAATCAAGTTTTAGCCGAATATTCTACATTAGGCCATATGCAAGTTGCCATATCAGATGAAATAATCGATGAAAAGAAAATTAGTCTACAACGCCCCACGCACTCTTCTCTGTTTAATTGAATTTCTTGTTAAAATGCGTTGATATTTTAAAAGATATAAGAGAATGAACAAAATACTTTTACATTTTTCCTTTTTCTAAACCAAATACGAATTTACTGTTTTGTTTCTTTTGAAAATATGACAGATATCAGCTATGAAAACAATTTTTCAGTGTTACCGCACCGAATAAGTCAATTAATCAAAATAGGAATTTTGTTTGATTATTTTTGACTGTTGTTTTAAAATATGACATTAAAATCGAGAACAATAAAGAAAAAAGATTGTTTTTTTAGTTTCAGAGACTTTTTATTAACACTATTTTCTTAGAAATATGTTTTGTAAGAGAAATTATTTTTCCATGGAAAAGGAAACCAATTTTTGTTCAGGGAAATTTCTTAAATTATCGAGGGAAATTTTTTTAACCTACGCAGAAATCTTGGTTAAAATAATTGTTTTAACGCAATTCACATAGCAAATGGCTAAATTTGATCCCAACTCAAACAAGGCGTCAAATTTTAATCGAGGTAGAAGTTTTAACGCAAATTTTAACGCAATTCACACACGGCCTTAATGTAAGACTCAAAAAAATATGTATTCGGTCTAAAGTTTCAGAACGCATCCGAAATCATAAGTTCTAGTATTTTCGTGGTGAGTTTAAGAAAAACGTGTTTGACAATTTCAAAATTCAATCTAGCAATCCATGATAAATTTGAAAATGCGAAAATAAACAAAAGAGAAATGTAAAAATAGAAAAATCTCACCCAGTGATCACTTTATAACAAGATTGGAAACCTACCTACGTTTTACCCTCCAAATACCGCAAAAGTTATTTTTTTTCATACACACATACTCTTGCAGCAAACTTGCTTTATTATGTAGGCAATTGTATCATTATTACAAAAAAACGCATACTCTTACAGCTAACCTGCTCCCCTAGCTTGTAGGCAAATGTCATTTTGATAGCAAGGTTTCCAATCTTGGTATAAGTGATCAGTGATCTCGCCTCTTCTCTTTGTTTTTGTAACTCACATGTATTCATGTAGAAGAAAAGAAAAAAAAAATGAAGAAATAGGAAAATTGCGGGATCTAGGGAGTGAAACGTAAGTCAGTTTCCGATCTCCTTTTGTCTCTGGAATATGTGCACATTTTTTTCTTTTTTTCTTTTAGATAGGAATATACTGAAAAAGTGAAAACAAAGCATGTAAGTAGGTACAAAGGAAGGGATATATCATATATATTGTTGTTGCAGCACGCGACTGCGATATCATGACGGCGGAGACGCGAGGTGATGAATTAGGTTTTTATTTCTTTTTGTGTGTGTCCAGTTAAAGAAATATAAAAAAGATGAACCTTTATGAGAAGATCATTTATTTGTTTCTTCTTAGCGCGTGTAAGTAAATAATTTTTGGAGAGGCAGGATAACTAGTGATGATTGCGTTTGTAACAGACAGGTACCTTTCATCTTTTAGAAACATGAACGTTGTTCAAAACCAGTCATGAACCTATTATTGAAATTTTTGATATAACGCAACAATACGATAAAAGTAGGTACTTATTTGTTCGAAAGGAATTAGAAAATAAATTGGGTTCTCCAATTTATTTAGAATTAGGTACCTACCTACCTACACAACATTTTTTAGCTATTTTGGACAAATTCTTGAAACATGAAGCTTTTTGACAATGTTTTTTTTTACATTATTTATATATTTGTCTATTTATTTATTAACATCTACAAACAATTTAAAGCTAATAGTTTATGACTTAAATTAATTAATAATGACTGATTATTTTCTTTGAAATAAAAAATATATACAATAATTAAAAGATAAATATGAACAAAATACTAGCTTTAAAAGAATCACTTGAACATCTTAAATCAATATAATGGCAAACTTTACTGAAATTATTAAAGTTCTAGAAACCGTAGTTTGTTTGTTCTATGAAAATGGTCAAAAAGCAAGCAAATCCCTCACACCCATTACGTCATCATGGTTCGTACCATAAGCTGAAACAACAGCAATTTCCCCATCAGCGTCCAATACATCAACGGGAGCATCAGCATCAACTTCGCCAAAATGATCAGCAGGAACGACAACAACCTCAGGGCCCTAAGCATTGCTTTGACTTCGCAACATCTTTCCGTGGTAACAGATTTGTTTCTTACGGATTCGATATTCCGGATTTAATCTTATCACCTATAAAAATTATATAAAAATAATAAATATTAAACTTTTTGGTGTAGTAACATAAATGTAATAGGTACATATCTTTTTGTATTGTCCGTGGCTTAGTGGTTCGGTGCGTTGGATGCTAGGCAGAATATCGTGGATTCGAGTCCTACTCGTGCCCTTGTTTTTATTTCATCTTTCACGGGCATTGCCTCTTGCAATGAACTTCGAAGAGTATCAATCTGTCATGAAAAAGTTCTTCTCAACTTTGCCGTGCGGAATCAGCGTTAAATTGTAGGTCCCTCAATTCTTCTTATGTATTCCACACGCGCATGTTTCTTGGAATATTTTTGATCTTTCATTGAAATCAAGTAAATTTCCTGCAGTATGGGAGAGTGCCTTTATAACTCCCGTTTATAAAAAAGGTGATAAAAACAATATCTGTAATTACAGGCCGATTTCTAAACTCTCATGTATTCCAAAGTTGTTTGAGCAATTAGTTTGTGACAATTTGGCATTCAATTGTAGGAATATTATATGCAATCAACAGCATGGCTTTATGCAGAAACGATCCACGGTGACTTATCTGGTTATTTTTTTAAATAAATGTTTAGATACTTTGGAATGTGGCCAAGAAGTAGATTGTGTTTACACGGACTTCTCGAAAGTTTTTGATCAACTATCTCATGAAATTATCAAGTTTAAATTGAACTCTTACGGCTTCCCACTTTTTTTAATTTCATGGATTGTCTCTTACCTTGAGAATAGATCTTATCAAGTTAAATTCAGAAATACTTACTCTAAATCATACTTGGCCAGATCAGGTGTTCCGCAGGGGAGCCATCTGGGGCCCCTTCTCTTTATATTAGCTATCAATGATGCGCCGTTATGTGTAAATAATTGTGAAATTCTCATCTTTGCTGATGATATGAAGATGTATAAAAATATAACTTCTGCAAATGATCACATTTTACTTCAAAATGTTATTAACCGCTTTACATTATGGTGTGAAAAGAACAGTTTAAATCTTAACCCGATAAAGTGTCAAACAATGACCTTCTCTAAGAAACGTTCACCTTCATCTTATGACTATGTCATTTCAAACCACACTTTAGCTCGTGTTTTTACTGTTAAGGACCTAGGAGTTCTTTTTACACATAATGTAGATTTTTCTGAGCATATTAACGGCATAGTCAATAAAGCTAATTCTATATTAGGTTTTATTAAGCGATGGGCAAAGGAATTCCGGGATCCTAAAGTCACCTGTGCTTTGTACAACAGTTTGGTTCGTCCCAACCTTGAGTATGCATCGCAGGTGTGGTCTCCTTTATATGATGTTCATATTGAAAAACTGGAATCTGTGCAACGGAATTTTACCCGTTTTTTGTTAAAAGGGTTGCAGTGGATTGATCCCCTAAATACCCTTCCATACGAAAATCGTTTGTCAATCCTTAACATGCAAACACTACAACAGAGAAGAAATAATAATGATATTGTGTTTTTCCATCAAATTATAACTGGAGTCACTGATGCTCCTGACCTTCTCTGTAAAATATTGTTTT
>CAKKXW010000001.1:70141374-70222298 GCA_920937365.1 Sphaerophoria rueppellii
TTTTTTTGGTTTTTTTTTTTTCTGTTTTTTCGTTTTTTTTGTTGGGGCTCTTACGGGTTGGGGTTTTTACTTTTTTTTTCTTAGTTCGGTTCCGATGTTTTCTTGCGTGGAAATTAGCGCTGTGATTTATATGAGGCTTCCGATTATTTCGCGAACATAAATTCGATTTTCGTTTCGCGAAATTGTGTTGCTTTACTATATTAAAAATTATAGTTTCGAAAATGTTACTTTGCAAAAATGCACGCTTGTAATCACTTGAGACAACCGTCCGCAAATTCACCGCACAACCATTTTTTTCAGAAAATATTTTTCCCAAGACCCCAGCTCACAAACCAACGGGCCTATTTATAGCTCGAAGCCAACCAAAGCGGCGTCATCAATTTCGAATTTCGAAAATGAGAGAGAGATTGAATTAATGGTTTCTGAGGTGCTTCCGCAAACGCCTATTCCTTTAAAAATTTTAACTTAAAATCTTTTCCTAGGATATTAAAAATCATTTCGGATTTTTTTATGAATAGGTGTAATGTTAAACCAATGTTTTGATTAAAATCCCTCGAGATAAACGTTGCGGAAATTCGTCCATCTTGAAATGATGGCGGGAAAAAAATAGGTGTGTTAGAGCGTTAATCACTCCTCTTATGCCAAGAAGCTGAATTCGTTGTCTGCTCTTATAAAAAAAAACGCTGACATATAATCTCTCAATCTTCAACAGAACCGCATTTCACCAATAGCATCCACACTTGCAATCCCAAATGTTTAAATTAAATCCACCTATTTTACGTCCAAAACTACCTATTTTCCTTCTTTTAACAAACATGCACGTACGGCGTATACGTACTATTTTTCTTTGTAATTCTAAGAAACCCAGTTATTTTAAATTCCGTTTCCCACAACTTGACTCTGACTATTGCTGTGGCGAGTAAAATTTGGGTGTTTTTAATTTCATTTAGATGAAAGCAATTTGAAGACGTTGAAGGTGGCACATCATATGGTTGAAAGACTGGAGCGTTTGGGTTGATTTCTGTTGTTACGTGATGTGAGTGAGTACGATTTTGGTTAGTAAAATTTGATTGGTTAAATGCTTTATTTTGCTGACTGTGATTGAGTGAGTTTGGCTGTATGCGTTGTGTTGTATTTGATTGCTATGATTGAATGCATTTTGGTGAGATGGATTGTAGTTCGAAAATTGTCGGTTCAAATTGTTTGTGGTGCCAAGGTGGAGTAGCGAATTATGATTTCTTTGACAAAAATGACACCTTTTATTTGAAGGACAGTTGTTTTTTTGATGACTGTAAGCTAAACAGTTGAAACAATTGCCATATTGTCTGACAATTCGTTGTCTCGCATTTGCATCCATTCTCAAGAATTTGGTTCAGGTTCTTAGAGAATGTATACCATTATGGCATACCTTGCATGAAAAATTCTCTTTGGAATCGTTGTTGACATGGAAAACGTTCTTTTGTTTTTTGCATAATGAGGTCGACCATTTCCAGTGCTCGGAACTTTGTTTCTAAGAACTCCGAAAATTCTTTGAATGAAGGGATATCTTTTCTAGTTCCAAGCTGGGTTTCCCATTTTGATTGCAGGGAAGTCGGCAGCTTTTTTAAAAGCAAAAAAATCACTATTGCGTCCCAATGTTCGACAGGCAGTTCAAGATTCTTGAGTGCATGTAAAATTTTTGTGGCATTATCTAATAGCTCACGAATGCCTTTCGAAGCCTCTTCTCGGACGACTGGCAATTCTTAATATATTTTAAGTTCATTATTCACCAGAATTCTTTTAAAATCGTAACGAGACTTTAATAACTCCCAAGCTTGGTCATAGCTCGCATCGTCGACACTTATATGCTCAAGTAAGACTGCAGCACCTTCTTTACAACTAGATTTTAAATAGTGCAACTTTTCGATTTTTGTCAGAGTCGCATTGTTATGTACTAGAGACACATATTGATCATGGAATGATCTCCAATTTTCATATTCACCAGTAAAAGTTTTTTTGCTTTTGACTAGAATTTTCGTTTCTTGAATCGCCTTGCATTTTTTCTTTTTCTTTTTCTTTTTCAGCCTCTGCCTTAAAGTTATCAACTTCATCTAGCAACATTGAACGATAAATCGTGTAGTTTTCGTTGGCTTCGTTGTAGCAGTTTTCGGTCACTTTAATGGTTTCCGACTTTAATTCTTTGTCGCTAATGACTTCATAATATCTATTTTCAAGTCTATTAAAATTGTTCATAAGCGTTTCCAAACGTGTATTAACGTAGTTTTTAGTTCTACGTTTCTCAGAAACAGTTTTCTTGAAATTCTCCAAATCTTTTGAGATTTGGATGGAAATGCTCTAAACTATTTTTGAAGCAGCACTCATTTCAATTTTGTGTTATATGTATGTATGTTAATTTAATATGAGTATATACAATTTGATTTTACAAAATTTGACATATGTAAAGAAAAAAAATTGTACTCACTTTGAGATTCTCGTAATGTATTTGCAGATGAAATCCTTAAATGACGACGATGGATTGAGCGTAGTTGGTGATGGTTGGTGATTGTCGATGTGTTGCAATGTGTGGGGATGCGGCGGCGATGCGGCGATGCGGCTGGCGGTTGTTGATGCGTTTGTTTTTTAAATTGAATGAATTGTAACTTATGCTTTTAATGTACTTAAACTGGATTTAAATAAAAATATCAAACGACAGTATGTCGGCACAAATGTTTTTTAATTTTCAATAAATTGGGTGAAATGGATTCAATTATCTTTGAGAATAGCACAAAATGTCGGCAAAATTCTTTTGTTTTTGGAATTAGGGTGGAATTTATTAAATTGTTTACTGTCACTGGAATTGTTTTGGCACTTAGTTCGCTTAAACTTAAAAGGCTCGAAGGACCAAATGTTTGTTCAAAGAACGAAACTGGGTGGTTTATGGGTGTAAAAAGGGTGAGTAAAACTTCTTGATTTTTCCAAATAAAAGAACAACTAGCTCGAATCGATTTCTGATGCACAGTAAGTAATTTCCTTTATTGTTAACATTCATTTAACCTTTACATTTATATAGTTTTGACTTTAAAATAACCTTACACAATTATATAATGTAAATATAAATAATGGATTTATTTGCAAGAGTGACATTTAATAGTTTACAATGGGTTATTGATGAACTCGTTCTAATACAAGTTGACGGGCAGCATTCAACACGTTCAAATAAGAAAAAATATGCCACGCCAAAAAAAATTCTCTTTCGTTGTTTTTGTTGTTGTTGTTGTTATTGTTGAATGTTACTTGCTTCGCTCCGGCCCGGAACTCAAAAATTGAAATCGAAAATTTGGCTTTGCCCCAAAAAATTCGGTATGGTCACCCTAACCACGCTGAAGGCAATCCTATGTGGCTGTCTTTGGCCGTTATTGACCGCTTTTTGGTTCTTCTTATCGGCCTTATTTTGTTGTTGCCTTATCGCTTAAGCGGTCGCAACTACTTTCACAAAACAAAAGATTGGCGGCCACGACCTTTGATTGACCGCCAAATAACCAGCACTTTTTTAAGGCTTTGTATGCCGAATATAATTTTGCGGCCTTATTTGTTGGTGGTTTTGACCCTTGGGTTGGATTTCGGCGGGTGACTAGAACCAATGCTAAGACAATAAAAACCTTTTTAGTTTCTCTTAGTCCCCTATCCCCCACTACTTACAAATAAAAGAAACAAGAAAAATCACTCACCCAAATAAATCACTGCAAAACACCAAAAAATAAAGAAAACAAAATAGCACGAAATTTGCTAGGACACTACCACCGCACAACTTAAAAACTTTACTTCTGATCAATTTAAACTTTGTCGCGTCGCACAGTGGCGGAAAATGCGAAAAACGTGGCCAAAATAATTTTAAGCGTTTAAAATGTTCTAATTGCTTTTATTTATGAAATAAAAGTTAATAGAATGCGAAAAAAGATTTTTGGTTGCATATTTGGGTTTTTTAATGAATTAAAAAAAAATAGAAAAAAAAATAAAAAAAAAAATTGTATAAAAAAAAATTTAAAAAAATGAAATTCAAATTTTTAAGCAAAATGGCTGTATATAATTATATAACTTTTTTTTATTCATCTCATTAAACATACCACAACCAATAGAATCCATAATGTTTTATTAAAAAAATAAAAATAAACACAGCAAAAAAAGTACTCAGAATAAACAACCTTCTCAAACCAAAAAAATCTTCGAATGATGCTTAGTTAAAAGTTCTCACTTCAATTGCAAAACGTGGTTTTGTTATTGCAAAAAAAATAGCGGGAGTGATCGAAACATGTACTTTCCTTATTTGTAAAAAAGTTTGCATACAAAAAAAACAACAAAATTGATTTTGATTTTTTATAGTTTTGGCCACGTTTTTGGCATTTTCCGCCACTGTGCGTCGCTTGAAATTATTATCAACCAGCATGAAGGGATCCGAAGCTTAAAGTTCCTTCCCCTACCTTTCCTATCTCTCTTACATTTGCGGAAACTTATGGGATTTTACATTGGGCCAAGAAATTGATTCTTCACGGATCTGTGGCAATTTTTTTCCCCTTAAATGAATTACATTGGAAAAAGTATTGATTTTTTTACTTGAAGAATTGATTTCTCTAAAATCTCTTTTTGGAGACAGATTTACACATATTCTCACACGTATTTTAACACATACAACGAGATATTTTTTAATATTCAAAACGAATGGAGTTTGTTGCAAGATTTGTATAAAAAATTATTTTGCCGAATATAAATTTACGAATTGTGTTTAAATTCAATTTATTAAACATTTTAAATTGAAGAATATTCAATCATAAATCTGTTTTGATACCTTTCACCCACACATTCAAAAAAGAGATTGCTACTTTTGGCTTAACAAATTACATTGAACCCAAAAAACATTGAATTTTAGTAGCGATTCGTGGTGGTTCAATGTAAAATCCCATTAAGCTCTACTACCAATACACATATAAACTTATAACTACTCCTAACCTATACGTGCGTCCATTAAAAGTTGCACAAACCCAAAAACCCCGAAACATAGGCAACCCTTGTTTCAAAAGAAATAAAATATTGCACCAAAAACAAATATAGCCCCATCTGTCGGCTAAACCATTTGGATGCACCTTAGCACTATCCACTTGAATTCCACATTCTCTACATTCCACAAGCACACAACAACTAAACTACAACCACCTTCATTCATAAAAAGAAACTACAAATTATATCCCAATTACAATAACAAAAACAAACAAACCTAATTTCATCATGGCTGACATCGTCAATGTAAGTATTTTGTCTGTGGTAATTTATGCTAATTCGTAATAAATAAATGTAATTCGTGTCTAGTTTTTGTATTGTTTTGTCCAGTAAAGTTAGTAATGTAGTTAGAAAATGAAGAAAATGTGGAAATTGTATTATTGGTGTTAATAATTGATCAATGTTATTTCTTGGCAGATTCACTACTTTTCCTGAAAGACAGGGGTGCCGACCGGGAACAAAAGTAAGAGCATTTTTCCAGTATAGTATTTTTATTACTTTTACTTGCCAATACTAACGCTTATTCTTAATTTCAGCCACGATCGCAACAGCTCTTGTCTAAAAGGTTACTTGACACTCGATCAGAGAAGGATCTGGCGATCTCTTGCGATTGTAACCGTTCGACGTCGAATTTTCTTGCAGCATTTCCTTGTTTTGTCCGTTGTCGGGATATTTGTAACACTACCTTGGCTACGACGAGGTAGTGGTCCGAGTCGCTGTTAGCTCCACGGAAAGATTGAACATCTTAAACGGTGAACAAGTGCCTTCCGTCGATCGGAATGTGATCGATCTGGTTGGCGGTTGATTGATCAGGAGATCTCCATATATCTTTATAGATGTTGAGATGTGGAAACCAGGTGCTTGCTACCACAAAATTTAGCCCCGCAGCAAAATCGATCAGCCTGAATCCGTTATCGGATGTGGTGTCGTGCAGGCTGTGCTTTTCGACTGTTCCACCAAAGATGTCCTCTTATCCCAACTTTGCGTTAAAATCGACAAGGACAATTTTAATGTCATAGCTAGGACATTGCTCATACGTTTTGTCAAGGAGCTCGTAGACCTCGTCTTTGGCGTCGTCCTTTTTCTCTTCTGTGGGGGCATGCGCGCATATTAGGCTAATGTTGCAAAATTTATAAACAGGCCCCTGTATGTTACGATACACACTATTTGATTTTTTGAAGGACCGTTGGATATTAATTGGATTTTTAAGGTGATGAGTATGTAATTTTTTATAAACGAATTCGCATGAAATGAGGGACAACTTTTACAGAATGACAAACGCTGCATATATTTGGGGACGAAAATCCGGTAAATTGGAGAAATTGAAAAGGGAATCAAATAATAGCTATACGCGATATGCCACCACCAACAGATGTTGCAAAACGTTTTCTCGGTATGTGTACATATTTATTTAAATTCTTACCGAACTTGTCTAAAGTTTCAGCACCATTACGAAAAATTTGTCCTTAAAATGAAGAATAGAAATGGACTTCTGAAGAAGAGCAATCATTTAATGAAATAAGGCAAATGTTAACAAAAGTTCCCGTGTTGAGATACTTTAACGTCAACAAAGATGCTAGTAAAGATGGTTTGGTGCCGTACTTCTTCAAGAAGGGCATTCAATTTCGTATGCGTCTCGAACCTTGACTAAAACCGAACAACATTATGCGCAGATCGAAAAAATATGTCTTGCCATCTTGTTTGCCTGCAAGCGATTTAATCAATACATTTGTGCTTAAAAAAATATTGTTGTAGAGTCTGATCATTTGCCATTATAAACAATTTTGAAAAAGTCGATTCTGAAAACACCAAAACAATTACAGCGCATGCGGCTGAGCCTACAGCGGTATGATATAAAAATAAGATATAAAAAAGGAAAAGAAATGTATTTGGCGGATACACTATCTCGAGCCGTAGCTCCGCGTAAGTCGGAAAACATTTCCACATATTTTGACATATATTTATATACGATCGATTCATTATTTTCAGAAATACGCAAAATAAATGCGATTGAAGACCTTCATATCAAAGAGCATCGACTGGAAATCATTAAACAAGAAACATTATAAGACCCAACTTTACAAAAAGTTACGAAAATTGTTAGCTATGGATGGCCACCTGAGAAACACTGCATGGACGATGACATCATTTGCTACTGGAACTATAGAGAAGATATTACTCTTCAAGACGGAATACTCTTGAAAGGTGATCGCATAATCGTTCCAATTAAGTTAGGAAATCTATATTAATAAAATACATTATGAGCATCAGGGAATAGGTGCACGCTTAAGAAGAGCTCGAGATTATATTTTTTGGCCGAATATTAATAATCATATTAAAGAAATACAGTGCCTTGCATAAATATAACCGCACCCGAAAAAATGCATTTAAAAGAAAACCTACAATAGGAATGACTCCTTAAATTTTTTTATTGAGTTGCATCACTGATCAAGCAAATTGAGAACAAAATAAAGTACCGTTATTTCCTCTCCTGTTGTTTAAAAATTAAAAACAGATTTTGATGTATTGCAAAAATATAACCGCACAATGCAAATCTCTTTGAAGCTGCTTTCAGTCAAGTGCTTTCAAATAAAAAAAAAACAATGCCACGCGGTACGCCCGCCAAAACACAAATCGGGATTGGAAAACCGTAAGTGATTTTCTATTAATCTACACTAAAATCTCGTTATTCTAAATGGCATACTAGAATGAATTTTTTTTATTAGGTTATTTTTAGTGATGAAAAAAAGTTTAATCTGGATGGACCAGGTGGTTTAAGAGGATATTGGTACGATTTGAGGAAAGAGAAAAAGTTTTTTTTCCAAGAGGAACGTTGGTAGTGGTAGCTGTATGGTTTTGGAGGCCTTCTGCGAGCGTGGTAAGGTTGCACTTGCCTTCACCTCTACCAGAATGAACAGTTCTGACTACACTTCGATCCTTGAGGATAATTTGGTACCTTATTTAAGACGATTTCGCCGATTGGGGCATTATCTTGCTGGAAGACATGCTCAATTCCAGCAAGATAATGCCCCAATTCATGTAAGTCGTCAATGTTTGGATTGGTTCCAATCGAAAAACATTAATTTGATGGAGTGGCCGTCAGATTCTCCAGGCTGCAACAGTGCAACCCCATCGAAAATCTTTGGGGAATTTTAACTCGCAAAATTTTTGCTCATAATAAACAATTTGCTAGTGTTGCTAAGCTGCGAGAGGCAGTTGTGACAGAATGGAACGCTTTAGACGACTCCATATTGAAAAATCTAGTCAATAGTATGCCTAAAAGAATTCTAAGATTGGTGAAAAATAGAGGCAACAAAATTGCATATTAATTTTTTGTTAAATATGAACTTAAAACAAAGAAAAAACAAAAAACAATAAATGCGGTTATATTTTTGCAATGCATTAAAATCTGTTTTTAATTTTTTAACACCAGAAGAAGAAATAACTGTACTTTATTTTCTTCTCTGCTTGATCAGTGATGTAACTCAATAAAAAATAGTAAGGAGTCATTCCTATTGTAGGTTTTCTTTTAAATGCATTTTTCCGGGTGTGGTTATACTTATGCAAGGCACTGTGTATGCCAATTTACATTTAAAAAATTAACACAATCACAGAAAAAAATATATATTTATGTATTACATACTATTATTGCAACTAATGTACAGATATATAATAATATATAACATACAAAATTTGTTTACGCACTATTTTAACAATTAAAAATGTAAATCACATGGATAATTTTACTTAAAGATATTTACTAGATGACTTTGTGCTAAGGTCCTTGTTTGTATTATTGAGAGTAAATATGACCAGCTCTTCACAGCAGCATGTTGCAAAACATTCCCTCATTTGCTGACTAATGTCAGTCAACCAAGTTTTCATGATTTTTGCCTTTGTGTGGTACTTGGAAAAGTCTAGGGGACTCATAACTATTGCTTTGTCCTTAAGCATGGTTTCATTTCGGCTGCTAGACGCAGTTCCATGCCAACTTAAGAGGAGTCTCACAAGGAACGGTATGCTACTGGGGACTTATAAAAAAAAGTGAGAGCAAAATTTTTTTCTTCTTTAGACCATGGAGCATTGGTCTTGTGAAGGAATTGGGATCCTATGAACGTCTTCTGTTCCTCACTAAAATCATCCATGTTATTTTCCAAGAATTGTTTCTTTCCGTACAAAGGATAATTTTTGATTCTCTTCGGGGTGTCAGAAATCCTTCTTGGAACAAAACATATTTTTCTACCTTGCTTTGGTTAGGGCGCCTTATATGAATGCAGACCAGAAGATGGGAATGTTGAAGTCAACTGGTTGCAGGGAATAGTTTCGCATATAAGTGCGAGAAGCATTGTTTGACATGTCAATCAAAGACAAAGCAGGAGTTGACGATTCTGGATGGACGTTACGTCCATAGGCAGACATAGGCAGCAAACCAAGGTTTCTCAATTTCTCGAATTTCACGAGACAATTTTTATAGGAACACTAAACCATTTTGATAAGCAGATATGTATATTATATATGCGAAAAAATGCCATTAAAAACTTGTTCGTTTCAACCCTCAATTAGTGTGACCTGGTTCAATCAAATAAAACATGTTGCAAGAATTGATAATTGAAGTTTATATCGTAATATATTAAAACTTACGAAGTTATCACAACCCATACATTAGTTAATTTTTATTCTAGAGTAAAATATTTATAATTTGTATTAAATTATATGGCTTTGTTAGTAAACAAAGCAATTACTTGAAAGACAAAATAAAGTGATCTTAAAATAGATTAGTTTGGTCACTCCACTCCTTTTCAGATTGTAAGAAAAAAAACAAGAACACTACTACATACACAGACCATCAGCCTCTTTTAAGAAAGTGTTTTGGGAAATTCCGATTTTATGAATCGTACACAAGCAGACGAATGTATTAGCGCTCTGTATTTGAAATAAACTGAATAAAATACATTTGCATTCTTTATATCTTATACCAAAAAAAGGATATCATATACCAAAACAAGAGTTTTGCGACAAAATCGATCGCATAATAATTCAGAAATGCAAAACAAATTGAATGAACTTGACCTGGGACATTAAAAAAATCAGTTCTTGCATTTCCTACATTCTCCTTAAAATTTGAAATATCGCAACGTTTTTAAACACTACCCTAAAAATTATAAGTTCGATAATAAAAATTAAGAATGTGTTAGAAAACAAAAGCATTACAATAAGGCATACCTACATAGATTTTGTTCTTCGTTTTCTTATTTAGGACATCCACATCAGCCAGCATTTCGGCAACATGATAAAACGACCGCGACGTGTCAGTGTTGATCTCGTTGGGGAAGGTCCCCCTGTGCTGTGTGTCGTCCTTTTGTCCGTCAACGTTTTTTATTTCGTCGCGTACTTGTCTTTATGTCGCGTCGCTGTCTTACATACAGTCAGTCATAAAAGTAAGTACACAGTATGCATTAAACTACTTTCTGTTGCAATAGCTCTATGATTGCAATTATCTTGGCCTTGAAACAAGTTTGATCTGTTGTCCAACATGTATTCAATTTGGATACATGCAAAAAAGGACCGTTATGTTAGCTCAACACGTTGCTTTGGAGATAGCTTACAAAATTAAACTAATTTTTATGACAAAAGTAAGTACACAGTTAGAACATTCCATTGTACCACTTGCAGAAATACGCACAATTTTGAAAAAAGGTGAGTTTTTTTCCAATTTTACATTTCCTTCATTTGTTTTGATTGTTTTTTATGCAAAACTAACACTTAAATAGGACAAAAGTTGATATGGCTCCCAGAGGTAACCAACTTTCACAAGATTTGAAGGATTTGATAATCAAGCATCATCTAGAAAACAAAAGCATAAGGGATATTGCAAAAATAATTGATACAAGCCCATTTGCAATTCATAAAATAATAACAAAGTACCAACGTACAGGAAACACTAAAAATAAAGCCCGCAGCGGACGCCCACGTATCTTCACACCTGCAGAAAATCGAATCATTATCCGGAAAATCAAAACTAAACCTAAATTAAGTGCCCCAAAAAAACAACAATAAGTCTCTGAAGAAATTGGTAAGCAATGTAACCCCTAAACTATTCGGCGAATTTTAAAAAGTGATGGTTACAATGGTAGAAACATCAGAAAAATACCTTTTATAAATAAAATAAATAGAAAAAGAATTAAATTTGCAAAAGAGCATCTCAAATATAATGCAACATTCTGGAACACCGTTATTTTTTCAGACGAGAAGTTTAACATTAATGACTCGGATGGAAGGGGTAAAGTGTGGATCTATCCAAACGTTCCAGAATGTTGCATTATATTTGAGATGCCCTTTTGCGAATTTAATTCTTTTTGTTCTATTTATTTTATTTATACAAGGTATTTTTCTAATGTTTCTACCATTGTAACCATCGTCCATCACTTTTTGAAATTCTCCAAATAGTTCGGGGGTTACATTGCTTACCAATTTCTTCAGAGACTTGTTGTTGTATTTTTGGGGTACTTAATTTAGGTTTAGTTTCGATTTTCCGGATAATGATTCGATTTTCTGCAGGTGTGAAGATACGTGAGCGTCCGCTGCTACAGGAAACTGTACGTTGGTACTTTGTCATTATTTTATGAATTGTAAATGGGCTTGTATCAATTATTTTTGCAATATCTCTTATGCTTTTGTTTCCTAAATGATGCTTGATTATCAAATCCTTCAAATCTTGTGAAAGTTGGTTAAATCCTTCAAATCTTGTGAAAGTTGGTTACCTCTAGAGCCATATCAACTTTTGTCCTATTTAAGTGTTAGTTTTGCATAAAAAACAATCAAAACAAATGAAGGAATTGTAAAATTGAAAAAAAAAACTCACCTTTTTTTGAAAATTGTGAATATTTGTGCAAGTGTTACAATGGAATATTCAAACTGTGTACTTACTTTTGTCATAAAAATTAGTTTAATTTTGTAAGCTATCTCCAAAGCAACGAGTTGAGTTTGCATAACGGTCCTTTTTTGCATGTATCCAAACTGAATACATGTTGGACAACAGATCAAACTTGTTTCAAGGCCAAGATAATTGCAATCATAGAGCTATTGCAACAGAAAGTAGTTTAATGCATACTGTGTACTTACTTTTGTGACTGACTGTAAACATTAATATAAATAACAAAAACCAACAAAAAGAACAATCAATCAAACAACAATAAAAAAAAAAAAACAAAAACAATAAAATTACACTCAACAATAAAAATAAAAAATCACACAAAAGAAAACAAAAAAATAATAACCAGAAAAAAAACAGTTATAACATGAAAAAAGCAACACACAAAAACACCTACAATCAACAATAGACCAAAATCGCAACAAAGAAAAAAAAAAACAACCCAGCACTTAAGCTTGATTTACATAAAAAAAAAAAAAAAATAGCCAAACGCAGCACAAGTGAGAACCTTCCTTTTCTCCTTTCCTCCTCCGATCAACGACAGTTGCATGGCTTAGCATATGCATCATATTGCAATGAGCTTTTTTTGCTCGCGCAATTGTATGTATGCATGCATATGTTATGTTAGCAACAACGGATGAATAGAGAAGTTGCTATTTAAGTTCCATGGTCGGATCGACTCACGCCACCGCGTGATTCGAAAAGAAACCTGTTATTTATTTGGCAGCTTCTCTTAGATTTCGTCTGTTTTGGTTTTGAATTTGTTTATATATTGCAATGATCGAAAATTTCAGAGTTGACTATTGTAATGTTCGTGGGCTACGTACGAATTTTCTTGCTACGTACATCCACACTGTTTCTAACAGGCCAGCTGTTTTGGCGCTGAGTGAAACCCAAGTAGGTGAGAATTCCGATCCTACTGAATTTCTCATTAATGGGTATAGCTTAGTGCCATTATTCTTCCTCCACCATTGTCTCGCCGTTTACATAAGGAATGATGTCGCTTATCAATTCCTTCCACAATATGGACGCTGCTCCAACCCTGTTTTCAATTTTATGTGGTTTAAGTTCAACATAAATAAGTACATCATTCACTATTGTTTTCTTTATCGAAGCCCAAATTTGGACAGGGCTTCAACTTCTCGTGAATTTGATGCTCTGTCTGACTCCATCCAAAGAATTGTTTCCCTGTATCCTCACACTGAAATCGTTATTACGGGCGATTTCAATGTACACAATTCTTCGTGGCTTCTCCATTCGGGCCAGACAACACCCGAAGGAATATTTGCTGAGATCTTTGCTGAGTTTAGCCACCTAACTCAGCTTGTCACCGAGCCCACTCGAATATCGGACATTAATGGCCAAGCAGAAAATACTCTTGACTTGTTTCTTACGTCTGACCCTGATAAATACACTATCAGTGTATTAACGCCTCTAGGCAGATCAGATCATAGTATTATATCTGCAAATTTCTCGTGTCAAGCTAATCCAGTTAGAGAAAGAGCTCCGAAGAGAACCGTGTGGCAATACGAGAAAGCCAACTGGGACGGTCTCAACAACTTTTTCCGGATATTTAACCTGTCACTATGCTTCCTCGATAGTGACGTAGACTCCAGCGCTGATATGATTACTAATATGATTGTTTTGGGAATGAAAACTTTTATCCCGAATAGGGTTAAAAGCATCAAACCCAAGGAAAAGTCATGGTTTGATTCAAGCTGTAAAGAGGTTATCAGGGAAAAAGAAGTAAAGTTCCGGTGTTTTAGAGCCAACCCAACTGAGGAAAACCGGAACAAGTTTAAACAAGCCAGGAAGGCCTGCAATGCCCATATTCGCGGACCAAATTTTTACATGACCAAAAATTAAGGCAAAAAATACTGCAATGTCCCAAAGGCAGTAAGAATTTTTGGTCATTTGTAAAACACATGAAGAATTCTTCTTCTTCCTCTGTCCCTAAGCTCGTCGACAGCTAACCTTTTTGCTAGGCAGTTCGCCGCCAACTCTTCGCTGCCAGAGAGTGTCATGACTCCTCCAGCTCTTGAGCGCGTCAATGATTCCATGGGACAAATCTTCTTCCGCACTCGTGCTGTGGCGAGAGTATTAAAGGATCTCAACATACATAAATCCGCTGGTCCGGATGGTATCCCCGCTATTATTCTGAAGAGGTGTTCTTCCACGCTGGCAAAACCCTTGCGTAAGCTTTTCCATCTATCCTATTCTTCTGGGCTCGTTCCGAGCAGTTGGAAAACAGCATTTGTCCAGCCTATTCCAAAAAAAGGCGAATCTTCTTCTCCCTCCAATTATCGTCCGATTGCACTTACGTCCCTTCTTTCTAAGGTCATGGAAACGCTGATAAACTTTCAGCTTAAGAAATATCTCGAAGACCGAAAGCTTCTTAATGACCGGCAGTACGGCTTTCGCAGCAACAGGTCCACTGGTGATTTGATGGTTTATCTCACCGAACAGTGGAACAAATCTTTACATCGTTTTGGAGAAAGTAAGATTGTTGCACTTGATATTTCAAAGGCATTTGATAAAGTCTGGCATCTTGCTCTTTTATCGAAAATGCGTGCCTTCGGAATCGATGAATCCCTACTTCGTTGGATTAGAAACTTTCTTTCGAATCGTTCAATACAAGTTGTATTGGACGGATTCAAGTCTGAAACCCACAATATAAATGCTGGTGTGCCCCAGGGCTCCGTTTTGTCTCCGACCCTCTTCCTCATTTTTATAAATGATCTCTTGTCTGTTACTTCTAATCCAATAAATTGTTTCGCTGACGATAGTACCCTAAGCTTCTCATATTCGTTTCCAGATTCACATCCCTCCTCTTCGGATGTGGAACTGCAACGGCAAAATATGATAAGCTCATTAAACTCTGACTTAAACAGCATTGTCCAATGGGGAATTAAGAACCGTGTCGAGTTTAATGCTTCGAAAACTCAATGCTGTCTGGTATCGTTGAAGCGAGATGTACCCCCCCTGCCACTGTCCATGAGTGGCACTTGCATCAATGAGACCGAACATCTCGAGATTCTTGGTATGTGCATCACTGACCACCTCTTGTGGTCTGAGCACATACGCGATGTCGCCAAAAATGCCGCAAGATGTTTGGGTTTCTTAAGACGGTGCAAGAAATTTTTCTCCCCGTCTGATCTGGCTATCATCTATAAAACCTATATCCGTCCAAAGCTTGAGTACAATTCACATCTCTGGGCTGGTGCTCCAGCTACTTACTTAAGCCTATTGGATGGAGTTCAAAAAAGAGCTGTAAGAATGATTGGTGATAGAGAGATCACTGATGCATTCAATACTTTAGACCACCGTCGTAACGTTTCGTGTCTCTCTCTGTTTTATCGTTACTTCTACGGTAAGTGCTCTAGAGAAATAGCCAGTTGCATTCCACCCCTTAAACAATTCAACCGTAATACCCGCGCTTCCAGGAATGCCCATCAGTTTACACTCGAGCCCAACTTCGGTCGTACGCTCAAGTATAGAGAATCGTTCTTTAGCCGTACTACGCGAATGTGGAACTCTCTTCCACACTCTGTTTTTCCCGATCATTGCAATGTTCAGGAATTTTAAACCAATGTACACTGGCACACTGGTGTTTGAAAGTAATAATTGAAAGTGTTGAATAAATAAGTTTGTGAGTGTTTTAAATAAAGTGAATTTGTGTTTTATTTGAAAAGTGAATAAGTTCTAACTGTCGGACAGAGCCGAATATTACAGTATTGTCTACGTTGTTTAATGATTTGACAACTTTGGAGAGGTTTCTATCGTTTGATAAAGTTAATATGTCCGAGATCAATAAATGAAACAATGAAGAGCGGCGGTTGAACTAAGACTAAACGATTTATTATATAACAACTTAAACTAAAAGCTTAAACAAACTAGAGCTTATATACTAACATAATGGTCTAACCTACACCTGATAATTTCACTTAATGATTAATACATTTCACTTTTCCTTTCTTAAAAAAAATTAATTCATTCAAAGCATTTATTTATAGCATGTATATATATATTAATTCAAAAATTGATATACAAATTATTTGTTTATTTATTTTTTTTTTTCATAATTCGTTTAAACTTTATTTAAACCATATCGCTTTTCCTTTCTTAAAATAAATTCAATGTTTATATAAATATACTTTTATTCATTTTGATAATTCATTATATACCTATATATATTATTTGTTTATTCATTTTTAAGTTTATATGCAATTAAATTTACATTTTCAAAAATTATTTTCCAACATTTGTACCTACTCAACAATTACTATGATTAAATGAAGGTCGTTTTCGTTTTCTTTTTGACCTACGGACAGCTGTTTTTGGTTCTGAAGGCTTGTCCTCTTCTTCACAACTGAGATAATCCTCATCATCAGAAAGAATTAAAGGAGTTCCAGGATCAGAACTTTCAGTTATATCATTTTGTTTGTAAAGGTAACAAGGTGCGGGCTTTTGAAATCTCACTTTTGCACTAGATCTTTCGTAGTTGGGTTCCATGACAAATTATTTTACGATTATCACAAATTATTAAATATCTGACCTTTCCAATCTTATTTTTAACAATTGCTGGAGTTTGAAATCTGTTGTTATTGACATATCGTACATACCATACTTTATCTCCATTTTTAAAATACTGATTGGGGGAAGCTCTGCTATTCTTAATTATTCCATTTTTAGCTTTAAAAACGTTTTTATCAAAAACCCTCTTATTACTTCTCTCATCTTCCTCCACACTTTCAAATTTCTTATTAGAAGTCAGCATGCTTATCGATGTATTAATTGGTTGTTTAAAAATCATTTGGCATGGTGTGCAATTAGTAACAGTAGAGGGCGTGTTGCGATATTTAAAAAGGAAATCATCAATTTTATGTTGTAAACTCCATCTTTTGGTTCTACTATCCAATAAATACTTTTTTAAAACAGTTTTTACGGTTTGCACCGCCCTCTCTGCCAAACCATTGCTCTCCGGATGGTAAGGAGGAGATTTAAGAACTTTAATGTTATTAGCTAGACAAAAATCGATAAAGAATTTTGAGTTATATGGCGGACCATTATCACTCACTAGCTCCCTCGGAAGCCCAAAAGTTGAAAAATTTGTTCTTAAAACATTTACAAGGCTCTCAGCTCTTGTATTAGACATAATTCGCGCGTCAATCCATTTCGAATATGAATCGACCAGTACAAGAAAATTTGTTTGTTCCCAATAAAAAAAATCTAAATGGATTCTTTGGTAAAAACAAGTTGTAATCGGCCACGAAGCCAACTTAACCTTACTGGGCTTGTTCGATGCAAAATCACATATTTCGCAATCACTCACGAACTTTTCTATATCACCATCTATACCCATCCACGAAACAGCAGACCTAGCCAGAGCTTTCATTCTGACTATGCCAGAATATAAGACATCCAAAACTTTCCTCCGCTTAGATTGTGAAATAATAATTCTATTGCTGGCCTCTTTATGGAGCTGAGAATAGCCCTTTTCAGCTGGTGACAGGGTACTTGAAACGAAAAGCACAGGCTTTTCTTCACCATCCACAAGATGCGATAAAACGGCTCCAACACCATATCCACTGGCATCACAAGTAACAACAATGGGTTTCGAAGGAATGTAATGAACAAGTAAGCTGTCTTTAACTAACCATTTTTAACTTTCTTTAAAAATTGTATCACATTCTTTTGACCAGACAAAAGATGTTTCTTTTTGAAGCAATTTATAAAGACAACTCAACCTGGCTGAAAGGTTAGGTATAAACTTCGAGTAATGGTTTAACAACCCTAAATATGAACGATGCTGCGATAAATCTTTTGGAGCGGGTGCCTTTAAAATTGCTTCCACCTTCTTACAATTGGGTTGTATACCCATGTATGTCCCAAGTAATCTACCTCGGGTTGAAAAAATATACATTTCTGAAACTTAACTTTGACACCATAATATATCTACTAAGCGTTCCAAAACAGCGAACAAATTTGCTCTACATTCCTCGAAAGATGACCCTCCGATTAGTATATCATCTAAGTAGCATTTTGTTTTAGACAATCCTTTCAAAATGCTGGGGGCCGAACTAACACCAAACGGTAATCTCGTATATTGGAATAAACCCTTTGAGGTATTCACTGTTAAATACTTTTGAGGATTTTCGGCAACCGCAAGTTGCTGATAAGCGCCTGCAAGGTCCAACACACACAAACAACTACAAGAATGAAGATCTGTTAAAAGATCGTCAATTCTTGGCAACGGGTATTTATTAACCTCAATAACTCTATTTATGGTTACCTTGCAGTCCATACATAAGCGGATACTGCCATCTGATTTTGGCACTACCACGACAGGTTTCAGAATATTCTGTTGGCACAGGCGATCGATTTCTTTTTCAACTATCTCTCTCAAGCCATAAGGAACCGTATAGGCTTTGAAAAAAATGGGACTTGTATTCGGTTTAATATTTATATCGGCCATAAAATGTTTAATTGGATTTGTATAATCTGTATTGAAAACAGGACTATATTTTTGGTATATTTCCTGTGTGCATAACAACTCAACAGGCCCACTTTTGTCACTTATGTTATTAATAAAAAAATTTAATCGCCATTCATTGAATAACACATCAATCCAATTTCTTCCCATTAAGGGGGTGAATTGTTTACTAGTTTCGATAACCAAAATTGGAAGTTTAAAACTGACATTATTTATACTATCAACGTGCGAAACATTTACATGCAAAACACCAATAACTTTTATTTTTGAACCGATCACGACATAAAGCTGATCTTGAACATTAAGCAGAGGAACACCAGAGAAATATTTAAGGTAATCTACATGCGAAAACAGTTTGAGCTGCTTCCGAATCAATTTCCATTTTGATATTATAATTATTTACCTTCATAATTTTATATAATGGATCAGATTTAATTTTAGAAATACTATAAATTGATTTTAAATCTAAATTATTAGAATATTTTGAACACAGTAACCTTTTATAGTCATCATCAATTTGATTTACCCTACTTCTACTCTTGGTTTTCCCTCGTTGTTTGCTCCTCCCGGTTCGTCTTTTGTAACAATTATCGGCATAATGGCCCGTTACACCACAATTAAAACACTGTACTTTCTCCTTTCCTTGTCGATGTCTCTCCATGTTGCTTCGATTTTGGTATTGAACCGTTCGATTCGATCTCCCACGATGCTGTTGTTGTGGACTAGCTTGATTACGGTGCTTAGGCCTGCCAATCCAGTTTGTTGTTGCCGATGGGTTAATTGAAAGCATCTCTTTATTTGTCATTTCTAACGTTTTAGCAACATTTACAGCTTCTTCAAACGTATGAGCTTTTTCCAATAGACGTTGTTGTATACGAAAATCTTTCAAACCGCAAGTTATTTTATCTCGTAAAGCTTAATTTAAAAAAGCTTTGAAATCACATGACCGGGCAAGAGATTGCAGTTCTACTACAAATTCCCCTATCGTCTCCGAGTCTTTTTGATCTCGCTTCCAAAATTTGTAGGGCTCTGCGGTGATAATATTCTTAGGTTTTAAATTTTCCAATAGCTTGGACGTCATTCCCTCGTATGAAAACTCTGTGGTTTTCTGAGGTGCCACAATTGATTTGAAGAGTTTGTAGATATCACCTCCTGCACAACTTATAAAAAATGCCACTTTCACTTTGTCCTCGACAATTTGGTTAAGTGAAAGAAGTTGATCCATCCTCTCCAGATAAATTTCGAAATCATCGACTCCGATCACAAAACTTTCAATTGCGCCTATTATAGGCATTGAAGCGGATTTAGTAATATTTCCGAGCGAACTTTTATTGTCTCCAAGAAGCATTTTGCCTTTTTCCTCGTCGCCAAATTAATATGCCCGAGATCAATAAATGAAACAATGCAGAGCGGCGGTTGAACTTAGACTAAACGATTTATTATATAACAACTTAAACTAAAAGCTTAAACAAACTAGAGCTTATATACTAATATAATAGTCTAACCTACACCTGATAATTTTACTTAATGATTAATACATTTCAAAAGTGTTAAGAGATACGGACCTAGTATTAAGTTAGGTTAAAGTGGCTGCGGATACAGAATCCGCACACCAAGATGATTGCGGTTCTCTTCCACTTGAGTACGCCACCATGACCCTTCTGGCTAGGCCCAAGTCGTTGTACAACCCGTAAAGTTCGCTGTTATATCTTCTTCGCCATTCCCCTTCAATACACACGGAGCCAAAGATGACCCGAAGAACTTTCCTCTCGAAACAGCCTGATTCCTCTATACTTGGCGCAGTTTAGAGGATCTCCCTTTTTCAGGATCGGGCAAACAATGCTGAGGTTCCATTCATCGGGCATGCATTCCTCTGACCATATCTTACAGATGATTTTGTGCATGCTCCTATCTAGCTCGCCCAAATCCCCAGCATTGACTGCTATTCTACTATGATGTTCACTTGTTTATCTCTGCAGGCATCGGTTCTTGCTCGATGACCATGAGCCAGCTATTTAGCCTTTCGATAAAACCTCCGAACTTCATTCCTGCTGTTGGCTCTCTCAACATCCTCGATCTGACGCTTCTCATGCTATCTCTTTTTTTCTCCTGAGAAGCCGGCGTTAATCTCTCCTCTTTCGCTCGTAGAGATCACGAGCAACTCTTGTCCTTCTATGAAGCGCCGCTTTGTATGCCTATTGCTTGGCTGCATGAGCCTGTCTGCATTCTTCGTCAAACCAGGGGTTTCGTTTTGGTGGCTGTGTGAAGCCCAGAACATTAGAGGCGGCATTTCTAACTGCTTTCTGGCAATGTTGCCACTGGTATTCGATACTTGATGTTGACGGTATAGGACTCCCTAAGAGGTTACTTGACACTCGATCAGAGAAGGATCTGGCGATCTCTTGCGATTGTAACCGTCCGACGTCGCATTTTCTTGCAGCATTTCCTGGTGGTTTCGTGCAGGCTGTGCTTTCCGACTGTTCCACCAAAGATGTCCTCTTTTCCCAGCTTTGCGTTAAAATCGACAAGGACAATTTTAATGTCATAGCTAGGACATTGCTCATACTTTTTGTCAAGGAGCTCATATACCTCGTCTTTGGCGTGGTCTTTTTTCTCTTCTGTGGGGGCATGCGCGCATACTAGGCTAATGTAGCAACATTTATAATCAGGCCCCTGTATGTTACGATGAAATTTCGAGTGATGATTTGGCTTGACCGACCATAGAATAAGAAGTACAAGAAGAGGAGTTATGAAAAAACAGCGGAGCATTTTTCTAAGTTGTGTGAGTTTCATAAACACAAATGTTGGAACACAATTTCGCACAGCACTTCATTATAGCTTATGGTGTTTTTATTAAGAATGGTAAATATTCTATCTAAATTAGCAAAAACCTTACTATTTAATTTTGATTTATATTTGTTTAATAAATTTAACTACGAAAATCTCAAAAGCACAGCCTTACAGCTCGGCAAAAAAAATTGATATCATCAGAAATTGTTGTTGCTTCACTCACGTACACTGTGCATGTAGCTAACATTGCTTCCTGTACTTCTTATTCAATGGGCTTGATCCCAACAGTTCGCCCCCAAGGAAATTCTATATAAATAAATATTCACAATCAAAATAAGAAACTTTTAACTGTTTGATAGAAGCTATCGACTATCATATTGATACTCATAATAGGGCTGTATGTGTTCCACGTCTTAAAAGACAAAGATAAAAGAACTGATTTTTTTGTTGTCTACCCAATTTAAATGATGGCCTGTCATCTCTGTTTACACAGTTATCTGCGCAAATAGTGAAAACAATGACATCCCAATTTAAATTAACTTCCAAAATGCTAATTTAAGTAGTTATATGTATAGTAAGAATGGCCTAGCCAACCTGAGTAAAAAGTGATCATTGTTCATAATTCCCTTTGTTTAGACTGTCTAAATGTATTTCTGAGTTCTGACCACTGATCACTTATACCAAGATTGGAAACCTTGCTGTCAAAATGACATTTGCCTACAAGCTAGGGGAGCAGGTTAGCTGTAAGAGTATGCGTGTAATACAAACTTAAAGACACAGGTTAGGTGTAAGAGTATGCGTTTTATTGTAATAATGATACAATTGCCTACATAATAAAGCAAGTTTGCTGCAAGAGTATGTGTATGAAAAAAAAAATAACTTTTGCTGTATTTGGAGGGCAAAACGTAGGTAGGTTTCCAATCTTGTTCTTGATCACTGGTTCTGACCACAGCGAGGCGACATGCACAGCGCGCAGACAGCTTGACTGAAGTGCTTGACTCCAAGTGCAAAAGCTTGTCTTATTTGTTGTTGGGATTGGGATTCTACGTTCTACTATTCTAGTGCTGAAGGTGAATTTCTTGATTCTAGATTAGTTGGTGCCGAGTATTGCAGCAAGTTAGTGCGCAGTAATTTGTTCAACACATACTATTTGATTTTTTGAAGGACCGTTGGATATTAATTGGATTTTTAAGGTGATGAGTATGTAATTTTTTATAAACGAATTCGCATGAAATGAGAGATAACTTTTACAGAATGACAAACCGAAAATTAAAAACGCTGCATATATTTTGGGACGAAAATACGGTTAATTGGAGAAATTGAAAAGGGAATCAAGAAAGAAAAAATCAAAAAAAAAAAAAAAACATTTTTGGCGCTCCCCGGAAGGCGGAACAGTATTTTCTCAATATGGGCTTCACCAAATAAACATTTTAACAATTTCTGGTTTCCCATAAGAATTCGACTCATGGAAAGTCGAATGCATTCAGATTGAAAACACAACTTTCAAGGAGTCCCCGATTGAAATTTTCTTCAATTTCGAAGAGTTAACGATACCAAATTGAAAAAAAAAAATGTGCACGACTGGTGCGGCCTTGCTCCGGCATGCTAGAACTAAATATTTATGATTACTGCTATGTTCCAAAAATTGCAAAAAGTAGTGTGAAAATAAAAGATATACTTTAAGCAATTCTGATTACACTCCTACGCACTTAAATATTTACTTGAAATAAATAAATATAATGATCTTTCATTAAAAATTTGATCACTTATAGTAGTAGAGCCGGCTGCACTTAACTCACAAAAAAAACTCAATATATAAAAATAATTAGAATTTATTAAATAAATTAAAATTTGAAAATGCACCTCGTAAATATATTTAATTCCAAAAACATAAATGCCAAACAAATTCAAACCTTATTCTTGATTTATTGATTTTTTTTTTTTGAAAATCTTCGGAGCCGTTTTTTTTGTAATTAATTTTTTATATATAAAATTTTTCAAAAATTTCTTAAAATGAATTTGGGTATGCAGTTTTCAAGACCATGTAAATATACATATTATACTTCAATTTGGATTTTTAAAATTGATCCGTTTTTGAAAATATGTACCAAATTTTGAAAAAAAAAAAATCTTTTTGAATACAAAACATTATTTGAACTGTATATACGTACTTTAAAAAAAAAAAAAACTTACGCTGATTGGATTTTAATTATTCGAGAAAATCTAATAACAAACAAAAAAACGGTTCTATGGGAGGTACCGTTTTGGAGGAATACAAAATTTTGTTTTACATAAAATACATTTTTGAAAAAAAAACTCGAGGAAGTTAAAAAAAAAAATCGTAGGAGCCGTTTTGGAGAAAATTGAAAGTTTTGGTTTTTGCCCAAAAAATCGTATGGTGGCTACCCTAAATTTTGATCTTAAAACAAAAATAAAAAAACTGGGATAAGAGTTTTTGCTCAAACCTCTAATTTTCAAATTTGAAGTCAGTTGGACCAGTAGTTAAGGCTGTAGATGCCTGTAAACTTCCCGACAGACAGACAGACGGAACCGCCGGACCCACTTTTTTCGACTTCTCTATCATCGTAATGCCATATCTCATCATCATCTCAATTTTTTTTTTTACGAATTCAATACTTGCCATATATTCTGTGTCGCAACTCGCAAGTAAAAATGCAGTGAAACAGAAGTTCCCGATGCCAATTTCACTGTGGCTTCGTAGAAAATTAAAATAGTTTTGTATATATGTATTTGTGTATTGAAATAATATGAAATATGTTCTTCAAAAAATGTAAATTGTACGGAAACAATACAAAAAATTAAATAAATATTATTCATTATAATAAAAAGCGGACATTAATTTTTCATTTTATGATATTACTCCAATTCATATACTTCATCACTGTTAAAATTAGAGGTGCTTGGATTCATCTAAAAAAAAGGAAGGTACATTAAAAGCAACTACATATATATGTATAAGAAAATCTCTTACCTCAGCATAAGGAGCTCTGTACGATCCCATATATGAAGCAGGTGCCGGTGTTTGATTTGCAAAAAGCAGTGGATTCATATACATACCACCAGGCGCTTCCAGACTTTTGTGCAATTCAATAAGTTCCAAATATAACTAAAATTTAAAGAGAAAAATATAAATGCAGTTGTGTATGCGCATCTATTTTTGCTAATTACAATTATTTAATTATTAGTAAATATTTTATATATGTTTGAATTTATGTATTTTTAGCGGTGACAAGCATTTATTCTTTTGTTTATTGTTTATTTTTTATTTTAACGACATACCCAGTATTTGACTGACAACCTTAAAACTTGTGTTACTTTCTCTTTCCAGAGGTGTGTTTCCCCATATATGGAAAGATTCTTTTATATTTCCGATCCATAAACAAGGCAATAAAACTGGTATTAACAACCTTAAAACTTGTGTTACTTTCTCTTTCCAGAGATGTGTTTCCCCATATATGGAAAAATTCTTTTATATTTCCGATCCAGAAACAAGGCAATAAAACTGAAGTTAATAATTATAGACCAATCGCTAAACTTTCTTGTATCCCCGAACTTTTTGAAAGTTTAGTTTATGCTGCGACCAAATACGAATTTGCAAAAGAAAATAATGATGCACGCCTTGAGATTTAGGCTTACTCCTTTTCGGGAATGGTTCTTTATTGCGGATACATATGGAGTGGATCTCAGTATATCTAATCAGCCGAGTGAATGCTGGCGTGAAGCATTTTACAACTGCATTGCAAAAGTAGACGACCATTTTTATCTACAATGCATTCATAGCGCACAATCATCTTCAAGTCGGCTGATTTACAGAGAACTGAACCACTCCTTAGGTAATAGAAATTCCTTTAATAGCTATTTGTCTACCTACGAAATTAGTATTATATTCAAAGCAAGAGTTGAAATCTTAGGACTTAACTTTAAACCACACTTGCCAGAAACTTCGCCACTTTGTACTCTATGTAATAGAAATGAAAACGAAAACATCTATCACTTCTTAGCCATCTGCCCGATTCTGCAAGAATTGAGGAGACTTTACTTTCAAAAGAGCTTCTTATCTTTTTCTGAAACCAAAGATATTTTAAACGGTAGAGACGGTTGGAGAGTAATTTTTAATTTCTGTGATCATGCTCTTAGATATCGAAGAAGTTTTGACCTCTAATCTGACTAAAACTTATTTTTTTTTATTTTTGTAAGCCTAGTGATAACTTTAAATCATTATTCTTTATATTAAACTTGAATTTATTGAACTAAAAATCCATTGTTAATGTTTATACGAATTAAAATACAAGAATTCACATTATCGAAACATGTATATCAATAGCTTTTTTTCCAGTTTTTCTTTTTTTTATTTATTTCAATTAATGAATATATGTCAAATTATTTTCGACAGACGGCACGACTGATCTCTATAATACACTGGATAGCGTATCCATCCAGTGCTGTCGTTTCAAAAATTTCATGGGGAGTATTTTTTAATTAATTTGAGGAGTATTTTCTGTATTTGAGTAGTATATTTTTTTTAACTGTAGATACGTAGCGCGATAAATTGACTCCGGAAGAAATCACTTGTATTGTGTTTTGTGAATTGTTTTTAAGTTTCAAAAATGATATGGTTGAAGTTTATAAACAAACGATAGTTTCTTATTTACTTTTAGGAACTCTAAAACTCAAATTGTCTGCAAGTCGGATAGCAGGATAGCCTTTTATTCAATCGATGTTGATATCAACTTGAGGATCTTATCCTTAAATTTTGATTTTAATTGTCTTCATTAGAGTTTTTCTCAACTGCCAAAAAAGTTTGACCATTAAACATTCAATGTTCTGTCAGATCTTGCGTTTTTTCTGCATTAAGTAAAACACTTATTTTTTAATTAAACAAATATTAAAATTATCATGTAAAGTGAAGAGAAAATTGTGAAGACTTGAGCTTTGACAGTATGGATAGAGTAAGGAAAGAAAAAGTTTGAAAATCTAACGGACTATGAACGCAATCGTTTTTTGTGTTTATTTTTAAGGGTTTATACTCTTTTCCAACAGATATTTCTATGATTGGTGGGTCTTCGAACACAAAAGGAAATTCCTGTATCGTCTTTTTGGTCTGTGAACTAGATATATTATATTGTTACTTCCTAGAGAATACTTTTTGCGGAGGAGACTATAATATTATTTCAGCAATATGTGCTTTATTATGAACATGAAGAGTTATCTGTCTTCTTTTTTTCTTCTTGATTCAGAATTTTATCGCGTAGTTGTTTTTACCGTCCCCAAAAGCAAAACAAAAAAACATCAACTTTTATGAATTTCCCAATGGATACCTACAACTTTCAAAATCACAGCCCTGAATTGAAAGTTACGTACGTGAAAAAAAACAATCCTCAGCTTGAATACATTTTACAATTCAACTCTAGAGTTTGTCAACTGCAAAGGTTCACAGGTTGAAAAAAGTGAAGAAAACTGCTCAAAATCAATTGTTTATGCCTATAAATCTTTTTCGCTAGCTTTCAACTTTTCTGACGCATTCATATTACAAATTTCCCCAAGTTGTCCCTTAGCTAATTATAATTCACAACGGAACTGCTGTCTTGCGACGAAGGTTTTTAAGTAAAAGAAAAGGTTTTTTTAACAGTTCTATTTATAGTAATTCCACCAGTTGAATTCATTCATTTCATTACAAAATTAAATCTAGTTTTCAACTTTAACCTTTCAATTTATGCTTATAATTTCGTTTCTGTATCTTCAGGTTCAAGGTTGTAGTAATCCAATATCATAAACAAAACTACAAATGCAGACTTCAGTGATCCATAAAAGCGTGTTTCAAAAAATGCTGGCTCATTGTCTTTAACCTTTTTTGACATCAAATGCGTCCGTTAGGTTTTTTCCGACCATGATGGAACAGCACCAGCGTGGTTATTCCATTGTCATCTTACACAGACGTACGAGTTTTTCTGGGATGCCAAAACTAGACATTGCTCTATATAATTGGTCTCTAAAGACGCTGTCAAACGCGGCCTTGAAATCGATGGAAAGGTTGTTGGTATTGATTTGAAGTTCTTGGGTCTTCTCCAAAATCTGCCGCAGGGTGAATATGTGATCGATGGTAGACTTTTCGGGTCTGGTTGTTGACGAAGGGCTTCAAACGCTCAACCAGCACGGCAGACAAGATCTTATAGGCGATGTTAAAGAGACTTATACCTCCGTAGTTGGTGCAGCTCAGCAGATCTTCTTTCTTGAGGAACGGGCATACAATCCTGAGATTCCATTCGTCAGGCATGCTTTTCTCCGACCAAATTTGGCAGATGAGCTGGTGCATACTCCTAACCAAATCATCCCCAGCAGCTTTGTTCGACTTAAGTTTAGATATCGCTATCTTCACTTCGTCAATGTTGGGTGGGTGGAATTGTTGGCCTTCTTCACCCAAATTGAATGGTTCTGTATTGCTGGCGGAGTTTTGCTCGTCATCGCCATTATACATCTTGGAAAAATGGTCTTTCTATATCCTCAGCACTGACTGTGGTTCCACTACGATATTCCTATGATGGCCTTAACAGGCGTTCGTTCGGGGTGTATAAGCCCTGGAGGTTTGTTTCACTTTTTTTCTTAAACTTTCGAACCTCGTTCCTGTTGTGACATCCCTCTATCTCCTCGATCGCGCGCTTCTCATGTTCGCTTATTTTCTTTCTGAGAAGTTTATGCTCCTCTCTCCTTTTCTGCTCGTAGAGCTCCCGAGCTGCTCGTGTACTTCTTTGCAGCACCGTGCTGCATGTGCTCGCCGGCACTCATCCTCAAAGCAAGGGTTTCGTTGTGGTGACCGTGCAAGCCCCAAAACTTCAGAGGCGGCATCTCTGATGGCTGCTTGGCAGTGTTGCCACTGATTCTCTACATTTTGTGCTGGAAGCAAGGACTTCTGAGGAGATTTTCGTATTCTGTATTCTTCTTTAAAATGTTAGAGACGTGTTTCTGTTTTACTTCAATTTGGAACTTTCTGGTTTTCAACAGGTTATGGGCCCAGGCGACCCATAATAAAGTTTCTTGAAATATAAATGGTAGATTACATAATATTTTAAATTGTTTTAAATTTAAAATATCGCGAATTCTTCGTTACCAGCTATAGAGAAGCTTAAGGGCAGATAGAATTACAATGACTGGAAATTCGCTGTCGAAAATTATCTGATGCTGGAAGATCTCTGGGAAGCTGTAATCTCCGAAAAAACGGATAAGAAGAAATGTGCGAAAGCAAGATCCAAAATTATTTTGAGGGATGCTGAGACTGCCAAGGAAGTCTGGGAAAAGCTCGCTGCAGCTTTTGATGATAGGGGATTGACAAGGCGTTTGGGACTTTTAAGGACTCTTACCGACTCTTACAACAGCCAATTTGAAAGAATGTGGGTCTGTTGAGAATTATGTTAATTAAATAATTTCAACAGCACATAAATCCTATGCGATTGGTACTGCGGTTTCCGATGAGTGGGTTGGTACGTTATTGTTGACTGGCCTTGGTGACAACTATAAACCAATGATCATGGGAATAGAGGGTTCCGGTATTAAGATCACAGCGGGTTCAATCAAGACTAAGCTTTTGCAAGATGTGAGAGGCGATGGTTATGCTGATGAGATACAAGCAGTTGCATTTTATGGTGGAAGTACAAAACCCAATTTCAAGAAGAAGAAGAACGCATCTAATCTTAAATGTTATGAGTGTCGTCAACAAGGACATTTTGCAAGACATTGGCCAAACCGGCCAATAAATAGAAAACAAGATAAAATGGCAATCCTACAAAAGTTGTATTTTATTCATCGTTTTCAGCCTTTGAAATAGATTCATCGGGCTGGTTTATTGATTCTCGGGCTTCATCACACATGACAATGCCTAAAGATTGGCTTCCCAGTGTTTCAAAAATGAACAGTGAAGAGGTCACTGTTGCAGATAGCTACAATCTAATGGTGGAATCAATGGGCGATATTCATATGCAATTACCTGCCGGTGTAAGGTCTTTGGAAGTGACTGTACAAAATGTGCTTTATGTTCCCAATCTCTGTGCCAATTTGCTGTCGGTGAGCCAAATGACAAGAAATGGAATCAAAGCACGTTTTGAATGAAAAGACCTAAAGATGAATAAAAGGCATCGCATATTTAGTAAGCAACCATTTCCAATTGAAATATTGACTCATCAACACATAACAATGTCAAACTCATACTCTCGAGAAGAGTTAGCGGACATGCACTTCTGCTAGGGTTTATTGTTTTTTTCATTCAAGAACGGTTTAATCATCTTAAGCTCCTAGCAGGTAGAACCCATCACCGACAGGAGGCCGCGGCCCCCAGGCATAATAAGAAAAATGTCAGATCTGTTTTCAGTGGTTATCAATGAACAAAATGATTAATCCAGGGAAAATCCAATACTTTTCTACTTACTTGGGATTTCATAAAATTCCAATTACAGAACAAATAAAATATAAAAAATTCAATACTGGAAACCGGTGTTCCATTTTAAGAACAAATTCAGAATTAATAAAAAAGTATGATAATAACACAAATTAACCACCAAAATGTCTCTGGGTTTCGAAAAACTTCTGAAAATCTCCCAGGGGATCCCCGAGTTCGCTGGAGGTACCGACGCAAGGGTAGCTCAAAAGTTGCAAACCTTCCTTACTTGTATACGACCTATGATAGAACATATTCCAGAGGAAGATGAAAAACTCTTTCTCCAAATTCTACAAACGAAACACAGGGAAGACGCTCTAGATTTGGTGCAAACTGCAAAACCAAAAGACTTCAAGGAGTTCGAAGAGAGGCTCAATCGAGCATATCTACCTATCGAAGACTACAACGACCTAGTAAATTGTCTAATAACTAGTCGACAGAGTCAATTTGAAACCTTAAATGTTTTTGTGGGTAGGTTACGACACTCTTTAACCCAATGTAGAGAAGCTGCCGAAATTAAGTAAGAGGAAAAGGCAGATATCGTTAAAACCCAATAATCTGATTTTGCAAAATCAGCCCTAGCATCCGGAGTATCCAACAAACAGCTAGGGCAATACCTTTTCACCCTGGAAAACAAAAGTTTCGAGGATTTGATACGGACCGCTCTCAGTATGGAAAAACATGTACAAAGAGTTGAGACAATACCGATGATGTCGTGTAATTCAGCTTTCACGGGGAATGAAAGAACCATTGGGCGAAGTATGCAACAAACATCACCCAACGCAAATGAAAAATCAAACATCATCTGCAGTTTCTGTAATGTGAAAGGCCACACATACAGTGAGTGCTTGAAACGACAGAATACCCCTATTTGCCAAATCTGCAAATATTATGGGCATGCTACTTGCAGGAGAAAAAATTACAGCCACAATGATAACCCTTACAGGGGTGGCGATATTAATAAACCACGCGAAAGTAACAACAATCAGACTTCTAAATACCAACAAGGGAATTCGGAATATCGTAAAAATAACCCATTTAGATTAAATGATCAGAAATATAACAATGATAATTATAACAACAATAGAAAAAACAATAGTAATAATAACAATAACAATAGTAATGCTCAAACCAGAGTATGTCACATAACAACCCGATGTGACTGGTGTGGAAGATATAACCACACAATAGATCAATGCCATTTTAGAAATAATTAGCAAACAAACCGATCGGAAAACTCTCAGTAGTCGATCGAAAGTTCCCCGACTCGACTTTAAATAACAAAAAGAGAAAACACGGGCAACCCATTAATATCAATAACAGTCATAAGCCATCCCACATTTCCCTACCCTCAGTAAAAATAGGAATTGAACTAGGAGAGAAAAAATTGACACAACTGTTAATAGATACAGGTTCGGAAGTAAGCCTTTTAAAGAAGAGAGTTATTGATGATATTAATTCATTAAACTCGCAGAAAAAACTGACCATTAATACACCTTGTGGAATCGGATATACATTAGGAGAAGTCGCTGGTACTGTGCAAATACCCTCATTACCCAATTGCGTATTTCAAGTAGTAGAAAATGACCTAGCCATCCCGGGCGATGGAATCTTAGGGTATAATTTCTTAGGAGAATACTGTAATGTAGACGGACCTAACAAGTTATTAAAATTTTCAAAACTGCCAATGCAAGGTACAAAGGAATATAGCATACCACTGTTCGATTCTAATAAGAATGAGCCAAATAATGCACATAATGGATGCTGTTACACAGGTTATCACTCGCATGTGAAAACCAACAAGTATCAGCCAACTCATTCAAACCGTGAGCGCAAGGAAGGTCAAGTAAAAAACTTACCGCACGACAACTGTACAAAGAGTTTACACGAAGAGAAGTGTTGCTTGCAGTATAAGAATACTGGGCAAGACACTGATTTCGATACTCCAGAGGGATTACAAATGGATTCTCTAAAAGCCAACTCTTTCTCATCCGAAACTTCACCTCGCAAAGTAAAAACAAGAGAAGAAGAGGCACCAAATAAAATGACTAACGAAGAGGTAAATCTGCGTGGTTTAAATCCAAAAAAGCAGAAAAACCTTAAAGTCAACAAAGAAAGAAAATCCCAAGATGTCAACAGTCGTAAAACAATTGTAGGAAATATGATAGAATCATATAATCAATAGAAAAATGCTGAAAGCAATTCAAACATTAATATGACACTGCAAAAAACAGGTCAATTAAATAATGAGTCGAAAGCAGAGACCCTGCATGACTCAGAACCCATTGAAATAAAAATAATTTACAACTTTCCATTTTGTTTACTATTAATGCTGACGGTAATAAAAACACTATGCAATTGTATAATAGCTAACAACGAAGTAAATATTAGGGTACCCATTATAAACACTAATCAACATGAAGTAAAAATTAAAAACATAGAATTAGCAACAGACAATTTAAACGAATATGAAATCATACGTTTGAGTGATAGGAACACGGATATAACTAATAGAACAGCTTTCTGTTATAATAATAGTATAGAAAATCAAAACGAAAATCTCACCAAACAACTTGACAGAGACAGTACATTAAATAATGAGGAACGAAAGGCAATACTAGACCTTTGCATACAATATAATGACATTTTCTTTTTACCAGGCGACAGACTTTCTCATACAATGACTTTATCATCATTTATCATCATTTATTTATTTCATCAATCGAGTTTAACTCTTACAGACTATGATATTACAAAATGCTTACATAGATAATTTATTTATTTAAAAAATATAAACTTAAAATAACTTTAAAATTCACCCTACTATAATGAAAATTAAAATCAAAATCATTTAAAATGTTATTTATTTCTCTAACACAGCGATTAATTGGCTCATTTGAAGCATAATTTGTTCGATGAGATTCTTCCAGAAATAACTGGGATGAACTTCTATTCCTAAGAAAACGACTAGGTGCATAGAATTTGATCAAATTAAGCAAAAACAAACAGTTGATACGATAGGATATTATATCACGTATAAAAACAATTGAAGACATTTTACGCCTATTTTCAAGAGTATGTAAACCAATGAGCTGACATCTTGTTTTATAATGAGGCATATTTACTTCATTCCAATTAAGTTTCCTTACTACATATCGAGTAAATTTCCTTTGGAATCTCTCTACACTACAATAATCAAGAACTGATCTGACATAAGCAACATATAACGATTTAAGTGTATATGGATCTTTTAAATCCTTAGAGTTACGAAGTACAAATCCTAACATGGAATTAGATTTATTAACTATGTAATCAATATGATTATCGAACTTTAAACAAGAGTCAAAAATTACTCCAAGATCTTTCTTAGAGAAAACTCTTTCCAAAACAGTATCATCAATATAATAATTACACAATAACGGAGACAAGCGACGAGTGAAAGAAAAACTTTGACATTTAGAAATATTAAGAAATAGTTTATTTTTATTACACCATTCAAAAAGCCTATTAAGGTCCTCTTGTAAAAGATGAAAATCAACGGGATTTTTTATACATGAAAACACTTTCAAATCATCTGCAAACATAAGACATGACGAGTTAGAAAAAACACTAGGTAGGTCATTAATAAAGACAAGGAAGAGAAGAGGGCCAAGATGACTTCCCTGAGGAACGCCCGACGTAACTTTTATAGATTTAGATATTATTGAATCAATTTTAACATATTGAATGCGATTTATTAGGTATGAACTAATCCAATCAAGCATTTGCGAGTGAAAACCTATTTCTTTAAGTTTATTAATTAAAATTATATGATCTACTCGGTCGAAAGCTTTCGCAAAATCCGTGAAGATAACATCTACTTGATAACCCTTTTCAATATTATTTAAGATATAATTAGTAAAAAGTGTTAAATTTGTACAAGTTGATCTACCAGATACAAAGCCATGTTGATATGGAGAAATTATTTCTTTTAAAAGAAAAGACAATCGATCACAAATAATTTTTTCAAATAATTTTGGAATCACAGATAATTTACACACTGGTCTATAGTTCGAAATTATTTGTTTAGGACCATTTTTATAGATTGGAGTTATAAAAGAAGTTTTCCAGTCACAAAGAAACTCACCAAAATCCAGTGATTTATTGAATATAAAATACAAAAGCCTAGCGCATGAAGTGGCACATTTCTTTAACACAACAGCAGGTATTCCATCAGGACCAGATGAACTATCTTCATTTAGACCAGATAAAGCTGTTTCAATTTCAGTCAAAGATATTTGAAAACTACCAAAATTTATAAAATTATTGGAAACAATACTATTGTAACTACTATGACCTGAATTTAAATAATTCGATTGAAAAAAATCCGCAAAAGCATTACAAATGTCAGATAAGTTTGTGCATTGTGAACCCAAATACTCCATATTATTAGGAATTCCACTATTGTTTTTTTTTGTTTTAATGAAAGTCCAAAAGTATTTACTATTTGTTTTCAATTTAGACTCGATTGAATAGATATAATTTTTGTAAAGAAAATTATTTAAGAAATTAAAACTTTTTTCGAGAAAAACATATTCCGACCGCAATCTGCTATTGTCTTCAAATACTTTCAGCAATTTGTATATTTTATTTTTTTTATTTTTCAAATTAATTAATCTTCTATTGTACCAAGGTGGTTTTGAATTGCTTTTTATTTGAATTTTTGGAACAAAGATATCTAAGGCCTTTTTAAGAGTGACAATAAAAGTATTATAGAACAGAGATAACTCATTAATGTTATTATTCGTTATAGAAGGTATGGTTAAAGAGTCCAAGTAACTCGCTATGCCTGAGAAATTCGCTTTTTGAAAATTATATTTAAATAATTCATTGGTATTACTCTTAAAATAATTCAAACCCTTACAGTCAAAAGCTAAAGCAACATGATGAATAGAGTTTGAAAATATTGGAGAATCAGATTCATTTACAGACATCATTAACTCTTTATCCACAAATATTAAGTCTAACATTCTATTTAAACTATTTTTACATTGATTAATTTGAATTAAACCAAATGATGCGAAAGAATCTACAATTTCTGAAGCATAATCATTAGAAATGTTAAATGGTATTAATTGTTGTTCATCGGAATCGAAATCCCAATTAACATTTGGCAAATTGAAGTCTCCTAATAAAATTATACTTGAGCTACTATTTACATTTGATAAATAGTATTGAATATTATTGACATGCTTTTTATACAACTCAAGTGAACTTCTAGGTGGAATATAACTTAGCATAATATATATTTCTTTATTTTCGAACATAATTTTTAGTATTAATTGATCTAAATCAAAAGAAGATGATGAAGGTATATTTAATTGACAAGAAGCATAAACAGATCGAACTGCAATCAAGACTCCACCGCCCCTGGTTAATCCAGTTGAGAGAGAACATCTGTCTTTACGATAAATAGAGTATTGAGACGTGTTGAACATCTCTGCATTATAATGATTTGGAGTAAGCCAAGTTTCGGTGAGAGCAATGACATCATATTGCTCCGTAGATGATGTAAATAATAGTTGTTGCATTCTAGTGCGAATACCCCCTTCATTTTGATAGTACCCATGAAGATTGAGTGATGACGATGAGAAGGCGGCGAAAGAATTTGGTATGTTTGATGACATAGGTGAAGGCAAAGGAGGTTGCGAATAGGACTGAGGGGAGGAAGTAGTTGAAGATAAAGCAAGAATATTGTGGTAACTGGACACCCTGTCCAAAAACTGTCAACGAGCGACTGTCATCGATAGCAGATGTCAATAGGAAAACCTCGTGCATAATGTCATTCAAAATCTAACCACACACGAAGCAGCACTAAAATAAATTGATAAAATTCATAAAGCATAATTCTATTGGTTTTCTTTCTTCTTTACTTAGGATTACAACATTATTGGCGACGAGGAAATAAATCAGGACAATGAATGAGAGCGTGATGGCCAATATAAATAATTCAGCAACGCAGTCGTTCGGGAAATTAGAACAATTCCAACCAACAATGGTGTGGAACAATTACAAAGAGCGCATGGAGTTTTATTTCGAGGCAAATGGTATCACAAATGAAATTTCCATGAGAGCCATTTTCCTGTCCTGCGTCCACTTATGAAACAATACGATCGTTACTCACTCCATTGACACCAAAAGATTGCACGTTCTACGAAATTGTTGAGAAATTAGATGGACATTTCCATCCGAAGCCCAATGAAATCGTACAACGTTTTACATTTCATAAGCGAGGCCAAAAGAAAGACGAGACCATAGCAGATTTTGTCAAAGATTTGAGAAAGCTGTCCGAACATTGCAACTTCATGGAACTGGACAATATGTTGAGAGACCAAATTGTGTGTGGAGTTGCAGATGAATCACTACAGAAGCGACTATTCAGCGAACAGAAATTAGATTTCAAACGAGCGTATGAAATCGCAACAGCCCATGAGGCTGCCCAAAGACACGTGATGGATGTGCGAGGTAACATGGAGGTTATGGCGCTATCTTCATCTTCAAAGAAACCGTCTGGACACGGGCGGTGCTATCGATGCGAGGGTAACCACTTCGCAGACAAATGTTTTTTTAAGGATAAGAATTGTGATTTTTGTCACATGAAAGGGCATTCTAGTCGTGCATGTTTTAAAAAAAAAGCAGCGGTGCGTCAACAACAAAATGTTCATGTGGTACAGGAGGGAGATGCCGATAACGAAGCAACATCAAGTGTTAACCAAAATTACTTTTATGAATTAAACACTATTCAGACATCGTCAACTCACCAGATTTTAACTAAGGTATCGATAAACGGCGTGGAGGAACTTTTTGAAGTTGATTCAGGTGCGGCATGTACGGTGATTTCGGAGGCTACGTGGAACCGAATTAACCGCGAAAATATAAAACTTATGCCGTCCACGATTACCTTACAGACTTGGTCGAAAGAAAAGTTACACGTCATGGGGTCTACTAGGGTGAATATAATTTACAATAATAAAGAAATGTATTTGCCGGTTCTTGTTATTGCAGGTGGTGGGAGATGCTTATTGGGTAGAGACTGGTTTTCGGTATTGGGAATCACAGTTCAAGGCGTTTGTGCGATGGACATGGAGGTGGGAGTGAGCGTGATGAAGAAATTCCAGAACGTGTTCAGCGAAAAATTGGGGGCTTATAACGGTCCGCCGATGACGATTGAGTTAGTGCCTGGAGCAAAACCTATTTTCCTTAAACATAGGCAATGTCCTATTGCATGGAAACCGGCTGTAGAAAAAGAATTAGACAAGCTTGTCAAACAAGGAATATTGGAACCAGTGCTATTTTCTAAATGGGCTACACCGATTGTACCGGTATCTAAATCAGACGGATCGATAAGAATCTGTGGCGATTACCGAAGCACAGTGAATTCGGTTATTAAAACTAATTCCTACCCTCTTCCTCTGTTTTCGAAGGTTATGGCAGCGATTGCCGGTGGACAGATTTTTACGAAGCTAGACTTGCAGCAAGCTTATCAACAGCTTGTGGTGGACGATTTCTCTGCTGAGCTTCTAACACTTAACACCCATAAAGGATTGTTTCGAGTCCGGAGATTGCCTTTCGGGATTTCGGCAGCTCCGGGCTATTTCCAAAAATGTATGGATACATTGTTAATCGGAATAGATGGTGTTAAGGCATATCTCGACGATATAATTATTTCGGGCAAAAATGAACAAGATCATTCACAAAAATTAGACAAAGTCTTAGAAAAACTATTAGAAGCAAACTTGACGGTTAATAAGCCAAAGTGTCTTTTCGCAAGACGAGAAATTGATTTTTTGGGATTCCACATCAGCGGCAAAGGTATCTCACCGAACAAAGAGAAAGTCAAGGCCATTCAATTAGCTGCAATTCCTGAAAATAAGCAGATGTTACAATCCTTCTTGGGTTTGTTAAATTTCTATAACGCCTTTTTACCGCAGAAGGCGACTGTCGCTGAAAAATTACACCGTTTGCTGGATAAGAATGTGAAATGGGAATGGACAGAAGATCATCAAACCGTCTTTAATGAACTCAAAGCATTGATAGACTCTGAAACCCTTCTCATTCATTATGACGCTACTAAACCACTTGTTTTGGCGTGTGACGCATCACCCTATGGAGTTGGAGTGATTTTGGCACACCGAGATGAAAAAACTGGTGTGGAGCGTCCAATTGCTTTCGGATCTCGCACACTGGGAGTTCACGAGCGCAATTACGCCCAGCTAGACAAAGAAGCTTTGGCTATTATATATGGAATTAAACATTTTCATCAATATGTGGCAGGAAGAGATGTTATCATTCTGACTGATCATAAACCGTTACTGGGAATATTTAACAGAAACAAACAAATCCCACAGATGGTGTCGCCACGTATGCTGCGTTGGTGCTTGCTGTTGTCGGCTTACGATTATAAGATGGAGTATCGGCCTGGGTCTAAACATACTAATGCTGATTGTTTAAGCAGACTCCCGCAACAGTCCAATGTGGATTCTTCTGAAAAGGGGCCTTCAGACATATTGATGCTGGAGAGTAATAATGCTCCAGTTAAGGCAGAGCAGATTGCTGCTGAAACAGTGAAGGATCCAATATTGTCACGTGTTCTACGATGCCTGCTTCATGGTTGGCCCAAGGAGTTGGAGAAAGCTGAAGAATTTGTGCCATATTTACGACGTAAGACAGAGCTTTCGACTCACAAAGGTTGTTTGCTCTGGGGAAGCCGACTCATTGTTCCACCTAAATATCAGACACCTATATTGGAACTTCTGCATGGGTATCATACGGGGATAAGTGTGATGAAGGCATATGCTCGTAGTTACGTCTGGTGGCCAAAGCTGGATCAACAAATTGAGCTCAGAGTGCAAAGTTGTACTCAATGTCAAACAAACCAACAGAATGTACTGTCATCGGCCCCACGACAATTTATCCCACCAAGTGAAAAACCCTGGAGTACGCTTCACCTTGATTTTGCTGGGCCTTTTCAGGGGTATACCTTTTTGGTAGTGGTAGACGCAATGTCTAAGTGGCTAGAGGTCAAATTAGTTCGAAACATGACGTCAGCTGAAATAAAAAACAAACTTCGTGAAATAATAGCCACGCATGGTCAACCCCAAAGGATTATTTCGGATAACGGGACAGCTTTTGTTTCGGCCGAGATGCAACAATTTATATCGCAAACGGCATTAAATACAACACTACAGCTCCTTACCATCCATCCAGCAACGGCCAAGCGGAGCGTATGGTCCGGTACTTGAAGACCTCTTTGATGACTTTGAAAGAAGGAGATATGCACACCCGTTTACAACGTATATTATTCAAACAACACACTACACCAAACACAACAACTGGCAGAACTCCTGCAGAACTTTTGATGGGTCGCCGACTTAGAACAGTGTTAGACATCGTTCATCCTGATGATGGACATTTGACCCCAATCCTATCGGAGTCCAAAAAAGGTTTAAGAAGTTTTGAAGTGGGAGATCTGATTTATTTTCGAAACTACACATCAGGCCCCTTTTGGTTGGAAGGCACGATAATCGAGATCACGGGACCAGTATCATATGTGGTGAAGTCTGTTGATAATAGAGTAGGCCGTCGACATGTAGATCAAATTAAACGTCGCATTCCTAGCAATAGCAAGCCTCATTTAGTGGACTTTCCAGTGACGGAGGAACAATTGAAAATGGCTGAAGAGGAAACATCACACTCACTACCCCCTGTTACAACAACATCACACTTACCTCCATCTTCTATTCCAGCAACGAACGCAAGACCCGAAGACGAACAAAAACAACAAGACGAATAAGGTACCCGACCATTCCCCCACCACCTTAGCAGCATCGGATACGGTTACTCGATTTGGAAGAATAGTAAAAGCCCCGCAACGATATGGAACAAACTAAAAGCGGGAGGAATGTGGTAACTGGACACCCTGTCCAAAAACTGTCAACGAGCGACTGTCATCGATAGCAGATGTCAATAGGAAAACCTCGTGCATAATGTCATTCAAAATCTAACCACACACGAAGCAGCACTAAAATAAATTGATAAAATTCATAAAGCATAATTCTATTGGTTTTCTTTCTTCTTTACTTAGGATTACAACAAATATCACAGTCGATGAGCGATGGCAACGGTAGCGCTGATGTGATGGCTGCGGCGACGACGACGCCCGATGACGGTGGCAATAGCTGGAGCATTTTGTGATGTGATGATGTTAGGTTTGAAGGCTCACAGATGTTGGTAATGTTGTTGGTAATATGTTCTCTCGTTTTTTTAAGGGAAAAAAATATTTTATTTGAACATGCTGCGGCCATAGTGAAGCATTAAAAATACATAGTTTGTAATTTATCATCTGGAACGCTCAGTTTAAAAGTTGCAAATTTTAAATCAGATATGTTTGCATCTTTTTTTTTTTAGCATAAAACACTTGAACATATCAGCTGATAAATTCGACTTTTCGGATATATGTTTAATGATATTTTCGGGAGTAGTGTCATTAGAGAATCTAGACAAATGAAGCCAAGTGATCATTGGAACAGAATTAAGAGAGGAAGACATATCAGTACCAACAATTTTGATGTCTTTTTTTGTTGATAAATTGTCATTATTGGTTTTCTCTGAGGTTTTATTCACTGTCATTTGATTAGAGGAATTTATTAAATTTGACGATTCCGAGATTATGGGCAAAGGCAATGATGGAGGGTTAATCACATTATCACTTATAATCACTTCATCACCTTCATTGACAGCATTTGATAGATTTTTTTTGTTATTAACAATTGATTCTCTTATTGGGATCGATGAATTATTTTTGGCGGTTTTCCGAGGCGGAGAATTATTCTCTTGAGAAGAAATAAATGAAGAAAGTTCATCTCTAAGAGCGTTGACATTTGATATGAGATCATTAAATGAGATTAAGAAATTAGAGAGATTTAGATTAGCACAATAATTACACTTCCAAAATAGTCTTTTTTCTGCTATTATGTCAAAATCATTGTCACTTATTTCAACACAATTTTTGTGAAATAAACGACCACAAAAAGAATCACATTTCACAATTTTAACGTCTTTTGAGCGTTTAATGACAACTTCACATTTAGAGCAAATTTTTGACATTATGGAAATAGAAATGCTAAGAGATAGCGATGTTGTTACGTTGGAGTTAGTCACAAGACTGTGAACTTTAGAACATCAAATTCCTATAAAACAAGAACAAGCCCCAATAAACACAAAGATGTATAGACTTCCAGAAAAACAAAGAAATATCATAAATGAGCAGTTAACTGAAATGTTGAAAAACGATATCGTTCAACCCAGTAAAAGTCGATGGAATTCACCACTTCTGGTAGTACCAAAGAAAGCAGGCCCTGATGGCGAAAAACGATGGAGAGTAGTCGTTGATTTTAGGAAACTCAATGAATGTACTATAGGGGACGCATTCCCATTACCAAGAATTGAGGACATACTTGACCAGCTGGGTCATTCTAGGTATTTTACCACTCTTGATCTGGCTAGTGGGTATCATCAGGTATTAGTGGCACCCTGTGATAGGGAAAAAACTGCTTTTAGTACAGCTTATGGTCATTACGAATTCAAGCGTATGGCATTTGGGCTAAAAGGTGCTTCAGCCACCTTACAACGCTTAATGAATTACATCCTAACAGGATTACAAGGGTTGGAATGTTTTGTTTATTTAGATGACATTGTTATTTACGGAAAAAACATCGAAGATCACAATAGAAAGCTAGAATTAATCTTTGAAAAAATAAGAGAACATAATATAAAATTAAATGTAGAGAAATGTCAATTTTTGAGACGAGAAGTAGTATATTTAGGACACAAATGTTCTTCAGAGGGAGCACATCCAGATCCAGGTAAAGTAAGTTGTGTACAAACTTTTCCAATTCCTAAAAACTTGAAACAAATTCAATCATTTCTAGGATTAGCCAATTACTATAGAAAATTTATTCCCAATTTTTCAAAAATAGCCAAACCCCTGACTAATTTGACAAGAAAAGACGTAAAGTTTAACTGGACAGACAAATGCCAGGAAGCTTTTCAAAGCTTAAAGAACCTTTTAGTATCCCCACCTCTTCTTATCTATCCCAATTTTGATGAGCCCTTTATACTTATAACTGACGCTAGTGACGAAGCAATAGGAGCTACACTTTCGCAAGGAATAGTTGGAAAGGATAAGCCAATTGCATATGCAAGCAGGACACTTAGCAAAACGGAACGCAATTATTCAACAAGCGAACAGGAAATGCTAGCAATAGTGTGGGCTACAAAGAATTTTAGATGTTACTTATTAGGTAGGAAATTCACTGTATACACAGACCATGAACCCCTGACTGGAAATTTTAGTACTAGAGACCCAACGTCTAGACTTATACGATTTCACCATAAACTTTCTGAATACGACTGTACACTTAAGTACAAAGCGGGAAAAAATAACACTTACGCCGACGCTTTAAGTAGAATACCGACTAACGAAAAAGTTGAAGAACCTCTTACAAATGCGACATGCTTAGCTGTAACAATAGCACAAGCAAAGATACAACAAACAGAACCAAACGAAATCACAGATACGAAGGACGAGACGACAACCGAAGCAAATGAACTCAACAAAGAAAACAAGATACAAACAGACACATTACCTCAGAAAGAAGACACGACTGAAATAATAAACACTTCCGAAGACATAAAGACTATACTAAGGGAATACTCACTATTTGGAGGTCATCAGGGAGTGATCAATACATATAAACGCATTAGAAGGAGATATTTCTGGCCAAAAATGTTTGGAGATATATCCAAATACATAAAACAATGCCCAAAATGTCAAAAAATGAAGTCAAGTTTAGAGACAAAAATGCCAATGGTAATAACAGACACTTGTAGCAAATCATTTGAGAAAGTGTACTTAGATATAGTAGGACCTCTACAAGAATCACATATGGGAAACAAATATATACTCACTTTCCAAGACAACTTGACGAAATTCGTTGATTTTTGCGCTATACCTAACCAAGAAGCAGAAACAGTAGCACATGCATTCTTTGAACAAATCATAACTAGGTACAGAATTCCCAAACAACTAGTTACAGACCAAGGGACAAATTTTTTAAGTAAACTGTTTAAACAGACATTTAAGCTACTGAAAATAGAGAAGCTCCATACAACCGCTTACCACCCACAATCAAATGGTGCATTAGAGAGAGCGCATCAACCTTTAGTAGAATACTTAAGAACAATTTGCGATGAAAACACAAAATCTTGGGATCAATTTCTTAGAACAGCAGCTTTTGTTTATAACAACAGCATTCATGAAGGAACAAAATTTACTCCAATGGACTGTCTTTTTGGTTTTACGGCCGATATTCCTTCAAATCTACAGAAAGAACCTGAACCCATATACGATCACGAAAACTACTTTTATGCCTTGAGATACAAATTACAAAAAACATACGACATCGCTAGACGGAACTTAAACAATAAAAAGAAATCAAAAACGTACTATGACGAAAAGAACAAAACGGAAACATTCCACGTAGGTGACAAAGTACTCATCAAAAACGAAAACAGACAGCATAAATTATCCGAAATATGGACAGGACCATACGAAGTAATTAAAATAATTAGCCCCACTGACAGCGTTGTTCTAATAAAAAAGAAACAGTGTACGATTCACAATAACCGCCTCAAACATTACTTTGAAAGAATTTAGTATTAAGTCGTGCATTAAAATAAAACCATTTATTTTTAGCACTATAGGCGTGTTTTTTTTGGCACAGCTATCCGCATCTGCAGTTGGAGCTGCCATGTATTACAAATACAACACGCAGTTGCGGATAAAACTTAAACTTAAATCTGACTGCGGATAAAAAATTGAAATTTGTTCGAGTATCCGATACTCGATTGGAGTAAAATTTAATTTCTTAGGTTGGTAACTCGGATAATCGGATAATTCAAAGAGTCTCTAAGGCTGTGTTCGCGGAGTGCAAAACATTTTAAGTGCGTTCTTTTTTTATAGTTTATTTTGAATTAAAATTGGAACAGCCAAATCAAGGAACGAGTCACACATAGTTGCCTTATGGTGTTTAATATTTTTCTTCTTTAATGTCGTTTTCTATTTGCGAGATTTAAGGTATAACTACAACGGTCACCTTTTGCAAAAAGTGCAAAATTTACAAAATAAAAGTTTTTGTTTCTTTGTAGCGCCATTTGAATTTGGAAAAAAAAAACTACACAAATTGTTTTTGACATAAAAAAAGCTTTCTGCATCATTTCTTTTATTTTTGGGGTGGAAAAACTGTCACAAAATGTGTTTGAAAATTTTCAAATTTTGAAATTTTGCAAAAAGTGCTCGTTGAAGTCATACCTTTAGAGTCAAATTTGTGAAAAAGTGGAAAAATCTCTGATTTCATGATCTATTTGAGACTTGAGATTAAAAAGAATGGATTCGAGATTCAAAAATCTGAATCTTGTTTTGTATCAAAATTCACACATATATACAACCACACACACTTTCAAACACACTTCTCTGTTTTGACGTTTGTTATTGTTTTATTTATTTTTATTTATTTGTTTATTGAACGACGATTGAAGAAATCTATACGAACAAACCCCAACATGTCAAAAACTTATCCGAAAGTAAAACCAAAATAACAAATCAAACTTTGACCAAATGCAGATGGATGCACAAATGGAAAATAAGGAAAGAAGGTGAATCTTCCATTTTAAGCAATTTACTTTGGTTTATAAATTAATTATACCTACGTTAAAACAACTCAAAGATAATCTTGAATAAATTTCGGTTTTTGTTTGTTTTTGTTTTATTATCCAGCAGCTAGAGAAGTCTACCAACTTAAAAATAAAATAAAACTGCTGCGGATACGTTTTTTTGGTAAATCGAATGTGGCTGCAGATAGCGATGCCAAAAAAACACGCCTTATGTTACAAGACCTCGCACTTAAAGGAATAATGTTACTACTTACAATAACCACTGTAATCGGAAACTTCGACACATATTCGACACAAACACTGAACAATACAGGAATACTTTACGAAGACATTGAAAAACTGATTTTTTATCACGATACATGGAATCTTATACTTACTTACTTACTTAAGGTGGCGCTACAGTCCGTTGTGGACTTGGGCCTCAATCAACAGGCTCCGCCAGCTAGCTCGATCCTTAGCTAGTCGTCTCCAGTTTTGCACTTCGAGTTGATTGAGGTCCTCTTCCACTTGAGTGCGCCACCTGAGTCGCGGTCTTCCTCTCCTCCTACGTCCCTCGGGAATAGTGTCGAAGGCTTTCCGGGCCGGAGCATTGGTGTCCATTCGCTCTAAATGACCGAGCCATCTCAGTCTCTGGACCTTGACCCATGTCGTTGTACAACCCGTAAAGTTCGCTGTTGTATCTTCTTCGCCATTCCCCTTCAATGCACACGGGGCCAAAGATAACCCGAAGAACTTTCCTCTCGAAACAGCCTAAGGCACTTTCATCCGATTTTGTCAGGGTCCATGCTTCTGCACCATGCAGCAGGACTGGGATGATGAGTGTGTTGTACAGTTTTACCTTAGTTGCTCGAGAGAGGGCTTTTCCACTCAATTGCTTTCTAAGCCCAAAGAAACAGCGATTAGCAAGAGTTATTCTTCGTCTGATCTCGGCGCTGGTGTTATTGCCCGTGCTTATAGCGGAGCCTAGGTAGACAAACTCCTCTACTACCTCGAAGTTATACGCGTCTATTGTGACGTTCTGCCCGAGCCGTCGGTGTTGGGTGTCCTTCCTCGAAGACAGCATATACTTCGTTTTTCCCTCATTTACCGCTAAACCCATTTTTGCCGCTTCTGTCTCAATTCTCACAAAGGCGCCATTGACATCACGCTGTGTTCTTCCCATTATATCAATATCATCGGCGTACGCGAGAAGTTGAACAGATTTTTGGAAGATAGTGCCTCTGGTGTTGACGTTGGAGTTCTGCACTATCTTCTCAAGAACGATGTTAAAGAAATCGCATGACAGTGCATCGCCTTGTCTGAATCCTTTTTTGACGTCGAAAGATTCCGTGAGCTCGTTGCCAACCTTGATGGAGCAGCGTGAGTTCTCCATCGTCATTTTGCACAAGCGAACGAGCTTGGCAGGGACGCCAAAACTAGACATACCTTTGTGCAGTTCGTCTCTGTAGATGCTGTCATACGCGGACTTAAAATCGATGAAAAGGTGGTGGGTATCGATTTGGAGTTCATAGGTCTTTTCCAGGATCTGCCGCAACGTGAAAATTTGGTCGATGGTTGACTTTCCTGGCCCGAAGCCACATTGATAAGGACCAATCAGATTGTTGACGAAAGGCTTCAGACGTTCACATATTACGGCAGAGAGGATCTTGTAGGCGATGTTTAGTAGACTTATTCCTCTATAGTTGGCGCAGTTTAGAGGATCTCCCTTTTTCAGGATCGGGCAAACAATGCTGAGGTTCCATTCATCGGGCATGCATTCCTCTGACCATATCTTACAGATGATTTGGTGCATGCTCCTATCTAGCTCGTCGCCTGCTGCTTTGAACAACTCAGCAGCTAGTCCATCTGCTCCAGCGGCTTTGTTGGATTTCAGCCGTGATATTGCGGTTTTCACTTCTTCTAGGTCGGGTTCACGGAATTGTTGGCTATCATCGTGTCCGATGAAAGGCTCCTGCCTGACGGCGGTATTTTGTTCGTCGTCGCCGTTATACAATCTACAGAAGTGGTCTTTCCAAATCCCCAGCATTGACTGCGATTCTACTATGATGTTCCCTTGTTTATCTCTGCAGGCATCAGTTCTTGCTCGATGACCTTGAGCCAGCTGTTTAACCTTTCGGTAAAACCTCCGAACTTCATTCCTGCTGTTGGCTCTCTCAACATCCTCGATCTGACGCTTCTCATGCTCTCTCTTTTTCTTCCTGAGAAGCCGGCGTTCCTCTCTCCTCTTTTGCTCGTAGAGCTCACGAGCAGCTCTTGTCCTTCTATGCAGCGCCGCTTTGTATGCCTCCTGCTTGGCTGCATGGGCCTGCCTGCATTCTTCATCAAACCAGGGGTTTCGTTTTGGTGGCTGTGTGAATCGCGGCATAGGACTCCTTAAGAGGTTACTTGACACTCGATCAGAGAATGATCTGGCGATCTCTTGCGATTGCAGCCGTCCGACGTCGAATTTTCTTGCAGCATTTCCTTGTTTTGGCCGTTGTCGGGATATTCGTAGCACTACCTTGGCTACGACGAGGTAGTGGTCCGAGTCGATGTTAGCTCCTCGGAAAGTTCGAACATCTAAAATGCTGGACAAGTGCCTTCCGTCGATCGCAATGTGATCAATCTGGTTGACGGTTGATTGATCAGGAGATCTCCATGTACCTTTATGGATGTTGAGATGAGGGAACCAGGTGCTTGAAAATCAGAAAATCAGAAGAATATTACATTTTTTTTTTGCTTTAAATAAATAATGTAACCACAAAAAACCAAAAACTACAAGATATGTTACATACCCTAACTCTCCAAATCTTAGACATCCAAAGGAGACAACAAACGTTAATGGATATACTAACAACTTTGGACAACAATAAAATACACCCATCTTTAATAACCCCAAACGTACTTTTAGAAAAATATGAGCAAGCATGTCCAATCCCAACAATAAAGAACAAAGACACACTCTTATTACTGCTAAAAAAAAACATTGGAGATAAGAACCCATTGTATGAACGGAGTACTAGTTGTTCGGATAATACTACCAATTTTTAATATGGAAATCTATGACCTTCACCAAATACACCTGTTTCCAATTCAATACAACTCAACGGTAACAACAGTTTTAGATATACAGGATGATTTCTTGGCAGCAAATTCACTAACTAAAGAAATTATTCTCATGAGCCAACAAGAATACAATCTATTAAAGAAAGTATCTATAGAAACAAACAAAAAATGGTACATAGGACCGTTAATGACGACCATTATTAGGGGGCCCAGCACACAAAATTGTCCAATATCATTATTATTCAATCCTTACAACGAGGAAAATAAGTGTAAATACCTAATACAACCTAACCCGAGAGATTACATAATAAAACTGATGCATAAGAATTCATGGTTATACTCCTTCAGAAACTCAACGAAAATTAAAATTCAGTGTCCTGGAAAAATGGATGCAGGAAGTTTAAATGGAAATGGCATAATTTCATTACTACAACCATGTTTGTTCCAAATAGAAACAGAAATAATAATATATGAACAGACAGACCACGTTAATTTAACATTCAAACAATCAAAAAAAAAAAAAAAAAATCTGAATTATTGAAAAGAGGTTTATATACCCACAATCAAAATTTAAAAGAGGGAAAATCCCCATAAATTTCAAACTTTCAGCGCATACCCCTTCCCTACACTATGAAGAAGGAAGACAGAAGAGTTCCATGCAAACCAAAAACTGACCGACAACGGAAGAGTTCCATGCAAACCAAAAATCGACAACACTTTAAACCGATTAACAGCACACACAACAACCAAAGCTCCAATCAACACACATCCAATACGATATCAAGAATCTATTAGAGCACATGTATATATGTAGTAACAAAAATGTTTTTAAACGATTATATTGCATATAATAAAAAAGATATATATTTAAGAAAATCGCATCAAACCAATTAAAGAATTATTGCCATAAAACACGCGAAATATAATGCAGATATGAATAATGTAAATATAAATAAGTAAACACAAAGAAGAAAATTATGTGTACTTTAAGAAAAATATAAACAAATACCTAAATATAATCAAGCAATCAATAAAATGAATAAAATCTGTAACTGGACTACTGTACATATATTGTAACAAAAAAAAAAAAAAAAACTAAACGCAATTTTTTTTGCATGCTATGAAAAGAATAATTGTATGAAACAAAACAATAATGTAACAATTAAAGTATCCTAATAATATTTACGAAAATCATTTTTAAGCAAACAAAAGATTAACATCAAATTAAATTACTACATTAAAGCATGCGTAAGAAATTACTTAACAAAAAAAAAAAACATAAATACAATATATATCCCTTATTTATATATAGATTCAGAATAGCTTTCAAAAACCAATTCAAAACAAAAATACCTACGCATGGTTCAACAATGTTTGTCTCTTCCATACAAAAATTATTTTTTCGAAAGGGGGGAGGTGTTATATGATGCTATCAAAGCCATTCATAACTCCCCAAACCTCAAACTCCACAACAAAACATAAACAAAACAAAAAGTAATTTTATATTGTTTTGCTTGCGTGGAAAATGAAAAATAGAACAAACTTGCTGATCGACGCATTCATTGAGGTTCAAAGCAATTGTGACCTTAATAAACGGTCAAAGCAATGTTTTGGATTCTCGATGAAGTAATTTGAAGCGTCATCAGAAAGCGTGTCAACACGACGAACGTTGAACCCAAAGCGACAGGTGTGAAGTGCGGAAATGCATTTTTGATGACATCAATATGAAAATGAGGTGAGTATTGTAGTAGGTTAAGAAATTAATGTTTAGGAAGTAGGTTAAGAAATGTAGTAAGTAAGCATTAAAATAATATAAATAGTTAAGTAGTTTAGGTTAGTAAGTAAGTAAAAAAGACACAGAAAAGCGACACAGCAAACGAGAACACCAAACCAAAATTAAAAGTAATAAATACAAATAACAAATTAAGGTAAATATTGTCTTTTTATATTACATTTTTATAATATAAATCGGCGCTCAGCGCCTAGAATTCTGGCTTACCTTGCAAGCCCTCAAAGCCAAGGAATCCCCTTAAAACCCACCATACAAACTCCCCTCACAACCCCCAACTAAGGAAGACGGTAAGACACTACATTTGCAGTGTCCGTCGAACGAAAAACGAAAGTTCTTTTCAAAACCTTCAGTGTTTTAAATTACACAACACCGAGTACCCGGGTTGCCGGGTAATCGGATACACGATCGTTATGTTTCGAGTACACGGGTACCCGGGTATCTGAGCACCACGCAAATACCCGGGTACCCGGGTAATTTGGAATAATTCGAGTTCCCGGATACACGGGTATTGTTTCGGGTACCCGGTCAGAATCCAGAGATCTTGTTTGTACAAATTAGATTTGTCACCACAAATTATAACCAGTGCAAACTTGGTTGAGTAACGGGTTTCTTATGAGCTGTGGCATTGTGAACTTGGTTATACAAATTATGATGCTATGATGAAAATGGAACAAGGAGCTGTTTCTGGTATAGATTTTTCCGGCAAAGAAGACAGACTATGTGTGAATTGTCTTGAAGGCAAGCATCCACGAAAACCTTTCAAAACATCTGATGCTCGTTCGAGTGAAGCGTTGCAGTTGGTGCATTTGGACCAAGTATCATTGGGTGGTGCACGCTACGTACTGTTGTTCTTGGACGATTTTTCTCTCAAGGTTTTTGTGTTTATCCTCAAGGCAAAATCAGAGGCAAGAGGGAAATTTCTTGAATTTAAAGTTCAAGTCGAGAAAGAAACGGGAAAGCGAATAAAAACTCTACGGACCGACAATGTTGCTGAGTATTGTAACCGAGAATTACTTGCCTTCTGAAAAGTTGTGGGATACGTCATCAAACCACAGTTTCTTATACTCCGCAAAAGAATGGGAAAGCCGAGCGTATGAATCACACTATAATTAAAAAGGCTCGGTGTATGTTGGCGGATGCGGCTCTTGAGAAGCATTTTTGGGCCGAAGCGGTTAACTGCTGGATATTTGATTAATCGAACAGCTACTAGGATACTGGACTTCAAATCTCCAGAGCAAGTTTGGTCAAACAAGAAGCCGAATATAAGTCATTTGAGAGTTTTCGGATCGATTTATACGGTGCATGTTCCTGGACAGAAGAGAAAAAATTGGATCCAAAGTCTATGAAGGGAATTCTGGTTGGCTGCAGCGAAAATTGAATGCCATACAGAATTTATGATCCAATTAAGAAAAGGCTTTATGTAAGCAGGGATTTGGTCTGCTTCGTAGATACAAATTTTCAGAAAATCCAAGAAGTAACAAATAATGTCTCGTCTTCCATCTTCGAGTGTTCAGTGAGGGCAAAAAGTTCTTAAGGAAATCAATCCAGAAGCTTACTTACTTACTTTAGGTGGCGCTACAGTCCGTTGTGGACTTGAGCCTCAATCAACAGTCTCCGCCAGCTAGCTCGGTCCTTAGCTATTCGTCTCCAGTTTTGCACTCCAAGTTGATGGAGTCCTCTTAAACTAGAGTGCGCCACCTGAGTCGCGGTCTTCGTCTCCCCCTACGTCCCTGAGGAATATTGTCGAAAGCTTTCCGGGCCGGAGCATTGGTAAACATCCGCTCTTAATGACCGAGCCATCTGAGTCTCTGGACCTTGACTCTTCTGGCTAGGTCCATGTCGTTGTACAACCCGTAAAGTTCGCTGTTGTATCTTCTTCGCCATTCCCCTTCAATGCACACGGGGCCAAAGATGACCCGAAGAACTTTCCTCTCGAAACAGCCTAAGGCACTTTGATCCGATTTTGTCAGGGTCCATGCTTCCACACCATACAGCAGGACTAGGATGATGAGTGTGTTGTACAGTTTTACCTATGTTGCTCGAGAAAGGGCTTATCCACTCAATTGCTTTCTTAGCCCAAAGAAACAGCGATTAGCAAGAGTTATTCTTCGTCTGATCTCGGCGCTGGTGTTATTGCCCGTGTTTATAGCGGAGCCTAGGTAGACAAACTCCTCTACTATCTCGAAGTTATATGTGTCTATTGTGACGTTCTGCCCGAGCCGTCTGTGTTGGGTGTCCTTCCTCGAAGACAGCATATACTTCGTTTTTCCCTCATTTACCGCTAAACCCATTTTTGCCGCTTCTGTCTCAATTCTCATAAAGGTGCCATTGACATCACGCTGTGTTCTTCCCATTATATCAATATCATCGGCGTACGCGAGAAGTTGAACAGATTTTTGGAAGATAGTGCCTATGGTGTTGAAGTTGGAGTTCTGCACTATCTTCTCAAGATAGTGCAGAGTTGTTTTGATGGTGAAAATATACCGCTTTTGGGAAAATTAAAGCTCCGTAAAAAGAATATTATATTTAAATAAAAAGGAAAGACATTTTAGTTTAAAAATACAGTTTTTATAATAAATTAAAATAACATTTCACCACAAAATAAAAAAAAAATATAAAAACTACTGGTGAGTTTTGTTAAAAATAAAAAAAAAATGTTCCTATCGCGATCTCCAACTGTGAAAGACCAAAATCCAGCAAAATGAACTTATATGGAAATGACACCACCTAAAGCATCTAATTCCAAGGTAAACATAAACCCAGTTGGCAATATGGCGATCAGCGAATTAGACAAAATGCTGCAAAATTCTTTGGGTAATTTGTTGGATATAAAGCTGAAAGACGTAGCGACTAAATCCGACATTGAAGGAATAAGTGCTGAAATTTCCATATTGAAACAAAGCAACGCTGAACTAAAGACTCAACTGAACAAAATGGAGTCCCGATGTGTTTTGTTGGAGAAACAAGTGGAGTTGCTTGAAAAAAAATCAAATGAAAAGAATGTTGTCGTTCATTTGCACCCTACTTATAGCCAAAACGCAGTCGAGAAAGCGAAAGAAATCTGTCTTGATTTATTGCAAACAAACAACTCGGATAAAATAACTACGGCAAAACAAATCGGAAGATCAGCGACAAATGTAATAGTTGAAATGGCGAACAGAGAAGATGTTTTTCGGATTCTTCGAGCAAAGAATAAGCTACAAAACACTGGCACAACAATTCACAAGGACTATCAAGCAGCGGCGAGAGAACGAAGAAAAAGATTAAACAATCTGAGAAGAAACATCATTTCAAATAATAGGGGCATTTAGTGTCAAATTAAAGGAGAAACCCTTTTGATTGATGAAAAAAATTTTTTTTTCAATAAAAGTGGCAAGATAATTTCGGACGCAGAAGATGGTTTGTTTACACTTAAACAGCTGGTTGGTGACACATTTGATCTGACAGTGCTGGAAGACTGGAATAATGAGAAGTCAACAGAAGACGACATCAGAGCTTCTCAAACCTCAAGTGGTGTTCACACGAGACATGTTTGATTGTAATGCCGTCTGCCATAAAAATAGTTTAATTAAAATTAGAAAAAATGAAAATGCTTAAGAATCTTTTAATTATACAATTCTTTCTTATAATGTTGCAGGATTAACCAATAAGACTTTGTTTGTAGATTTTTATGAATTTGTTAATCAATTTGATTTTGTTTTTTTATATGACACATTTATTATGGAAAATAATTTTACGATTTTTGAAAGTAAATTTAGGAATTTTGAATTTAAATTAATACCAACTGTTAGAACACAATCAAGGGGAAGAGCTAGTGGAGGTTGTTTTTTCGGATTAAAAAAAAATCTTAAAAATATGTGTTGCGAATTTAAAGTATATGAAGGCGCTATTTTTGTTGAACTGTTTTACAAAGAAAAATGTTTCCGAATCCTGCCGACTTATATCAACTGTAATCAATGGAATAACGATTTTGAACAACTAGAAGATGTAATAGCTCGAGGTAAATCATCTAACTTGCTGGTGGTGGGTGATATGAATGCGAGGACAGGAAGACAAGCGGGAAATGAAAATGAGATCCTGGGAATTGAACGAAATTCGAAGGACATTATTGTTAATGCAAGAGGACTGAAGCTTATTGAACTATGCGATACATACGGTTTAAGAATTCAAAATGGAACTAGCTTATCGGATACGAACGGAGAATTTACTTTTGTTGGAGGGCAAGGTAGCTCGGTGATTGATTATAGTTTGGTAGGTAGTGAATGGAATGAACTCATTGTTGATTTGAAAATCCATAATGTACCTTACTCTGACCACTTTCCAATCGCCGTAAACTTCAAACTTAATACCAGAGAAGCACAGGAATCGAGAATTATGAATACCTTACCGAAAATAAAATGGAAATCGAAACACAAGTCAGAGTATCAATTGAGGTTAAATAATGCACTGATATGCCAAAGAACTTACGATTTACCTCAGATAGAAGAGATAATCAAAGCCTCTTACTACACAGTTAACACCAACACTCAGCGGAACTCTTCGGCACCGTGGTATGATGCCGACTGTAGAAAATACAGAAAATTATCGTTTGGCTGGTTAAGAGCTTATGGGACCTCAAATGAGGACTATTTCAGACACCAGTATTTGATGGCTAATAAGTCGTACAAAGAAATATGTAAACAAAAAAAGGCTGTTTTCTACGAAGCTGAATCAAGACGATTAGCGCTATGCAAAAACTCAAAAGATTTTTGGAACTTGGCAAGACAGCTGAATGGCAAACGGTTTTCAATCCAAACGAACTTGAGTCCAAACCTTCTGGCAGCTCACTTTGAGAAACTGTTGAATCCAGTACATGAGACACCGTCGGTGGAATACGCTATACCAGCCTATGAATGTGGTGTTCTTGATGCTACAATTAGTTACCAAGAAGTAATATCAGCTGTAACGAAGCTTAAAGATGGAAAAGCTGCAGGTTCGAATGGCATATCAGCTGAATTTTATAAGTATGGGACACCAGAACTACTCGCAAGGCTAACTTTCATATATAACAATATCATGGAAACCGGGACTATACCACAGGAATTCAAGGAATCGATTATTTTTCCGATTCACAAGAAAGGAAACATGGCCGAACCAGCTAATTACAGAGGTATATTGTTCCTAAATGCTTCATACAAGATATTTACACTAATACTACACAAACGATTCAACGAATGGATTGATAGCGACAAACTACTGTAGGAGTATAAGGCAGGATTTAGAAGTGGATATTCAACGATCGATCATATTTTTACCCTTAGATGTATGGCTGAAACATTCCTTCGCAAGAAAAAGAAACTATATGAATTCTTCGTGGATTTTAGAGCTGCTTTCGATATGATCGATAGAAAGGCTCTATTTTATAAGCTATATAGTAAAGGTATGTCATGGAAGTTTGGAAGAGTCATTCAGAATCTCTACGACGACACAACAAGTAAAGTATGGAATGGTGAAGCGCTTTCGGAAGAATTCAAAACACAATCGGGAGTCAGGCAAGGTTGTACATTGAGCCCAAGCATGTTCGCCATGTTCATTGATGATCTGGTTGACATTCTGCCATGTGGAGTAGAGTACGCGGGGATGATAATAAAACTATTGATGTTTGCAGACGATATTGTTATGTTGGCAGCCTCTTCTGAATCATTGCAGCTGATGATTAACCGATTATTCGAATACTGTCGGGTTTGGAATCTGATAGTTAACCTTGACAAATCCAAGGTTTTAATATTCAAAAGTGGAAGAGGCCCCAAATGTGCAAACGAAAAATGGCATTATAATGGAGAAAATATAGAGGTTGTAACGGAATTCAAATATCTAGGAGTTATTTTCACGCAAAATCTGAGTATGGAAAAACATCTGAAGGAAAAATTAATGAAGGCAAAATGCGCAATCAGCGCTACATGGAATAGATGCTTTCATAACAAAAGTATAGCACACAGCAGTAAATTCAAATTATTTGGAACGATATCAGCGTCAATCCTTTTCTACGCAGCTCAGACATGGGGTACAAGGCAGTACGATACGGTAGAAAAACTTCTACGATACTACTGCAAAAGAATCTTCCAGCTTCCGCGTAGCACACCTAACTACGTTATCATGTTAGAAACAGGAATCTCACCATTGTTCATTCGAACATTAAAAATGCAAGTGGATTATGTCACAAAAGTCTTGAAGATGGATGATAATCGACTACCTAAAATAGTAGCTCTTGAAGTCATAAGGACAAAGACAAGTTGGTGCGCTGATTGGTTGGAACTTGCTTCAGAATGTGGGATAGTCTTAAACCTGTGCAAGAATTAGAAACTTCGCTTTATCAACTCATTGCTGCAGTGGACTTAAAACATCGTGATAAATATTTAAATGATGCAACAGGATCTATCTACAGACAACTATATAGCCAATTGAATCATAACCTGGAGGAGAAAAATTATTTTAGGGATGACAATAGTACAGCCGAGATTTCAATGATGGTAAAACTGCGGAGCGAACTTTTGCCACTGAACTACATACCTCATAGAGATGGTTTACCCATTGTGTGCTCTTTGTGTAACTTAGGTGAAAGAGAAGATAATTTTCACTTTATGGGTAAATGTCCGATTTTAAGAGAAATCAGAAGGGATGTATTTGGAAGTCACATGTTGACACAAAGCCAAATTATACAACTGCTTAACAATATGGATATACAAAAATTATATAAATAATGCAGGCTAGCTCTTCTCTATAGAAACAAAATCATAAATGAAAGCTTTTAAGATAAAATAATCTTTTTATTTTTTATAAATATATATTGCAAAAATACATACGAATTATTGCTCAATAAAATTTTCATATTATGTAAAATTTTCATGTTTTGTCAACTAGGCAGACGGCAAAATGCCATGCTTTTTTGTTTTTTGTAAATTATGAATTTAATCATTGAAAAAATAATAAAACCAAATCTAATTCTAAATTCTAATTCTTCTCAAGAACGATGTTAAAGAAATCGCATGACAGTGCATCGCCTTGTCTCAATCCTTTTTTGACGTCGAAAGATTCCGTAGGCTTGTTGCCAACCTTGATGGACCAGCGTAAGTTCTCCATCGTCGTTTTGCACAAGCGAACGAGCTTGGCAGGGACGCCAAAACCAGACATAACTTTGTACAGTTCGTCTCTGTAGATGCTGTCTTACGCGGCCTTAAAATCAATAAAAAGGTGGTAGGAATCGATTTGGAGTTCATAGGTCTTTTCCAGGATTTGCCGCAACGTGAAAATTTGGTCGATAGTTGACTTTCCTGGCCTGAAGCCACGTTGATAAGGACCAATCAGATTGTTGACGAAAGGCTTCAGACGTTCACATATTACGGCAGAGAGGATCTCTTATTCCTCTATAGTTGGCGCAGTTCAGAGGATCTCCCTGTTCCATTCATCGGGCATGCATTCCTCTGACCATATCTTATAGAGGATTTGGTGCATGCTTCTATCTAGCTCGTCGCCTGCTGCTTTGAACAGCTCAGCATCTAGTCCATCTGCTCCAGACAAGGTCCCACATGTCCACAGAAACTTGCAAGTTTTCCAAGGCATGGAAACACTCTTTTGTTGTGTACGGGAGATTTTTTAATCCGGACGCCGTTTCACGAGGTAGTTGAGATTGACAGAAAAGTTGCTGCATTTGGATTTGCACGAGAATGCGCTTGTGATCATATCTCTCTTTAAGGAGCTTACACGCCTTTTCATAATTAGCGGATTCAACAGACAAATTTTGTAAAAACCGTTTGGCATCATAGGTTAAACAAGATTGAAGAAAATGAAGTTAGTCTAAATCACCTTAGTTCGAATTATTGTGAACTAAAGCTTGAAACCTACCATGAAAGGCTCTCCAGGTGGTATAAGACCCATCAAACTTCGGGAGATCGATACGAGGCAATCTTACTTCGGAATGAGTGGATGGTTGCTTTTCCGAGTCAGACGCCACAGTGACAACATTCGTGGAAAGAAACTTGTCAAGCACTTCGATCAAAACTGCCCTATATTCAAGATAATAATCACCGATTTGATCATAAGTTAAGACTAAATCTTTTAATTTTAATCCCTCTTCCAGGCAGCCTCCACCAACAATGGCCCTATGGTAAGACCTAAACGCTTTAACGTCCTCTTCCAACTTTGCCAATCGCCCCGATATATACCGCTTAGTGATACACTCCTTAGGTGATTTATTGTAGTTGTGTAAAGTCTTTAATAATTTTATTTAAAATTCCCTTTTGGAGTTCCCCGTATTTAAAATCTTTGCGGTTCATTATTTATTGAAATATATTTATTTTTGTTTTACAGAAATCACGTTTCAATTGACGAGTTTACAACACAAATGAGGGCAACACTTACTGCGTTGTATGCTGCTGCTGCTGTTGTCGTCGGCGGCGGCGTCTTCGTCGTCTTGCTTCGGCGCTCTAATTGTCCTTGGTGGCTCCGGTAGTCGCTGCACTTCGAACACTGCGATTTATAGTTTTAAAGTGCGATTTTGAGTTATCGCGTTTAGTTTGTAATAAAATTACACTTTTTAAGGTAATTTGTTTTTATAAAAATGATATATATTTGGGGTAATGTATAGAAATGTCTAAAAATGTTTAATCAAAAACTTTATTTTGTTTTTGTATTTTCTGGTTCCCGAACAATTACAATTATTATTAAATTGTTTTAAAATTATATTTTCAAGGCTTGAAGGACCAATGAATGTTGTACTTGAATTTTTATATACAAAAATTATGAAAAAATAAGATGAAAAATGGACTAAAGATGGCGATATCGTTTTTCCAAGTAAAGTTTTACTACAAATATATCTTAAAAAGTATTAGATTAGTTAATTGGTTGACCTTCATTTGACTTTAATACAATTTACATTTTCGATAAGTTTTATTTTTCAATTTTCATTACAACAGTTGGCAATTCTGTACTTAAAGCTAAGTTAACATAATTTTCGCTTTTATCTGTATAACAGTTAGTAACAGTTTTAATTCTACTTTAATTGATAAAAATATCTCATGTACAATCGCACAGTAGCAGTTGAGGGTCTCCGCTAACTGTTCGGCGGTCTGTTAAGGGACCTAACATTCCACGTGCATATCCGAAAATGGTTGTCCTTTGTACATTTGCTTGGGTCGTCATCAGTGTATCCGTCCTTTTCCGAGGCCTGTTTTCGCTTCGCAACTAAGTTATTTTCTACGTGGTCGGGAAATCACCCCGACGCACAACCCCCAACCTGGAGTACCAGGCACTTGATGTGACTCCAAGTGCAAGAGCCGGAAAAACCGCTCCTTTTACGGCCTGGGCTTCAAATAAGTCGAAGTAGCCCGTAAAGGTGTTCACCAAGTAGTTCGGCCTAACTGGAACTGGAGACGCTACCGTTGATTCCAAAGAATAAATTCATTCGCTGCCGTCCCTCGGTGGGAGTGCCATGGTAGGAGTAACTGGTAATAACTGCCTACTCCGCTTCGACCTGTAGACCATGGGAGGCCCTTCTGCGAAATCAAGTTTCGCGATCGCATAGCTCTAAGCTTTATAGTAGTAGTTACCGTAAGCCGCTCCGCCACGTCAAGGCTTACCCCGAGTGGATAATCTTGAGGTCATTAAAATTGATGATAATAAAATAGAATTGTTTGACAGGAAGAATATAAAAGTCTTAGAGTCAGACAATGAAGAGGAAGAGGCATTTTATTTTGAAGAGGAAGTCTTAAGTCTTCCAGTAGCATCGACATCTCAAAATTTACATAGATCTGAAAGAACACCGAAGCCGATAAGGAATGACGATTTTGTGTCCTACATGGTAAGAAAAGCAGGTAATCACATGAGTTATAGTGAAGCTATTGGCATATCTGACTCTGAGCACTGGAAAGGTTTCAAGCACGGAAATAAAGTTCTTCGCCTCAAGAAATCAATTTACGGATTGAAGCAGATGGTGTACTGAAGAAGTTTGGTATGATTCAATCAACATTAGATCCGTGAATTTATTATGAGCATTATGAAGGGAAAGTGATTTTGGTCGCAGTCTACGTAGATGATATGCTTATAATCGATAATCATCCTGAAACCTAAAATCAAGAAGAATCTGAAATCAAGTTTAATGCAAGAGTTCCACATGAAAGATTTGGGAGCTGCAAACTCGTTTCTTGGACCTCGATTGATCAAGAAAACGATTTGGACTAACGAATGCTAATTCTTGTTCAACACCGATGGATCCAAGTTAAAAACTGAGTATGTGTCCAAAGAGTAACGAAGACTTCGAAGAAATACTTACGTTTCCATATCAAGAGCTAATTGGCAGTTTATTGTTTGCTGCTCAGGTTTCAAGGCCTGACATAAACTTTGCTGTGAATTTCTTAAGTCGATTCAATGCCAATCCTGGAAAAAATCATTGGATAGCTGCGAAAAGAGTACTTTGGTATTTGAAGGGTACAGCAAAGAAGAAACTGTGCCATCAGAAGAAGTGGAACGGTGAAGATGGTGTACAGTATAATATACGATCAGCTAAGCGTTATTCTAACACAAGTTAAATCTCTCTTACTCAACTCCTATAATGTACATGATGCTTTAGGTATATTGTAAAGTATGTAATAAAATACAGTCAGTCCAGTCTGCTGCTGACCTGCTAACATCAACGTCGTTTTAATTACTTGTGCATGGCGACCGTGACACTAGTTTTTACATATAATTTTATAAAAGTTAAAAAAAAAAAATCTTTAATTTACATCTATAAAACTTTTTTGAAACAATAAAAGCAATAGAACTATAAAAAAAAAAAAAAATCGCTCAAAAAAACAAACAAAAATATCAATAAGCAAAGCACCCAAAATCCAATTTTCATCATCGCCATCTCTACTACCACGTAATTCTTCTTGCAATTGTTGTCACCAAAATATAAAGAAAACGAAGTACAATGAAACGTGAATATTAAGAATAGCATTTTATAATAAAAAAAAAAAAAAAAAATTGAATTAAATAATTTTGCATTGCATAACAAGTGAACATAGGTACAGTACAAACTGTAAATTCTTTCTTCTCTTTTCTGCAAAATCAAACGGAACTCTTCCAGTACAAAAAAATAAAAGCAGGAACAAAACAACCGCTACCGAAAAAAAAAAAACAAAAAAATAATGAGAGCCGCATCAATAATTGAAATTATTCCAACATCATTTATTATATTGTATATTGTATAACAAATAAATTGCAAAGAAAACAGTACTGAAAGAGAGTAAAAAAAAACAAATCTAAAAAAAAAGTCGAATATGTAAAACTATACGAAAGAATACAATATATATGTATAAACATGTACTTTATATACTAATTTGCATGCATACTTTTTAGTTTAGACTTATTTTATTTTGTATTTCATTATTGCACTTTTAGTAAGATTTTAAAATTATAATATGGGTGAATTTGAAAAAAATATAGAGATAGATAGATAGATTCTTAGATCTATACAAATGTTTAAACAATTCCAAATAACAGCGACGACACATTTAAACCACTAACTAATACATTTAACGAGCTAAAAATTTTACTGAAAAAGAATTTTGACGACTTGGAAAAAGAAAAACAAACGATAGCTTCAAATTTGTATTTTGGGTTGAGAGATAAGTACGCAAAAATCTGCATCAGATTGGGCAAAAAAGTTCTTATTTCTTTTGAAATAGACAAATTAATAGATATCACAGAGATTAGCGAAGAGAATAGTGAAGACGAGGTATACGAGGAAATGACAATCACACAGGTAGAATTTATAGCCTTGGCTACAAAACTTATTCCAGAGTTCGATGGGCAACCTGAAAATATAACAAGGTTTATTGATGCTCTTGAACTTTTGGAGATGACAGTTGATTCTCATATGAATATAGCAGTAAAAATCATAAAAACAAAACTATTAGGATCAGCTAGAAATTATATAACCAACGAAACAGAGATTCAATCGATCATAACTACTTTGAAAAGAAACATTAAAAGCGAATCATCTGAAGTCGTTGCAGCAAAGTTGCACAATGTTAAACAAAATAACAAGTCAGCCAACATTTATATAAAAGAAGTAGAGGATTTAACATCATCCTTGAAAAGTGCTTTCATAACGGAAGGTGTACCAGCTGTTAACCACGCTGCTAAAGCTATGACCACAAACGCTTCTAACGATAAAGTTAAATTTATAATGGAAGCCGGACATTTTAACAACATGAATGAGGCAGTCACGAAATTTATTTCGTCTAGCACTGATGCTGGTCACAGTTCATCGGTTTTTTATTTTAGAAAAACTAACCGTGGTCGTGGGGGAAGCTCATACGGATATAACAATAGGGGGAATAGTTATAATAACTTACGAGGCAATGCTATAGGTGGTTACAGAGGTAACTACAGAACAAATGCATTTGATTATAACGCATATAATAACAGGTGGAATAATAGAACTGTGAGGAATAATAGAACCACACATGCTAGCAACTACATCCGTCAAAATAACAGTACTAGGGCAGTTAGATACACTTGTCAGGGAAACGAAGATTCCCCTCAGGAGGTCAGACTGGGGGATTGTTAAATAAAAATCAAATTGAAAATAGCGTGGGGCTGACGCCTACGCATCAAATTTTTAAGATGCATTTAAATCTTAGTAGTTATGTAAGAATATCATGTAATATAACAGGTGGGGAAGGTATGTTTCCTATGGACACAGGTGCTACAGTATCAACACTTCGAAAATCGAAATTATTACAAAATACGGTTATTGACAGAAACTTGAAATGCAACTTATCAGGGATCTCTCAAGAAATCGTCACTACGGAAGGATTGGCAGTAGCTCGCCTTTACATTGACGAGGTTTGGCTTGAGCATAGTTTTTACATTGTAAATGATGATTTTTCCTGTCCCTGTGGATGGTATATTAGGCCTTGATTTTATACAATCATTAAATTGTGTTCTTGACTATGGCCAAGATTGGCGATTTTCGTCGCACGAACAATCGTTTCGAAAGAAAGCCCATTCGTTAGATAATGTGAAAATAGCGTCTGAAAGTCTAAATAACTATAAAATATACTCATTCAATAAATATAAACCTACCCGTAGAGATATCGTTTTAGACAAATTAAAGAAAGAATTTCCGGATTTTATTAAAGACGACATGACGAAGCTATGTGAAGAGTTTTCTGACATTTTTGCACTCGAAGATGACAAGCTTACGGTTAATAATTTCTATAAACAAAAATTAAGACTAAAAGACAATACTCCGGTTTACATTAAAAATTATCGAATACCGAATTCACAAAACGAAGAAATAAATAAGCAAGTAAAACAAATGATAAAAGACGAAATAATTGAGCCCCTCATCATCCGCTTCTATTGGTTCCCAAGAAGTCTCTACCTAACAACCCTAACAATTGGTGGAGGTTGGTCATTGACTATAGACAGCTGAATAAAAAGCTTTTAGCCGACAAATTTCCCCTTCCGAGAGTTGACGAAATTTTTGATCAGCTTGGTAGGGCAAAATATTTTTCGTGTCTAGACCTTTTCTCCGGATTCCATCAAATAGAACTTGACTCAAGTTCTAGAGATTTATCACCCGACAAATCATTTGTCTATATGGATGACTTGATTGTAGTTGGCTCTTCGATAAATCAAATGTTGAAAAATATTCGCAGTGTATTTGAAATTTGTAGGAATCGTAACCTAAAGCTTAACACTGACAAATGTTGTTTTTTTAAACATGAGATTACCTATTTAGGACATAAATGTACTAAAAATGGCATTTTGCCTGATACTAACAAATTTCAAGTTATTACAAATTATCCAAGACCCACGAACGCGGATTCGGTAAGAAGATTCGTTGCATTTTGCAATTATTATCGTCGATTTATCAAAAATTTTGCTCAACATTCGTACGAATTGAAAAGACTCACACGAAAAAATTCCGAGTTCATTTGGACTGAATATTGTGAAAAAGCTTTTCAATACTTCAAAAATGCTCTGGTTAATCCACCGATACTGAAATACCCTGATTTTTCTCAGACATTTTTTATAACAACAGATGCTAGCAAATTAGCTCGCGGTGCGGTGTTAAGCCAAGAATATGACGGAAAATTACATCCGGTCTCATACGCTTCACGAACTTTCACCAAAGGTGAAAGTAGCAAATTCATTGGGCAATAAATTATTTCCGTCTATATATTTACGGCACAAAGTTTATTGTTCAAAGTGACCACAAACCTTTAACTTATCTTTTTTCGTTAAAGCTTACGAGAATGCGTTTGGACTTGGAGGAATACGACTTCATCGTTAGTTACATTAAAGGCTCAGAGAATGTTGGTGCCGATGAACTATCGAGAATAGATTTTGCCGATATAAAATCAAATTCTATTCTTCGTTTTAACATAGCGAAAATGACCACCAGGTCCATGAATAAGCAAACTTCAAATACTATATCCGAAAACAAACCAAATTTGAAAAAAAAAACAGACAAAGGTAAACCAAAAATATATGAAGCACTACATGCTTTCGAAACAAGAAAAGCACCAACCATAAAATTTAATTTAACCTCCAATAGACCGTTTTTATCTTTAAAAAAAGGAAAGTGTACACTTATAACATATATGATAAATTATTTTATTACAAACGGCAGGATCGATTTAGGTCGGATCCTGCCAACGCTTGAAGCCGATGTCGAAAAATTCACTATAAGGGAGCTGCAGATCTCTTTAAGTGATGACATCTTCAAGATTTTTTCTGCCGACAATTTTAAAAATATTGCTAGCAGTAATCTAAAAAAATTGATACTAGTTTTAAGGCCAAGTCCTGTAATGATTCTTGATAGAAAAGACAAAGATCTCCTATTAGAAAGGTTCCATAATGACCCATTACAAGGCGGCCACTGCGGTCAAAAAAGATTACTTCAAAAACTGAAATCAAACTAGAAAAATATCTCCAAAGACGTAGCAAAATTTGTTAAATCTTGTAACGAATGCCAAAAAAACAAAAGTTTATCAAAAAACTCGGAACTTCTTGTACATACCCTGACACCCCAAAAGGCATTTGATATCGTCCAAATAGACACAATAGGGCCTTTGGTTAAAACGCCAAGCTCTAAAGAATATGCTGTCGCAATCATTTGCAATCTAACCAAGTATTTAGTTATAACTCCTGTTCAAGATAAAAAAGCCATAACAATTGCGAGAGCTATTTTTTAAAACTTTATTTAAATTTATGGTCCTATGAAAGAAATGCTTACTGATAGAGGTTCGGAATATATAAATGAAACAATTGAAGAATTATTCAAGTTGTTAAATATTAAACACAGTAAATCAACCAGCTACCATCACAGATCGGTAGGTTGCGTAGAGAGATCACACAGGACTCTTAACGAATATCTGCGAGCTTATATTAATACCAATAAAGATGATTGGGATAAGTGTGCTGCATATTTCGCCTATTGTTTTAATACAACACCTTCGGAGGCTATTGGTAACTATTGCCCCTACGAGCTTATATTCGCTAAGAATCCCTCTGAATTCGAATGTCTAAATTCGGGAAGTGTTGAACCATGCTATAATCTCGATGCATACGAAAAAGAAGTTAAACTTCGACTACAAGTTGCTTCTCAAAGAGCACATCAATTCCTAGAAAAGTACAAATCTCAACGAAAAGAAAAAATTGACCAGAACATTAGACCACAGACAATAAATCCCGGAGATTCCGTTCCTCTACTAAAAGCACTAAGGCACAAATTAGATCCAATTTTCAAAGGACCATATACGGTAACAAATGTAAACGAACCAAACGTAACCATTATAACTGGTAAAGGTAAAAATCTATTAGTGCATAAAGATAAAGTTAAATTATTCAATTAACTTCTGGATTTAAAAAAAAATATATGTATGCATAAAGTCATGATAAAAATAGTTCTAAGAATGTATATATATTTCTTTCAAATTCTCCAATAATCTTTGATTTTGTCTCATCAAAAAAAAAAAAAAAAAATTAATTAAATGAAATAAAAGAAACGAAATAAGACTTATTATTGAATAAACTATTGAATATTGAAAGTATGTAATTGATTTATTCTTAAAAAAAAAGAATGTAAAATGCAAAAATAAAAAACAAAAAAATGAATTAAATAAACTATTAACATTGAAAATATGTATGTTAGTACATACTTTGTATGTGTGTAAAAAAAAAAGAAATCAAATTTAAGCCAAGTTTTATAATTTAAAATTTCTTAAAACAAAAAAAAATATTAGCAATTTAAATTAAAACTATTCATTCAATATAATTAGCTGAATTTTTTTCAATTTCATTAAATTACCAACAGCGCTGTTTGTAAAAAATAATAATATGGTAATAAGTATTTAGGGTTCTTAATATCAAGCCCAAAAAGTGTAAACGTTTGGAGAGAAAATAATGTATTTATTTTAATTAATTTATTTTTATTTGAAGATTTGCTATTATTAGTTCGTTTTCTGAGAATTGACTGAAGTTGTTTTGCTCGGTTGCTTACGGGGTAGAGACTGAGACGAAACAACGAAACTTATTCACAAGGTGAATTTCTTAAGTGTTGCCAGCATCCGCCACATAGGCCCCCCAGAAGACTTCTGCACTTTATTAATAACGCTTTGGTGTTTTGATCGGGCGACCTTTCAAAGTGCGGTAAGGCTGAGTTTTCACTGATTGTGGCGGTTCTGGCTGAGCGTGATCTTTTTGAAGAGGCAGTGATGTTGTGTCTCTTCTTTGAATTTCGAAATACGCTGGCTTTAATCTGTCTAGTGATATTTTTGTTGCTTTGCCTTTTATATTGAGTGTAAAGAATTTATCGCAGCGTTGCGTTATTTCAAACGGTCCTTCATACGGGGGAATTATTGACTGTTTCACAGAATCATTACGAATAAACGCATGCGTTGACTTTTGAAGATCCTGGTGGACGAAAGGGCGGGGATCGGTGTGCCATGCTGTCTGATAAGGTGTCATTTGACGCATAGTGTGTCTTAGTTCCTTTATGAACTCGCTTTGGGGGCGATTGTCTATCTTTGGTGCCAGTAGGTCGGCCGGAAGTCTAAGGGATGTTCCGTAGACAAGTTCTGCTGGAGTGGCGTTGATATCTTCTTTTAGCGTAGAGCGGAGTCCCAACAGTATAAAAGGTAGCCGTATTACTCAATTTGTCGCGTCGTTGCAGATTATGGCCGCTTTGAGGGTTCTGTGGAATCGTTCGACTATCCCGTTGGACTGTGGATGGTAAGATGTCGTCATTGAATGATTTGTGCCAATGCACTTACAAAGTTCTGCGAAGATTGACGATGTGAATTGCCTTCCTTGGTCCGAAGTGATTTGGACCGGGGATCCAAACCGAGAGATCCATCCGTTGATGAGAGCGTTTGCGCAGCTGGGAGCGGTCATATCTGTCATCGGGTACGCTTCTGGCCATCTTGTGTATCGGTCGACGACTGTTAAAATATAGCGATAATTCTCGCAAGGCGGAAATGGGCCTACGATGTCGATGTTGATGTGGGCGAAACGTTCGTCTGGGGTTGAGTATCGCTGGAGCTCAGGTCTGGTATGTTTCTGCACTTTCGCTTGTTGACATGGAATGCATGTTTTAGCGAAGTTTGCACTGTGCTGTCTGATGTTAGGCCAGACGAAACGTTCGGTCATTAGTCGGGCGGAAGCACGACGGCCTGGATGCGATAAGTTATGAAGGGTCGAACACGATTATGTGACACGTCACAGTAAATTGGTTTAACTATGTGTGGGAAAGAAAATAATGTTAATTGCATAGAATGAACAGGGTTACCCTTAAGCAGCTCTTGAAGTTCGACATCAGTTTCTTGAGCTTCTGCCAATTGCGAGTACAGATCGTCCATGGTGTGAACTGCATTGATACGCGAGAGCAGATCTGCTGCGTGGTTGTCTTCTCCTTTAATGTAGCGTATGTCTGTCGTGAACTCACTGATGAAGGAGAGGTAGTTGGTTTGACGTGGCGAAGACTTTTCCGGACGTTGCCGAAAGGCAAAAATTAGCGGCTTATGATCCGTTTGGATGTAGAATGCGCGACCTTCTAGCAAGTCTCGGAAGTGACGCACGGCTAGGTACATCGCTGTAAGCTCCCTGTCGTATGTTGAGTAACGCTGTTGTGTCGATGAGAACTTCTTCGAGAAGAAACCTAATGGCTCCGTGACGTTGTCCACTATTTGATGCAAGGCCGCTCCTGCGGCTGTGTTTGATGCATCCGTAATAAGGGTCAGCTGCGCTTCTGGTACGGGGTGCGCAAGGCACACTGCGTCTGCTAGAAGCTTGCGACAATTATTGAAAGCTTCGATGGTGTTTTCGGTCCAATTTAAAGCAGTTTTATCGTTTTTTCGATTGCCTGGTGTCATTTCCAATAGTGGAATCTGAGTGGCGACGGCGTGAGGTATGAACTTCCGGTAGAAATTAATTGTCGCAATGAATCCTTTTAGCTCCTTGATCGTGTTTGGTCGTTTAATGCGCTGGATTGCCTCTACTCGAGAGGGTAGAGGTGTGATCCCTTGACTAGAGATGTGGTGTCCAAGGAAGTCTAGTTCTGCTTTTCCAAAGACGCATTTGGCTATGTTTATTGCGAGGTTGTGACTAGCGAGCCTCCTTAACACTTCGGTAATATGTTGGCGATGTTCCTCAACGTTTGACGACGCTATGCAAATATCGTCCATGTATGGGAAAGCATATTCGACTCCTCTCAGGACCTCGTGGATTAACCGTTGAAGTGTTTGTGCGGCGTTTGTTACGTAAGCCGAAGGTCATGTGGGTAAACTCGTATAGGACGAAAGGTGTTATGATGGCGGTCTTGGGCACGTCGTCTGGGTTAATTGGCACTTGATGGAAGGCTTTTTGCAGATCGATTTTTGAGAAAATTGACTTACCACGAAGTATGGTCGCAAAATCGTGCAGGTACGGAAGCGGGTAGCGATCTGGTAAGGTAATTGCGTTGAGATTTCTATAGTCTCCACAAGGCCTCCAGGACCCGTCCGCTTTCCGCACCATGTGGAGCGGGCTTGACCAATTTGACTTTGATGGTCGGCATATTCCAGCCCGCATTAGCAGCTCGAATTCCTTTCTTGCTGCTTCCAATTTGTCTGGTGCTAGACGGCGTGCACGAGCCCTACAAGGTGGGCCATTTGTTTCAATGAAGTGAAGTGCTTTCGATTTGGTCGATGCTCCTGGCGGTGCGAGGCGAGTTATTCCTGGGAACTTATCGATGATGTCCGAGAACGGAGCTTTTCGGTCCATGAGCTGTGGCGATGACTGATTGCTGGCTATAGCGTAGAGAGGTTTATAGAGCGAGTTTGTACGCGAATCGACAAGGCGTGCTCTTTTTACGTCTACCATTAAGTCGTGATGTTTTAAAAAATCTGCTCCGATGAATGGTGATGTGACGTCTGCCACGATGAATGTCCATACGAACGGGTTGCGAAGACCTGGGTTGAGTTCGTGCGTAACTTCACCAAACACTTTAATTGGGGTGCCGTTTACGGCAAACAATTGCATTGTGGTCGCACGAGGTTTTTTAAGGGATGATGAAGGTGGAATACAGGAAACTTCGGCGCCTGTGTCGATGAGAAATGGAAGATAAGTGTTCTGATCACGTAAGCAGAGCCGATCTATGGAGGAGCCAGAATGCTCTTTTGTTTTGGTATCCGAGGCCGTTGGACGAAGTCACAAAGGTGGTTGCGAAGAATATACGTTTGTTCCTGAGTATTGAAATCGGCATGGCTGACGACAATTGGTTGCCTTATTGCCGAATTTGCGGTGGAACCAGCAATCGGGAAACTGTTCAACTGATTGCTCGCGTCTACGTTGGCTGAAAACTCGTGGCCTGTCTGTTCGCTGTGAGCCACCGGCACCGTGGCGCTGACGTGACGGTCGTTGGCGATGTTGCGTCAGAACTTTAGAGAATTCCTGAACTAGGTGGGCCACTTCGGATGAAGTTGATGGATTCTCTAACTGGGCCGGGTGTTCGTGCTGTGTTGATCTGATTGTATGGTCGACTGCGTTTATTTGCCGCAGCTCTACATTCTCCATGACGGTGTCAGCAATTTTGATTTTTTCCGCTGCAGAGCCTTTGACCAGTATGGTAACCGCCTGGACAGCTTGCGGAAGGCGTGCGGCCCATAAATCAAGTAATACTTGTTCATTAAGCGCCCCTCCAGCTGCCTGAACCATCTCGTAATACAAATGGCTGGGTTTCTTGTCCCCCAGCGGCAGAAGTTCGGTAAGTCGAGCAAGAGGCAACTGTGCGCACACGGTGTCGAATTGGCGGACATCTCTGTCGATGCCTGATGCGCGAAAGTAAAACCCCATTAAATAGAACCAATTATTGACATCTGATTCTACGAATGGGGGTATCTGGAGTCGAGCGTATGTGGTTGCGGCCACGGTTTGGCCACGCGTTTCTTGGAACTCGTCGTTTGATTCCGTCATCGGGGTCACCAATTTAGGGTTCTTAATATCAAGCCCAAAAAGTGTAAACGTTTGGAGAGAAAATAATTTATCTATTTTAATTAATTTATTTTTATTTGAAGATTTGCTATTATTAGTTCGTTTTCTGAGAATTGACTGAAGTTGTTTTGCTCGGTTGCTTACGGGGTAGAGACTGAGACGAAACAACGAAACTTATTCACAAGGTGAATTTCTTAAGTGTTGCCAGCATCCGCCGCAAGTATTATGTATAAGTATTTTATTAAGTAATTAGTATAAGAAAGCATTCACTACAAATTAAGTTTAGTTTTCCAAAAGGGGAAGGTGTACAGTAAAATATACGATCAGCTAAGCGTGATTCTAACACAAGTTAAATCTCTCTTACTCAACTCCTATATGTACATGATGCTTTAGGTATATTGTAAAGTATGTAATAAAATACAGTCAGTCTGCTGCTGACCTGCTAACATCAACGTCGTTTTAATTACTTGTGCAATGGAATTAATGGTTTCTGTGATGCTGACTATGCTAGCGACGTCCGATGAAAGAAAATCCGTCACATGGGGCATGGTGCTATATCCTGGTGTTCTAGAAAACAACCAACAGTGGCTTTGTCAACCACAGAGGCCACAGGGGTTGAAAAAGCCACAGAGGCCACAGAGAACTTTGTGGACATTTGAATTCATCCATTAATTTATATTGTGATAATCAAAGTGCTGTTTGTCTGGCGTCAAATAATGCATATCATGCCAGAACAAAACATATTGATGTCCGTCATCATTTTGTCAGGAATTCAATCCTCAATGGTACAACTAAACTACAACATGTATCAACAAAAGAAATGGTAGCTGACATCATGACAAAACCTTTATCAGCAGACAAATCGCAAAACTTTTCAACACTTATGGGACTTCAAACATAAAACGATTATGGGTTATAGCGGGGATGTTGGAATTTAATACTTGTTCATAAAACACTTTGCTTAACATTATTTTAGTAATCATTAATTTATGTTCATTTTATGTATGTTAAATTTTTTTTTCAAATTATTATTCTGTATTCTTCTTTAAAACGGTTAGGGAAGTATTTCTGTTTTATTTCAATTTGGAACTTTCTGGTTTTCAACACTTGTGGATATCGGGATGTGGGAATTGCATACTTGCTACCATTACGTCTCGCCCCGCAGCGAAATCAATTAGCCTAAATCCGTTATCGGAAGTGATGCGGCGTAGGCTATGTCGTTCGATTATTCCACCAAAGATTTCTTCTACCCAGCTTAGCATTAAAATCTCCAAGGACAATTTTATTGTCATAGCTAGGGTATTGCTCATTGGTCATGTCAAGGAGCTCGTAGAACCTGTCTTTTCCTCAGTGGGAACGTGAGCGCAGATGAGGCTGATGTTGGCGAATTAAGCCTTGATGCGGATGGTCGTGATGCGCTCATTCAGTGAGTTGAAACTCAAACCTTCCAGCAGAGCCGATTCCCAACTGCAAATCCACATCCAAATAGCCGCTGGTTTTGTTCCCGGTAGCAGTCGCCGTAGGCCCGGACCCTCCAATCGCATTTCTTGGATCCCAGTTATATCTGCTTTATAGCAGTCAAGGGCTTCCGCTAGTTGTTCGGCTGCACCTGGCCTGTTAAGGGTCCTAACATTCTAAGTTCACAAGCGAAATTCGCTGTCCTTAAATCGTTTGCGTGGGTCGTCATTATTAATTCCGTCCATATCCGAGGCTTTTTTTTTACACTATCAGAATTGGTCGTATAGGCTTACAGCAAGCACCATATTACGACCAATGGTTTGCCAACACAGGGACTGTGTTATACCACCGGCTCATCACTTAGTGTGGAAAAAGCGCAAGTCTAATTACAAAGAAAACCCGGCGGAACGTTAAATAAAAGACCAAGACACGATTAAGAATTCAAGTGTTTATTACGTAGGTACATGTTCTACAAGCTTTGATTTGTGACTGACCAATTTATAAAGTTAAAGTAAATTACATTAGGTAGAAAGACTTAGAATAGAGAGGGAAAAAAAAGAGATAGCATACTTTATTTACAAAGTTTCTTAGTATGTAGTTGTTGCTGTTAGGGAAGGTAAATAATTTTTAACATCCTCCGGCCGGCGAAGAAGAAGGAACCTCTAACGGATACAAAAGCTGGACAGGTCTCCGGGTTCGAGTCTGATCTGCATAGCGTATCTAGCACGCTCTTATTTTCCCATCACGACTAGAGAAAGTATTTTCAATGATAGCCATTTTCCAGTTTATCCTTGGCTTTGCGGGATCGAAAACGAGAACTACATCATTTTTCTTTAGTTGTATCGAAGAACTGCATTTATTGTGGTGGAACGATCGTAGTAACTGAAGATACTCAGTACGCCACCGCCTCTCCAGCATACTAATATACTTCATTCGTTGCTTCCACAGCAGTTGTATCTGCGATGAGTCCGATTCCACTTCACGGACAGCTGGTCCACAGTAACTCATCGAAAAATGAGATGGAGTTATTGGTGTTAAATCTAATGGACTGCTACTCATATATGTTAGTGGGCTTCAATATATGCCCTCAGCTTAAACGACAATGGTTCTTAGTTGCTCAAACGACATCTTTGCCTTTCCTATAACCATCTTGAGGACGTTTTTGATTGTACGTATGAGGCGCTCCCAGAAGCCACCCCACCATGGAGCCCATTCCATTATGAACTTCCACTTGATGCGCTTATTTGAGAGCAACCCTTGAACTTGCTCATCTTCAAAAAGTTGATTAACAGCGCCTAACTCCAATGCTGCCCTTCGAAAGGTTCGGGCGTTATCGGAATAGATAACCAAAGGGGTACCCCTTCGAGCCATGAAACGCCTTAATCCCATCAGGCAACTCTCTGTTATTAAGCTTCTCACCATTTCTAAGTGCACTGAACGAATAGCGGCGCACGTGAAAATCATTAAATAAGTTTTAGTCAACTCTCCTGATGAGTTTTCGAAACAATAGAGGGGACCAGCGAAGTCGACGCCAACGTTATCGAAGGGTTTTAAAAGTGTTAACCTCTCAGTGGGAAGTGGTCCAAAGGGCTGTGAAGCTGGCTTTCCCCACAGTCTTCGGCAACCAAGACACTCTAGCAGCAATCGTTTAATTAATTGGCGTCCTTTGGGAACCCAAAATCGCGAGCTCATCTCTGATAGCACCATGTTGACTCCGCCATAGTTCTTTGGTGGTAGTGGTAGTCCTTTGCTATGAGTTCAGTGATATAGGAATTTTTCGGTAATATTATGGGATGTTTGAGATCCAAGGATTCCTCTAAGCACTGAAGACGACCGAATAGTCTCATAATACTATCGGAGTCTAGAAACGGACACAATTGTGCAATGGTGGACCCCTTGGGTATCGGCTTTTTATTCTACAAGAAACAAATTTCGTTAGAATAAAATTTAAATTGAGTATACCTAAGCCAATAGGATTCGGCGAGATCAAGCTCCTAAGCAGTCAAAACAAGAGAAGATGTCTTTACATTCGTTTTACGACAAGATCTCCAGAAGCGCAATATGTAGGCTGTTACTCTTAGCAATCGCTTCCAAGTGCTTTAGTTTTTATAGCAAATAACAGGATCGAGTATTTTAGTCACAGAAACGGATGTATTGGTAAGTAAAGCCAACTGATCTGCATTGTACAAATCTGTTTGGATGTCATCAGAACTTGGGTTTTCATCAGATTCGAGCCAGGCTGGCCCTTTAGCCCATAGCGAAGAAGTTCGAAGATTCTCCGCAGGATTCTCTATTCCTGAACAGTGCTTCCAGTCTACGGCTAAAGTGTGGCGGCGTATTTCAGAAACCCGGCTCTGGACATATGGCTTCCATCGATCCGCTTCTCCTTGTATCCAGTTTAGGGAAATCTTGGAATCTGTCCACATATGGTATTTGCGTACATGAACCTTTAGAGATTGACTCAAGTAAGAACGTAGTCGAGCTGCAATCAATGCTGCTGTTAATTCCAACATAGGCAGCGTGAGTTCCTTTGTTCCATCCTCCTTAAGTGGAGCCACCCAGCTTTTTGCACACAGGAATGAGATGTTGCTGTGACCTGTTGGCAAAGTGCTCTTGATATATGCCACAGTACCATATGCTTTCAGGCTGGCATCGGCGAATATATGGATATCCACCACATATGCAGCACTAAACGTCAATGCCGACCTTGGAATAACGAAATCTTTTAACTGGAGTAGACTTCTGGCACAAGCTTCCCATTCAGCCATTAAATCTGCCGGCAAAACTTCGTCAAAGCCAAGTTTGTTCCTCCATATGGCTTGAAACAAGATCTTGAGTTTTATTACAGCTGGACCAAGCATCCCCAATGAATCAAAAATTCTTGCTATTGACTGAAGTACATTACGTTTTGTTCCTCTTATCCAATTCGATGTGAACAAGCTTTTAACAGACTGTAACGGCACAGAGATTTCATCAGTCATCACATACAACTGTATACCCAAAACCTTTTGTGTAACTGGAGCATCAGATGGACATAAACACTCTCGAATTTGAGAACCATTGGAGTTCCACTTCCTCAGATTCATGCTGGCGTTGTTCATGATGATGACAGCTTCCTTGCTAATCTGCTTACCCTCATCTTCTGTATCACAACTCATCACCAAATCGTCCACATAAAACCATTCTTGCAACACCTGACAAGTTATAGGGAAGCGATCTTCTTCTGTTGCCAGATGCATTCGAAGGGTGCCAGTCAGAAGGAATGGACTGGAGTTGACTCCAAAGGTGACCCTGGTCATCCTATAGTCCTTGTATTCGGGCGTCTGATCTGGTGAGGTGGGTACAGTGTACCAAATAAAGCGGTGGGTGTCACGGTCATTAACATTTAGCATTATTTGCAAAAAACGTCAGCCACTATTCCAAAACGCCATAGACGAAAGTTAAGCAGCACCTTAAGAACATCAGGTAGCAAATTTGCACCAACTTGCAGTAGATCATTGAGTGACGGAGTATCTACACTGCCGGCCGAGGCATCAAACACAATCCTCATCTTTGTTGATAAGCTTTCTTCCTTGTACACGGGACGATGTGGTAAATAGAAAACGCGTTCTGATGTCAAACCAAGTGGAACTTCTTCAGCTATTCTATCGACAATCATTCTTCGGACAGGATCACCATACCGCCTCGTTTCTGTTCGATTGTATTATGACATCTGGATTCTTCCAAGACAGTGATGTTTCGTAGCGGTAACCCTTTTTGCTGATACATTTGGAGATCAAATCGTTAGCTAGCGTTTGGTTTTCAACATCTTCACTTTGAATACCTATGGCTTCTAGGGACCTAAATGTCTTAAGGTCCTGATCGCTCAGGACAGGCAGCATCAAGCTGGTGCTAGAAAAGGACGAAGAGCATAAGTGAATGTTTGAAACAAGGTTCTTACCGACAGAGGTATGTGCCCCCTGTAGTGTCTACCCAAAGACGGTTTCAACCGCTTTTAATGCAGGTGTGATGATGTGATGTCTACCAGTTACTACAGTCCAATAATAAATCAGATCCTGATGAGAACACTTAGTCCATCCTCAGCTTCGATATCAGCATGACGAGAATCTGCAAGACGTAAGCCTTTGACAGATGGACATGAAAAGTCAGGCACTGGTAATACGTCTACACAGATGTCTGGTACAACGACTGCTTCAATTTGGACTTGTTTGTTACTGTATTGGCTTTTTATAACTAGGTTTCCTTTTAGCATTTTTCGGCAGGGAGATTTACTTTTAGATCCAAAAGGAATTACAGACATGTTTACAATACCGATGGGAGCAAGATTTAACTTTTGAAATAGATTTTCGCGAACGAAGGAGTGTTGACTTCCGCCATCGATAATACAGCGAATTAATAATTGTTTTTTTCTTTTCCGGAGCTAGAACGATGTCGCGAGCCGTCTTTAAAAATACCGTCGAAGCGTAAGAGGCTGAATTGGAAGCGCACAAATTTAAAACCTCCTGCATTTCATTGTCTTCGGTTGTTGTAACAGCAGGTGCAACTAAAGCTTTTTTATTTCAAAAAGACGGGTCACACATAGATGTTAAGTGTTTGCCCATGCAATTTTTACAGGAAATAAATTTTACACTGCGGCATTTTTTAGATGAGTGCCCGGGTTTTGTGCAGCGAAAACACCGACTCAAGGTAGCTGAATTTATCAGATGATGTTAAACTGTTATTTTCGTGCACTACCGTACGAAACTGTTCTTAGAAATTCCCATCGAATTTTCGTAACTGCAATTTTGGGAGCTTTAACGAGCAGTTTTCTACAAAGGAAGATGAAGAGTTATGGTGACAGTTGTCAGAAGACGGAGACTGCTTTTTTTTTTACTTTATTCAAACGAAAGTTTAACTTTGCATACCTATGGCAGAATCTTGATATTCTGCAATTTTCTCCATTTCTCGATCAAGATCAGCACCATCTGCTTTGATTAGGTTTCTCGTCATTATTCTTCTAAGTTAATTGTCGTAAGGCTTTCAAGTGCTGCGGTCAATCGTTGAATGTAAGAAGTGAGCTCCTCTTCTATTTCGTCATCAGCGTTAGAACCTTGCTCCGATCGGAGCAAATTTGCTCCACTTTTAGCGAAAAAATAAAAATCTACTCCGACGCTCCGATTTTACAAGATTTGCTCCACTTTTTCCACAAGAAAAAATATTGTTAACCTAAACTACATGTTAATAACATGTATACCTGTATATAGTTTAGCGTTGTTTCTTTAAAGAAAATTTCATTAAATAAAATTGTTTTTCCTGAACTAATCTTAATCAAATCAAGACGTTGTTTCCCTTTTATTGAACATTGAAGAGGTTATACCGATGGGTTATGGGCAACCAACGACGCGACGTGAGATTCATGATGGAATTATTAAATTTAATGGATAGAATACCTAGAACTGGAATATGTCAAAAATTCCAGCTACTTACGAGGTTTATAAGTACTTTGTAGTAGGTACTGTTTAATTAAGAAAAGACAGATCAGTACAGCACAGAACAGCACAAGTAAATGAAAACTGTCAGAACAAGTTAGAACAGAAAAGATCAGCTCCCTGTTTAATCTTTTTGGCAGAATAAAATCAGCTGTAAATATTTCAAGTCAAATCAAAATGAATAAAATTTTCATAATAATGAATAGCTTATTAGATATTTACGAGAAATTTTACTTGGCGTAGTAATAATTATTTTACTTCCTCGGAAACTCGTCCATCGAGATAATTTGAAAAAAAAATTTTTATTGGAAAAATAAATAAAAATAATTTGGCTTTTGAAATTTTGACAAAGCTGCACCAACAAAAAATTAGGTGCAGAAAAAATTATACTTAACTAAGCTGAACAACTTCTTTAGCCGTACTACGCGAATGTGGAACTCGCTTCCACACTCTGTCTTCCCCAGCCATTGCAATATTCAAGAATTCAAAACCAATAATCACCGACATCTCCTTTGACATCCTCTATCCCTTCCCTAATACTCGTACTGTGCTCTTGGCATATAAAGGGTAATGAAAAAAGCCCTTGAGTGCGCGTTGATTATAAAAAAAAAATACAGGAATACAGCTAAGTAGACATTTATTAAAGAAATTTCCTTAAAAGGTAAAGATCTTCTTCTTTTCTACAAATCTACTCCGAAAATTTTGCATTTGCTCCACTTTTTTTCAAATTCGCTCCGAAATTGTAAAACTGAGGTTCTAACCCTGTTCGTCATACTTATCTGGATCGTTTAATAGGGACTCTTCCGCGCTTAGAAACTCTAACGCAGCTTTAACTTTAGTAACTTGCAATCTATAGGCCGATCGAGCAGAGGAGCTCCATTTATACAATCTTTCTTTTTTGAGACACAGACCAGCTTTTACTTTTACCATGTGGAAAAAGCGCAAGTCTAATTATTACGTAGGTACTTGTTCTACAAGCTTACATTTGTGACTGACCAATTTATAAAGTTAAAGTAAATTACATTAAGTAGAAAGACTTAGAATAGAGAGGGGAAAAAAAAGAGATAGCATACATTATTTACAAAGTTTCTTAGTATGTAGTTGTTGCTGTTAGGGAAGGTAAATAATTTTTTTGTGGTGTTAGTTGTTAGTAAGCACATAACGAAACTGAAACAAATAACACAACACACAGCAACAACGCGATCCTACTGAATTTCTCATTCATGGGTATAGCTTAGTGCCATTATTCTTCCTCCCCCATGGTCTCGCCGTTTACATATGGAATGATGTCGCTTATCAATTCCTTCCACAATATGGACGCTGCTCCAACCCTGTTTTCAATTTTATGTGGTTTAAGTTCAACATAAATAAGCACATCATTCACTATTGTTTCTTTTATCGAAGCCCAAATTTGGACAGAGCTTTAACTTCTCGCGAATTTGATGCTCTGTCTGACTCCATCCAAAGAATTGTTTCCCTGTATCCTCATATTGAAATCGTTATTACGGGCGATTTCAATGTACACAATTCTTCGTGGCTTCTCCATTCGGGCCAGACAACAACCGAAGGAATGTGTGCTGAGATCTTTGCTGAGTTTAACCACCTAACTCAGCTTGTCACCGAGCCCACTCGAATATCGGACATTAATGGCCAAGCGGAAAATACTCTTGACTTGTTTTTTACGTCTGACCCTGATAAATACACTATCATTGTATTAACGCCTCTAGGCAGATCAGATCATAGTATTATATCTGCAAATTTCTCGTGTCAAGCTAATCCAGTAAGAGAAAGAGCTCCGAAGAGAACCGTGTGGCAATACGAGAAAGCCAACTGGGACGGTCTCAACAACTTTTTCCGGATCTTTAACTGGTCACTATGCTTCCTCGATAGTGGCGTAGACTCCAGTGCAGATATTATTACTAATATGATTGTTTTGGGAATTAAAACTTTTATCCCGAATAGGGTTAAAAGCATCAAACCCAAGGAAAAGTCATGGTTTGATTCAAGCTGTAAAGAGGTTATCAGGGAAAAAGAAGTAAAGTTCCGGTGTTTTAGAGCCAACCCAACTGAGTATAACCGGAACAAGTTTAAACAAGCCAGGAAGGCCTGCAATGCCCATATTCGGCGGACCAAATTTTTACATGACCAAAAATTAAGGCAAAAAATACTGCAATGTCCCAAGGCAGTAAGAATTTTTGGTCATTTGTAAGAAACATGAAGAATTCGTCTTCTTCCTTTGTCCCTACGCTCGTCGACAATGACACTCCAGTTGTTAGCTCGCTCGCGAAAGCTAACCTTCGCTGCCAGAGAGTGTCATGACTCCTCCAGTTCTTGAGCGCGTCAATGATTCCATGGGACAAATCGTCTTCCGCACTCGTGCTGTGGCGTGAGTATTAAGGATCTCAACATACATAAATCCGCTGGTCCGGATGGTATCCCCGCTATTATTCTGAAGAGGTATTCTTCCACGCTGGTAAAACCCTTGCGTAAGCTTTTCCATCTCTCCTATTCTTCTGGGCTCGTTCCGAGCAGTTGGAAAACAGCATTTGTCCAGCCTATTCCAAAAATAGGCGAATCTTCTTCTCCCTCCAATTATCGTCCGATTGCACTTACGTCTCTTCTTTCTAAGGTCATGGAAACGCTGATAAACTATCAGCACAGACAAGTAATTATACAGATGTCTCATCCCCATAGTAAAAAGTGGCTCATATTTTTTTCATTGACGATCGACTATGAACAGGCAAAAAAGTTCTTTGCACTGTTATGCAAAGAAAATAAAAAAAAAAAACAATTGTTTGTACTAATTTTAAATAGAAATCAGCTATTTTGTTGTCAAAGAATTATTCGGTTTAAATTCTTTTTTAAGATTGCAATAAGGGCGAAAAACTTGTTTTGAAAATTTGGTCTTCTTTCCAAATTTTTTTTGGCGCAGTTTTTAACAGACCTAAGAATTAAAGCCAAATTGGGGTAGTTTCCTTTTTGAAATAAGACCGAATTTCAAATTCGGTTCTGTTTCGTTGGGTTGGGCGTTATTTAACGTCACCCCAACATGATATTGTCAGCGTATTAACGTGCGAAAAAAATGTGTCGTAGGTTTGATTAATCGAAACAGAGAAACGGTTAATTGTATTGATGCGAAATTTTAACTAAAATCAAAGAAATCTTATGAGCTTTAATAATTAAGCCTCAGATTAGTTAAGTCACTAAATGTCATAAGATAACTGCAGTTTTTATTTAAAAATTTAAAAATGCATACATATTTTGGACCTTTGCTTAAAATGGTAGAAAAAATTGAAAAAAAAACAATATTTTTATTTTTCCAAAATGTTTTTGTGTAGAAAATTTAAAAGATTTTTCAAATCTGTCTTTTTTCTTTCTTGTAAGTCAATTTTTAGCAAAGATTTTAGGGTCCAAAGTCAAATTTGTGTTTTTAAATGTAAACCCATTTTTTGATTAGAAAAAAGCTTGTAGCGATCTTAAACAAACAGGGAATTAATGCCAATAAAATTCTCAAATAGGATCTTAGATCGGTTGGAATAAAAAAAAATTCCGCTCACTTTATGACAAACCAAACTTTATTTTTTTTTTTCTTTTTTTGTATTTTGGAACGCTCAAGCGAAAACGACTTGCGGTATTTTCTTAACTCAAAATAATTTAAAAAGAAAAAATTATAACCTTGGATAAACTTTTTATTTTACTTCAATCCGACTTCTTTCTACTGAGATACAGCCCTATAAAAACCACTAAATTTTTAAGCCTTGCCTTTAATTTTTATACCAGCGTAAATTTAACACATTTGTAAGTTTATGTTTTAACTTTTAAATAAAGTATTTACAGTGTTTTGAATTCAAAATATAATTACATACAAATCCACATTTTCCAAAACAAAAAATCATAATGAAACAAAGAATCTGCAAACGAATATCAGAAAAAGTAAAATTGTTTTTACTTCACCAATTCTGTATTCGCTTCAAATAGTTTTTTTTTTTTTATCTTACGTATGTATAGGCAGGTAGATGCATTTTTTCCTTGCCTGATCAATAAGCTGATCAACAGGAAGACATAATATTCATCAGAGTGAATGGTCTTCGTGTGCGGGAAATATAAGGTTGAAAAAGAATAAAGAAATAAAGAAAACGAAAAAAGGCAGATGTCTTTTGGTGTTCATAAGCAAACAAAAGAAAAAGAAAGATTTT
>CAKKXW010000001.1:70222798-70268422 GCA_920937365.1 Sphaerophoria rueppellii
AGGAAGCATAGTGACCAGTTAAAGATCCGGAAAAAGTTGTTGAGACCGTCCCAGTTGGCTTTCTCGTATTGCCACACGGTTTTCTTCGGAGCTCTTTCTCTAACTGGATTAGCTTGACACGAGAAATTTGCAGATATAATACTATGGTCTGATCTGCCTAGAGGCGTTAATACACTGATAGTGTATTTATCAGGGTCAGACGTAAGAAACAAGTCAAGAGTATTTTCCGCTTGGCCATTAATGTCCGATATTCGAGTGGGCTCGGTGACAAGCTGAGTTAGATGGTTAAACTCAGCAAAGATCTCAGCACACATTCCTTCGGGTGTTGTCTGGCCCGAATGGAGAAGCCACGAAGAATTGTGTACATTGAAATCGCCCGTAATAACGATTTCAGTGTGAGGATACAGGGAAACAATTCTTTGGATGGAGTCAGACAGAGCGTCAAATTCGCGAGAAGTTGAAGCTCTGTCCAAATTTGGGCTTCGATAAAGAAAACAATAGTGAATGATGTGCTTATTTATGGTGAACTTAAACCACATAAAATTGAAAACAGGGTTGGAGCAGCGTCCATATTGTGGAAGGAATTGATAAGCGACATCATTCCTTATGTAAACGGCGAGACCATGGTGGAGGAAGAATAATGGCACTAAGCTATACCCATGAATGAGAAATTCAGTAGGATCGGAATTCTCACCTACTTGGGTTTCACTCAGCGCCAAAACAGCTGGCCTGTTAGAAACAGTGTGGATGTACGTAGCAAGAAAATTCGTACGTAGCCCACGAACATTACAATAATCAACTCTGAAATTTTCGATCATTGCAATATATAAACAAATTCAAAACCAAAACGGACGAAATCTAAGAGAAGCTGCCAAATAAATAACAGGTTTCTTTTCGAATCAACGTCCCCGCTAGTGTTATGCCTTAGCGGTGGCGTGAGTCGATCCGACCCTGGAAATTAAATAGCAACTTCTCTATTCATCCGTTGTTGCTAACATAGCACATGCATGCATACATACAATTGCGCGAGCAAAAAAAGCTCATTGCAATATGATGCATATGCTAAGCCATGCAACTGTCGTTGATCGGAGGAGGAAAGGAGAAAAGGAAGGTACTCACTTGTGCTGCGTTTGGCTATTTTTTTGTTTTTTTTTTTTTATGTAAATCAAGCTTGAGTGCTGCGTTGTTTTTTTTTTGCGATTTTGGTCTATTGATGATTGTGGGTGTTTTTGTGTGTTGCTTTTTTCATATTATAACTGTTTTTTTTCTGGTTATTATTTTTTTTTCTTTTGTGTGATTTTTTATTTTTATTGTTGAGTGTAATTTTATTGTTTTTGTTTTTTTTTTTTATTGTTGTTTGATTGATTGTTCTTTTTGTTAGTTTTTGTTATTTAAATTAATGTTTATGTAAGACAGCGACGCGACGTAAAGACAAGTACGCGACGAAATAAAAAACGTTGACGGACAAAAGGACGACACACAGCACAGGGGGACCTTCCCCAACGAGATCAACACTTAACACTACAAAGATTCATCAAATTAAAAAAATGATTACCTCTTGGATTTTTAGTTTGATTTCCCCAATCTTCATGTTTTGCGTTCAAATCTCCGACCATTACGAAGTAGTTTTCTTCTAAGCTCAGTTTTAGTACCCTGAAGATAATCTCGAGCTCTGAAATAAAGGTAGTAGCCTGTGGAGCTTCAGCCGCATAAGCCGCAATCAAATACATCCGCTTCCCTTGAGTGAGAGAGATGCATATGACGCAGACTTCTAGCGTCCTCAGCTTTCGCAAATCATTATTGTATATGCCGCAACCTGCCGGCGCCTTAGACTCTTGGGCCTGTGGGGCGACCGGTGGTGGAGCCTGTCTCGCTTTACCCATTCCTTTCGCTGATCTGGCGTAAGAAAGACCGGGTCTCACGAGTGAGTTTGTTGTCGGAGCTTGTCGTACGGATCGACTTTCTACGGCCTTTTGGCTGGCCTGTTTCTCCCGTATATCTTGGACCTTAGGACAGCCCCGATAGTTTGCAGGGTGCCCCTCGTTCCCGCAGATTACACACTTGAGCTGGGTCATGTCTTCGACCCGCTCAGTCCCTAACCTACATTCACCCCTATTGTGGGTTTCGGCGCATTTCACACAGCGCAACTGCATTTCGCAGTTGGCTGCAGCGTGACCGAACCTTTGGCAGCGCATGCATTGCAGCATGTCGTCGTGCCTCTGTAATTTTTCCCAGTGTATGACCTGGTAGCCTAGGACGGTGATATTCCTAAGACTCTCCAGTCTACTTTGGGGCGACAATGTTACGATAAAGATTGGAAGTTTATGCCCCTCCCGTCTGGACCTAACTGTAGAAAATGGCTTGACTCCGATGAATTCGAGGTCAGCGCTGGCCTTCTGACGGAGCTCAGCTAGGAGTTCTTCTAGTTCCGTGCAGGAACTGATGCAATTCAAAAGGACCGTCTTTGGTTTTTCACTCCTAGGAGTGAAGCTGAAGAATTCAGCAGTGGCTTCTTTCAGACACTCTTTGACTAATTTGTATTCGGCCAATGTGAAGCATTTGACCGAATACCGCTTTTGTTTTTCATTTATTATTTTTATATAAAATTTGCTACCAGTGGCCGACTTACATACCTGTTTTATGTCCTGTAGGTCGACCTTGTAGGTCCTGATTGGTGGCACTTTCTCGGACTTAGGCTTAGGTTGTTGCTGGTGTTGCTGTTGCTGCTGCCTCGCTGCTGCTGTCGTTGACGCTGCTAGAGGTGCTACTGGTGGTGCTGCTGTTGGTGCTGCGGAGCGCTGTGTTGCTGCTGCCAGCCCTGTATTTGGTCTGGGCGGCTGTTTTTGTTGTTGCTGGGACACCGTCTGTGGTTTGGGTGCCACCTGCTTACTTGGAGCAGCTTGGGTTTGCTGCTGCTTCTCTTGTTGTTGTTGTTTTTGCTGCTGTAGTTGTTGTTGCATCTGTTTTTGTTTCTTCTCCTCTGAGGACGACTCTGTCGACAGGGGAGTAAATTTGTTGCTGTTCCCGGACCTGTACAATACCTCACCATCTTCGGACATTAATTCGATGTCGTCATCGGATGGTGAGGAATTTAATTGTTGATGAATTTTGTTTGCTGCTTTGGTCTTAGCTGACCGCTCGTCGCTTCCCTCACCTTGCAGCATAGCTGAGGTGCCAGGTATCCGCCTCTTCACGAGATTTGGTGTAACTCTGAGGGACCGCCTCCGTTTTTGTGGTACTTCTACTTGCGGATTTGTTGTTGCCGATGTTGTTGGCTGATTTTCCAAATTAGCTGTTTTTGGGTGGTCTGATTTTACGGCAGACTCATCCGATGTATTTGCAGAGGCATCTTTCGATGCCCCTGCCTTCTTCGCCTTTCCCATCTGCTTTTTTTCCCAGACAATAAAATTTTCGACTTCACGGTTGTGAAAAAAAGCTTCAATATTTTTTGTTGCCTCTGAACGGGAATTGAACCCACGACCCCTGGATTGGTGAGCCACCACTTAACCACTCGGCTCACGATTAGTGAAATTAATAGCGACTAACTCACTACTTAAAACTTGTTCTATATTCACACACTTGAAAAAATAAATCCGCTGCTAAAGTCTTTCTCGCTCGAAAGTCAAAGATCGACTGAGCCAACGCACCTAACCACTAAGCTACGGACACTACTTCTACTAGTGAAAAGATTAGCGGGCTTAAAATGCAGCCTTGAGGTACACCTGTATTACAACTAAACGGTTTCGATTTGTTACTACCATTTGAAAGTACAGCCGTCATGTTTGAGAGCAGCTGCTCATAGATTCGGATAAATTTTGTCGATAGCCCGATAGCTGCAAGTTTAAATAGTAGAGATTTTCTGTTAATGGTTTCAAATGCTGATTTAGAGTCAACGAAAAAAAGTAAAGGTCATTATTTTCTCTAAGTAAAGGGCTAACTATAATGAGCGGAAGCAAACGGAAGCTAGTGTCAGAACCGAACGAAACGCTCCCTTCCGAACTGCCATGTGAACACTTTATCCATAATGAACGGATGTGTACGGAAGTATCATTCAAAAACAAATGTATGTATTTTGATTTCAATAATTTGTGAATTTCGGTTGCCACGCAACAAACAAGCAATTTCAAGAAATTAATTACGTGAAATCAACAACAAATCAAATTCCTCTTCAGAAAAATCAACAAAACCAGTCAGCTGTCAAATTTTCGTCCGTAAAAAGCGAAGAGGAGCGCAGTTTACGTCCGTAAGCAAAACTGAACGAAAATTGACGAAACGAAGCAATCCGCTATTGCGGGCACAATATACGAATTCCTTGTATTCGCTCAGTTACGGACGGCTCCGTCCGCTCTGTTCCGTTCATTATAGTTAGCCCTTAACGTCTAGCAACACTCGTGAGAGTGAAAATTTGGTTTATTGTCGAAAAATTAGCTCGAAAGCCCGCCTGAAAGCAACTTATTTTGTTGTTTTGTTCCACCCAACTCACAAGCCTGGAATAGAGGATCTGGGTGAATAATTTCCTTAGAGAACTTAGCACAGAGATGCCTCTATAGTTTTCAGGTAAAATAGGGTCACCCTTTTTAAAAATTGCAGAGATAGATGAAGACTGGAAAATTCCTGGAAACTGCTCCTCCTCAAACATTTTGTTGAAGAGCACTAAATAAATTCTAAAAACTGCACGCTGGCGTTTTTATAGAACTCAGCTGGTATGCCGTCTAGGCCTGCAGCCTTGTTGTTCTTCATTTTTTTTAGTGCAACAACCTACAACAATCTATTACGGTCACTCAAAATGAACACATTGGCTCAGAAAGCTTTAGAGTCATGACTTCCAACCAAATTTGATGCAGATTTAAAAAAAAAGTTCTTTTTTTGCTTACATAACTCTTTAAAAGCGTTGTTATAATGCAGATATAAGGACTTAAAAAAAACATCATTTGAATCTCTAAAGAGTTTTAAGAACTTAAACGACCTCTCTACTTTTTCTGCATTCGTTGTCGTACCAGCTAGATCTTAAAATTGTTCTGTTATTATTTGAAAAGCTGGCTGAAGACAGTCTAATAGTTTGAAAAACGAAATTGGTAGTGTTACCAACGCCCTCTGCGTAAACATTACTCTTGGTCTCTCTGGATGCTGTTCGTGCTTACTTTATGATTGATTTCATTTGATAGTTCGCGTCGGGGGATGGTTTGGAAATTCTGGGCAAAGTGCAGAATTCTGAGCTGCGGGCAGAATTCTGAACCATTCTTCGAATAACTAACGGACCGATGAAATGCAGGATCGAAATCCGTTTTTATTTTATTTGAACACGAGATCGAAAAAGCAGAGAGACCAGGTAAGTAAATCATACTTCTTTACTAATTATATTTTCCTTTTTTTATATTAATAAAGTTTTTAAAAGTTGTCCCTAAAACAACTCTTTAAATTGGTTAAACTTATTACTTCACCGTGTTCAACATTCTTTTAAAAATCTTGATTTGGAAACGCATTCTTTAAAATCTTGCTTCAAAAGGCATCATGGCGGAGGCCCATCAGGAGAAAGAACATCAAGTAACATGCAGCTGCCCGCTTTGCGACCAGGAGGATACCGAGGAGATGGTACAATGCGACGAATGCAACGTGTGGTATCACTTCGATTGTGTGAAAGTGGGTGCAGACATCGTGGATAGAGATTGGCTGTGTGAGGCCTGCGCCAACAAGCAAGCTGAAGAGGACGGCGACAACAACGATGAGAACGCCGAGCAAGAACAAGATGCGGACGAAACAATCCGACAATCAACAGCGTCAAACAAAAAGGTATGTACTGCACGAAAAAATAAAGTTGATATAAAAAGTACAAATGGTAGTGGGGCTTTTAATTCTCGACGGGCAATAAAGCTAGAGCTAAGACTTTTAGAAGAAGAGAGGCAGACTAAAATAGATTACTTGAGAAAGAAATATGAGTTACTTACGAAGTTAGAGGGTTCAGATTCTGATGAATGCACAGAGGATGTGGCACATGATGGCTTAGGTAAGGGACTGGGCGGGGGCAATGAGTTAGGGAATGATGCAAAGAACACACAAAGCGGTAGGCAAAGTGAGCAGAAGCAAAGCATCCAAATCGCAACCCCTTCATCTTATGTACACATGCCGACCAATGAATTCATGAATGCTCGTCAGGTAGTCTCAAGAGAGCTGCCAGTTTTCAGCGGCAAGCCGGAGGAATGGCCACTTTTTTCAAGTATCTTTGAGACATCTACCCGTATCTGTGGTCTCAGTAACGAAGAAAATTTACTTCGATTGCAACGATCGTTACGAGGGAAGGCATTCGAGTATGTGAGTCATAGCCTCACCCTTCCAGCGATGGTTCCGGAGATAATGTCAACTTTGAGAACACATCATCAACAATCTCTTGACAAAATTACGTGCTTCAGCGCCGGTAAATCCAAACAAACTTGACTCGATGATTAATTTTTCTCTTGAGGTAAAGGGCGTTGTCGCAAGTATGGAAGCATCCGGGTTAGTTTCATATTTGAATAATCCATTGTTGATTCAAGAAATAATTGAAAAACTTCCCGTGCAAAAGCGTATTGATTGGGCAAATTTGCTGAGGCAGCAAGTAGAGTGACATCTTCTCCAGTGACAAGTAGTTCAGAAATAGAAAAGCGTAAGGCACATCGAATGAACTTTCATGACAGTAACACCAGGTCAAATCAAGGTGAGTCGTCAGGTATTAAATGTTTTGCATGCAATGGGGGACATGTCATTAAGAACTGCGAACGATTCAAGACGGTCAGCTATAATGAAAAATGGAATGTGGTCAAAGAAAATAAACTCTGTCGCTCTTGTCTAAAGCGTCATGAAAGTAGATTTTGTAGGGAGCGAAGGGAATGTCAGGTTGATGGATGCAACGCAAAACATAATCCATTGCTGCACAAACCGGTTGAGCCGGTCAGTATGGTTGCCCTCCATAATATGGGAACCTCAAAGTTGTTATACCGGATCGTACCCATAACAATTTTTGGGAGAGACGCTTCCGTAAATGTTTACGCATTTTTGGACGACGGGTCAAGTCCAACCTTGATTGAAAAAGATGTCTTGTTGCAAATTGGTAGTCAAGGAATACAACCAGATTTGTGTCTTAAATGGACAGATGGAACTGTGAGAATAGAAGCGAACTCCCACCGCCTTGACTTATCAATTTCTCCGAAAGAAAATAACAGCAAACGCTATGTCCTACGAAATGTGCAATCCGTTGATAAGCTTGATCTTCCTCCACAAACGCTTGACATGTTCGAGCTTGCCTCAAAGTATAATTATTTGAAAGGGCTTCCCATAGAAACTTATCGCAATGTCGTTCCAAAAGTTTTAATCGGTCTCAACAACAAAAGTTTAGCTATGCCTTTAAAACATCGAGAGGGAAAAGTATATGAGCCGGCCGCTACGAAGACTCGCCTTGGTGGACTATTTACGGTGAACTTGGTGACAGTTCCAGTGCAGATGAGAACGCCAACGGTGTAAATATGCACTTCCACATATGCGAGTGTGACGACGACGTATCACTACAAAAGCTAATGATAGCCAATATGAAGATTGAAAACGACGGCGTGGAACCAGTTCTACAAAATGGCTTGAATCTGGAAGTCGGCAAGAGGCTTCAAAGCTACATCCGACGCGAAGGTGACCGGTTCATTACGAAGCTGCTTTGGAGATCAGAAAACATAACATAAAAGACTTTGTTGTTTCGAGAAAAAGCTTGAGAAAGACCCGGAACTGAAGCAGCAGGTGAACATCTATATTCCAAACATGGAAGGCAAAGGCTACATACGGAAACTTTCTAGGCATGAAGTAAACATCGACTACCCTCGTAAATGGTACCTACCGATTTTCGCAGTCAAGAACCCAAACAAACCAAAGAAGATACGATTGGTCTGGGACGCCGCAGTGGATTGCAAAGGCGTTTCTTTGAATGGCTGTCTTGAAAAGGGGCCAGATCTCATGACCAACTTAATTGAAGTGCTTTTCAAGTTCAGAGTTGGCAAGGTAGGAATTTGTGGAGACATATGCGAAATGTTTCATAGGATAACAGTCGACGAAATTGATCAACAATCTCAACGGTTTCTTTGGCGAGATGGAGAGAGCAACCGTCAACCAGATACGTATGTCTTACAAGTCATGAGTTTTGGAGCAAGTTGTTCACCATTCATCGCTCAGAGTGTCAAGAACTCAAATGCATTGGAGTACAGTAAGCAATTCCCTAGAGCAGCAAAATCGATTATTGAAAGACACTACGTAGACGATATGCTCGACAGTGTGAACTCCGTTAAGGAAGCAATCGACCTCGCCAGGGAAGTCCGTGAGATTCATAGTCATGCCAACTTCCATATCCGGAACTGGATATCAAATTCGAAAGAGGTCATTAATGCATTGGGAGATGTTGGAACACCGAACAATTTTTGTCAATCAAGAAGAACTGTTGATCAGATCATTGAAGCAGAGAAGGTTCTCGCTATGTGGTGGCAAACAAACAATGATACATTTACGTTCAACCTCAAGTTTACGAAAGCAAGTGAGGACATTCTACGCGGAGAAAAATTGCCAACAAAGTGGCAACTGTTGAGGCTGCTTATGTCAATTTTTGATCCACTGGGGATCTTAAACTTCTTCACGGTCTTTATGAAGACCCTGCTACAAGACATCTGGCGTAGCGGAACAGCATGGGATGAGACTATTCCACAAGAATTCTCAGAGAAATGGAATACATGGGTACTTGCGCTTCAACGGATCGAGATAATTGAAATACCAAGATGCTACTTCCACACAGCAAGCAGTGACTCAAGCAAGGTACAGCTACACGTTTTTGTAGATGCAGCGCGAGACGGCTTACGCAGCGGTTGCCTATTTCAGAATAGCATCAGAAAGTGGTACGGAGGTTGTCCTGGTTTGCTCTAAAACTAAAGTAGCCCCACTTCGACCTTTATCAATACCCCGAATGGAACTCCTAGCAGCGGTCTTGGGATCACGCCTCGGAAACACAATAGCCAAAGCTCATGAAATAGAAATCGAATCGACGCATTATTGGTCCGATTCCAAAACGGTCCTTCTATGGCTAAGAGCGGATCCCAAAGTCTATAAGCAGTTCGTTATGTTTCGAGTGGGTGAAATTCAGGAGTCAACGGACGTATCTAGCTGGAAATATGTGCCATCCAAGCAGAATGTAGCCGATTTGGCCACAAAGTGGAAGCAGCAACCTGAATTCAACCCAACAAGTCCCTGGTTTACCGGACCTTCATTTTTACACCAATCTTCAGAATTGTGGCCATCAAATCAATTGCCACCAGTAAAATGCATCGATGAGGAATTAAGATCACAAACTGAGAAAAAACAACAACTAGCAGTACAAGTCTGTCAAGAAGGCTCGATCGTCAACTATCGCCGTTTCTCCAAATGGGAACGCCTATTTTCGTGCATGGCTTACGTAAGCAGATTCATAACACTCGTATCCCGCAAAAGACTGACAGGAATATCAATCAGACATACTCGAATCAATGCTAAAATAGATGAAGTGCCCTATTTGACCAAAGACGAACTATTGTGGGGACATCAAGTACTCTACCGCCTTGCTCAGTCCCAAACCTTTAGCTTAGCAAATCGCCTGTTAAAAAACCCTCATTGTGTATTACCAAAGACAAGCCCCCTTCGTTGCTTATCCCCCTTTTTAGATGAAAACAAAATTATCCGAATGCGGGGACGTTTAGAGAAAACGACTTTAGTAAGTGATACAAGTAAAAATCCCATCATAATGCCCAAGCCTCACTACATTACTGCCCTGATAATTGATTGGTATCACCGAAAATTTAAGCACGCAAATCACGAAACAGTTATCAACGAGATTTTCCAAAGATACTACATATCAGGTCTACGAACTCTTTTTCGAACTGTACGAAGCCAGTGTCAGACATGCAAGATAAGAGATGGGTTCTCTACCTACGGCCCGACTTTCGCCATACACCCAGCCATTTTCATATGTTGGTGTTGACTTTTTTGGCCCGTTCTTAGTGACCGTTGGAAGGCGCACAGAGAAAAGGTATGGTGCGGTATTCACATGCTTAACCTGTCGTGCAATACACATAGAAGTGGCCCATAGCCTTACAATGAACTCTTGCGTTATTGTCATCCGGAACTTTATCGCCCGCAGAGGATACCCAATACAGTTCTGTAGTGATAACGGTACAAACCTCAAAGCCGCCGAAAAAGAATTGCGTGAGGCTCATGAACGAATTAACTTCAATGCTGTTGCAGCCGAGTTTACTACGCCGCACACCAGATGGGAGTTCATACCACCTGGAAGCCCACACATGGGAGGCGCCTGGGAACGTATGGTGCGTTCCATTAAAACCAACTTGTACCAGACAGTATCATGCGACTCCAAATTGACTGATGAAAAGCTCAATAACCTGCTCATTGAAGTAGAAAGCATTATAAACAGCCGTCCTGTCACATACATATCACTAGAAACAGCAGACCAAGAAGCCCTCACACCCAACCATTTATTGCTCGGTTCATCATCCGGAAACAAACCTCCAGGCGTATTTGAAGAAGCAGATAAATTTGTCAGGTCATCGTGGCGACATTCTCAGATGCTTGCTGACAAATTTTGGAAGAGATGGGTCGCAGAAGTACTTCCAACGTTAACTCGACGAACCAACTGGTTTGACAAAGCTAAACCACTTCAAGAGGGAGATGTTGTCATTATTGTCGATCCCAACCTGCCCAGGTACTGCTGGCCCAAAGGAATAGTTGTGAAAACCTTTTTAGCAAAGGATGGCCAAGTGAGGAGTGCGATAGTACGAACGTCGAATGGAGAATATCACCGTCCCGCTGCAAAGATTGCTGTCTTGGATGTAAGGAAGCCAGGCGTTGGTTCAACCGAATCAGTATTTACTCACTCTGATCGTCATACGGGGGGGGAGAATGTTACCAACGCCCTCTGCGTAAACATTACTCTTGGTCTCTCTGGATGCTGTTCGTGCTTACTTTATGATTGAATGATTTCATTTGATAGTTCGCGTCGGGGGATGGTTTGGAAATTCTGAGCAAAGTGCAGAATTCTGAGCTGCGGGCAGAATTCTGAACCATTCTTCGAATAACTAACGGACCGATGAAATGCAGGATCGAAATCCGTTTTTATTTTATTTGAACACGATATTATATTTTTCCTTTTTTTATATTAATAAAGTTTTTAAAAGTTGTCCCTAAAACAACTCTTTAAATTGGTTAAACTTATTACTTCACCGTGTTCAACAGGTAGCTTCATCTATTGTGGTCGTTATTTGATTTAGCAGATTAGCTGAGTACTGATTTAAGTTACTTTTGTAAACTTCACATTTTTTTTCGTTCCAACGAAGTCTTCTATTAAAATTTTCATCGCGAGTTCTAATAAAGCTTTCTTGAGTTTTAAAATCACAGGAGACAAAAATAGGCAGATGCATTGAGTAGTTGGCAGGAAATACCAAAAAATCTTTAACATTATTCAGCCATTCACCTTTTATAAGACAGTAGTTAATGACAGAGCAACCCTGTGACGATATAAACGTGAAATTCCCATTAATATCCCCTCTAGAAATACCATTTAAAATAAAAAACCCAAAATCCTCAATCAAATCCATCAAACGGTTTCCGTTTGCATTTATGGTTTCGTCTAAAGAGTTTCTTTCAAAAGAGAAATATCCATTGTTCATAAAGGGAGAGTTCTGATAATTCGAAATCCTGCCATTCAAGTCCCCAATTAATAAAATATTTTCGTTACTATGGCTTAAAAGGAAATTATGGAGTTCTTCAAAGTCAGAATTCCAATTACTATAATTAAGGTAAATAGGAACTATTAAAAAGTGTTTTGAGTTAATAATAAAATCTATTACAACCTTGCTATCGATAACTTTAAAAGTAATATGTTTTATAAAAATGTTGTTTTTGATTCCACACAACATGCCACCACTAGCTCGACCAAGCCTATTATTTCTAACAGCCGATATCCATCTTAAATTAAAATTTTCAAAATACTTAGAATATTGCAACTCTTTACCATCATCTACAAAAGTTTCTAATAATATAAATATATCATAGTTTGATATTAATTTAAAAAAAAATCTGGCATTAATAATTTATTTTTGAGTCCTCTAATATTATAGCAGAAGATTTTTATATTATAATTAGTTAAATGGCAGACGGCATCTCTATCCTATGTTGAATGCTGTTGCTTAAAGTTCGTACCCAAACAATGATGACTGTTTCCCAACGCACTCACAGAGGGCGCTTTATTGACATGAGGGGTTTTCTGGTTTGCGATGACGTTGTCAAAAAAACACATTGGCCCCATTTACTAACGTAGTCACTACGAAGTCAAGTCATTCTGATTGGCCAAATACAACTAAGAAATGAGTTGAAATTTCCCCTTCAACGTAGTGTAAAAATTTTGACTTCGAAAATAGTTGACAGATTTTGACATTTCATAATGAGCTGATGAATAATAAACGAAAGTTCAATTTCAAATTAAAAAAAAAAATGAAATTAATCGTACAATACGACAATATATATTATCTGATAGATTCTGAAAACGGAATTTATGTTATCAGATCTTATCACTTAGTGTTTTTTCATAGTATAACAAGCAAAAAAAAAACATCACTTCTATTTGAAGTTCTCTAACCTCAAATCACAAATACACAAGCGTTTCATACTTCATATCTTCATAGTCCAGTCGTTGTCATGGAGGTGTTAAAAATCGACGTTGATATCGTGCCGACTAAAAAAGTTATAATGGAGAAAAGGTCTCGAAATTCATTTTATCACGACCTATGAACACATAAAAATTGTTCGTGAAATTATCTAAAACGCTGGTCATAATGAAGGTGTATACAAAGATACATCTCACTAGGAATTTTTCGCCAAATAAAACCTAAAATTACTGAACTATCATTATTTGACATTTCGTTTTCGACTAGTTTTGTAGTGCAAATTTGCATTCACAAAGCTAGTGGAAAATCGACTACGTAGTGACTAGGTTAGTGAATGCGCCCATTGCATCTTCACAAAAATTCCTCGTCATATGTTGATATTTTCAATCCTCGTAGCGAGTCGTGTGAAAATGAAAAATCTCCGATTTTTTTATTCATTTAAACTTAAATCTACTTACATGCTAGACAAAAATGTGAAACTGGCCTAATTAATTCTACTTATACATAACTTACTGGCCCTAGTCGGGCGCTCTAAGCAATTCAATGTTCTTAAGATTACTGCCTTTCGGCCTACGAACTAAGTTTGTTTCTTTTTATTTCAATTTATTTTTTTTTTTTATTAGAAAATTTAAAAAACTAATACCAATGTCTTGTTTTTTATGGGTTTTACTTACATACTAGGGTCCTTAAAATAAAACTTTAAATTACCTATTCTACCTACAAACTACTTAAAACTAGAACAACCACAGCGGCAAAAACTATGTCCTTAACTGTTCTGTTGTGGATTTTTTTAATAGTCTTTATTTTTTTTTTTTTTCTTCTATTGTTTATTGTTTATTATTATCACTTTTTTCACTTTTTTTTCCTTTTTTATATTGTAATATGTATACACTTTCTATTCCTACTTCTCTATATGTCAATCTATTGTAATGTGTACACACTTTGTAACTCCGCCTCCTTATATCTCTATACTTAAATGTGTAAACACAATCTATCTCTGTCACTCTAATATTGTCTAATTGCTGAATAGTTATGTAGCAAAAGTTTTATTTGTAGTTGTAAGTAATTGTGTATACACTCTAGTGGTTAAGAGGAGAACTTCGTTAAGCATCGAGAAGTTTCAGCGCCTACTAGAATCTAGTAGTTTCTCGAACTTATTTGAGTTATATAAATACCTGCTTGGTGTCGAAAATGAATTAATTGTTTGTAAACTGCTATAAAGTAAAGACACTGTGTTTGAAAGTAATAATTGAAAGTGTTCAATAAATAAGATTGTGAGTGATTTGAATAAAGTGAATTTGTGTTTTATTTGAAAAGTGAATAAGTTTTAATTGTTGGACCAAGCCGAATATTACATTGGTGTCAGAAGTGGGATTAAAACTTATTGAGAATAAAACAGTGAACAGTGATTAAATTATTTTGTGTGAAGTAGTGAAGTTTAAAATAAAAATGAGTAAAGTTTTGAAAGATTTAACTGTCTCTGAGCTAAAGGCCGAACTTAGCAAACGTGGCTTAAGTGGGACAGGAGTAAAAATTTGAATTTGAAGAGAATGAAAAGAATGTACTCAAACAACTACAAACTCAAAAGAATGATGTTGTCGAACAGCTACAAGCTCAAAGAAATGAACAGAAGCAAGAGCAAGAGCATGTTCTCAAACAACTTGAAGCTCAAAGAAATGAGCAGAAGCAGGTGCAAGAGCATGTTCTCAAACAACTAGAAGCTCAAAGAAATGATGTTCGGGAGCGGTTTGACGAACAGAAAAATCTTCTAGAAGGCAGGTTTGCGGATTTCGAAGAGAAAATTAATACTCTCGACGAGCGCGTCGAAAAACAAAATGCACGTATCGCGAAAATTGACGAGCAAATCGAAACCATCACAAACGAATTGGAAAAAGTGCGTAAGATCAAAGCTCGAGAACCTTCTAGTGAGTGCTCAAGGAAGAGAGAAGTGAATCCTCCAAGTTTTGATGGCTAGATTCCGTGGTCAATCTATAAAAAACAGTTTGAAGCAGCAGCGTTAACAAACGGCTGGGACGATGATGAAAAATACATTGCTCTTACGCTTGCTTTAAGAGGAGCAGCTGTTGAGCTGCTACCAAACATCCCAGCAGAGAAGAGTGGTGACTTCACAGTCCTTGTAAACGCAATTGAACAGCGGTTTGGAGATAGTCACATGACAGAAGTCTTCCGAGTTCAGCTAAACAACAGGGCACTGTAGAAAGGAGTCAGCGAGAAGGACCAGCACGATGCTGGAACTGCAATAAGATTGGGCATCTACAGCGACAGTGCAGATTACCACGAAGATTAACCACATGTCAACACTGTGGAAACAGAAGTAATTCAAGTGTTCAAAGTAACACCAACAACGTTGCTTCCGAAGCTGTCTCCATCCAGGTTTCTCAAACCAAACGCGACAACAAGAGCCTGACCGTGGAAGCAAGTATAAACGGCAACAAATGTGTGGCTACCATCGACACCGGTGCCACGGCGGCGTCCATTGTACGGCAGGACCTCGTTAAAAAGACATGGCTCCACAACACCAATAGCTATCGTCTAAAGACTGCAACTGGAGAGGCAGCAAAAATGTATGGTGAGGTACGTCTTAAGATACGGCTGGCAGAGTTGGAATTCTCTCACCTGTTGCTGGTAGCAGATATATGCGACGAGTGTATTGTTGGTGTCGATTTCATGAAAGAACACGGAGTGATATTGGACATCGGGAACCAGGTCCTGAAATATCGAAACATCGAGATTCCGATGATCTATGGAATCCACTCGTATGAGAACTCGTTATCTGTGAAAACCGTCATCAAAGAAGATCTGACTTTGCCTGCTTCTTCAGAAGTATTCGTGTGGACGAAATTGAGGGATAAGCCTGGCAGCCATCGATACCTCATGGTCGAACCAGCCTCTGTAAAGTCCTCCCAAAACGTCACCATTGGGAAGGCTCTTGTTAGACCTGTAAAGAACATGGTTCCCGTACGAATACTGAACATCAAGCCGTACGAAGTTAAGCCCAGAAAAGGTGAAATTGTCGGACAATGCGAATCAGTATCAGCGATAACAAGGATCAGCGAAGAAAAGTCAAGTCAAACCTTGAAGTACGAAGAGCTGAGTTCCATAAAGACTAACATTCTCAAGTCATCTAATCTTGGTCACCAACAACGAAGAACTGCAGAAGATCTCCTCGAAGAATTTGCAGACATCTTTTCGTCATCGCAAGGGAAATATGGCAGAACACAACTGGTTCAACATCGAATCAACACCGGGGATGCAAAACCGATTCGTCAACCTGCAAGACGTCTTCCACTAGCCAAACAAGGTGAGGTTGAAGAACTGATAACCACCATGAAAGAAGAGGGTCTGATCGAAAACTCTAACAGCCCTTGGGCGTCTCCAGTGGTCCTGGTAAAGAAGAAAGACGGATCAACCCGCTTTTGTGTGGACTATCGAAGATTGAACGATGTGACCAAGAAGGATAGCTACCCTCTGCCTAGGATCAGTGATCCTCTGGACGCAATGGAAGGAGCAAAGTGGTTCTCCACTTTGGACCTGCAGAGTGGATACTGGCAAGTAGAAATCCATCCTGAAGACAAAGAGAAGACAGTGTTCTCAACAGGAAACGGGTTGTGGCAGTTCAAAGTGATGCCTTTTGGACTATGCAATGCTCCAGCGACTTTTGAGCGCCTTATGGAATGTGTTATGCAAGGACTGACATGGAAATCTTGCCTGGTCTATTTGGATGACGTCATTGTATACGGGAAAACCTTTGACGAACACTGTACGAATCTGAGAGCCGTGTTTCAAAGACTTCGAGAAGCTCACCTCAAGCTCAACCCAGACAAGTGTTCACTCTTCAAAACCGAAGTGAAATATCTGGGTCATATCATCTCATCCCAAGGAGTGAAGACGGATCCTGATAAGGTTGACACCGTGAAGAATTGGCCAACACCACAGGACAAGCATCAACTCCGAAGCTTTCTGGGTCTAGCCACCTACTCGGTCCTTCTCCGAACCGACCATGGAGCACTAAATTGGCTTTTGAATTTCAAGAATCCAGAGGGTCAAGTGGCGAGATGGATTGAGAGGCTGCAGACGTACGATTATGAAATCCAACATCGGAAGGGGAAGCTACACTCAAATGCTGATGCACTGTCTCGGACACCATGCAAACAAGACTGTAATCAATGCAGACGCCAAGAAGAAAAAGAAGTGTTTACTGTCCAACGAACCAGAGCCGATCCCAATTATGGCTGGAGCAACGACGAGTTGAGGAAGGCTCAACAAGAGGACCCAGATATCGAACCCATCCTCGCATGGAAGGAACACCAGGAAAAACCAGAATGGGGTGATATCTCCGACAGAAGTCCGGCTCTGAAGGCCTATTGGGCACAGTGCGACTCGCTTCATGTCCAAGAGGGTGTCCTTCGGCGTAAGTGGGAATCAGCTGACGGAAAGTCTTATGTAATGCAGCTAGTCTTACCGAGATCGAAGGTTATGGACGTTCTGCGAGAGATGCATGATGGAATTTCGGGAGGCCATCTAGGAGTAAATAAGACGTTAGAAAAGGTTCGACAACGATTCTACTGGCTACATGCAAGGGAAGATGTTGAGAAGTGGTGCCGAAAATGCGATATCTGTGCTGCCACCAAAGGCCCGAACAAAAAGAAACACAGCCAAATGCAGCAGTATAATGTCGGAGCACCCTTCGAAAGAATTGCAGTAGACGTGGCGGGTCCATTTCCGGAAACAAATAATGGAAATCGTTATATTCTGGTCGTCATGGATTACTTCAGCAAGTGGCCTGAAGCATACGCCATTCCAAATCAAGAAGCCAAAACAGTCGTAGACCAAATTGTGTTCAACTGGGTTAGCAGATTCGGAGTTCCATTAGAACTACACTCCGACCAGGGAAGGAACTTTGAATCAAACATATTCCAGGAAGTTTGTGGGTTTCTTCACATCAAGAACAACACCACTCCACCCACAATCTGATGGCATGGTCGAACGATTCAACCGAACCCTGAAGGAACATCTTTGCGAAGTTATGGACGACAACCAGCGAGATTGGGATCGGCACATTCCTCTGTTTTTGATGGCGTATCGAAGTGCAAAGCATATCTCAACTGGCCATACACCGTCTGAGATTTTGATGGGAAAGAAGTATTCGTGTGGACGAAATTGAGGGATAAGCCTGGCAGCCATCGATACCTCATGGTCGAACCAGCCTCTGTAAAGTCCTCCCAAAACGTCACCATTGGGAAGGCTCTTGTTAGACCTGTAAAGAACATGGTTCCCGTACGAATACTGAACATCAAGCCGTACGAAGTTAAGCCCAGAAAAGGTGAAATTTTCGGACAATGCGAATCAGTATCAGCGATAACAAGGATCAGCGAAGAAAAGTCAAGTCAAACCTTGAAGACGAAGAGCTGAGTTCCATAAGACTATCATTCTCAAGTCATCTAATCTTGGTCACCAACAACGAAGAACTGCAGAAGATCTCCTCGAAGAATTTGCAGACATCTTTTCGTCATCGCAAGGGAAATATGGCAGAACACAACTGGTTCAACATCGAATCAACACCGGGGATGCAAAACCGATTCGTCAACCTGCAAGACGTCTTCCACTAGCCAAACAAGGTGAGGTTGAAGAACTGATAACCACCATGAAAGAAGAGGGTCTGATCGAAAACTCTAAAAGCCCTTGGGCGTCTCCAGTGGTCCTGGTAAAGAAGAAAGACGGATCAACCCGCTTTTGTGTGGACTATCGAAGATTGAACGATGTGACCAAGAAGGATAGCTACCCTCTGCCTAGGATCAGTGATACTCTGGACGCAATGGAAGGAGCAAAGTGGTTCTCAACTTTAGACCTGAAGAGTGGATACTGGCAAGTAGAAATCCATCCTGAAGACAAAGAGAAGACAGCGTTCTCAACAGGAAACGGGTTGTGGCAGTTCAAAGTGATGCCTTTTGGACTATGCAATGCTCCAGCGACTTTTGAACGCCTTATGGAATGTGTTATGCAAGGACTGACATGGAACTCTTGCCTGGTCTAGTCGTAGACCAAATTGTGTTCAACTGGGTTAGCAGATTCGGAGTTCCATTAGAACTACACTTCGACCAGGGAAGGAACTTTGAATCAAACATATTCCAGGAAGTTTGTGGGTTTCTTCACATCAAGAACAACACCACTCCACCCACAATCTGATGGCATGGTCGAACGATTCAAGCGAACCCTGAAGGAACATCTTTGCAAAGTTGTGGACGACAACCAGCGAGATTGGCATCGGCACATTCCTCTGTTTTTGATGGCGTATCGAAGCGCAAAGCATAGCTCAACTGGCCATACACCGTCTGAGATTTTGATGGGAAAGAACATCAGACTGCCGAGCGAAATAAAATTTGGTTGTCCCACATCGGAGCCGCAAGCCGAGGATAACTACATGGATGAACTTAAAGAAAGACTCCTTCAGATCCCCGACGATACCAGGTTGAAAATAAAGATGTTCAGTGACCGAATGAAGACACGCTACGATATACGAGCGACAACAACAGAGTTCCAAGCAGGAGATCGAGTGTGGCTTTACAATCCCCATCGACAAAAAGGGTTGTCACCGAAACTTCAACGGGACTGGGAAGGTCCATATACAGTCATTACAAAAATCAACGGCGTCGTGTACCGGATACAAAAGGGAGTCAGAGGAAAACCTAAAGTTGTACATTGCGACCGGCTACAACGCTACAGTGGTGATGAGAATGATGGATTTGTTCGGGACGATCAATCCTAAGGAGGGGGCAATGTAATATGAATACACTTTCTATTCCTACTTCTCTATATGTCAATCTATTGTAATGTGTACACACTTTGTAACTTACTTACTTACTTTACTTAAGGTGGCGCTACAGTCCGTTGTGGACTTGGGCCTCAATCAACAGGCTCCGCCAGCTAGCTCGATCCTTAGCTAGTCGTCTCCAGTTTTGCACTCCGAGTTGATTGAGGTCCTCTTCCACTTGAGTGCGCCACCTGAGTCGCGGTCTTCCTCTCCTCCTACGTCCCTCGGGAATAGTGTCGAAGGCTTTCCGGGCCGGAGCATTGGTGTCCATTCGCTCTAAATGACCGAGCCATCTGAGTCTCTGGACCTTGACCCTTCTGGCTAGGTCCATGTCATTGTACAACCCGTAAAGTTCGCTGTTGTATCTTCTTCGCCATTCCCTTTCAATGCACACGGGGCCAAAGATAACCCGAAGAACTTTCCTCTCGAAACAGCCTAAGGCACTTTCATCCGATTTTGTCAAGGTCCATGCTTCTGCACCATACAGCAGGACTGGGATGATGAGTGTGTTGTACAGTTTTACCTTAGTTGCTCGAGAGAGGGCTTTTCCACTCAATTGCTTTCTAAGCCCAAAGAAACAGCGATTAGCAAGAGTTATTCTTCGTCTGATCTCGGCGCTGGTGTTATTGCCCGTGTTTATAGCGGAGCCTAGGTAGACAAACTCCTCTACTACCTCGAAGTTATACGCGTCTATTGTGACGTTTTGCCCGAGCCGTCGGTGTTGGGTGTCCTTCCTCGAAGACAGCATATACACACTTCGTTTTTCCCTCATTTACCGCTGAACCCATTTTTGCCGCTTCTGTCTCAATTCTCACAAAGGCGCCATTGACATCACGCTGTGTTCTTCCCATTATATCAATATCATCGGCGTACGCGAGAAGTTGAACAGATTTTTGGAAGATAGTGCCTCTGGTGTTGACGGTGGAGTTCTGCACTATCTTCTCAAGAACGATGTTAAAGAAATCGCATGACAGTGCATCGCCTTGTCTGAATCCTTTTTTGACGTCGAAAGATTCCGTGAGCTCGTTGCCAACCTTGATGGAGCAGCGTGAGTTCTCCATCGTCATTTTGCACAAGCGAACGAGCTTGGCAGGGACGCTAAAACTAGACATAGCTTTGTACAGTTCGTCTCTGTAGATGCTGTCATACGCGGCCTTAAAATCGATGAAAAGGTGGTGGGTATCGATTTGGAGTTCATAGGTCTTTTCCAGGATCTGCCGCAACGTGAAAATTTGGTCGATGGTTGACTTTCCTGGCCTGAAGCCACATTGATAAGGACCAATCAGATTGTTGACGAAAGGCTTCAGACGTTCACATATTACGGCAGAGAGGATCTTGTAGGCGATGTTTAGTAGACTTATTCCTCTATAGTTGGCGCAGTTTAGAGGATCTCCCTTTTCAGGATCGGGCAAACAATGCCGAGGTTCCATTCATCGGGCATGCATTCCTCTGACCATATCTTACAGATGATTTGGTGCATGCTCCTATCTAGCTCGTCGCCTGCTGCTTTGAACAACTCAGCAGCTAGTCCATCTGCTCCAGCGGCTTTGTTGGATTTCAGCCGTGATATTGCGGTTTTCACTTCTTCTAGGTCGGGTTCACGGAATTGTTGGCTATCATCGTGTCCGATGAAAGGCTCCTGTCTGACCGCGGTATTTTGTTCGTCGTCGCCGTTATACAATCTACAGAAGTGGTCTTTCCAAATCCCCAGCATTGACTGCGATTCTACTATGATGTTCCCTTGTTTATCTCTGCAGGCATCAGTTCTTGCTCGATGACCCTGAGCCAGCTGTTTAACCTTTCGGTAGAACCTCCGAACTTCATTCCTGCTGTTGGCTCTCTCAACATCCTCGATCTGACGCTTCTCATGCTCTCTCTTTTTCCTCCTGAGAAGCCGGCGTTCCTCTCTCCTCTTTTGCTCGTAGAGCTCACGAGCAGCTCCTGTCCTTCTATGTAGCGCCGCTTTGTATGCCTCCTGCTTGGCTGCATGGGCCTGCCTGCATTCTTCATCAAACCAGGGGTTTCGTTTTGGTGGCTGTGTGAAACCCAGCACATTAGAGGCGGCATCTCTAATTGCTCTTTGGCAATGTTGCCACTGGTCTTCGATACTTGATGTTGGCGGCATAGGACTCCTTAAGAGGTTACTTGACACTCGATCAGAGAATGATCTGGCGATCACTTTGTAACTCCGCCTCCTTATATCTCTATACTTAAATGTGTAAACACTATCTATCTCTGTCACTCTAATATTGTCTAATTGCTGAATAGTTATGTAGCAAAAGTTTTATTTGTAGTTGTTAAGAGGAGAACTTCGTTAAGCATCGAGAAGTTTCAGCGCCTACTAGAATCTAGTAGTTTCTCGCACTTATTTGAGTTATATAAATACCCGCTTGGTGTCGAAAATGAATTAATTGTTTGTAAACTGCTATAAAGTAAAGACACTGTGTTTGAAAGTAATAATTGAAAGTGTTCAATAAATTAGATTGTGAGTGATTTGAATAAAGTGAATTTGTGTTTTATTTGAAAAGTGAATAAGTTTTAATTGTCGGACCAAGCCGAATATTACAATATGTTTCCTTGGTGTTTTTTTTTTTTTTGATATATATTTTATAGTGCCACCATACCTAGTCTACTTAAACCTAAGACCTAAGACTTAAACAAATATGCAAGCCGGCCAAGGCAAAAAATACCCCACCCCGGACTACCCATTGTCAAATGCCGTTTGAAGCCACCAAAACTGGTTCTCCTGATTCACCCTATCAATGCGGTCCTGTTCGGACACCGCCCTACTGAACCGAAGCAGCTCCACTCCATCACGAGCGAGGATGCCTCGTTCATACAGGAGTCGCCTGTCTACAGTCTTACACCTGACGTGGTAGATAAGCGGTACAGCCAGTCTATCCTGTATTGTGCCGCACTGGTCTAAATGGAGGAATGCCTCTGGTGGAATGAAGCCGCTCAAGCGTGCATTCTCGAACTAGTTTTCGTTCGTATAGAACGGCCCGAAAATCAAATTGTTGGTCGAAGTCTCTCGCAATATGGCCCCGAAGAAGTTTTATCACGAAATTGTCAATTCTGTTGATCCGTGCCCCATTGTATAGAACCTCGTTTGAATAATAATGCAGATAAGAAGATTCCGGTGTCCGATACCAACCGAGACAGCGCCGAAGACACTGCCTCTCGAACACCCGAAACTTCTCCATTTGGGAAGGGGCAATGTTGAACCACACTGGACAACCACAAACGATCATTGGCCGTATGAGGGCCATGTAGCAAATTACCTTCACTGTGGGGTCAAGCCGACTGCTGTAAAACAGCCGTTTCGTCAGAGCGAAGGCTCCTCTGGCCTTAGTCAGAGCAGCATCTATATGTCTGTCGAAATACAGATACTGGTCCAACCAGATACCGAGGTACTTCACCACACTTTTGCACGTCAATGCTTGTCCGTGAGGATCAACAGTGACCATCTTGCGCCAATTCTTACACGTATCTCGCGTACACGAGTCCGGAACAAAATTGTCTCCGACTTTGGACATTTATTTTCAGTTTCCAGTCGTCGCAGTACCGCTGAATCTTCCCGAAGTCACGCTGCAAGAGAATTCTAATAACTTCAACCTTTCGAGCCGTTCTGTACGCAATCAGGTCGTCGGCATACGCAATGTTTTTAAATCAATTTTTTGTTATTTAATACTTTAAAACACTAAAAATAAAGCCCGCAGTGGACGCCCACGTATCTTCACACCTGCAGAAAATCAAATTTCAAATTTTTCAAATTTTCTGCAGGTGTGAAGATACGTGGGCGTCCGCTGCGGGCTTTATTTTTAGTGTTTCCTGTACTGTACGTTGGTACTTTGTTATTATTTTATGAATTGTAAATGGGCTTTTATCAATTATTTTTGCATTATCCCTTATGATTTTGTTTTCTAGATGATGCTTGATTATCAAATCCTTCAAATCTTGTTAAAGTTGGTTACCTCTAGGAGCCATATCAACTTTTGTCCTATTTAAGAGTTAGTTTTGCATAAAAAACAATCAAAACAAATGAAGGAAATGTAAAATTGGAAAAAAACTCACCTTTTTCAAATTGTGCGTATTTGTGCAAGTGTTACAATGGAATGTTCTAACTGTGTACTACTTACTTTTGTCATAAAAATTAGTTTAATTTTGTAAGTTATCTCCAAAGCAAAACGAGTTGAGCTCACATAATGGTCCTTTTTTGCATGTATTCAAACTGAATACATGTTGGACAACAGATCATACTTGTTTCAAGGCCAGCATGATTGCAATCATAGAGCTATTGCAACAGAAAGTATTTTAATGCATATTGTGTACTTACTTTTGTGACTGACTGTATATGTCCCTTACGTATGAATATATATATATGTATATACATGCATGCATAAGTGTAGTGCAAATTGCGATAACTTTCTTAAGACCATTAAATTAAGTTTGCCTTGATTTCCTTAGTTTTTCTGCTTGCTTTTTCCTTTGATGGGTGATTAGGATTAGGTAAATCGACTTAATTTGTCGTAAAATCAATCTATGTACATGTATGTAGGTACATCTACATATATTTCACTTTTAATTTCACTTGAATTTTTTCTTTGAACTATTCAAATCACTATACATATACGAATTCGCAATCGCAACTAACACTCCCTTGTTCTGGTCTGATCAGAATAAAATTTTCGATCGACTATACCTTGCCAGCTACCCAAAACTCTAGAAATTCCTACCGGTGGAGAATTTCATGGAAAGGAAGCTTTACTCTCCGCGGTATTTTCTCTAGTTGCACCACTACACCAATCCCCAAGAACCTATTCACATGCCTCCCAATCCAGCACTGATGAATCCCAGTTACGTTGACATTGACATTATACGTAACTACTTTGGTCTGTGTTACACGTATTTTACAGGATTTTTTTTGCAACATCTAACAACTTTTCCCTCTGCAATAGAAACTATTTGCAAGAACCTCGCAACTTAGTTGCATACCTTAAGGCTGTATTTCAAATTTCCGTCGTTACTTTTTTTTCGAAATGGGAAACGGATTTAAATTTCAATCATCTCAACCGCCACATTAACCTCCGTAACACAACCTACATATATGGTCAGCCGTCACCAAGCGAAACCATCGGGTGTTGACCTGGTCATGTTATACATTATCATAGTGGGTCGCTATGCACCAACAGCAATATTAATAAAAAACGCCTAGTCCACTCTTAATCTACTGTCTAACTGGTCCATAGACTAAGCGTTAGTCCATGGCCTAAAATTTCTTGTGGAAAAAGCGCAAGTCTAATTACAAAGAAAACCCGGCGGAACGTTAAATAAGAAAGACCAAGACGCGATTAAGAATTCAAGTGTTTATTACGTAGGTACTTGTTCTACAAGCTTTGATTTGTGACTGACCAATTTATAAAGTTAAAGTAAATTACATTAAGTAGAAAGACTTAGAATAGAGAGGAAAAAAAAGAGATAGCATACATTATTTACAAAGTTTCCTAGTATGTAGTTGTTGCTGTTAGGGAAGGTAAATCATTTTTAACATCCTCCGGCCGGCGAAGAAGAAGGAACCTCTAACGGATACAAAAGCTGGACAGGTCTCCGGGTTCGAGTCTGATCTGCATAACGTATCTCGCATGCTCTTATTTTTCCATCACGAGCAGAGAAAGTATTTTCAATGATAGCCATTTTCCAGTTTATCCTTGGCTTTGCGGGATCGAAAACGAGAACTACATCATTTTTCTTTAGTTGTATCGAAGAACTGCATTTATTGTGGTGGAACGATCGTAGTAACTGAAGATACTCAGTACGCCACCGCCTCTCCAGCATACTAATAAACTTCATTCGTTGCTTCCACAGCAGTTGTATCTGCGATGAGTCCGATTCCACTTCACGGACAGCTGGTCCACAGTCTCATCAACTCATCAAAAAATGAGATGGAGTTATTGGTGTTAAATCTAATGGACTGCTACTCATATATGTTAGTGGGCGAGCATTAACCATGACCTCAGCTTCAACGACAATGGTTCTTAGTTGCTCAAACGACATCTTTGCCTTTCCTATAACCATCTTGAGGACGTTTTTGATTGTACGTATGAGGCGCTCCCAGAAGCCACCCCACCATGGAGCCCGTTCCACTATGAACTTCCACTTGATGCGCTTATTTGAGAGCAACCCTTGAACTTGCTCATCTTCAAAAAGTTGATTAACAGCGCCTAACTCCAATGCTGCTCTTCGAAAGGTTCGGGCGTTATCGGAATAGATAACCAAGGGGTACCCCTTCGAGCCATGAAACGCCTTAATCCCATCAGGCAACTCTCTGTTGTTAAGCTTCTCACCATTTCTAAGTGCACTGAACGAATAGCGGCGCACGTGAAAACCGTTAAATAAGTTTTAGTCAACTCTCCTGATGAGTTGTCGAAACAATAGAGGGGACCAGCAAAGTCGACGCCAACGTTATCGAAGGGTCTTAAAAGTGTTAACCTCTCAGTGGGAAGTGGTCCAAAAGGCTGTGAAGCTGGCTTTCCCCACAGTCTCCGGCAACCAAGACACGCTAGCAGCAATCGTTTAATTAATTGGCGTCCTTTGGGAACCCAAAATCGCGAGCTCATCTCTGATAGCACGATGTTGACTCCGCCGTGTATAGTTCTTTCGTGGTAGTCCTTTGCTATGAGTTCAGTGATATAGGAATTTTTCGGTAATATTATGGGATGTTTGAGATCCAAGGATTCCTCTAAGCACTGAAGACGACCGCCTAGTCTCATAATACTATCGGAGTCTAGAAACGGACACAATTGTGCAATGGTGGACCCCTTGGGTATCGGCTTTTTATTCTGCAAGAAACAAATTTCGTTAGAATAAAATTTAAATTGAGTATACCTAAGCCAATAAGATTCAGCGAGATCAAGCTCCTCAGCAGTCAAAACAAGAGAAGATGTCTTTACATTCGTTTTACGACAAGATCTCCAGAAGCGCAATATGTAGGCTGTTACTCTTAGCAATCGCTTCCAAGTGCTATAGTTTTTATAGCAAATAACAGGATCGAGTATTTTAGTCACAGAAACGGATGTATTGGTAAGTAAAACCAACTGATCTGCATTGTACAAATCTGTTTGGATGTCATCAGAACTTGGGTTCTCATCAGATTCGAGCCAGGCTGGCCCTTTAGCCCATAGCGAAGAAGTTCGAAGATTCTCCGATGTTATACCCCTTGTGAGAAGGTCCGCAGGATTCTCTATTCCTGAACAGTGCTTCCAGTCTACGGCTAAAGTGTGGCGGCGTATTTCAGAAACCCGGCTCTGGACATATGGCTTCCATCGATCCGCTTCTCCTTGTATCCAGTTTAGGGAAATCTTGGAATCTGTCCACATATGGTATTTGCGTACATGAACCTTTAGAGATTGACTCAAGTAAGAACGTAGTCGAGCTGCAATCAATGCTGCTGTTAATTCCAACTTAGGCAGCGTGAGTTCCCGGCTTTTTGCACACAGGAATGAGATGTTGCTGCGACCTGTTGCCAAAGTGCTTTTGATATATGCCACAGTACCATATGCTTTCAGGCTGGCATCGGCGAATATATGGATATCCACCACACATGCAGCACTAAACGTCAATGCCGACCTTGGAATAACGACATCTTTTAACTCTAGTAGACTTCTGGCACAAGCTTCCCATTCAGCCATTAAATCTGCCGGTAAAACTTCATCCCAGCCAAGTTTGTTCCTCCATATGGCTTGAAACAAGATCTTGAGTTTTATTACAACTGGACCAAGCATCCCCAATCGATCAAAAATCCTTGCTATTGACTGAAGTACATTGCGTTTTGTTCCTCTTATCCAATTCGATGTGAACAAGCTTTCAACAGACTGTAACGGCACAGAGATTTCATCAGTCATCACATACCACTGTATACCCAAAACCTTTTGTGTAACTGGAGCATCAGATGGACATAAACACTCTCGAATTTGAGAACCATTGGAGTTCCACTTCCTTAGATTCATGCTGGCGTTGCTCATGATGATGACAGCTTCCTTGCTAATCTGCTTTCCCTCATCTTCTGTATCACAACTCATCACCAAATCGTCCATATAAAAACATTCTTGCAACACCTTACAAGTTATAGGGAAGCGATCTTCTTCTGTTGCTAGATGCATTCGAAGGGTGCCAGTCAGAAGGAATGGACTGGAGTTGACTCCAAAGGTGACCCTGGTCATCCTATAGTCCTTGTATTCGGGCCCCTGATATGGTGATGTGGGTACAGTGTACCAAAATGAAGCGGTGGGTGTCGCGGTCATTAACATTTAGCATTATTTGCAAAAAAGCCTTTTCAACGTCAGCCACTATTCCAAAACGCCCTAGACGAAAGTTAAGCAGCACCTTTAGAACATCAGGTAGCAAATTTGCACCAACTTGCAGTAGATCATTGAGTGACGGAGAATCTACACTACCGGCCGAGGCATCAAACACAATCCTCATCTTTGTTGATAAGCTTTCCTCCTTGTACACGGGACGATGTGGTAAATAGAAAACGCGTTCTGATGTAAAACCAGGTGGAACTTCTTCAGCTATTCCATCGACAATCATTCTTCGGACAGCATCATCATACTCTTGAAATTTTTCGGGAGTCCTCGATAAGCGCCTTCTTAGAGAATCAAGTCGCCTAAGCGCCTCGTTTCTGTTCGATTTTATTATGACATCTGGACTCTTCCAAGGCAGTGATGCTTCGTAGCGGTAACCCCTTTTGCTGATGCACTTGGAGATCAAATCGTTAGCTAGCGTTTGGTTTTCAACATCTTCACTTTGAATACCTATGGCTTCTAGGGACCAAAATGTCTTAAGGTCCTGATCGCTCAGGACTGGCAGCATCAAGCTGGTGCTAGAAAAGGACGAAGAGCATAAGTGAACGTTCGAAACAAGGTTCTTACCGACAGAGGTATGTGCCCCCTGTAGTGTCCACCCAAAGACGGTTTCAACCGCTCTTAATGCAGGTGTGATGATGTGATGTCGACCAGTTACTACAGTCCAATAATAATCAGATCCTATGAGAACACATCCTCAGCTTCGATATCAACATGACGAGAATCTGCAAGACGTAAGCCTTTGACAGATGGACATGAAAAGTAAGGTACTGGTAATACGTCAACACAGATGTCTGGTACAACGACTGCTTCAATTTGGACGTGCTTGTTACTGTATTGGCTTTTTATAACTAGGTTTACTTTAAGCATCTTTCGGCAGGGAGATTTACTTTTAGATCCAAAAGGAATTACAGACATGTTTACAATACCGACGGGAGCAAGATTTAACTTTTGAAATAGACTTTCGCGAACGAAGGAGTATTGACTTCCGCCATCGATAATACATCGAATTAATAATTGTTTTTTCTTTTCCGGGGCTAGAACGATGCCGCGAGCCGTCTTTAAAAATACCGTCGAAGCGTAAGGGGCTGAATTGAAAGCGCACAAATTTAAAACATCCTGCATTTCATTGTTTTCGGTTATTGTAACAGCAGGTGCAACTAAAGCTTTTTTATTTCCAAAAGACGGGTCACACATAGATGTAAAGTGTTTGCCCTTGCAATTTTTACACGAAATAAATTTTACACTGCGGCATTTTTTAGACGAGTGCCCGGGTTTTGTGCAGCGAAAACACCGACTCAAGGTAGCTGAATTTATCAGATGATGTTAAACTGTTATTTTCGTGCACTACCGTACGAAACTGTTCTTAGAAATTCCCATCGAATTTTCGTAACTGCAATTTTGGGAGCTTTAACGAGCAGTTTTCTACAAAGGAAGATGAAGAGTTATGGTGACAGTTGTCAGAAGACGGAGACTGCTTTTTTTTTTACTTTATTCAAACGAAAGTTTAACTTTGCATACCTATGGCAGAATCTTGATATTCTGCAATTTTCTCCATTTCTCGATCAAGATCAGCACCATCTGCTTTGATTAGGTTTCTCGTCATTATTCTTCTAAGTTAATTGTCGTAAGGCTTTCAAGTGCTGCGGTCAATCGTTGAATGTAAGAAGTGAGCTCCTCTTCTATTTCGTCATCAGCGTTAGAACCTTGCTCCGATCGGAGCAAATTTGCTCCACTTTTAGCGAAAAATAAAAATCTACTCCGACGCTCCGATTTTACAAGATTTGCTCCACTTTTTCCACAAGAAAAAATATTGTTAACCTAAACTACATGTTAATAACATGTATACCTGTATATAGTTTAGCGTTGTTTCTTTAAAGAAAATTTCATTAAATAAAATTGTTTTTCCTGAACTAATCTTAATCAAATCAAGACGTTGTTTCCCTTTTATTGAACATTGAAGAGGTTATACCGATGGGTTATGGGCAACCAACGACGCGACGTGAGATTCATGATGGAATTATTAAATTTAATGGATAGAATACCTAGAACTGGAATATGTCAAAAATTCCAGCTACTTACGAGGTTTATAAGTACTTTGTAGTAGGTACTGTTTAATTAAGAAAAGACAGATCAGTACAGCACAGAACAGCACAAGTAAATGAAAACTGTCAGAACAAGTTAGAACAGAAAAGATCAGCTCCCTGTTTAATCTTTTTGGCAGAATAAAATCAGCTGTAAATATTTCAAGTCAAATCAAAATGAATAAAATTTTCATAATAATGAATAGCTTATTAGATATTTACGAGAAATTTTTACTTGGCGTAATAATAATATTTTTACTTCCTCGGAAACTCGTCCATCGAGATAATTTGAAAAAAAAAATTTTATTGGAAAAATAAATAAAAATAATTTGGCTTTTGAAATTTTGACAAAGCTGCACCAACAAAAAATTAGGTGCAGAAAAAATTATACTTAACTAAGCTGAACAACTTCTTTAGCCGTACTACGCGAATGTGGAACTCGCTTCCACACTCTGTCTTCCCCAGCCATTGCAATATTCAAGAATTCAAAACCAATAATCACCGACATCTCCTTTGACATCCTCTATCCCTTCCCTAATACTCGTACTGTGCTCTTGGCATATAAAGGGTAATGAAAAAAGCCCTTGAGTGCGCGTTGATTATAAAAAAAAAATACAGGAATACAGCTAAGTAGACATTTATTAAAGAAATTTCCTTGAAAGGTAAAGATCTTCTTCTTGTTACAAATCTACTCCGAAAATTTTGCATTTGCTCCACTTTTTTTTCAAATTCGCTCCGAAATTGTAAAACTGAGGTTCTAACCCTGTTCGTCATACTTATCTGGATCGTTTAATAGGGACTCTTCCGCGCTTAGAAACTCTAACGCAGCTTTAACTTTAGTAACTTGCAATCTATAGGCCGATCGAGCAGAGGAGCTCCATTTATACAATCTTTCTTTTTTGAGACACAGACCAGCTTTTACTTTTACCATGTGGAAAAAGCGCAAGTCTAATTATTACGTAGGTACTTGTTCTACAAGCTTACATTTGTGACTGACCAATTTATAAAGTTAAAGTAAATTACATTAAGTAGAAAGACTTAGAATAGAGAGGGGAAAAAAAAGAGATAGCATACATTATTTACAAAGTTTCTTAGTATGTAGTTGTTGCTGTTAGGGAAGGTAAATAATTTTTTTGTGGTGTTAGTTGTTAGTAAGCACATAACGAAACTGAAACAAATAACACAACACACAGCAACAACGCGATCCTACTGAATTTCTCATTCATGGGTATAGCTTAGTGCCATTATTCTTCCTCCCCCATGGTCTCGCCGTTTACATATGGAATGATGTCGCTTATCAATTCCTTCCACAATATGGACGCTGCTCCAACCCTGTTTTCAATTTTATGTGGTTTAAGTTCAACATAAATAAGCACATCATTCACTATTGTTTCTTTTATCGAAGCCCAAATTTGGACAGAGCTTTAACTTCTCGCGAATTTGATGCTCTGTCTGACTCCATCCAAAGAATTGTTTCCCTGTATCCTCATATTGAAATCGTTATTACGGGCGATTTCAATGTACACAATTCTTCGTGGCTTCTCCATTCGGGCCAGACAACAACCGAAGGAATGTGTGCTGAGATCTTTGCTGAGTTTAACCACCTAACTCAGCTTGTCACCGAGCCCACTCGAATATCGGACATTAATGGCCAAGCGGAAAATACTCTTGACTTGTTTCTTACGTCTGACCCTGATAAATTGACGCCTCTAGGCAGATCAGATCATAGTATTATATCTGCAAATTTCTCGTGTCAAGCTAATCCAGTTAGAGAAAGAGCTCCGAAGAGAACCGTCTGGCAATACGAGAAAGCCAACTGGGACGGTCTCAACAACTTTTTCCGGATCTTTAACTGGTCACTATGCTTCCTCGATAGTGACGTAGACTCCAGCGCAGATATTATTACTAATATGATTGTTTTGGGAATGAAAACTTTTATCCCGAATAGGGTTAAAAGCATCAAACCCAAGGAAAAGTCATGGTTTGATTCAAGCTGTAAAGAGGTTATCAGGGAAAAAGAAGTAAAGTTCCGGTGTTTTAGAGCCAACCCAACTGAGGATAACCGGAACAAGTTTAAACAAGCCAGGAAGGCCTGCAATGCCCATATTCGGCGGACCAAATTTTTACATGACCAAAAATTAAGGCAAAAAATACTGCAATGTCCCAAGGCAGTAAGAATTTTTGGTCATTTGTAAGAAACATGAAGAATTCGTCTTCTTCCTTTGTCCCTACGCTCGTCGACAATGACACTCCAGTTGTTAGCTCGCTCGCGAAAGCTAACCTTCGCTGCCAGAGAGTGTCATGACTCCTCCAGTTCTTGAGCGCGTCAATGATTCCATGGGACAAATCGTCTTCCGCACTCGTGCTGTGGCGTGAGTATTAAAGGATCTCAACATACATAAATCCGCTGGTCCGGATGGTATCCCCGCTATTATTCTGAAGAGGTATTCTTCCACGCTGGTAAAACCCTTGCGTAAGCTTTTCCATCTCTCCTATTCTTCTGGGCTCGTTCCGAGCAGTTGGAAAACAGCATTTGTCCAGCCTATTCCAAAAATAGGCGAATCTTCTTCTCCCTCCAATTATCGTCCGATTGCACTTACGTCTCTTCTTTCTAAGGTCATGGAAACGCTGATAAACTATCAGCACAGACAAGTAATTATACAGATGTCTCATCCCCATAGTAAAAAGTGGCTCATATTTTTTTCATTGACGATCGACTATGAACAGGCAAAAAAGTTCTTTGCACTGTTATGCAAAGAAAATAAAAAAAAAAAACAATTGTTTGTACTAATTTTAAATAGAAATCAGCTATTTTGTTGTCAAAGAATTATTCGGTTTAAATTCTTTTTTAAGATTGCAATAAGGGCGAAAAACTTGTTTTGAAAATTTGGTCTTCTTTCCAAATTTTTTTTGGCGCAGTTTTTAACAGACCTAAGAATTAAAGCCAAATTGGGGTAGTTTCCTTTTTGAAATAAGACCGAATTTCAAATTCGGTTCTGTTTCGTTGGGTTGGGCGTTATTTAACGTCACCCCAACATGATATTGTCAGGCGTATTAACGTGCGAAAAAAATGTGTCGTAGGTTTGATTAATCGAAACAGAGAAACGGTTAATTGTATTGATGCGAAATTTTAACTAAAATCAAAGAAATCTTATGGGCTTTAATAATTAAGCCTCAGATTAGTTAAGTCACTAAATGTCATAAGATAACTGCAGTTTTTATTTAAAAATTTAAAAATGCATACATATTTTGGACCTTTGCTTAAAATGGTAGAAAAAATTGAAAAAAAAACAATATTTTTATTTTTCCAAAATGTTTTTGTGTAGAAAATTTAAAAGATTTTTCAAATCTGTCTTTTTTCTTTCTTGTAAGTCAATTTTTAGCAAAGATTTTAGGGTCCAAAGTCAAATTTGTGTTTTTAAATGTAAACCCATTTTTTGATTAGAAAAAAGCTTGTAGCGATCTTAAACAAACAGGGAATGAATGCCAATAAAATTCTCAAATAGGATCTTAGATCGGCTGGAATAAAAAAAAATTCCGCTCACTTTATGACAAACCAAACTTTATTTTTTTTTTTTTTTTTGTATTTTGGAACGCTCAAGCGAAAACGACTTGCGGTATTTTCTTAACTCAAAATAATTTAAAAAGAAAAAATTATAACCTTGGATAAACTTTTTATTTTACTTCAATCCGACTTCTTTCTACTGAGATACAGCCCTATAAAAACCACTAAATTTTTAAGCCTTGCCTTTAATTTTTATACTAGCGTAAATTTAACACATTTGTAAGTTTATGTTTTAACTTTTAAATAAAGTATTTACAGTGTTTTGAATTCAAAATATAATTACATACAAATCCACATTTTCCAAAACAAAAAATCATAATGAAACAAAGAATCTGCAAACGAATATCAGAAAAAGTAAAATTGTTTTTACTTCACCAATTCTGTATTCGCTTCAAATAGTTTTTTTTTTTTATCTTACGTATGTATAGGCAGGTAGATGCATTTTTTCCTTGCCTGATCAATAAGCTGATCAACAGGAAGACATAATATTCATCAGAGTGAATGGTCTTCGTGTGCGGGAAATATAAGGGTTGAAAAAGAATAAAGAAATAAAGAAAACGAAAAAAAGGCAGATGTCTTTTGGTGTTCATAAGCAAACAAAAGAAAAAGAAAGATTTTAATGCAAGCTTTGAAAAAAAGCTTTTTTTTTAGCGAATTTAGATTTCATAGGACACTTTTTTCCATAAGGATGAGACATCTGTATAATTAATTGTCTGTGCTATCAGCTTAAGAAATATCTCGAAGACCGAAAGCTTCTTAATGACCGGCAGTACGGCTTTCGCAGCAACTGGTCCACTGGTGATTTGATGGTTTATCTCACCGAACAGTGGAACAAATCTTTACATCGTTTTGGAGGAAGTAAGATTGTTGCACTTGATATTTCAAATGCATTTGATAAAGTCTGGCATCTTGCTCTTTTATCGAAAATGAGTGCCTTCGGAATCGATGAATCCCTACTTCGTTGGATTAGAAACTTTCTTTCGAACCGTTCAATACAAGTTGTACTGGACGGATTCAAGTCTGAAACCCACAATATAAATGCTGGTGTGCCCCAGGGCTCCGTTTTGTCTCCGACCCTCTTTATCATTTTTATTAATGATCTCTTGTCTGTTAGTTCTAATCCAATAAATTGTTTCGCTGACGATAGTACCCTAAGCTTCTCATATTCGTTTCCAGATTCACATCCCTCCTCTTCGGATGTGGAACTGCAACGGCAAAATATGATAAGCTCATTAAACTCGGACTTAAACAGCATTGTCCAATGGGAATTAAGAACCGTGTAGAGTTTAATGCTTCGAAAACTCAATGCTGTCTTGTATCGTTGAAGCGAGATATCCCCCCCCCGTGCCACTGTCCATGAGTGGCACTTGCATCAATGAGACCGAACATCTCGGTATGTGCATCACTGACCACCTCTTGTGGTCCGAGCACATTCGCGATGTCGCCGAAAATGCCGTCTCCCCGTCTGATCTGGCTATTATCTATAAAACCTGTATCCGTCCAAAGCTTGAGTACAATTCACATCTCTGGGCTGGTGCTCCAGCTACTTACTTAAGCCTCTTGGATGGAATTCAAACAAGAGCTGTAAGAATGATTGGTGATAGAGAGATCACTGATGCATTCACCACTTTAGACCACCGCCGTAACGTAGCGTGTCTCTCTCTGTTTTATCGTTACTTCTACGGTAAGTGCTCTAGAGAAATAGCCAGTTGCATTCCACCCCTTAAACAATTCAACCGTAATACCCACGCTTCCAGAAATGCCCATCAGTTTACACTCGAGCCCAACTTCGGTCGTACGCTCATGTAAAGAGAATCGTTCTTTAGCCGTACTACGCGAATGTGGAACTCTCTTCCACACTCTGTTTTTCTCGATCATTGCAATGTTCAGGAATTTAAAACCAATGTACACCGGCACCTCCTCTCTAGCCCCTTCCTTCTTTCCTAAAGTACTCACTGTGTCTATGGCATAAAAAGGGTATAAAAACCCCTTGAGTATGTGCTCATTATAAAAAAAAAAAAAACATAAATAATTAACATAAAATAAAGAAAAAAAAAACATTACAAAATCAACATAAAACATTAACAAAGAACACTGGTTTTCAAAATTATTTTAAGTTGATTTTTATTTAAATTAAAATCAAAAAGTTTTGAGTTCCAGTTTATAAGTTTACCCATACGTGTCAAAGGCTCATGCATTCCATAATTAGTACGGTGAATATGGATCTTAATCATCCCCCCTCGAGAGCAAAACAAAATTTTACAAAAAAGGTCAGGAGCATCAGTGACTCCAGTTATAATTTGATGATTCTTGTTGGTGTTTCGGAACCATGTCTTCTTTATGTGGCTGGCAGACTCCCCAACGCACGACCCCCAACCTGGAGGGCCAGGTCTTTAGTTTAACTCTAAGACGAAGAGCTGGACAAACCACTCTTTATAGGCCTGGGCTGTGAATATGTCTTAGTAGCCCTAAAAGGTGTTCACTAAGTAGTTCATCCTGACTGGAACTTAAGATGCTACCGTTGATTCCATCTTGGGAGTTCCTCCGCTGCCGCCTGTTGAAAAGGAGGCATGCTTTAATGGACGCATTCCTCCTCCCCCTCCCCTCTCTTTCTCTTTGCTGCCGCCAACAACTTCCCACTGGGGTCGGGCTAAGGGCGACAAGGAAGGACATTTTACATTCATGAGGGGGACAGCATGCTTAACCATAGATTATGTATTTGCAAGAGGACTAGGACTACAAAATATTTCCCACTTTACAATAAAAGATCACACTCTATCAGACCACCTACCAATTTCTGTTTATTTAAAAATCAGCTCAAACAGAAGCAGATCAGACGTGGAAAAAAGTACATTACTTCTCAAATAACAATAGAACAAAAGAAAAAATGAAAAATACAAATTCAACCATGAACTAACTAAGCGTAGTGACACACAGTTTCACTGACCAAATAAAAAACATGGATACTCTGACAAGCTGAATTATCAAAGCTGCGGGAAGTCAAAATGGAAGCAACCCTGGTACGACTGGGAGTGCAAATCGGCGAGGAAAAAATCATTCCAATGCCTCAGACAGGCTAGAAAAAATGGAACTAATCGCTCAAAACTGAATTATCAAGAAGCAAACAAAGCCTATAAGAAGCAAGAAGCTTCAGGAAGAACATCATATTCCCTTTACTGAAAAAAGGAAATCCAACGGATCTAAGCAACTACCGAGGTATGTATATCTTCTCTTAACGCTATTACGAAGATCGTTACAATAACAGGAAAGACTCAACAAGTGGGTAGATGAAAACAACCTACTCAGCGAATACCAAGCCGGATTCCGAAAGGGTTACTCCACTTGTGTCCTGACAAGCATTGCACGATTTCAAAGCTGCATTCGACACCATTGATAAAAAGCATCATTCTTCAAACTGTTAAATCTAGGAATATCTGCAAAGATGATTAAAATATTGCAACAGCTTTACCACGAAAATCGTTCGGCTGTCTAGGATGGTAATATACGATCAGAATAGTTTCATACAGAAACAGGAGTTAAACAAGGTTGTCTTCTTAGTTCACTTCTTCTTTCTCTCTTTCTGGATGCCCTCAGCTTACATCTACCAGGAGGTGTACGCAGATGATTTAGTCATATTAGCTCATAATACAAATACGATGCAACTAATGATTAATAAACTCCAAACTTATTGTAACTCATGGGGCCTTACTAATAAACAGATTTAAAGATTGCTTAAATATTAAAGACTCTTAGTTCTGAAACATAACAATAATCAATTTAATACTCAACTTAATGTAAAACTCCAGTCTAAATTTAAAGTTGTGAAATCTATGTTTAAAGTCATATTTAAATATAGGAGCCACGTTATTGCTGTCATTCTGACAATAAAGTTTTTGTGAGATTTATGTTGTGAAGAGAAGAAAGACCAGCAAAGAAGTGAGCGAGGCCAAATGCTACAACATTCTCCAAATATAACTAGCAAATAGGGAATCAACTCAAACTGCAAAATTGAATTCGCTGTACCATGGCGACTACTAGAATTTGTTGCAAATGTTTTCGTTGGGACTGCTCGGAATAAAAAGAAAAGCTTGAAAAATTGCACGAGTCATGAATGGTGCTGGAATCAAATTCAAAGACGAGAAGAACAAAGATAGATTGCTAAAAATCTGCAAGGAAAACATCAACTCAAAACGAAAGTTTCAAAATTTCAAGGGTGAATAATTGAGAAGAAAAGACGCTATTTTTGTAGACATATCATATGTTATGTATGTATGTATGTTCATAAATAAAATTGTCCTTTTCAACTTTGTTTACAAGAAAAAAAAAGAATTGTTTTCCTTTGATGTCAATATGATTGGAAGTTGTTCCCTCCTAAAGAGAGGAATTCATAAACACCTTTGTTAATTCACCAAAAGAAGAAAACGTCATTTCTCCAGCTGTCTATTTGTAGCCGAATGTATAAGATATAGTAATAGAGCGGTGATTAGTAAAAACCGTGTTTAATTTCTTTATTAGTACCTACACATTTAAATTTAACTTTAAAACTTAAGTAGGTATCTATCTAAATACGTGTTTAAGGCTTGATTATTAGTAAGGCCCATGGATCTTAAAATTAAACACTAGTAAATCAAAAATCTTAATTTTCCGAAAATTAACTGGACGGTATGCGAGTAACGAGAAATCGTACTGGGGACATTAAGAATTAGAGAAAGTCAAAGAATATAAGTACCTTGGCCTCCTGCTAGCCCCGCGAATTTCATTCAAGTCTCACTTGGAAGGAAAGTTGAAAGAGGGAAAAAGAGCAATTAACAGAACCTGGAGTAAAATTTTCAAAATTGATAAAAATGTGGCAAGTGCCAAATTAAGAATATTCAAAGCAGTTGTTCGTGCAATCATGTGTTATGCAGTTCAAGTATGGGGAATCTGGCTATTCGAAGAAGTAGAAAAACTCTAAACATATTTTATCAAAAAAATGTTCTGACTCCCAGTTAATATACCACACTATACAGGGTGATTCACGAGCGTTGTGCCAAGAAGCTAGAGCGTGTAGGTTGAGTTGAGAAAAGAAAAAAATCGTATGGAAGGGGGGTATATTTCCCCCCCGTTTAGCCGGGAGGGGCAATTTTCTGAAAAATTGACTTGTTTTATAAAAAAAAATATTAAAAATCCACGGCTTCATTAACAACATCGTGTTGTACCTTTTTGGAAAGCCAGAAACATTTTCTTTCATTTTGTTTTAAAATTAAATTGTTTTAACGAATAGTTTAAAAAATATTTATTTACAAACTCAAAATTTTCAAAAAAAAAAACACAAAAAAATCATTTTTGAACAAAGTTTTTTTCAAAATTTTATGGAATTTACTAATTTTTCTTTGAAAATTCAATGCCATTGTTAATTTTTAGTCGAAAACAGAAAACCGGATGCAAAAATGTCTTTTCGTTTTTGAGAAATAAAAAAAAAAAACAGGACCACTTTTTTCTAAGAAAATCTTTGTTTTTATTTTTACCTATCTTGACTTTTAGTTTTATTAATTTATGAAACATTAACCTTTCTTTTAATATTTGTTCTGTAATTGGAATTTTATGAGGTCCCAATAAAGTAGAAAAGTATTGGATTTTCCCTGGATTAATCATTTTGTTCATTGATAACCACTGAAAACTGACCTGAAATGTTTCTTATTATGCCTGGGGGCCGTGGTCACCTGTCGGTGAAGGGTTCTACCTGCTAGGAGCTTAAGATGATTAAACCGCAATTTTTTATTTTTAAAAAATACCAGGTTTTTAATCCGTCAAAATCTCTGCCATCCACTGATGGAAGTTGATTGCTAATCGCTCAATAGAGAGATAAGGTACGAATCTAGGTCGCTATATATATTTTCGTACTGAATAATACCGGATTGCCCCGAAAATCGGTCTAGAAAATACATAAAAAATGTGCATGACTTGGTCGTACGAACTTGCTCCTGCATGCTAAAACTAAATATTTATGATTACTTTTATGTTCCAAAAATTGCAAAAAGTAGTGTTAAAATAAGAGATATACTTTAAACAATTCTGATTACACTCCTATGCATTTAAATATAATGTTCTTTCATTAAAAATTTCATCACTTATAGTAGGAGAGCCGGCTGTACTTAACTCACAAAAAAAACTCAATATATAAAAATAATTAGAATTTATTAAAAAAATTAAGATTTGAAAATGTATCTCGTAAATACATTTAATTCAAAAAATTTAAATGCCAAACAAATTCAAACCTTATTCTTGATTTATTGAATTTTATTTATTTTAAATCATCGGAGCCGCTTTTTTTTTAATTAATTTTTTTATATACATATAAAATTTTTTTTAAATGTATTAAAATTTAATTATTTCTATGTATCTCTTTTTTGTATATCTCTTATTTTAACACTACTTTTTGCAATTTTTGGAACATAAAAGTAATCACAAATATTTAGTTTTAGCATGCAGGGGCAAGTTCGTACGACCCAGTCGTGCACATTTTTTAAAATCAATCAGCAGAGTTGGCGAACCGGGTTGCTAAACTGAGTTGGCAAACCGATTTTTCGAACCAAGTTGGCAAACCGAGTTGGCGGTCCAACCAAATAGATAAACCGAGATGGCAAACCGAGTTGGACCGTTCAACTCGAGTTGGCAAACCGAGTTAGCTAACTCGGGTTGAAAAAAAAAAAGAACAAACCGAGTTTACTCGAGTTAGGGCTAACTCGAGTTCACTCGAGTTAGTGAACCGAGTTGACCCATCACTAGTTCACATATAACCTAAAACTCCATCTGGACTACATGAAGAAGGTGACGAAGCAACCAGCACATCGCCTCAAATTTATATTTTCTTCACATCTGCAAAACTGCAACAAACAATGCTTCTACGAAAGGACTAAGCTCTGTAGAGAACATAATGTCAGTTGACTCCGCACAATTTGCAACCAAGTCCAAGATAGCCAAATGAGATTGACGTATAAGCATCTCCAAAATGATCTAGGACCTAACAATTACTAACATGACGATCTAGGTTTAGATAAGATATCGACAATCTGTAAAATCAGAAGTGAACTTCTGCCGTTAAACTACAAACAATACATAATTGACTCTGAATCAACATGCACGCTATGCAACCTCAGGCAAATAGAAGATACGCAACATTTTATCGAAATATGCCCAGTGCTGAGAACAATTAGAATACAGGTCTGGGGGAGATCTGTGCTATAAAAGAACGAACTTATGGAAAAACTTAACGGAGAAAACTGGATTCTGCTCTACAATTACGTCAAAATGGCACTCAAGTAGAGACAACAAATAACAAACGAATACTTTTAATTGAAAACTTTTTTAGAAATAGAGAAATTATCAAATTTACCAAAAAACCTCTCTTTGATTTTGAAAAAAATTCTCATGTGGAAGCCGATCTTGATATCAAACTTATGACATTTTTTTTGCCTCAAACTGCGAGGGCTGTGACAAGCATCATACAGCGAGGTTAAAGACGGTAATGTTTGTGTCTATGTTTTGTATAAATTAATAAAAAGAGCGACACGCACGTTACATGCGTTCACACATAGTATGTACGTCGAGAGCATCGTTTGATTTTTTATGTTCGAACCGAAAATATTTTCTATAATAATTTTATGTTCTAAGCGAAGCATTTATGTGACAAAATTAATAAATAAATATAAATACAAACAATTCAAAACTAATGGAAAGCACTCACCGTTGGATCATCGTTGTTCATTTCATGATAAAGTCGCTTCAGATATTCCGGAACAAGTTGAAGCACTTGGTGGTTCGTTAATTCTGGATGGTCTTGACAGCCTTTCATATTGAACAGTTGAAGCAGAACGTCAGATCTAAAACCAAAGATTTTATTTGACGTTACAGTTCCGACTGGATTTCCATAATTTGCCAAATGGTTCTGTCGGTCGTTCATGTATTGCATTGACATTTGAGGCGGATTTTTCTTTTCAGCTTCATATTCGTCCCAAGCCGCTTTACGCTCCTCTTCTGAGAGATTCTCACTGTCTTCTTTTTCTAATAAGGAGTCATGTTCATGGTATTTGAAGACAAGCTTTAAGTTAAAAAAAAAAAGTGTTTCAATAAAATGGCTTAACAGCTTATAATTAATATAATAGACCAAAGGCTAAGGGGCTTTTACTCTTCAACAATTAACTGAGTACGTGTTAGGAATCGAGGGTAGCTACAATTTTAAACCAATACCGAACGGATGAGTTCAGAGGCAGTTTTTCAAGACATTCTTGGAAGCTTTGTTAGCTGTGAAAGAGGCAATACCCATGGAAGATGGAATAAAAAGATTTAAGACACGAGTAGGACTCCAACCCACATCTTCTTTGTTACTGGTGAACAAGCATAATCAAACCACCACCACATATATATAGTAGTTATAACACAAATACAAATTTATTAAATAATTAAATTATTACAATCGCCATCTGATTTTTTCAAGACATACACTTCTTTTCCAGGGGAACGGGTCGTTATTCTGTATTCCAAAGTTCTGAATGAACAAAATTAACCTTTTCTCCTCCCTTATTTAACTTTTATCTTTAACGCTATCTTAACAACCGGAGTATTTCTAATCCAGTAGAAAATGGCTAAGATTATTCCTGTTCCCAAAACCATTAAAGGCGATGAGTTTAAGCCAATTTCAATACTACCATTTTTGTCTAAGGCTTTTGAACGAATTATGCAGAAGCAAATGAGTGTATTTCTAGAACGAGAGAATTTACTCACACTTAAGCAATCTGGGGTGGAATCGTGTAAGGTGATTTGTGACTATCACCTTTGTGACTACCAAATATGATCACATTTTTTTTTCCTTCTGTGTAAGGCAGTGTTTTTCAAACTTCTGGAACTGGCGACCCCCTCTATATGCAAAAACATACAAGCAACCCCCAATATATAGCCGGGAAACCGCATACAATTGCTGAAAATCTGCAGCTCTAAACATGGTTGAAATAATGTTGGGTTGTCAGGAGCAAAAAAAGAAGCTTAAAAGTATTGCACATTCTGATAAAATAATTGAGAGAAGGATAAGTGACATGGCAGCTGACATTCGAGAACAGTTAATTGTAAAATTGAAGAAGAGCAAACGATTTGCATTGCAACTGGATGAATCTACAGATGCTTCAGATTGTGCACAGTTTGTTGTATTTGTTGGATTGGAAGCAGATGACAAAATTTATGAGATTTTATTTTGTAAACTTCTTCCTGCATATTCTACAAGACAGTGTTTTTTCGACATGATTTTCAAAAGTTGTCACGATTATGATCTGGATTGGACCAGATGTATTGCTATTTGTAGCTATGGTGCAAAAGCCTGCCCGTGGACTCATAGCGAAATTCAAGTTAATAATGCCAAACGTTTCATGGAAACATTGCTTCCTCCATCGACAAGTTCTAGCTGCTAAGATTTTGCCTTCAGAATTATGAATTATGATGTCCTTTAAGATGTTATCAAAGTTGTGAACTCAATCAAAGGAAAAGCTTTGCAAAGTAGGCTATTAAGGATCCTTTGTGACGAAATAGGTTCCCTTCACTAAAACTTACTGTACCACACTGAAGTCAGATGGCTCTCAAGAGGAAAGGTTTTGACCCGGGTGTTTGATTTGAAAGCAGAATTATTGATCTTTCTTGAAGATTCAAACACTGGGTGTGCACATTTAATTTTTTTCTGAACCCTTTTGTCTTTTCTTGCTGATGTCTTCGAACATCTGAACACCTTTAATAAAAGCCTCCAAGGGAGAGAAGAAAAAATGATTGACTTAGCTGCAGATGGAATGCTTCGAATGGAGTTCAATTCTAAAGAATTTCTGGATAGAAAGGAAAAACAAATATCCAGAATTGGCAAATGAGGCCTTACAAATTTTTGTGCCATTTTCAACGTCATATCTATGTGAACTAACATTCTCTTCAATGGTTATCTTAAAAACAAAATAGAGAAATAAGCTTCAATTGGAAAATGACTTAATTGTAAACGTTTCAAAGATACAACCAACACCCCCAGGGGGTCGCGACCCACACTTTGAAAAACACTGGTGTAAGGTGATCACTATAAATTATTCGCAACTTGGCACTACTTCCAAAAATAAACATTTGATGTTTCGTTTTTGACCTAAGAATCCTTCGTATATATATGGCAAACTAGCAATCGATCATCGCGCCATCTAGTTACAAGCTGAGAAAGCTATTTATTGTACATAAGTTGGTATTGAGAAGAAAAAAAAAACATGATTATCGATAGTATTAGGTATTTCATATACACAGCAGTTGTTGACTCATTGCAAGGTTACATAAATACATACATAGAAATAGACATAGACATATTATGCATTCAAATACAAATCCAAAATTTGGGGGATATAATATGAAAATGTTAACATATATTGTTTTTCAAAAAATTAACAATCTTGGTAAACACAAAACAAGCTTTGTATTTGAAAGTTCAAACATATTTATTTTATTTCGCTGGTTAACCTCTTCCCAGTGGCAAATTTCATCCTTGGAGAAAAATTTTGGTGAAAAGAGCAAGGAATTCATTCCACACTTTTAAGAGGAAAAATAAAGAAATGATTTCATAGGAATAAAGTAATGCCCTTTTTCCTCTGTACAATTTCTCTGTTCTATTAACGCTTTCGTTTCTTCGCATACCTTAACGTTGTGATTTCAGTAAGGAAAAGTCCTGCACAGCTTCACGAGTTCGCAATTGGCATTGAGTACTGTGTGTTGTTTGTTGGATGCATAAGAAGAAGAATAAACGAACAAAAAAGAAACAAAAATATTGTCTAGCTACAAGCGCAGCTGATAGTTTTTTATTTTCTTTTAAGGGTGGAAATGACCTGCAAGAATCCGTGTACATAAACATTATGTACTTTCAACTTTTATTGCTCGAGGACGACGCGACTACGACCGGTGACGATGCAATGGTTTTGGTTTTTTCCATACTATTTTTGTCTGTGATCGTTAAAAAATGTTTTTTTCTATGTTCAATCAGTGCAATCGAAATCTTAGTTAAAGACAGTTGATGTGAATTCTTCGCATCAGTGTAAGTTATTTTTAAAGGTGAATTAATAATAATTAAACAGCACAGGAGAAAACATGAGTGTAAATAAGTATTTATTTTCGATATATATAGAAATGAAATTAAATTAAATATCTAAACATTTTTAAACGTATTCTGGAATCTGGAGTGTGGATCAACTTAAAAGGAGTCGTTTAGCGGCAAACAATTGAAAGAAACAGAAGAAGATTCAGATTATTATTTAAAACAATATTTTTCGGAAATATTAATTAATAAATTTGTTTTGATATTTACATTTGGTGGTTTTTGATTTCACAGCTGCATTTTCATAATATTTTTCAGTCATGAAAAAAGTAGTGGAAAATTAAACTTTCAAAAAAGGGATGAGTTCACCAATGAACTATCATTTAACATTTCATCGGAGTTAGAGAACAAATGAAAACACAGAATACTTTTATTCAATTATTTCACTGATGCATATTCACCAAGAAATTCACTTTGGTGAACTCCAATGACAACCGTGTAAATTTCACCAAATGATTCACCTTCAAATTCATGAGTGAAGCTTCCATTCCTTGGTGAATCGCATGGTGATTCCTTGGTGAAAATTGGGAAATTTGCCACTGGGTTTTTACTTGCGACATATAGAATACATACATATATGGCAAGTATTGAATTCGTAAAAAAAAAAAATTGAGATGAGGATGAGATATGATATTACGATGATAGAGAAGTCGAAGGAAGTTGTTGAAAATTAAAGCTTTTATTACAGTTATATTTCTATTTATTCTTGAATTCTTTAAAATAAGTTTGAGTTTGACTTCATCTTCCGAACAACAAACATTGTTTTCTTGCCTTACAATTAAATCCCAATCTTTATTCATTATTAATTAATATACCTACTTGAATTATTAAATTGTTATTTTGTTAAATTAAAGCGGTGTTTTTCTTAGTTGTTGAAGGAAGCTGAAGAGATAGTAGCATTATAGTATAGAGTAGGAGTAGAGTTAAAAAAAAAAA